>JAVLUX010000003.1:31806149-32530633 GCA_032164185.1 Moxostoma hubbsi | reverse complement strand
GGATGCGATCCTCCCTGGCTTCATTCACTCCGGCACCGACACATCACCATGGACCCTGGGTGATTCCACGGCGGAAGACGCGAGCCAGGACCAGACCAAGGACCTCCCCGCCCCTCCCGGCCTTCGAGATCTCCACCCGGAACCGCTTCTCACCTCTTCGCGAGTCGGAGCGCGACGACGCCGTGATCATCGGCGATTCGACCGTCCGTCATGTCCGCGCTATCTCTGGCAAAGGTAAGGTGCGCACTCACTGCTTTCCTGGTGCTCGTGTTCTTGATGTCTCTATGCAGGTTCCCGAGATCCTGAATGGTGACGAGCGCGTCGGAGCTGTCGTGCTGCACGTGGGAACGAACGACACCAGGCTGCGGAAGACGGAGGTACTGAAGGAGGACTACAGGAGCCTGATCGAGACGGTACGCAGCACTTCGCCAGAAACAACGATCGTCGTGTCTGGACCGCTTCCCACGTACCGACTAGGACAAGAAAGGTTCAGTAGATTATTTGCTCTAAATGAATGGTTAATGTCATGGTGTAATGAACAGAGACTGCTCTTTGTTAATAATTGGAATCTGTTTTGGGAGCGACCTAGGCTCTTCCGTCCTGATGGCCTTCACCCCAGCAGAGTCGGAGCGGCTGTTCTGTCAGACAACATCTCCAAGACGCTACACACCATATGACTAGTAAGTCAAAGTCCAAATCACAGTATTTGCTGTCCCAACTTAATTGATATAAGTACCAATGTAGAACATTATATAGAAACTGTGTCTATTCCTCGTTTAGTAAAGCCAAACAATACATCTACTGTAGGATCTAGGAAAAATCTAATTGTAATTAAACCAGAAAATCTCAATATCAGTGAACAAAAACAATTTCTAAAGCTAGGTCTTCTAAACATTAGATCGCTCACACCTAAGGCGGTTATTGTAAATGAAATGGTCTCAGATAATAGTTTTGATGTATTTTGCCTTACTGAAACCTGGCTTAAACCAAATGATTATTTCGGTCTAAATGAGTCTACTCCGCCAGGATACTGTTATAAACATGAGCCCCGTCTGATTGGTCGTGGCGGCGGTGTTGCAACAATCTATAGAGATATTCTTAATGTCACTCAGAAAATAGGTCACAGGTTTAATTCGTTTGAAGTACTTGTGCTAAATGTTACACTCTCAGATGTAAGAAAAAAATCCCTATTATCTCTAGCCTTGGCTACCGTATATAGACCTCCAGGGCCTTACACTGTTTTCCTAAAAGAGTTTGCAGACTTTCTATCAGATCTATTGGTCAATGTTGATAAAGCAATAATTGTTGGAGATTTTAACATACACGTAGATAACACAAATGATGCGTTAGGGGCTGCGTTTACAGATTTGTTAAACTCCTTCGGGGTCACGCAAAACGTCAGTGGTCCCACTCATCGCCTAAATCATACGCTAGATTTAATTATATCTTATGGAACCAATCCAACCGATATAGATATTATACCGCAAAATGATGATGTCACTGATCATTACATGGTAACTTGCATACTACGTACCACTGAAATCTGTCATATTGCGCCACGTTATCGACCAAGCAGAACAATCCTTCCAACCACAATAGATAGATTCACAAATAGCTTACCTGATCTATCTCAGCTGCTCAGTGAACCCAAACAAACAGATGAACTAGAGGAAATGACTAGCAGTTTGAGCACCATTTTCTCTGGTACATTAGATATTGTTGCACCAATTAGATTAAAAAAGTTTAGAGAAAAAACTAGAGCACCATGGTACAACAGTGCTACGCATGCTATCAAGAGAGAAACTCGTAACTTGGAGCGTAAATGGAAACAAACTAATTTAGAGGTCTTTAGAATCGCATGGAAAGACAGTATGTCACGTTACAAAAAGGCTCTAAAAACAGCCAGGGCTGAGCACCTCCGCAAACTAATAGAAAATAACCAAAATAATCCAAGGTTCTTATTTAACACCGTGGCTAGACTAACAAATAAACAGAGATCACCTGAGCAAAATATTCCTTTACAGTTTAGTAGTAATGATTTTATGAATTTCTTCACTGAGAAAATAGAAAACATCAGAAACACAATTGTAAACACAATTTTTAATGTACAATCTTTAATGGTGTCTTATGATTCAGCCTCAATTATCGCCCCTCAAGAACAACTACACCGCTTTACAACTATAGGACAGGAAGAGCTAAATAAACTTATCATTGCATCTAAACCAACAACATGTTTACTAGATCCAATACCCACTAAACTACTGAAAGAAGTGTTACCTGTAGTGGAAGAGCCTCTTCTCAATATTATTAACTCGTCTTTATTTTTAGGTCATGTTCCAAGAATATTTAAGCTGGCAGTTATAAAACCTCTCATTAAGAAACCACAATTAGATCCAAATAACCTAGCAAATTACAGACCTATCTCAAATCTTCCATTTATGTCTAAAATATTAGAAAAAGTTGTGTCCGCTCAATTGTGCTCTTTCTTGCAAGAAAATGATATCTATGAAAAATTTCAGTCAGGATTCAGACCGCATCATAGCACAGAAACTGCGCTAGTTAAAATTACAAATGATTTACTTTTAGCTTCTGACCAAGGCTGCATCTCAATATTAGTTCTACTCGATCTTAGCGCTGCGTTCGACACTATAGATCATAAAATACTCTTGGATCGACTACAAAACTACACTGGTGTTCAGGGACAGGCATTAAGCTGGTTTAGATCGTACTTATCAGACCGTTACCATTTTGTCTGTTTAAATGGGGAAAAATCAAAAATAACGTCAGTAGACTATGGAGTGCCACAAGGATCTGTGTTAGGCCCTCTATTATTCTCAATATATATGCTACCACTTGGTAAAATTATAAGAAAACATGGAATTAATTTCCACTGTTATGCTGATGACACTCAATTATATATCTCATCACGACCAGATGAAAACATTAACTTATCTAACTTGACAGAGTGTCTTAAAGATATAAAATGTTGGATGACGCGTAATTTCCTGTTATTAAATTCCGATAAAACGGAGGTATTACTTATTGGTCCAAAAAACTACCCACAAAATCCCTTACAATACAACTTTAATTTAGAAGGATGTCCTGTTACATTATCCACTACAGTAAAAGACCTGGGTGTTATACTAGACCGCAACTTGACTTTCGAAAATCATATTTCATCTGTTACGAGAACAGCCTTTTTCCACCTTAGAAACATTGCTAAGCTACGTAACATGCTATCTGTTTCTGATGCAGAAAAGTTAGTTCATGCATTCATGACCTCGAGACTAGATTACTGTAATGCTTTATTAGCTGGTTGCCCTGCATCCTCAACAAACAAGCTACAGTTAGTCCAAAATGCAGCCGCTAGAGTTCTTACTAGGTCAAGAAAATATGATCACATAACACCGATTTTATCATCTCTAAACTGGCTACCAATTAAGTTCCGTATCAATTACAAAGTATTACTACTGACCTATAAAGCCCTAAATGGTTTATCTCCGGTGTATTTAACGGATCTTCTATCGCCATACAATCCATCGCGCTCTTTAAGATCACTAAATTCGAGGCTTCTGGTCATACCTAGGATATCTAAGTCCACTAATGGAGGGAGGGCGTTCTCACATTTAGCTCCTAAACTCTGGAATAGCCTTCCCGATATTGTTCGAGGCTCAGACTCGCTGTCCCAATTTAAAACTAGATTAAAGACACATCTCTTTAACCAAGCATTCACATAATGCTTACTTTTTATACTACTGCTGAATCAGTTATAATGCATTAATATTATGAACATCAGCTATGCTAATTATTTCCCATCTGCTTTTCTGCTGTTATCTCGGGACGCCAGTCCCGAGGTAAATAGCGTTCGTCAGCTCCAGTTTGTATCCAGCCTCTCACGGAGACTTCAGATGCCCCATCACCATGGACAAGGATCTTAAAATGGGATACATAGACTAATTATTGCCAACAAAAGCCTTCATCAGCCAAACAAGGACAATTGCATCTAAGTGAACTTCTGGAATTTAATCAAGGATGGACTTCAAAGACACTGGTCACTAATCTTGCAGTTCAAACACATTCACTGTCTAAATACTGACCCTTAGCACTTAATAAGTTTAATAATTTTTTAAATTATGTTTTTTGACTATAAATAATTCTTATTTACATTATTCATGATGTTAGCCAGAGGGGAACTGGCCCCCACAGTGAGTCTGGTTTCTCCCAAGGTTATTTTTCTCCATTAACAATCATCTTTTGGAGTTTTGTGTTCCTTGCCACAGTCGCCTTCGGCTTGCTCACTGGGGTTATTAATACAATTATTATTTAATTATTTTTAAACACGATAAAGAATCATATCTTATCTAATTCCACAACAGGGCTCCAAACAAAAACAAAAAAAAATCAATTAAGGAGCCAATGGCTCCTACAGGGGGAAAAACAGGCGCCAAATATTTTAAATTTTTTTAACTCCATCCATTCCTTTTCGTCCCGCAGCTCGCTAACAGTGTAGTCTGTGGAGCATTCTTCGCAATTATGTGATCACGTGCATTTTTATGCTTGTTACTGTCACCGTGTTTTCTAACAGTCTCTTTTTTGAAATTGTTAGTTCCTGCAATGAACTCCGTTTTCCCCGCTATTTCTTTGATATAAACTTTTATGTATCTCGGGAAATGTAATGCAAATTTTAAAATCAAAAGGGAGTAAACTTTTACTGTCGCCAATGGCGACCTTGACAGAAATTACACTCACAAATAAATTTATTTGGTCACAAATGCGACCATTTTTAGTCGCAGTTTGGAGCCCTGCACAAGGATGATGATTTATCGACTTTATAGACATTACATTTTTATCGTCTGTTAATGCTGAACTTCTGTAAAGCTGCTTTGAAACGATGTGTGTTGTGAAAGGCGCTATACAAATAAAATTGACTTGACTTGACTTGACTATTAAAGTCTCCCATGAGTATATATGGAGAAGGGAAATGGGCTACTAGGCCATCCAGGTCCTTGTGTGTTACAGTAACATTTGGAGGAATGTATATGGAACATATTGTAACTGTTCTCTGCAAGGTCAAATGCACTGCTGTTACTTGTAAATTACTGTTCACATTGACGCGACTATGAATCACATTGTTTCTAATTAAAATGGCTGTACTACCTGAGGTTTGTCTATTAGTAGGACCAAACGTATTTAAAATTGTCAAATGATTAAAAGAGAAGGAAAAATCTGGTGGTAGTTTTGTCTACTGAAGACAAAAACCAAGGGAGTTGAGAATTGTAGCTAGGCGTTGCAATAGTCCACGACTATTTCCCCTGATTTTTACTTTTTGGGATGGACTTCTACTCTGACTATCCCTTTCTTTCATTTCAACATCTTTGGTTTGTTTTGTCTTTTGCTATTTCATCTTTTGCTTGAACAACTCAATCTTCTTGTATTTCTATTTGTAGTTTGATTTTCTATCGAGTTCTGATTAGACGGAGTATTGATTGAGGTAGATTCACTTTGAGTTCCTGTATTCTTGGTCCTTGGGAGAGATTTAATGCAGTTTAAATTTTGAGGTTTATCTTTGTGCATCCAGGGGAAGTCTGTCTGGCATTCCGTGGTCTTCACAGATTTCTTGACTACAGAAGCATATGTTTTACTCAGTGTAAAAGAAGGGACAGTGTCTACCATTTTCCTTGCCTCGTGGTAGCTGATCTTCTTTGTGCATCTGATTCTCTTTATTTCCTTTTCCTTGATCCACGTAGGACATTCTTTTGATGCAGCCGAATGGTCTCCTGTACAATTACAGCATTTTGGTGATTTTTGACAGCTCTCCATGTTGTGGTCTTCTTCACCCCACTTGCAACAGATGCTTTATTTTTGCAACTGTTTGACCCATGTCCATTTTTGAAATTTAAAACATTGTAATGATTGAGCACAAATAAATCCACTGTGACACTTAAGATATCCAATTTGAATTATTTCTAGGGGAAGAGACTAATTAAAAGTGAGGTATGTACCTGTTTTTATATCTCGGTCCTCTCTTTTGATTATTATTCTTTTCACATTTACTACTTCTTGGGGTTTGAGATCACAGGTAATTTCATCTTCATCTACATCAATTTCTTTGGTGTGGATCACTCCTTTGCTGTAGTTAAATGTTGGATGAGGTGATGCCTTTATTTGAACTCCAGCTAGAAAGTGTGGCTCATAGTAAATTCTCTACATTTGCCTTTTACAGCATTCCACTAGAATTTGTCCAGATCGTAACTTTCACTTCTTTCACTGTTCCTGCTATTGCTGTGATACCCCTTGTGTATAGCAAAAGGAGAAAGTTTAGTGACTGGCAAATCTGGTGATGCTGCTTCGAGGATTATAAACCTTGTCCACTCTTCACTATTTGGCATGAGTTTACATTTACTCTCTGAAATACAGTCTGTTTCTATGTCTAAAAAAATGCTTTTTGGAAGTGTGTTTTGAAGCCATATTTTAAGTTTTTTTGTTTCATCATTCTTATTCCCCACCCTCCTAGGAGCCCAAATAACAGGGATGCACAGTGGCTGCGGAATTCCAGCAGAATGTGCATCAGGGCTATAATGAATGATATACTCGAGCAGGTAGAGCAGATTGTAAACTGCTCTATCCACTCGATTGACCCTTAGCCAATGCTTACAGTGGATTCTGGAAAGTTAGCAGTTGTTGAGCTATCACAGAACTCTCAGAGCATGTCTTTACCAGCCGACTGATTGGAGTGAGCCACTGGAGTGAAACAGTATTTCTCAGGCACCAGAATCTCTTCCTCCACCGACATGGGTCGCAACTTACGGCAAACAAGTCGTCCCTTTTTAATCACTCCTTGCATACAGCATTGGGGTACTGAGGATCTTTTTTACTCTGGATCCTTACAGAGAGATTAAGGATGGTATTAGCACATCTAGATGGAGAAGGCATGTGCAAAAGTTACAATCAAGAAAGTTTTAAACCCCCATAAGGGGGGGCTCAAGGGTTGTTCTCTCTTGCCCAAGGAGAAGACCCTAGCACTACAGAGGGAATGAGCGTGCCACTGTTCCTTTCATGAGCTACCACCAAGAAGATGGGTCTTTCCTCGGCCATTGATATTAATAATGCTTTTAAAGAATTCTATCTTGATCTCTGTAGTTCCAAGTCTTCGTCTACTGATGAAGATATTAGAAACTTTGAGGAATCATTAGAACTTCCTAAACTGATGAATGAGAAAAAAATTATCTTGATTCTGAGACAACCTTGGAGGAGCTTTACGAGGTAATTAAGGCCTTGCCTGCAGGCAAGGATCCAGGGCAAAACGGCTTTCCCGCTGAATTTATTAGATCTTTGGCTAACCGATATGTTAAAAGTTATGACATCTCTTATACATATAGATCAGGTGGGGTTTATTTGGAGCCACATCTCTTCTGATAACATTAGGCGTTTTATCAATATCATGTGGTCAAAGGCGAATGATCAAACTCCAGTCACTGCCATCTCACCTGACACCGAAAAGGCGTTTGATATGGTAGAATAGGATTATCTGGAATACTTTTATTGGATGGATTAATATAATTTATAGGCACCTGGTGCCGGCGGTAAAAAACAAATGGATTCATTTAAGATTATTTGTAATAGATTTGCACTACGTGTGTGTATGTGGGTATGTATGATGGTGAGTGTATGTACGTATATGTATAATTATTTATTTATAGTCTTTTTTTGTTTTAATTACCTATGTCTTGCAGAAGGGCTCTAGTGCTGTGGCGTGTGTGTCAGTGTTATGACTCTGGGCAGACACATTACAAATGTTCCGCCCTTCACACCAGTGTTTATTCTGTATTAACAGTAAATGCATTAATCTTGATTAAGACAAATGTACTTGTTAATTCTGACAGCTCTAATAATAATAATGCTATGGTGGAATATAATCCTAATGTCAAATATCATGTCTGATTTGATTTCTTCAGCAAAGTATTATTATTTAACTGGGTAAGCCTGCACTACCATTAAATATGTATTTTTTAAAATAATATTTAGATGTAATTAGAGACAATATTATTTTAAATGCAATTAGTGATGGTGTAAGCAGCATATGCATCTAACATAATTCATCATTTTCAGTAAGAAGAATTATTTATTAATTATATTTCCATCTGGTGTCACCATTGCCCTGTTCTGGCCCGTTTTTAATCACAAATCTGATGGATCATTTAGGACTTTTAAAAACAGTAATTAAGCTCATTTTAAAGGAAAGGGATCTATTTTTGCATATGTATTACTAAAAAAAGTTCAATCTTAACTTTTCTCAATTCAGGCTTAGTTTAAAAAATCGTGAAGAGAAATGAACCATGAGTTCAGTATCATGAACAGAACCAAATTGTGAGATGAGTGAATTATTTTTTTACACACACACACACACACACACACACACACACACACACACACACACACACACACACAATCCCTTGAGCCCCCAGAATTGGATGAGGACTTTGCCGCTGCATCGTAGAGTGTCCAGGCATCTGACACAGAGGACTCTACTGGGCTGCCACCTTCGGGTCAGCCCACCCAGTCTGAATCCAACGCGCAGATGCCCGACATGCTTACCATAGCCCTCAAGCCTTGACGATTCCTACCTCGGATCAGGGTGCTGCTCCCAGCCACGCCGTCCCCTGGTACCTTTCTTCCCGGAGGTGCACAACGAGTTTGTGGAGGGCAACTTTTACTGCCCCGAGCCGAATCCCTCACTCGTCCCTCTGGCTGAACATGGTCGAGATGAGTGACGTTGACAAGATCGCGACTCTGCTACTCAAGGATGCGATAGAGCCTGTCAATCCGGCCGAGATGAAGGGTTTCTGCAGCCCTTACCCAAGAAAGATGGTGGGTTGCGGCCAATCTTGGACTTGCAAGTTCTCATCCGAGCTTTGCACAAACTCCCGTTCATAATGCGCACGCAGAGACAGATTCTAACCTGCGTTCAGCATCAAGATTGGTTCGCTGCAGTATACCTGAAGAACGCATACTTCCACATCTCCATCTTGCGTCAACACCGACCCTTCCTATGGTTCGTGTTCGACGGCCAGGCAAAGTGAACTGGTGTTCTTCCCGATCCTAAGACCCGCAGAGATGCGCAGTTCATCAGTGCTCTCATTCCGGCAAGAGAGGCTGGAGGGGAGGCTGTCCCCCTCAACCTTGAAGGTGTATGTAGCCTCTATCGCGGCCCACCACGACGCAGTGGACTGCAAGTCCGGTTCCTTAGAGGTGCCTGGAGACTTCCCGGCCAAGCCTGTTCCCCTCCTGGGATCCCTCAGTGGTCCTCTCGTTCCTTCAGAAACCCCCTTCGAGCCGCTTGACTCAGTTGAGCTCAAGGCCCTCTTCTTGAAGACTGCGCTAGCTTCCATCAAGAGGGTTGGGGAACTGCAAACGTCTCTGTCAGCGACATTTGCATGGAGTTCGGTCTGGCACATACTCACGTTATCCTGAGGCAACTGGGCTACGTGCCCAAGGTTCCTATGACCCCCATCAGAGACCAGGTCGTGAAACTGTAAGCGCTGCCCCGGGAGGAGGCAGACCCAGTCTTTTCATTGCTGTCCCCGGTACGTGCTTTGTGCATCTATGTGGACCACACACACAGAGTTTTAGATGTTCTGATCAGCTCTTTGTCTGCTTTAGCAGATGGCGGCAAGGGAACACCGTCTCCAAACAGAGGTTAGCTCACTGGGTTGTTGACGCCATCTTTCTGGCATTAACAAACCCAGGCTGTGCCAGCCCCCTTGTGGGTTTAAGCACATTCAACGAGAAGTGTGGCATCCTCGTGGGCACTGGCCAAAGGCACCTCCCTAGCAGACATCTGTAGAGCAGCGGGCTGGGCAACCACCAACACCGTTGCAAGATTTTAAAATCTCAGGGTTGAGTCGGTTTTGTCAGGTCCGAACAGGTAGAACTCGGTAATACGGAAAAGTTGACCGGGTGTGCCTCTTGCACCTTGCGCCGTTCACCAAAGTGATCCAGTGTGCTCTCTCTCCCAGGTTCCTGGATGATTCTTCCTCCCTTGCCTTCTGGCCTGCAAATTCAGCGGAGGAATTTGCGACCAGACCCACTACGAGCCGCAAGTGCTCTGTACTGAGGTAGGGCTCCATAGGTTTAATTCCTCCTGGCCCCAGCCGCTTTACACTCTATGCGAGAGACATAAAGAGAGAGAAAAGGTCAAGGCTGGTGGGCTTACATTTACATTTATGCATTTTGGCAGACGCTTTTATCCACAGCGACTTAGAGCACTTATTACAGGGACTTATTACAGGGACAATCCCCCCGGAGCAACCTGGAGTTAAGTGCCTTGCTCAAGGGCAAGGGCTTGCTCCCATGCTTGTCATGTAGCACCTGTTCCCCCCTCAGGGGTGCTGGGAACCTAAGGTCTGTATATGACACCTTTTCTGGGGGCATTGGGGAGGGTAAAGTGTGGCCGATACAGTTGCTTCTAGCATGCAGCAGCCTGCTTACACCTGTGTCAGCGGATCACGTAACATGGTCTAGTGCATGACGCTTTTGAACGTGACCTTGTTTCACTTCATTCGACAATGTCGAGTGAGTGACAGAAGGGGAACGTCATGGTTACTGTTGTAACCTCCGTTCCCTGAGGGAGGGAACGAGACGTTGTGTCCTTTCTGCCACGACACTGGACCTACCACTGTAAATGGCCGTACCTTATTCTCGGCTCCTCAGTGAAAAAACCTGACTGACAGACACACGCCTGCTTGCCTTTATACCCGTATGTCCGGGGGCGGGACATGCAAATTCTGGCTGCCAATTCATTGGTCTTTTCTCAAATTCAAAAGGTACACGAGACTCCCAAGGAAGACCCCTTGTGTCACGTCATTCGACACAAACGCCTCGTTCCCTCCCTCAGGGAACAGAGGTTACAACAGTAACCATGACGTTTTCTTGCTTTGTCGAATCTTTAACACAAGATCAGTGATTCATAATTAACTACTGCCCTGTGCAGTAAATGTACTTATCCATTAACCTGCTCATAATCCAATTTTCTTTTCAATTGAAATAAGCTATGACCTCAAGAGCTTTTTTTGACATCATTTACTCTTCCCTCTAATAAAATCAATACCTTGACATCCACGCTAAAGCCAGTTCTCTTTGAGGAATGAATGGGGATGCGGATTCTGCTACACTTCAGTGGAAATAAGTTTTATTGCAATAATGTTAACTCTGCTGCATTCTGATGACAAGGTTCCGGGTTCTAACCTCATGAACTGTGCATTTATCCCTGAGGGCTTTCAACTACAACACATTTCCATTGCCTATAATCCCCAGCCATTTATTCATCCTAGGATAAACTTCAATCCTTACTGTCAGTTTCCAACTACACTGGGGGCCCAAGCTTAACACAGCTAAGCTTTCAGAGAGACAGCCAGACTTTTAGACAAGAACAGCAGGAGCAAACAATGATTCACCATGTTTATACACTCTTGTACTTATACCAATCAATGTGGGTTAAAAAAAAAAAAAAAAAAAAACATGTCCATGTCAAAATACTGTACAATATTGCAAGAGGACTGACAGGTTAATTCTTTACAAAATGCATTTTGCCTGATGTAAAATAAAAAATAAAACCATACTGTTTGGTCAAGTTAGATTCCTGATTTTGCACATCCTGAAGGAATTGGGAATTAAATAACAAAAAGCAAATAGAAATGTCACTCTAAACTGTGTTTTCCAATTTTTAGACTATACTTCGATGAAAGAGAGGCATTTCCTGACCAGTCTTTTATTAATTAAATTGTTTAAGAAAATAAAGGATTCCAGAGCAAAAGGTGTGTTTGTAAAAGAACAAACTAAAAGAAAATTTTTTTTACAATACACTTAGTCATTACCCTTAATTGAATTTGAGAAATTTTTGCAAGCAATTTTATCTATTTCATTCAAATTAAATCAGTTAATTTGAGCCAACATAATTTAGTTGGATTAGTTCAAATCAATGTAATATACTGTAGTTGGTTTAACTCAACTTTAATAGATTAAAACTTTTTTTTATGTTCATCCAACTTAATTTTATTAATTTAATTAAGTTTATTAATATTTTTTTTTTTAATCATTAGTATATGCCAGGTGAGTGTAAGGTTGCTCTGTCAGTTTGATAGCAACAGCTTATAGAGCTAAGCAGCACTCAAATCAAACATTTTTCCCGGGAGTCTCCCGTATTTCACACCCATCTCCCAACCCCCTCCAGTTTTGTTATTTCTCCCAGGAATCTCATGTAATTTGTATGGCCCAAACCTCGTTATATGAATAATCACATCCATATATTATTCCAAGGTTGTCCAGTTGCAAGATCTTGTATGAAATGCATCCTACTCACACAATCAACACATCATACACATTTCAAACCGTTTGTGACATCAACCTATCAATATCTGCGCAGGTAGTAGACGCAGGAAGTTGAATCAAGCATCACTGGTAGATGGGAGGAGACTTGGGTGGTTCTCCGGCGAAAAAAGAAACAAACAAAAAAAACCATGTATATATAACAACAACTGGATGGAAGAATTAAATTTCATATCTCTCGAACCTATATCGATAGGTATGATGTAGACCTTACTCTACTATTGGATAAAGTAAACTTAAATTTTACAAATTGAATTTAATGTAATGAATTTAAGTTAAGACAAAATGTTCTAGAATTGTGGGGATTTGCATTTTAATTAAGTGAACAACCTGCAAAAATCCTTTTTTTTTTTTTTTTTTTTTGAGCACAATACAAATGAAAACTTACTAGACATATAGAAAAAAAATCAGTTGTTTTCTTATTTTCAAATTTGGATGGTCTAATGCAGTGGTCGGGAACCTGTGGCTCTTTGACAAAAATCATGTGGCTCACCAGGTGTCTCACCATATAAAACACATTATCGATACACATTTAAGAAACATCATATCATTTTCCAGCATAGAACGCAGGTGGAATTGCAAAGTAATTTATGATTCATTTGGTAGGCTGTACAACAAATTAGAGACAAAGTCAGTAACAAGTTAGTTTACAATAATACATTTCAGGGTTTTCCATCCATTGTGCATTTGCAGTGCTAAGCGCAAGTCTCATGACACCAATCCACTTATGTTTCTATGGTAACCTTTCGCACTCAATTTCAAACAGCTAACTTGCTAGTTTGTGGAGATGGCGAAAAGAAAGAATGTGGAGCATCGAATATTCCAAAGTGATTGGACTGAAACATGCTTTTGTTGAAAGTTCTGGTGTGTCTTATTTGCACAGAAAGGATTGCCTCATTTAAAAAAATCTAATGTTAAAAGGCATTTCGATACCCACCATGCAGCTTTTGCAGCAAAGTACCCGGTGGGTGAGAGCCGAAGGAAGGTGTGTGCGAAGCTCCAGATTAAACTGCAAGCTGGCCAGCAGCAGCTTCAAACATGGACAGGGGCATCTGGAAGCCTGAATGCTGCCAGCTTTGCTGGCTCATTGGAGATTGTAAGACAAGGAAAACCTTTTACTGATGGAGGGTATGTAGAGTCAGGCATGTTAAGTGTGGCAACTGAACTGTTTGCTGATTTCCCAAACAAGGAGAAAATCATTCAGAAAATAAAAGACGTGCCCCTGTCAGCCCGAACTGTGCATGACCGTGCGGTCATGATGGCGCGTGATGTAGAGAGGGAACGCATCAAGCAAATAACATTGGTATAAAAAAAAAAAATTATCTTGCACTGGACAAGTCTACAGACACTTGTAATATTGCAGAGCTAAGCATTGTTGGGCACTGTGTGTCTGACGACAAAATATGTGAAGAAAGTCTGGTCATTCTGCCTATGAAGGATACAACTAAAGGGGAAGATGTTCTGAAAGTGTTTATAGATTTTGCTTCTGAAAAAAACTGCCACTGCACAAACTTGTGTCTGTGTGCACTGACGGAGCTCCAAGTATGGTGGGGAAAACACAAAGGTTGTGTATCTCTGTTATATGAGCAAGAAAAGCGCCGCATTTTGAACTATCATTGCGCCTTACATCAAGAGGCACTCTGCTCAGTAATGTGGGCCCGAACTTCGTGAAGTAATGTCATTAGTAATACGAGTGGTGAATTTCATTGTGGGCTGTGCGCTGAATGAGCACCAGTTCAAGGAACTGTTGCAGGAAACTGAGAGCAATTATTCCAGCCTGTTATTGCACAGCAACGTCCGCAGGTTATCAAGAGGAAGAGTGCTTGCGCATTTTGCTGCATGCTTGGATGAGGTGAAGGCCTTTTTGGAGAAGAAAGGAATTGTGCATCCTGAGCTCACAGACTGGGATTGGCTGTGCAAGTTATATTACCTGGTGGACATTACTGGGCATCTGAACCAGTTAAACGTGAGGATGCAGGGACACGGGAACACAGTTTTTTTTCTCTTTACCAGGCTGTGTTGGCATTTTAAATCAAAATTTAAACTTTTCACCAATGATATTGAAAGTGGCCACCTCCTGCACTTTGAAACATTATGAGTATTCATTAGAGAAGCACCGATCGACCGGCCAGGGACCGGAATCAGCCGGTTTTCCGCATGATCGGCCCGGACCGGTGACCGCCCGGTCAGTCTCACGTCTTTCCGATTCCGAGCCGGTCCGTTTTGTTGCCAGCAGCGCAGGCAATAACGTCACAGCCACATGGAAACATGACATTGGCGTGGAAGATCTTCACTGCGAGTGATAATACATAAAGTTCGCAATTTGTAATATTTGTGAGGCTAAAGTAAACCGTTGGATGGCAGAGGCAGGCTAAATACATATAAATTGTGCCGTTGTGATTTAATGTGCCGAGTAACGTAATTTTTCCCACCGTGTCCGATATTAAAATCAGTGCGACACACTTTGCAAAAGGCGTGGGTATTGTTGATATGGCTTCAGGATATGAAATTAAATGCTTTCGCATACATGCATGCGTATGAAATTAAATGATATGAAATTAGATATGAATATTCAAAATATGAAATTAAATGCTTTCGCATGCATGCATACAAGTTCCCGTGTCTACTGCCTGCGCAGATTTCAACAGCGCAAATCAGTTTTTATTGCCAGGTTGAGGTCACAAATTATTAGAAATGTGTATGGTGCGTCGATTGTGTGAGTAGGATGCGTTTCATACAAGATCTGGCAACTGGACAACCTTGGAATAATATATTGATGTGGTTATTCATATAACGTGGTTTGGACCATACAAAATACGTGAGTTTCCCGGGAGAAATAACAAAACGGGAGGGGGTGGGAGATGGGTGTGAATACGGGAGACTCCCGGGAAAAACGGGGGTGAGTGATGACAGGTATGTTACAAGCCGATCCCGAAGCAGCAATCAGTTTTACCTCTGATATTTGGTATCTAACGTAAGCTTAATGTCAATGTTGAGCGTATTGGACACTTCAGTTTTGTTCATAGGCTTGTAATCTTTGGAACTGTTTTGTTAGAAAAAATAAAGTAAAAAAAGTAAAAAGTAAAAAAAATAGAAAAAGGTCCATTTATAAAAATAGTGGAAAATGACATCTGTTTTGTTATATAAAGCAACTAATTTGCAGTTAATTGTTATTTCTACCTCTTTCCAGTCACAGAGCACTTTATATATCAGAAGTCAGAGAAGATCCTGTAACTTTGTTTGGGGGAAATTGTAATGTTTAATAATTTATTTTATTATGAAAATTTAATTTTGCATTGAAGAATGGTAGATTTTGTTTGTATATGCGGTCAATAGTTCTTGGAAAGAAAATCGGTATCGGCAGGTCACACTAGGGAGGGGGAGGAGAAAAAAAAAAAAACGGAAACGGCCAAGAAAATTGCAATCGGTGCATCTCTAGTATTCATGGAAAACTGCCTCACAAATGATCCCTCTCGTGATATCGCACTTAGTCAGCTGATTTCTTTCACATCCGAACTTTTGATATCATTCAAAGCATGTTTTGGGGACTTTCGTGTGCACAGCAGTTTATGCAAATTTATCACTCATCCACACGAGACCACACTCAATGACGAACAGCTCAGGGTCATCCCCGGCACCTCCATTGCAAGTTTTTAGTTAGAAGCGGTTGAGTTCAAATCTGCAGAAATGTGGTCGACCAAATTTGTCACTACCAAGCTGGAAAGCCTCATTTGTCAACGTGAACTTTTGGCAAAGGAACAGAAATGGAAGGACTTGGGGAACCTTGAACGTGAGGACAACCTCATATTGAAAACTTGGAATGAACTTCTCCCGAACTTTGCCACACTGCAACGCGTCAGTATGGCTGTGTTGACTATGTTTGGCTCCACGTACTCATGTGAGCAGTCTCTCACATATGAACAATATCAAGTCCAACCAGTGCCCAAGGTTGACAGAGGAGAGTCTGAACGCCTGCATGAAATTGAACTTGAACACCTATGAACCTGACTACAAAGCTATTAGCAAGACTATGCAAAGCCAGAAGTTACACTAATTGTGTGTATCCGTAAAGTAGGGAAGTGCACTTATTCATGGACAATGTGCAATGAAGTATACATTTATGGAGGCCTGATGTAAACCTGTTAGTATTTCGTAAGCAATGCAAGTTATTTTTGGAAGCACTGTTTTGTTGTTCACTCACTCACACTCTCACAACACCGAAAAGGTTTTATGCTATATTTACACACAGTAAATACTGCGATATGTTACTTATTGTTTGTTGCATATTTGTTTGATTTCAAGTTGTCTATGGACTTAACAAAGGTTTAATATTATTGAAAAAATTAGTTTTTTATAATAGTAAAATACTAGTTTTTACAAAGGCTCTTTGGAAAAAAATGCATTAACAAAAAATGAAAGAAAAAAATGGCTCCTTCATGAAAAAAGGTTCCCAACCCCTGGTCTAATGTAAGGACCCAAGTTCTCACAAAGCAGACTTTTCAACATCTGTGTTTTCTGGCCAAGTCACACCCCCTTAGACAGGCTGTCTGACTGACATGACCAACAACAACAGCTCATTCTTTTAGTAATTGTGATGTTTAGGGGCAGGTAAATCAATATATGGTGCCAAGACAAAACCAACACAGAAACAAGTGCCTCATTAAAATTAAATAAAAGAGGTAGTCAAAGACTATACTCAATAAAAATGTTATGCTCCAATAAAAGTCCAACGGAAATTGTAAACCAAAATGCTAAACAAATTTTCTAGTGAATTGGTTCATCTGAAACTTCTCCCTCTCTTATACCTACCATTGGAAAGTTAGGACAGTTCTTGTAAATGAACAGATTCAAAAGTGTTTTCTTATCATGTTCAATGTGGTCATCCTAATTGTTCATTTACAAATCCTCATCGTTTTGATTTGCCCTCTTAAGTAGCTTTAATGTAGTTATCTACGTTTTGTTAGTAGCAGTCAACTTTTTTTCAAGAGTAGCTTGCCTGAATTTTATTGTAATATTCTGGGTTCAATAAATCTAAGCTAAATCGACAGCATTTGTGGCATAAATGATAATTATTAGAAAAAATTATTTCAACTTGTCCCTCCTTTTAAAAAAAATTAAAATAAAAAAAGCAAAAATCTGGGTTACATTGAGGCAAAATTACAGCCCTAATATTTAAACAATATGCATATATACATGACTTTAGTGTGTTAAAACTGCTTAATAATTTTTTTCTAAGTTATATCCAATTTTACAGCTTTTTTACAAATTGCCATGACAATGTTATGGTTAACCCTAAAACGACTGCCAAAAAAATATTACATCTCATATAATACACAGAAAAATTATCTAAAAGTATAAGCTTTGCATTTCTGCCTTTAAACCCTCCAAAAATGTGTCCTATTCACTTCTATTTCTAGTGCCTCAGCGTAACCAAAATTTTTGGTCTTTTTATTTGTATTTAATTTGTAATTTTTTTAAAAAGGACTTAAGTTAAAATTATTTTTTGTTGTAATGAAAATTGTCACCAATGCTGTCAACTGAGCTTAACTTGTATTGAAGTCAGCGTATTCCTTAAACTACTTAAAAGTGTAGTTATGAGTAAGTTATGAGTAATGAGAATACAATTACAGCAGCCACAATTAACTAATCAGGAAAAGTGTCAATTATGGTAGTCCATGTAGGTCTACTCATGCTGCGTCAAAATTGACAAGGCAATTAAATTTAACAGCTTGTTTTTTTTTTTTACGCTTCTTAGTCCACATTAGTTTGTTTTTCGTTTGATAATGCATTAAAGGGGTCATGACAAGAGGAATCAAATTTTTCTTGATCTTTTGATATGAGGTCATTGTACTATAAAAACTTACTGTACGTTTCAGAACTAAATACTTCCTCCTTAAAAGAAAGAGCATTTATTTAAACCAAGTTTCAAAAATGGCTTGTTTGAAACTTATGACGTTACAAGGACCAAATACATCTGCATATGACTTCATATAGCCTCTTCAGTGAGACATCAACGCCTATGTTTCTGTCATTTTACCCTTGGCCCCTGGATGGTCTGGATTTAAATGCTTTTCTACATAACCGTGCACGGCTTTGCCCATTATCTTACACCTTGCGTTGCTTTTAAAAGACACAATGTCAAGTTATAACTCTAAAATGGAGACCCCCATTGCCTTTCATTCAGCTGCACTGTCTTGCTGTTTTTGCACCCATCTGTGCCAATTATTAATTGTTGCTCAAATTTTCCTTGCTCTTTTGACATATAAGAGGACATTTTACTATAAAAACATACTGTATATGCAAAAACATCTCTTTGGCCCTGCCCACTGTGCTGGTGTTAGTCAGTCACACAGGTGAAGAGGAGAGAGAGATGGGCCTGTCATGGGAGACTCATCCAAAGTGGACTTACACAGGACACCTTCATGTGCCTGTCTGGATTTAAATGTTTTCCTATATGAACATGCAGAGAGTTTAATATAGTGCAATCACCTATAAATCTTGAGCAAATTCACTCTTGTGCTGAAAAGACTCATACCGGTGCTCCCTCTATTACATACGCTTACATGAGCAGGAGAAAACACTTTGAAAACCGACAAACCTTGACTGCTGAGACTTCAGTCTGATATCCATGAAAGCTGCAAAATTGATTGATTGAAACTGAAATAGCGGTAAGATGTTGGACAGTTTAAAAAAAATTATTGTGCTCCCTTTCTCCATTGCGATTGGTTTGAATGACGCGGATACTAACTTGTGGTAAGAACAAACAGTTTTGTGAAATACACTGTTGATTTTGAATTCATAACATGTTTACATTATAAAACATAGAAAATAGCAATACAATTTAAGTGATGCACCAGAGGAAAACAACTCTCACGCATCAAACAGCACAAGCACTCCGTCAATGCACCTGATGCAGCAACCGCTCCACATTAAACTGTATACTTATGATCTTCTTTTAAGTGTTTATAAAGTGCTCGTGCGCTGGATGTCTTGGGTCGTGTTTTTTCAACTTCAACTTGTCTCAGCTGTTTTTCATCAGTTTGATAATGCAACACATTTTTCACTTGGCTGTTAAGTGATGTCACTGATGGGGCTTCTCTGTATATCCTAACTAAACGATAATGAAATTCACTGTCAATTGTCACTGTCACTGTCACATTTCCATTATCGATAATTATCTACTTTATCGATTAGTTGTTGCAGCCCTAGTGCTGACACCCTGTTTACATCGGGCGTGTCCGTTGACGTGACACAACGGCTTTAGGCTATCTACACCAGGCGTGTCGACACAAACTTTCTAAGACATGTTTTTGTGTTGTTGGTAGTAGTAGTGCCACAGCATACAGTGCAAAATTGAACAGGACATCTATTTACTGTTGATGTGACGCGTCGTTGCTATAGATGCTTCCATGGTAGACAGCATCATTTATTTTAATGGGTTCTATTGCTTTTGATGGTGTAGACAAGGTGTGAGTGTTAACAGCTGTGCTTGAGATGAACAGTTTAATATAATCGGATGCAATGTGTTGAATGTGTAATCCCTGACATTTAGTTTTATAATGTTTTCGTTATTATTCATTGTCCTCCGATTTAGTTATCTGTTCGAGGAGCTGCATGATGTTAGCCAATCATAACAGTTGGTGTTTACATTTAAGTTTTAAGGAGGTCCCAAACACGAGCAGACCGAGGGCCAGAGACAGGGTGCAAAATAATTATATATTACCATCTAAATTACTACTGTTTTGGTGCAAAAAAAAACAAACAACAACTTTACTAACATTATCAGTGGACCTCAGGAAAGATAATAAAACTATAAAAAAAAAAAAAAAGTAGAAAATAAAAAGCATTTCATGACCCCTTTAAATGTCATGACTCTTTGATAGTTTATGGTGCTGCTTGAATGAACAGTTTTATACAATCAAATGAAATGTGTTGGGTGAACATTGTGTTAAACCTGAAATCTTTTGCTTAAAATGCCTTAAAGACAAAAACAATTATCATATAGGCCACATTCACATGGCAGAGAAGAGGAGTGCAGTTGTCAGACCTGTTTTGTGTGCTTTATGCGGTTACGTTCACACACAGGACGGTTATTTACGAGGGTGACAAATGCATTCTGTAACCAAACTACACCCGCAAATGTTCAGGTCTCACAACCGCATTCTCTGCAAACCTGTGCTGTATGAATGGAACCTTACTAGCCAACTAGTTGTCTGTCACGTCATATAATATGAAAGCCACGCTTCACTGTACAAGCACATGTCTCGTCTCAATCGTGAGGGGTTTCGTTAACTCACAGACAGGGAGATATAAGCTGCATGTTATCCGAAGATCCAACCGCTCTCTTTCACCGAAGCTGCGAGCTGTGCAACAGATGCTGCACTCTGCACCCGGTTAAAATGCATTTAAAGCTGCTGTGGGCTAATTATAATCTGATGAATAAACTTGCACCTCATTTGGACTTATTTATTAAATAACGCATCATTAGTATGATAAGACTTGCCAAAAAAAATTTGGGGGATTTGTCTTTTTGGTTTGTTTTCTAATATAAATATATAAAACTCCTTAAGTACATTTACTTTAGCAGCTATACTGCAGCAGAATTTTGAATATAATATTTAAATTAATTTTAATATTTAAATACTTTAAAATATCAAAACATGCTTAACAAGATACATTTACCTGAGAAGCAACATAAGACATTTAGACTTGCTTTTAGAGCAAATATCTTGAATACGAGTATATTTTTCTTTACTGCACTGGCAGAAGTATTAACAATTGGAAAAAAATACACTTATCAAAATACACTTATATTCAAGAAACATTCTCTTAAAACACATCTAAATGTCTTATATGTTGCTTCTCAAGTAAATGTATCTTGTTTTAAGGATTTTTAGACAATGTTAAATGGAAATCAATACAAAAACACTTGATAACTAGGATTTTTTTGCAGTGAAATGTTTTATTAAATAAACAATGAAAATCCAAGTTTTTCCCCTTTAATTCAGTGAATGTCTTTTAGAGGTATTTTTAAAAGATGCTTTGGTTTCCTCTTTATTGCTAGTAAGCATGTTTAATACAACCTTTTAAATTGGGACACAAGCAGAATAGTCGGTTAAGAGCTAATGATTAATCGTTGCAATAATCGCCCGAATAGTCAAATAATCGTTCTAATATTCTTTAGATTAGTCGATTATAAAAATAATCATTAGTTGCAGCCCTACAACATATTCCCACTGTCCACATACTCGGACATACTTTTTTTGGAAAAATATTTGCTCTAGAAATTATTATTTATATTAGTTTGTGTGTACACACACGTGTGTGTGCTTGTTTATTAGATGCTACTAGATACAAATCAAAAAATGAAATGGAAAATGCACACAGAAGTCACGTGGGGGGTCTCACAAGGTTAAAGTAGACCAGACAAATGCAGTGCAAGGGTTCTCACAAAAAAAGGGGAAAAGACAGGGTGTGCAGCCATTGTCTTTGTGCTCTGTTAAATCAAAGGGCAACCACTGACAATAGTCTGGCTCTGAGATGGTGTGGAAATGCTACTTTCCTCATGTGTCTAAGGATGCATCAGTCATAACAGAGCTTACATGTTGGAAGAGTACCTGATCCTCGTTGAGTCATTTCCTCTGAATCATCTTCAACATGCACAGAGAGACCCCCTTCATTTTAAAAGCAGTCCAAAACAAACCCCTTGAAAAAGCTCTTCAATAACAAACCCCCATGCTGCCTCTATTCAGTGTGCCAGGCTCTTTCACATGGGAATTAAAAAACAAAGTGGAGGGGATTTCAAGATTCTGTTGCATCAGCTCCTTCTAAACGAACACTGTTTGTGTTAGTTTTGATTTCAGCATGATTTCTGAAACTCAATAATCTAATAGAAAATGATCATAGATCTCCTCACACACAGAGCCACTAAAGTTTTAACAACAGAAATGAGAGGCGAGAGTCATTAAAGTTCACCAGAGTTCGGCATAAATGTCAATTCATGGAGCACAAAAAGTAAACAGAAGTCCATAGAGTTGTTCTTTTCGTGTATTTGACACAGAAGTGACAACGTATTTGGCTGAATTATCCGAGCACAGTCTCTTTACAACAATTAAACAACCAGAGCATCAGATCTAAAAACAATTAAGCGCGGTAAATGACTTATTAAACAGGAATATCAAGCACGTTATTACAGCGTGTCCATAAATGAAAAGTGCGCCACTTCGATTCATGAGTTTTCATAAAACAAGCAAATCTGATTTAAACTGGTAACTTACTGTGATGGCAACTTCATGCTTTTTCAGTCGGTACTTCAAACTCTTCATGTTTTCGCTTTGGTTGAATATATTGGTTGAGTAGCATGTGTTTTAGTACGTTAAAAATCACAACAACGGATATGTTTTACGGTTTTGTTTGGTTACACAACACAACTTCTAACGTCTGATAACTCTCGCACCGCGATCTTCACCTGACGTGAACCACCACAAGGCTTATCCGGAGCCGTTGCCTGTATGACAACACCGTCATCCAATAGCATTCAACAATATTAGAATAAATTATCTTTAGACCAATCGAATGTTGGATGGGGCGGGACTTCCTCGTGGGATGGCAGCGTTTGAAACTGCAACTGGGAGCAACAGGAGACGCTGTTGGGCGCTGACGTCAATCTTACCTGGAAAAGGGCTGGACCTTGTCTCAGATTGAGGGCATTTCGAGAGTATTTCGAGAGTGAAATGTGTTATTTGATATCAATGCCTACATAGTTTTGGGTGAAGCCATACTATTCAGAAAAGAACAATAGTAAAATGATAAAATAGGCATTGTATACATTAAATAGTTATGAAAATGAAGTATTTATTCATAGTAGATCACGTTTAAAAAATATATTTTTTAGAGATTTTCTAATGATGTTTTCATTAACAATTGGGGGGGGGGGGGCTAGTCTTGCTCGCAATGTTGGTTTTTATTTACATGTAGTGCAATACACACACACACACACACACACACACACACACACAAATTAATTGGCAAGCCACAGCTTTCTTTTTTATTTGTGTGTGTGTGTGTGTGTGTGTGTGTGTGAGAGAGACAGACATTGTCATACATTTTAATCATTGGTCGTTCACATGCCACTCAAGAGATCTGTTGCCCTCTACTGGTGAATAAAACAAACGAAGTGAATGTGGCGTTTGAGCATCTGTGTGAGCGAGCGTCTGGTTAAAAAATAAAATAATTGTTACAAAAACGCATCATATAGAGTTTTACATTTGAATTCACATTTGTTGTCTATGCTTTCCAAAAAATATCTGCAGGAAAATATATTTGCAGGTTGATAATTTTCAATGATTTGAAATTGAAGGGGAAATATGCTATTACCTTAACCTGGTATCAATTCTTATTTTTAACCTGGTTTCAGTTATTTTTAGTTTTATTTCTATTTATTTATTAAAACAAAATTAACATATTTAATTTCGTATCACTATCGTTTAGCACATCTGCAAACATATTAATGCATTAATATTTAAGGTGCAGTACGTAAGATTCAGAGACCCTTGTTATTAATGACACCTGTGGCCGTTAAGTGAACTGCAGCCAGCTACATGTTGCTCGTTCTGGCATACACACTACATAAGGACGTGAGTATCGGCCAAAACAAATACATAACGTTCAAAGAGATAACGTGATTCACCGACCGGCATCATGTTGACAGGTCAAGTAGCATAATTAAAATAACACGGTTATGATTGCTTTACTACAATCTTTGAGACAAACTTATATTTGACTCTTCAGTGCAGGAACAGGGCTAAAACAAAGTGTGGATAAGTGTCTGACTATGCAAGAATGTAGTTTGAAGTAATCACTATTCTTTGCATGATACTTTGACTGTATTTATACGATAGCCTATGTCAGTGTTAGCTAGCTAGCCAGCTTTATCAATAGCTGTTAGCTAAATTTGGTGAATGATGACAGTAGCCATTTATAAAATAGTCTGTACATTATAAATATGTTGACACAATTCAGTATTGATGTGACTCCATCACAACTGTCATTTTGAGATATCGAGGAGCTATTGTTTTATAATAATTGAATGTATATGTTACGTTACACTAAGCCTGACAGTATACATTTTTTTCATAAATGTTTTTATTTATTTATTTTTTGCTCACTAGGAGTTTGTGTAGGAGTTCGTATTTTCGGCAAAAGCGACCCGCTCCCTTCTCATGAAAATCAGTCTACAGGCTTTAATATGCAACCTAGGAAGTCTGGGAAGGGCTCATTTTTAAAGTTGTGTTACAAGCCCTTCACACTTTGGCAAAAAAAAGAGAAAGAATATTACATGAAAATTGTTATGTATTGCACATTAAATTGAGAGGTTGCCTTTTCCCCAAAAAACTTGGGTTAAATCATAAATTGATACTGTAAAACCTACTGTCTATTTTTGAATAAAATCATAACGCCTTAATAATAAACTCGGATCTTTCCATTGACCATGGTATAAATTTGGGGGGGTTGTACTGGGGGGGGGGGGGGGTCCATAATTTAATGGTTTTCCATGGAAATAATTATGTTGGCTCTACTTAACTCCAGACTACTGTTGAATTCATTCAATATTAGGTTCTTCTAATTTGGATTAGAGCATAAACTCAATATCTTGTGTCACAAATACACTGTAAAATAATTTAACATGACTTTACGGTAAATTCCTGCACTGAAAAAAAACTGTTAAATTTACATTAAAAAACTGACAGCTGTGTTTGCCAGAAATTCACTGTAGAAAATACGGTAACATCATGATTACTGTTGTAACCTCCTTCCCTAATGGAGGGAACGAGACGAATTTAGTGACACAAGGGGTCTTTCTTGAGAGCCTCGCGTACCTCTGAACTTGAGAAAAGACCAATAAGAAATTGGCAGACATAATTGTCTCGCCCCCGGTCATACAGGTATAAAGGGAAGCGGGTGTGCATCTGTCAGTCAGGTTTTTGTACTGAGGAGCCGAGAATATGGTATGGCCATTTACAGTGGTAGAGCCATGGCAAGGGGGACACAACGTCTCGTTTCCTCTATCAAGGAATGGAGGCTACAACAGTTACCATGACATTCCCCTTCTGTCACTCGACGTTGTGTTGAATGTAGTGACACAAGGGGTCCCATTTAAAAACGGCATGCACTAGACCGTATTATGTGAACTGCTGACACAGGTGCAAGCAAGCTACTGCGTGCTAGAAGCAACTGTATCGGCCACACGTAACCCTCCCCAACACCCTCAGAAAAAGGTGTCATATACAGACCTTAGGTTCCCAGCACCCCTAAGGGGGGGGGACAGGCGACATGACTATCATGGGAGCAAGCTGGCCAGCCACGGCCTTTTCTCTCTCTATGTTTCTCGTCATAGAGCATAAAGCGGTTGGGGCTATCTTAACGCTATGAAATGTGTCAGGGAAGGCAATCTTTTCTGTTCCTATTCTTTCAGGGGAAAAAGACCCTGTGGAGACCACATCCTGCCCAGACTGGGTGGAGGTAACATGTGGCCAATACGCCACACGGGTTGTCAAGCCACGCGTGGAATTGGCGTGGTGGTAGGTCCTACTTGATGAGGGAGGAGATTTACAAACACAGCCACCGCAAAGTAACTCCATCCTGAGAACCGGGATAGTGTTTTTTTGGTGCCAGGGTGCAGTGAGAACGGCGCACACCTGCTAGATGACCCAGGAAGTGAGGAAATCGCTCTTTTATTAACAATGTGGGTATCGCAGCTCAAAGGGGGTGCGGCAATGGAAAATACGGAAAACAAGGATTTCCCTCCCGGCCCTCCACCGGGGGATGGAGTGGTCTTGATACCAACTCCGGAGCGAATGTCTGACTCCCTGGGTCTTCCATCTCAGGAGTGCTTAGGAGCTATGACTATGAGCGGCGCCCTTACCCGAGGAACCAATTGACTAGCCGTGAGGGGTGAGGGAAGGACGGAAGTCCAGCCTCGCGCTCACGGCGGCCCGGAAAAGCATAGCGGACATCCGCACGTCAGCCTCAGACTGGACGAGCAGACCAGAAGTTGGCAGCCCAGATGAGTCATCAGCACCAGATCTCCGATACATCGGCGGACCCGGACGGAAGTGAACGAGCATGCTGGGGGGGTGGTTCGTGGGGATTTACCCAGTGAAACCGAGAACATTGCTCTCCCCAAATTGCCTTCATTGCCGGCCGCGCCGGACTTAATCGTGGGGGGTGGCTGAAGTGGCTTTCCCTTGGAAGGGAGAAAGCTGCGATCGCAACGTTGCCATGGTTATGTTCTCGCAATGAGAATATAAACCATTCATAAATGCTGCCTCTGTGTGATCGCAGCCCAGACACGTGAGTCAGTGCTTATGACCGTCAGGAGCGGGGAGAAAACAGCCACATCCAGGAACTACACAGAGGCAGAAAGACATCTTTAAAAAGACGTGTCCTGAAAAGGACGTTCAACGCCCTGCTGTGTAGTGATCTTTTTTGAATGAAAATACTTTTTTTTTAGAGGGGAAAATACTTTCCTTTTAGAGGTATAAACTCTTTTACAGAAGTGCTGTCGAAGCAACCAGGGGCATGGACTGCACTGTGTGCAGAGAGGGAGAAAGCCGCTGGTAGCCGCCGTGGATCCAACAGCAATGCTCTGATAGAGGTGAGTGCCTTGTATATTTTAAGGTGCATTATCATCATTTATATTATAAAATTATAATCTTGATAGCAACCTTCTGAAACTGTAAAAAACAGCTTTTTACTTTATAATGTGTAATTACGTAGTAATTACAGATGTGCATGATGACATGAAGTTAATCAATGGTGGATCTTCCCTGAGCATACAACCAATAAACATGTAGAGACAGTGCTCAGTGTCACTCACACAAACACTAAACACAATCAGGAAACACATGTGAAATTAAAATAGGATTTTACAAGATTCAACAGTAATTTCTTGCCACAAAATATGTATTCAGAATCAGACTGGAAGTCAATCACTTAACTGAGTTCCTCCAAGCAGTTCTATGCAATATGTTATGTTCTTAAACACTAAAAATGTTCTAAAAACACTAAATTGTTAAAAATGATCAAGTCAAATTTCCCATTCAAAGGGAACACTAAACATCATAATGGTGACTTAAAATGAAACAGTATTTTCCCCACAATGCAGTGTGATATTATAATTTCTCTTTTTACAGTAATTTGTTGTTATGGCAGAAAATGACCTTGCCTGCATTGATTTTACATTCAAATGCTGAATACATATTTTGTGGCAAGAAATTACTGTTGAATCTTGTAAAATCCTTTTTTTTTTTTTTTTTACTGTGCAGCGTAAACTTTTTAAGTAAAATCTGTCTATTTCAAAGAGCAATATCTACTGAAGGCAGAGATCATAATTTTTTTTTTAGCATTTTGGATAAAAGCATCTATCTAATATGTAGTAATCTAAATGGCCACATTGTTTTTGAAAAGGGATGTGAAGTCCTCATCATTGTGAATAGTGGAGAAGGTGAGAGATGATCGATTTTATATTAATTCAGACGCATCATAAAACAGAGCTCTCACATTTTGCCTATATGCAAATAAAGTCCAAGCTTAATTAGTCTCTTAATTATCTGAAATTAATCTCTTTATGCATGTTATTGTCATGGCCATCACACAGATCGAAAAAAGTTAGTGATGGCTTTTTTTAGAGCTTGTTCAAACAATTCCATTAACTGATTTTACTCATTGTAACAATTATACACCTAAAATAAAATCAAGCAAAATGCATGCAGTACAGTCTAATTATACAATGTTTTGTATAAGGGCATAGAGCAACTGCCACATCCTTCATATCCCAAAGGGTACACAATTAAATTTCAAGGTTGGTCACATTTTAAGTGACCATAATGTGAACATGCTGATTTAATGGTGTGCATTAGAAAGTGAATTGTATTATAACTCATAGTTCCACTCAGTAATAGAAAACCATCCCACCACAGGAAATCCTGTTAACAGTGGGGATCTGATTACATTTGTATACTCAGTGGACACCAAAGTGAGTTTCATAATATTGGCAAACTAATAAATTTGCATACACAAAGTACAGTACTTTAAATCTAGACAAACCTTGGATACAACAAAAAGCATAGGCTAATAGCAAGGTTATGTAGTCTATACTTGTGCATATATGATCACATGGAAAAACAAAGTACATATAAAGATTATTATAGATTGTAATATACTAGTTGCCGCAGTTGTAAAAGTGCTATTGTAACAAACTCATGGGGCTGCTCTGAGTATATACAGTATTCGAAATAAATGGACATGCATGGTTTGTATACAAACAGGAACTTCAATGGCACATATACGATTTTTTGTTTATGTTGTTTTGTTTTTAAACATAAAAAGTAGTATTCAAATGACATTAAACACACATAAAGTAAAACCAGCTGAGTTATAGTAAGCATAGTTTTTTTATAAGATTTATTTGGGTCTTAAATGGGAGAATATTTGTATGCAAAAAATACTTACTATTGATTAGATCAGTGCTTACAGTTCGTTTCCATTTACAGACTGAACACAGGTTGTACAGTATCATAATGCGTAGAACATCATCAAGAGCATATCACTTCTGCTGGGTGTCCATTATAAAAAAAAGCTCCTGTGGATGTAAGTAACTGTAAACAGCAACATACAGTATGTACTGTCTTTTCAAATCTTCCAAACTGCCTGCAAATGACAATCATAAACTTTCTGTGTAAGTGATTATAAGCAACCACAATTTAACAAGACGTAAAGCGTTCACATCAGTTATAAAACTGGTCACCCCTTTCTAGATTATTAATTGGATGCTGCAGAGCTGTTAGTTCTACATTATACAGGAGCACATTCAGATGTGTGCAAAGAGACTGATATGGCCTTTCTCGACAAAATGGTCAATACAGTATTTCTGCCTAGCTTTTCCTAATGTATCCTTGAATGTTTTCATTAAAAAAACCTCTGATGATGAGGTTGGATGGTGTTGTCTTGGCTAAGGGTCTGTGGAGGTCACTGGAAGTTAAACTAATTGAGAGTGAGATTAGACTAACAGGTAGAGAGTACACATTTACAGTCAGAGAATGTGTACCCCGGGAAATATACACAACTCTGGAGTGACAGAAAAGGAGAATTAAAAAACTGGAAAATAATCTTAAGCGTTGCTTTGTTTAACCAATATGAAATCATGCAAACATTAAATTAAGTATTATCTAAAGCACACTTGGCAATAATCAATCACTTATGTAAAGTAACACTGTCTGAGTGTGCAATTTAAACATTTTATAGAAAAAATAAAACAGTTTGAATGTACAGTTGAACTAACAATGAACAATACTTTTACAGTATGTGTTATTATTATGTTAATTTCAACATATATAACAGGCCTACATTTTTTCAATCAAAAGTTGTACGTTAACATTCTATGAACTAACATTAACTAATAATGAACAAATGTATTTTTATTAAATAACTTTAAAAATATATTGTTCACTGTTTGTTCGTGATACCTAATGCATTAACTAATGTTAACGAATGGAACCTTATCTTATAAAGTGTTCCCGACGTATAATTATGTGAAAATAGTGCACCACAAGAACGACACTATAAATACAGAGGCACAAAGACTTGAATTATGTTATTTCACCCAGTTAAGGGTGAATTACCGCATTTGACGGTATATTTCAAGAAAAGCAGACAGACTCTGAGGCGCGCGGAATACGCGGGAAAAAGTGGCGCTCAGACTCGAAGAAACAGTTCTTTTAGTTTTTTCCTGAACTCTTTACGCATTAGACAGTAAATAAGCGGGTTTAAACAGCTATTTGCGTGCGCAAGGCACACAGTCACTGGAAACACGTAGGTATGAACGATATAGTAAGACTTATCCCAGTACACGGCGTTGAATTTAACCAGCACGCCCCAAAACGTTATGGCGTGATTAGGCATCCAGCAGAGGAAAAACGATAAAACCACGATGGTGACGGACTTGGTAACTTGCATTGTTCGTTTTGAGCTGCTCTTCATGCTGCGCAGGCGGATGAGTCTCAACAGCATTATGTAACTTATGGAGACTATTGCCATGGGTAGAATAAAGGCTATCAATATTTTCTGGAGATGATAGACGGCCAACCAATACTGTCCGTCAGGGAATCTCAATAAACAAAGTTTCTCGCCGGCCACATTCGTGACTGTTGAGAAGATGGATGTTGGCGCCGTGGCCACGGTGGCCAGAGACCAGAGGATGACACTGACCCATCTGATGGAGCAGCTGGTCTGTCTGGTGCGGTCCTTGAGCGCTGAGGCCACTGACCAGTACCGTGTGATGCTCATTGCGGTCAGGAAGAAGACGCTGGCGTACATGTTCATCACAGTCACCGACAGGATGATCTTGCACATGGCGTCGCCAAACGGCCAGCTGAAGTCTAGTGCGGTGTCCACTGCCCAAAAAGGTAACGTCAACACAAACTGAAAATCCGTTACGGCCAAATTGAGGATGAAAAAGTTGATTTTGGATATCCGTCTCTCTTGTCTCACGCGAATAAAGAAAAAAACCAACAGGTTCCCAATCAGACCTACTGCGCAAACTACGGAGTACGTGATGGAAACCATGCACCTCAACACCGGACTCCCATCAGCGGTGACATCGATGTCTTCCAAGCTCTTGAAGCACTCCTGATTACCCATTGATCTGTTGATGGCACCACTCTGATTGCTGTCTTCCATTATATCCACCGATTTCACCACTTCAGCGTTGCCCATGGCGAAAAAGAAAATAATGTTGGAATACGCATTTATATAGGCTACGTATATACTTGTATTAATATGTACTTATATATTTTACTTTAGCTTAGGCTTTTTAAATGGATCATTAATAAAATATAGTCCATCTACCAAAAGTATCACGACCTTTGAGAAAGCAGTACAAGTTGCTGAGACTGCACACATTGCGACGCGCTCTACGAATTTATGTCGAGCGCTTTTTAAATGTCCGCCCCTCGAGCGCATCGATTCGTCCTTCTGTTTGATTGACAGATCGACTAGTTAAGGGAAGCGTTCACCCAAAGGAAAAATTCTCTAATCGTTTACTCACCCTCATGCAATTCCAGATGAGTATGACTTTCTTTCTTCTGCTGAACACAAACGAAGATTTTTATAAGAATATCTCAGCTCTGTAGCTCCATACAATCTAAGTGAATGGTGACCAAAACTTTGAAGGTCCAAAAGCACATAAAGGAAGCATAAAAGTAATCAATGAGACTCCAGTGGTTTAATTCGTCTTCTGAAGTGATCCGATCAATTTTGGCTGAGAACAGAACTAAATGTAACTCGTTTCCCCCATAGATCCTGACAATCTGCAGTCTTTGATCATTATTTCAAGCTTGATTACACTTCCTAGCGCCATCTAGTGTTCTGTGTATGTGTCAAGCACTAGGACGTGTAATCAAGCTTGAAATCATGTCTAGAAACTGCAATGACAAGATGTACATTGAAAAAGGAGGTACATTTTGGTCTGTTGTCACCAAAAGCCAATTTGATCGCTTCAGAAGACATTGACTTAACCACTTATGGATTAGTTTTATGCAGCATTTAAGTGCTTTTTGGACCTTCAAAGTTCTGGCCACCATTCACTTGCATTATATGGACCTACGTGCTGAGATTTTCTTCTAAAAAAATCTTCATTTGTGATCTGCAGAAGGAAGTCATGTATACCAAATTTCACAATTCATCATTTTCAACTAATTGATCTTGATTTAAGTTTTAAACTATCCATTATACATGTAGTACTACTACTTAATTTGAAGATTTTAGAACATTTGAACAATTTCATTTGAACAAATATATAGTCTTCAAAAGTGTTGAGGCTAAGTTTCAAGAAAGCAGGTGGACCTTGGCATCTTGGTAAGCTTTCACCACCATCTGGTGTTTACTAAGTGGCACATGTAAAAGGGATCAAAAGACCACCAGTAAAAAATTTACTATGGTAATCATAGTTTATGCCAAAATGTCAATGTGGTTACTAGGTCAACAGTTATAATGCTGTAATATAAAATGTAATGCTAGATTAACTCTTTCAGACCCAAATTATTTTTCAGTGGCAGAGACACAAAGATATGGTCATGCTTTATTTAAAATTTAAATGCAGCTATATAATCAGTACAACATATATGATAATTAAAAAAAACAAAAAAAAAAAAACATTTTTTTATGGACATGGGTTCTGAACAGGGGTAATATCTAGATAATTAGCCTATATAGATTGGTTGTGTTATTCCAGGAAAAATTGTTTATGCAAATGTATTATAGATTATTTTTCTTTTCTTTAAATCACGTGGTTTTCTATAGGAATATTAAGTATTTGTAGACTAATTGCTGGAATTCATGTAACCAGCAGATAAAACTTAAAGAAGCCAACTGTAATAGGTAATAACACTGTAAGATCATTACAACGTAACAGCAAACAAAGAAACAAATAATAAATGGGGCAAAGCATGTGCACTTACTAAATCACCATCACTATCAGTGAGGTTCAAACCTGCAACCTTTCAGTGACTACCTCAGGTCACTGACAGCTTGTCATTGTGCCACACCACACAACAGTCATGTTTCCAAAGAGAAACTAAGTTGAATGTCAATGTATAATATATTTGTATATGATGCTACTCTTATGTTGCCGTTTCTGGCGAACGTTTTTGAATACAAAACATCAATTTGCTTGCTGTTATAAGGCTTGGTCTGAAGATAATCTGTCTACTTTTAGCAAAGATTGGATAAATCTGTCAGTTTTGCACTACTACAGTATACTGTACAATGGATCTCAGATATTAAAGGGTAGTTCACCCCAAAATTAAAATTCTCTCATCATTTACTTATTCTCATGCCATCCCAGATGAGCATGACTTTCTTCTACTGAACACAAAGGTTTTTAGAAGAATATCTAAGCTCTTCAGGTGAATGGTGATCATGCCTTTGAAGCTCCAAAAAGGAGATAAAGTCAGCATAAAAGTAACCCAGAACCCTAAATGTCACTATAGAAAGTGTAATTGAGCTTGAATTCATGATTGTGTCTAGAGACTGCAATGGCAAGATGTACAGTGAAAAAAAAAAAAAAAAGTCCGTTCTCTCCCAAATCCTACTGGATCACTTCAGAAGAAATTTATTAAACCAAATGTTTATGCTGCCTATGTGTTTATTGGAACTTAAAAGTTCTGGCCACCACTCACTTGCATTGTATTCTTATTCTAAAAATCTTTGCTTGTGTTCAGCAGAAGAAAAAAAAGTCATACACATCTTAGATGGCATGAGGATGAGTAAATGATGAATATCCCTTTAACTTAAGAAGCTCTCAGTGTACAGAAGTGGCTTATATTGTATCTGTGTTCCAGCATGAGTTGTAAATATATGAAACTAATGAATATACAAACAGCATCCCTCAAAACAAAGTATTGTAACCATCCAAAACATTTTAATCTAAGTGACACAACACTATCAATAAAAAAAAGACAAAGTTGACAATGTATTTTATTACATCTAAATGTCTCTACATAAACATGTAACATTTAATAGGTAAACAATTTCTTTCAATGCATGTAATAAATATTTTCACTTAGTACTTTATACAAACTGACATTGGTCTACTGTACAATATGTCTTCCACATTTTAAAAAATCTTTTTTTTTCTTCTTTTTTTTTTCATAAAACATGCCACATAGACAGACTGGATGAATTTTAAGGCAGTGAGCATAGATGTCAGATTAATTAAATGGAAAATAAAATAAACTTGGACTTCAACACCAAGTCCACCCAGAGCACAGTTCAGCATCTAAAATATATAAATTAGTTTGTTCAGATGTTGCGGATCCCACATGAACACATAACATCACTGGAACATCCAAGTTTGCACAATGTTGGCCTTACATAAAAACGTGCACACATACTTTCATACACACATTCATACACAAACAACTTTTCCCTTTATTGATCATTACCAAAATCGACAAATTAATAAAAACGTCCAGCTTGTATGTCTTTAGTAACAAACTTCGTCAATAACATCATATCAAACAAGACACCTTGAACTAAATTTTTATATTTACTTTTTATAATATAAAACCATTAACACTGGTAGAGATCTAACAAATAGTCAATTTGGTAAAAAGCATTTTGCAATATCAGCATCCATATGTATGCATCCATAACTTATGTATTAATAAACCAATTCTATTGCAAACCAATTTCACAGCCAAAGACAATCAACTGATAAACACACAGAGAATATTTAATACTTTGAAAAGAAATGTGGATTAAAAGGAGTTTTAGAGTGTAATGCAAACAGAGAGAGACTCATCTGTCTATCAAACTGTGTAAAGCTTGATAGCTAGATTCTGTCACATGCAATTACCCCAGTCACAAACCTAGTTAGGCTCTAAGAGGAGATCTGGTCAGCACACAGACTCAGAGAGCTTGATAGGGCCACAGCAGTAAAGGCTTAGTGCTTAACACACGCACGGACGCATGAGTGTGTGCGTATACACACACACACACACACACACACACACACACACACACACACACGATTAGTAAGATAGGCTTACTCGAACATAACTGATCTTTCTCAGCCCCAAGCAGCATCTGAATTATTTGTTTACAAACAGTCTTCCTCCATAACTCACGACTAAGTACAAGAAAATACACGTCGAGTATTTCACACACATAAAACATCCTTAAACTTACAAACAAGGCACACTTGACAAAACGGCAGAAGAAATGAAGAGTGGCTTTAGGATTTCTCAGTCTGAGATTATAAGCACAGTATCAAAAACAGATTACTCAATTGACAACAATTGAATAGGAAATTAATTGGGGCTGGAGAATACTGTAGAGAAATACTGGAGAACTCCTGTACACTCTGAGACAGACCTGTCCCTCTATGAGGTCAAACAAACATCTATGAGCAAACATATTATACACGCCAACACCAAAGATACCACTGTCTTCTCATCATCTAAGCTACTGTCGAACCTCCAAATAATTCATTCTTCCTGAAAAATGGGAGGAGGGAAGGAAGGAAAGAACAATCAAGCATGGGAGCCACAAAGAAAGAGAAAATTTGACATATGGTGTACGTTTAAGTTCACTGAACTCACAAGCTCTCACTCTAGAAACTTCAACACTAAACAGTGTTCTTTTGGCATCGAGCAAGAAAAATAGGAACAAAGTGGATGTTTTAAAAAAAAAAGTCATATTACATTTCACGTAAGGATAATGAGGTCACATATTGGCATAACAATGCTTCTACTTCCAGTTGGTAGCCTGAAGGTGAAGGAATGCTTCTTGATGGCCCATCTACCTCTCATAACTTAAAGCAATTGTATACTGTAAGATAATCATACATGTTTGAAGGAACAATGAAGGAACATGCAGCCATCAGTTATGGATGGTCAATGTGGTATGGATTGGCAAGTTTTACTGGGAAGAGAAAAGAACCAGGAGTTAGGCAGGCAGTCCAATCATAGCCATTGTGCCATGTGGAAACAGACGTAATATAGAAGAATACAGAATATGGCGGGGGAACGGATATAAAAGGTGTTCATATTTTGTTAAAGGGTTTGAAACAGAGCTATTAGGGAAAAATATCTTAATTTTCCAAAGAGATAAACCCAAATCTAACTTAGCAAGCCAGGAAAACAACTCTTTCAAGTTTACATATACATTAGATAGCTAGATAGACAAGTATACACAAAAGTCAAACAAAAAATATATTTGTTCTCTGTACACGGCAACGATTATCATCGTTTACAAAAACACCCTTCAGTCATCCTGTAGGCCACCCTTTTTTACCCCAATGTTTGAAAGTCTCTTCAGTCTATTTCCTATGTGAGTGTCTGGTCCTGGGTCAGTCTAATGATATGACGTCTGGGATGGGGCCATAGGTGGCAGACGTTGGGGTTGTTTCAGATGTGGACCTTGGGGTGGGCGGGTGTCCGATGTTTTCCCGTAGGCTGCTGGAGGAGACCATGCTGCTGCCAGTGCTGCAGTTAACGCTAATGGGAGGGAGAGTGCTGTTGACGGGGGTGGAAGGAGGGTCCAGGTACAGCTGAGATGAGCCATATGGGAGAAAACGACTCAGGAGGAGCTCGTGATCTTCAGATGCTGATGCAGCCGCTGCCATCACCATGTTGTAGTGCTGAGAGATGCAGACCAAGAGAGAAAGAGAGTCAGGCAAGGAGAGGGAGAATGAGAGGGTGAAAAAATACTATTATCAAAGTACATCATGCAATGAGTTTAAAGGTGCACTAAGTGAATTAATTGATAGAATTTTAATCTGAAAAAATAAAAATTTGTGAAACATGTTTACAATTCTGTACATTTACATGAGATGAAGATTCAAGTCATATCAATGTTTAAAAATAATAATAATTTATTCTACATATGGTGCTGGGCGCACATACATGAGAGCCGCCATTTTGAGATCACATGACTTGCCGAATTAATTAATTAATCATTTGTGACTTTGAATAGCGCATTTCTACAATGGCATCTGAATCTATACTACTAGGTGTCAACGTAAACAAAATAATTATGGAGTGCATCTTTAAATAGTTAGCCATAGCACCTTGAAAACATATGTGTTACCTGATGATTCTCCCCTTGTAAAAATGGGAAAAAGTTCATATCTGTAAAAAGAAACAGAGACAAATTAGCACAATCATTTTAGCTTAAATGTGGAAATTTTGACCTCTGATTATCTTTGTGTGTGCTGTACCTGACAGGTCGGTGGGTGTACTGTAGTAGTGGCGGTAGTCCTGAATTAGGGGGGGAGGTGGGGGAATGTAATTGGTGTCCACCTGAGGCATGCTTGGAGTTCGACTTAGAGGTGATGCTTGTCTATGCAGATTTAGCACTCTACACACACACGCACGCACGCACGCACGCACACACACGCGCGCGCACACACACACACACACACACACACACACAAGCACAAACACACGCAAGCACACACACAAAAAAGAGAAAACAAAGCAAATATTTTAGAAGACAAACTTAAAAGAAAGTCCAATCTATGGGGGCCATTCAGACCAAATGCATTCTTGAGTTAAAAAAAGATGCAGCACAACAAATGAAACAGAATGCAACAATGCTTGAGACACTCTTGTTCTTAAAAGTATATTTAACTTCAGCTTAACCCCACTGTCATAAAAACATGGTGCTCCTGTGCAAGATCTTGAGAAAACAGCAAGATGCTCTGCAACGGTCAAAGATGTCCATCTAGCGCAGGGGTCGGCAACCTTTTTGTCATGAAGTGAAATTTTTTATTTTCCTTGTTAATCACTGTGCTGATGACCCCCTCCACCTTCATGATCACATAAAACATGGTGCATGATTATAAGGAAAGATTACATCGAGGTAGAATGGCATTGCAGGTGCGAGGGACTTCATATAAATTAAAGTACTAGTTCCTATCTTTCGCTGTTGCTTGCGTGCCAGCAATTACCACTCCTCGTGCCATAGGTTGCCAACCCCTGGTCTAGCACATGTTTACAGAGAAAAAAACTATTAAAAAGAGCGCAGACTGATGCAAAAACATTTTGGGTCTAAATGACACCTTAGAGGAAAAAGTGCAACTCATGCAGTTGAAAAAGAATGGACAAATCTGGGCCTAAAGGTTTAACTCTCATCGTTTACCCTTTATCAATCAGAGGAGAGATGCTGGACAGCGAGTTGCAACTTAGTTTCTGAGGAGGCTCTTCATCCTCCTCATCTTCAGACGAGCTGTCAAGAGTCAAATCGATCACCTCCACTTTTTTGCTGCCTCCACTGCTGCCATTTTTTTGAGAGTTCTGCTCCAGCAACACTGTGCGACATCCACCTGATTATACACACAAAAGACAGTCCATTACAAAAAAGCAAAGGAAGTACCGCTGGTCTCGTGATTTACAAATCACTAATATTTGGAATTTATTAAGGTAACCAAAATGTTTAAATGATTCAACCTGACACAACAAAGGGCAGCAGAAATGGTAGTGACTGAGTGCATAATAAAGCGAGAAAATTGTTTCAGAGTGTATATGTGGTTTAAATACAATGGCAAGTAAAAGTATGTGAACCCTTTGGAATTAGCTAGTTTTCTGCATTAATTAGACATACAATGTGATCTCATCTTCATCAAAGCCACAAGTACAGACAAACACAATGTGCTTAAAGCTAACAACACACAAACAATTATAATCTTTCATGTCTTTATTGAACATCTCATTAAACATTCACAGGGTTGAGGAAAAAGTATGCGAACCCTTGGATTTAATAATCATTCCTCCTTTGGCAGCAATAACCTCAACCAAGCTTTTCCGGTATCTGCAGATTAGACCTGCACAACATTCAGAAGGAATTTTGGACCATTTTTCTAACAGAACTGCTTCACCTCAACCATATTCTTAGGCTGTCTGGTGTGAACGGCTCTCTTGAGGTCATTCCACAGCATCTCTATTGGGCTAAGGTCTGGTCTCTGACTGGGCCACTCCAAAAGGTGGATTTTCTTTTTTTGAAGCCATTTTGTAGTGTACACAAACTTTTTCCAACCTACACTGTGAATGTTTAAATGATGAATTCAGTATGTACAACAACAACACAAAAATGTGTTATAAATTAAAACAGATTGTGTTTGTTCATTATTGTAACCAGATTTTAAGACAAATTTATACATAAATGCAGGTAATTCCAAAGGATTCACACATATTTTTTTCTTGCTACTTCAGCGTGAATTTGTATCAGCGTGTGAGAATGCAATTTCTCAGCAGGAGATATGGGTGAGTGCTGTCATACATTTATTTTTCTTTCTTGATATATTGTTTAACTGCTGTTTGTAATTATGACTGGGATTAATAAACTTCACATGTCCTTGAACTACATATGCTTACTATACCACCAAACAAATAAAAAAAAAAGTGGATTAAAAGAATGGATTCAATAGAGTGGAAATCTATTACAAACCAAACCTATTAGGGGATTTATGATGCCTTTGACTGATTCTCAGATACCAAGATAGGAAAAACATGAATGCAACCAAAAATTCTCCTCCAGCAGTTCCTCTACAATATGAGGGGATGATCATCTGTACATGGCACTTACCATCTATGCCATTGTATGAAGCAGGCACTTCCTGCACTTCCTTTTTTGACCTCATGGGGGCCCAGCTGCCATCCTCTTTGAATTGGATTTCATCACAATCTAAACAGCTGTTCAGAATCTCCATAAACAACCTAAGGACAGATATGAAAGGGATTGAGAAATTTATGGAAATAGGGAGAAAGGGAAAGATAAAGAAAGGAAGGGAGGGATCATCTACTCGATGCATAGTTGGATGCAATTTCATGAAAATGTCAAACTTATATGGATAAAGTGTGAGCTTATATATTGTTCAGGTCTAAATATTACTGCATTTAACATCCATGGTCAAATGTTTTAATTAATGAAATAGTTCAATTATATATGAGGAATGAACTCCGAAAAAACTAAATGTTGTTTGATCAAGGGACACAGATTTCGAATATTATCAATAAACCTGTCTCTGGAAGGCAAAAGGACGACTGACAAATAAATAAATCGCTTAATTTGTCATAACAAACTGCCAAGTGCTTAATTTATAAATAATGAGGCCCCATAATAAAGACTGGTGATGGATCCGGAATGAAAAATAAATTAAAAAAAGGGTGTTAAACACCCCATCGGCAAAAATGTATAAAAAAATAAAATAAACAAAAACTGCATCAATTATTAATATTGGTTATATTTATTAGTCATCACATTACATAATAAATACATTAAGTCAGGCTCACATTTATACCGTATGAGATAACTGTACAATATATTATTTATACAAAACAGAGCATCATCTTTTTCTGTACTGTAATTATATACATGTACTGTATTGTGTTATGCATACCCATCAATGATGAGGTGTTCATAGGGTGCTTTCTTGTCACAGACAGGACACACCCATGTGGGCTTCTTTTCGTTCATTTGGATGTACAGCGTAGCATCGAAACACTGCAGGTGCGAACACGTCAACGCCCGGCACGGAATCATCAGCCGCATCTTTCCCAGCTGCGTAATACACGCAACAGCACAGACAATCATGGAAGAATTCGCGCACATGCAAACAGAGATGTGCACACAAAGACACACACATGGACAACAATAAAGGGATTCACAAGCAGACAGACACGCAGGCGGAACACATCCCGCATGTAAAAAAAATGAAGTGGGTTTGGAAACCGACCAGGGAATGAAAAGGAACAGGAGAAACTTGAGAAACACATATACAATTATGGCAATATTCAACTGACATTAAAACAGCAGGATTTCTTTAGACAGATAGATTTATGATGTGTAAGAAACATTGCAATATATTAAACTCCCTGAATCTGTTTCAAATAAAAAATAACATCTGTGTTTGTTCTGTGAGATCTGTAAAACAACCGTTCGGAAACATAAGAAATCAAAATAATGTATTTTAAATCTTTAGTTCTTGCAAGGTTTTTTTTTTAAGGTCCCAGGCTTAAAATAACATGTCTATAAATACAAAAACATATACGTTTATGTCTGACTGAGTGATCTCAAAAATAAGGTGCTTACCGGACATAATAATGAAACTCTAAGACTGGTGGTTGCAATTTCACTGTCAGGGTCTGCTGTTAACTTTTCCTTTACTGCAGGACAAGAGCAAAAGCACACATGTAACACACAGCACAAATAAATTCAGGAGATATTTACAACTACAGTGCTATTCAAAAAAGATTGTGAGTTATTAATAAAACTGTATGAGAGTATGTACAATCTGGTCAACATTATATTCACATACTGTATATTCATGGCATGTGTTATCAACAGACAAAAACAATATTCACCAAAAAAAATAGTAGTACTGACCATGCATTGACATGACACTACAAAATAAAAATCAACCATAAGAGAACATCAGCAGCTTGCTGTGTGAGGCTATGCCGAAGAATTTGTTTAAGAAGAATTTAGCTGCCTCAGGCTGGTATGCTGTTAGCCTTTTAACAACAGGGGTGATGGGGCATTCTTTCAGCATTAGCAAGCCTCTTTAGACAGTTTACAGGTTGTTGGATAAAGTCTGAAAGTATCATGGAAAGTCTGAGGGGCATACTGGAACAATATGTACAAAGTAATCCTGTTGATTAGTAAGATCAAACCTAGAACAAGTCTGTTCTATCAAATTATGTACTGAAATACAAGCTACAAAAACCTTACCAATTCTGTTAAGAAAAGGACAGCCTATATCTATTTAAGCACTACTTGGTCTTAATAGGTTTAAGAAAATTATTATTGATTGAAGTCCATTAGGCATGGTTTTTAGTGGATTCTTTTTGTTTTTATAAAACCACAATATTGTTTTTCTTTGCCTTGAGGAAGGGAAAAAAGACAGTCCTAGTTCTGTTTGAATTGATAATACAAAAGGTTTCCATAAAAATAAACATTAATGAGGAAAGCCATCTTTAGGTTAGACATAAGAAAAAACAATTAAACAGTTCTTTGGATAACTTGTATGCTTACTGAGTGCTCGAGAGTGATCTGGGTTTCTGATGCCTTTGGCCCGTAGTCTCTGCAGCAGCACTGTAGATGAAAGCTGCTTGACCAGGTACACAGCCATAGAGTAACTCTGAGAACATAAATACTAGACATTACTAAAGAAGACACATTCCAAGCAACATTAAAATAATATACTCAAAAAAACAGTGTGCCATGTACACATTTTGCAATTCAATATTTGGTGCATTCAAGAAAATTCAAAAGACACTTCTGTAAACAGTTGACACACAAATCTTTTTTCCTTTCACAATTGTTTCATTGTCTTTCCACTCTCTTCCAGGCAGCACATTCCAGAGCAATCTGGAAACTAATGTTACTTGCTCTCTAGGACGAATTTCTTACATTGTATTACGTTGTATTCTTCATTTGTTAGTCACTTTGAATAAAAGTAATGGACTACTTGCACAACTGCTTCCACATTGTATAGTGTGGCTTAAGAGGCAGTCACACTACACTTTGCACTCCCATTCAAATGCATCTGAACGTAGGAGACCAGAAATGTAACCTCATGCAAAGAAATTTCAAGCTTGGTGAACTCAGAACCACAAATTTGCACGACGAAAGGATGCATTACCAGTAGAAGATCGAAACATCAAACACTGAACTCTTAGCTCAATTCAAAGAATAAATATTTTAAAGTTGTGCATTTTATTGTAGTAGGAAATAGAGTATCATTATTTATTTGTTATGTATACTTTACTGACACCAGATGCCCTGCCACGTGATATGTCCTGGTCTGTTGCGTTGTACGAAAAAAATGTGCATGCTCAAAACCAAGTAGCCCGCCACTTTAGGCGTATTTATTTACAGCGTTCAGAGCACCTACATGAAGATATTTATTGATGGGAAGGCCGATTATTTTTACTTTTTAGGGATTTTAGTTGATTAAAACTATAAACCGTGTTTTTGCCATTAATGCGAGTAATCTCAAATTTGCTATTTGCTGAAAATTGCCTCTAAATACACTACCGTTCAAAAGTTTGGGGTCACTTACTCATTCTTTATTTATTTATTTATTTATTTCACATTTTAGAATAATAGTAGTCAGCAAAACTATGGAATAATAGAAATGGAAATATGGGAATTATTTTGAGACCAAAAAATCCAAAATAAATCCAAAACTATGTAATATTTTAGCATCTTCAAAGTAGTCACCCTTTGCCTAGATTTTGCAGACATGTACTCGTGACATTTTCTCAACCAACTTCTTGAGGAATCACCCCGGGATGCTTTTTAAACAGTATTGAAGGAGTTCCCATCTATGTTGGGCACTTATTGGCTTCTTTTCTTCATATTTTGATCCAAGTCATCCATTTCAAAAACTTTTTTTTTTTTTAGGAAATTTTAGATTTGTAATTAAATAAATGTATATGTTTTGGCAGAATAATATTTTGTCTACAAAGTTAATTTCAAACTTTTAAGCATACACCTTCAGATCAAAAGATTTTTAAGATCATGAGAAACATTTCAGACAAGTGACCCCAAACTTTTGAACGGTAGTGTATATATATTTTTCTTTTCCAAATGTAGATACATTTAGCTACTGAGTAATACATGAATCATATCTAAACTGCAGCAGACTGGCCATCTCATTAACGCATGATTCATTCATTGATGATATTTAATACCTGTTGAGCTTCAACAATAAATTCCACCATTGCAACATTGCAAATGACTTTACAGTTAGGTTAGATTTCCTAGATTGAATGATTTATAAAAACTACTCATTCTCTTACTCTGAGCAGGCTTTAAAAACCACAGAATGAAGCTGTTTAAATGTCAAATTGAATAAATACACCAACTGTGCTAAAATATATAAATGGCACTACACATTTTTAATCAATTTTAACATTTAGCAATAAACTTATCAATGAAACAATGACAAAAAATTAAAGATTAAAACATACATTTTATAAAAACAGGGCGATGTATGGATTCATGAGGTCTCTCTTTCCTCCCTCAAACATGGAGCATCGCTTTGTTTGAAGCGTGTAGTTGTTTCATTCAAAGAGCGCTGATGCCTTTACCTGTCTCCTTCAACCTGCAAACCTGTCATTTGCAGTTCAAGCCTATCTGTGGTTATATGTCTGCTACAGACCACCATGTGAGGAGAAACGGTGAAATGCACTTGGGAGTGTTTACCAGCCATTGCTTTCTCAGATCGGCCTGGGCTAAATTAAAACGCTAAAAAACTTACTTTCTCTGAATTATTAATATGCTTTACACTGAAATTTTATGAATATTTCTTCTCCTCTCTCTGAAAATGTCCGTACCTTAAAATCTTCACCCGAACACTCATTTTAAGTGGAGTTTCATGAACTAGGAAACTACAGCACATTGTAAACACACACACCTGGAAACTAACGAGCCAGACTATTTCAAAGCATAAGTACATCATAAGGCTCAGTTCAAGTAGTCCATTATTTTGGTTCTGTGAAGCATCCTACAGAGTTGTACTTCAAGGGATTTTTATATATTTTCAGGTCAGTTGTTTCACCATGGTTTCATCAGGCCCATATGAACAGGTTCTAAAATAAAAAGCCCAGGAGCTTCAGCGAGGAGGTTTAACTCATATAATTCTCTCACGTTTCATGGGCTAGAGTGAAAAATTGAAGGAATCTACCACAGAGAGTGCCAGGATTGCTTTTTGCTTGCTGAGGCATGTCATATAACTTGAAATGACATCATTCTTGTGGGTGAATTTTATATGCAGGTGCAGTGATGTTTTATGAGTAAGAAGACATAGGGCAATTGTAGAATAAGTAATGAACTCCTGTCTGCCTATTTAATATGGATTCAATGCTAATGGACAAACCATTCATCCATCACAAATGCATTACTGCACATATCAAAGGTAAATTAGTTTTTCATAAAGATATTTTACTCTTTTTCACTATTTCTTATAAAGAATGAATCTGCAGGAAAACTTACATAGCACAAAACAGAGCAGACATAAAAGATTTAAACTACTGAATTGCCAGTTCTTACTGAAATATATGCAAGATATTTTTATTGAACGGTTATCAAAATTGTTCATCATTCTGAACTATGGCTATACCTTAAATCTTTAGTTTCAGCTGAAGATACGCTAGGGGTTGCACAGACTAGTCGACTACAAATAACGTAGTCAACACCGTCAGCCTGAAGTCGACTAGTCGCTCACAATGTGATAATTTAAGGCACAGTCGCTCAAATGTAGACGGTGATGTTCTTTTAGACTTGCAATAAAATACATACACAATATACACTCAGAACTAGTTTTTGTTTACTATGTCACTCTGCTCAACAACACAACGCATCAACTTATCAACAAAAAACTTTCCCTGTACCTGTATTGCACATGTACATTGCATTGTATCAATACTGATAATGTTTAGAATATTCCAATTGCAACTCTAAGAGACGACACAAATGCCACGGTAATCTGCAAAGTATGCCAATTGGCTGCAAACTGGCCTTCAAATATAACCCATATACTAGTGTTATGCTGACCTGGATGTTGTTTGCTCCTTTAAGAACACAATTCGAATACAGTTTAGAAAAGCGCTTCAAGTTGGAGTCCACCAATATGGCGGACTGCATCCCGTTGTCGCTTGAACGCTAGATGCCACGGCCAACCGAATCCATCTAAGCAATTGGATGCAAAAAGACTGTGAACTGCCTTCAGTTACAGGTAGTCCAGGCTAAACTAAATATTTTAACTTTTAGCTTGAAATATGTCTACCTATTGTGGTACACATAATTACAAGGTGATTATTTGGAGATAACGTTATGGTTGATGTTTATTTCATCCAATCCATTCACATAAAAAACAACACTCAGACAGTCACTCATAAATTTCCAATCAGGTGTCAAACTACATCGTACATTTCTAGAGTGCGGAGGTTTGTGGGTATAATGACGTCACGACTAGTCGAATTCGACTTTACTAATAGGTGTGATTAGTAGACTACTAAAAATCAGTAGTCATGCAACTCCTAAGATACGCTATCCCTCACCTTGTTGCTTATAGAATCTAAATGTTGAACTTTCACATAATTTCCACAAGAAATAAATAAAAACTCTATAAACTAAAATCCTTCATGATTACCTTGCATTTCACACCTGAATTCTCAAACATCATCAATGCATTGAAATTAAATATTATCCTACCCGTCCAATTTCCGAGGTCCAGGACACTACAATGGTGTTGGGGACTGTTGTGGACAGTCTGACCAGTGAGGTAATGTTGATAGGTCTGCTGGGCCTCTTTGGTTCCACGCCATTTTTTGTAGGAGGGAGATATCCCTGATAAGAAACAAGAAGTCAGGGAGGGACATTTGTACCAAAAAATTACTACCAAGTATTTAACAAACATATGGGGAAAAAAAAGGTTGTATCATAAAATATCATAAACATATTTAACTAAGAAGACAACAGTTTGAAGGACTGCATCATTCTTAAAAAAAAAAGAGAGAGACTCTTTTCCACCATTAGGTAGAACAGCTAAAGTTGCTGAATTTTTTTCATTCTGTACCAATCTGGGCTCATTGACTGTTACAGTTTCTGTTTTATCTGTGCTACTGCAAAATCAGGATTAGAATGGTATGATAGGTCAAGTGACCAATTGTTAGTTGCCACTTCACTAAAGGCGTTCCACCAGCTTGGTTCTCTGCTCTGAGTGCAGTTAGCCAACCATGCTGAGAAATCTGGGCCAGGAAAACTTTGTGATCATACTGCACTGAATTGTGTTTAAATGGAAATGCTACCGGAGCCGTTACTCACCTGGCTCAGAACCATTCGGCCCCATGGTGGACAAGCAGCTAAAGTCAAATGGATCAATTCTGTATGTCTTAGTTAAGAGTGATAGTTAGATGGAAAATGGACTGTTTACTTACTGGGAGATTACATGGTTTCCCGTTGACTTTAACACAGAGATTAGGGGGAAAGTGGTCCTCCTGAGGGCAGCTCGTCTCTGATAGACAAAACCTGGAAAAGTGCATATTTACAATATAAAAATAGCAGATTAGTGCTCTGGAGCCCTTCAGCTGTCTATGATACTTATAACAATGTTTCACTTTATAAGAATATAAATATCTTACCGTAGCTGTACTTGCACTGTAAAGTCACATTTGGTCCCTGATATGTCCCTGTAAAGACAGAAAGTCACAATAAACTCTATTTAAGACAATAAATGAGTTTGACTCCCAAGCATACAAGCAATGCTTTATGGGAACCTCTCTTCTTATTTTGTACATTTGCTTTGCTCATCTTTCCTGGTGAATATATTGCGAATAAACTGACTTACATTGAGCTGCTGACTTGTTGGACCTGCTGTGGCGTCAATGCAAATGCAAAACACGTTTCCTGAAACCTCTGGCTGTTATCTGAAGCTGCGGTGACACACAAAAAAAAAAGATTGAGAAAAAAATCACTACACTGAAATAAGCTTAATGAAATTTACAAAACATTGCCCATAAATAGTGTTTTCTGAGAACAATATCCAAAAATATTAGGCTACTATCAAAATATAAGAAAAACAGAGATTACAATAAAAGCTCAGAGAGTAATGTTATACTCCCCCCATCCATGTCCAGCTTAAATAACATTAATATTCCTTAAAAAAAAAACACGCACACACTTTTGTATCTCAAGTGCTCAATTCATTTCTATTGTCACTGAAAGGAGAGGCTCATGCTGTTATGCTGTATAAAGTTATTAGAGTTCAAGGACAAGATAAACAAAAATTTGACAAACTGTTAGAGTCGGCAATCATCTGAAGCAGTTGCTACCAGAATTATGGCATAGTATTTGAAAACATCACATTATGTGAGCATTGTTATTGACTGAAACATTTTGTTGTTGCGCTACCAAATTAAGCCTGCATCCAGTCACGCAAGTAATATCAAACTGCGCTTCAAATTACTCTCAGCTATAATAACTGACTGCAAATCACCATGACAGGCCAGCATCTTTTGATCTTTGAAATGCTATTGGCAAACTGGGTCTGAGTTACATCCAACAGCATTACATAATGAACGCAAGAGAGAGACCTTATTGCCTTTACTGAGCACTAATATCTTGTGTCACTTTCTAAATAATGCCCCTTTCCAGGGTAAAGTTAACTCATAAACTTTGCATACTTATCCCTGCTTAATACAGCTCCTATGTAAATGATTCTTATATTAATTTGATTTGCAGTGTATTTAGTTCCTCCCTACTGAATAATATTCACATATCTGTGTGACCTTCCCAAGAGGACAGTGGATGACAGAAAAAAAATCCAGTTTGTCAAAAGTAATGTGGTGATCATAAATGATTATTGCTTATCATCTTACGTCTTATCAGACTAGGAGGTTCCTGAGAGAACTGATAGCCTTCCCCGAGTCTCCAGGACAAGCTAATCATATTACGTGGCATATGCACATTCAAGCAAAGGAGAAAAAACACACACAACATGGATCCACTCTCACTTGCTACATGTCGCCAAAGCTCACATCTAGAGAAATCTTTCCATTAATGGGACCTAAACAAATCTCTGTCACACACACAGACACACACACAACAGAGCCATATATCTTGACAACACTCATTTAAATGTCTCAGAGGTTCAGCTTTACATGCCATGTTAAATGAACACAAACCACTAACAAATACTCACACCCCATTTGCCTTCTGCTCAGTAGGACTTTGTGTACTTTAATCATGCCAAATGGTATTATCATCAGTTATAACTCTGACTTAAAAAAATACCAATACATGGACTGACATTAAGCTTATCCAGATTCTTGTCATTTGAACTGATGGTTTACTTGTCCAAAGCTTAAATCACATATTTTTCTCAATACAGCTTCAATACTTTAAATTCATTAGCAAAATGGAATGAGGCATCAAAAAGTGAGGCATCATATAGTGATTCCAAAATCATGCATGACTCATACTCCATGACTTCTATTACTACTACTGAATTTGATAGTGTTTTTACACTTGGGTTATCTTGTACTTTATAAAATACACAAAACACAAAGAGAAACAACCAATCTATCAGTATGACAATGGTGATTAATTTTATATTAAATGTTAGAATCTTATTTTACAAAATAATATACATCTCTCCTCATTTCATCACTTTCACGTGGCATTGCAAAGCTTGTTAAATAAACCCTTCGAGTCTAAATTAATTTGATAGAAGGAAGAGCTTGTAGATGTGCAGTCATCTTGCATACATTCACTTTATATTTGGAATTATAATAATATGAAAATAAAGTGAACTTGAAGTGACCAGTGTGAGCTAAAAGACCACAAACTAAAAGGAAAACTAATCACAGCTGCCCTTTTATGATTAACGCATTTGCTCTGGTGCGAAACACTGCAAAAAGTGTGCTCATATCATCTAACATTTGCCGCTGTCAAGCAATAAGGGCACGACTTCTGCCGACTATGAATGAAATCATCTGCCACTATCAGCAATCAACATTTGAGCATGCGTTACACTGTTTCCAGTGATTGTGATTCCTTTATAAATACATTAATACAGTCTCATTTTAAAAGGTCTGTATCAAACGCATTATTTCTGCGCAATGTTTAAAGTGTGAAGCCACTATTATACCATCTACAACAATCACATACGACTGTTGAATAACTACCCGTTAATGGCAGTCGCGATGAGCTTTCCATTTGCTCACAATTGATTGTTTTTGTTGAAAGGGGGAAGGCAAACACGAATCCCCATGTCAGAACACCCATTCCCTTAAGACATCGAGAAAGATAATATTTTTTTTAATTAAGCTTTGAAGAAAGTTAGAAAAATTGTATATCATCACTACTGTTTATAGTTATTATTATGATTATTAATAACAACAACAACAACATCAACAATAGGTCTAATTATAAGTCAGGAAAATATTATGGTTTAAATATGAAGGTTTTTATATGTGACTCATGTTCACATTTAATTACAAATGCCTTTTGTGATGCATTCACAACGTAAATGATCATTTCTGATAGGGATGCACAGATAACACTTTTTCTCTCCCGATCCAGATCCAAATCTGAAATCTGAAAGATCCATTACCAGTGTTGTTATTTTTTGCATAATCAGTTTAAAATGTATTTACATTATTGTGTGGAAATAATTGGGGGTACTCTGTAATATGTAAAGAAACACAAACCTCTAACTATACATTATTTCAATATAAATGTATAGCTTGTTAAAAAAAAACTTTATTGTTAACTACTACTGGATAGCGTAGCAGCGAAATAAACAGTAATTCCAGTCTAAAGTGTTCAGTAGAAAAGGCTGCAGTTTTTTTTTTTTTTACATTTTGTATCTGGATTTTAAAGGATTCTGCTTTTTTTCCCCCAATTTACATAAATGAACATATTGTTATAATTTGCAAACAATTAATAATAATAATAATACTACAAGTGACATCTGTAGAGAACAATGTTGAGAGAGGAAGAACGGTAAGAATTTACACCTGTGGGAAATTATTTCTAACAGCTGTTCTATGTTGCAGTGAGAGCTGGAGAGGGATAAAAGAGGCGAACAAGACCACCGGAGGAGAGAGAGAGATAGTTGCACGCAGCAGTGTGGATGTGTGCATTTATTTATGTGTATTACGCTGAAAAGCCATCCTGTTTTAAAAATAAAAAAAATCTACATTGACCGTTCACCTGGCCCTTGCTACCTCCTTAAAAGAGAGTTTGTGACTTGTCACAGTGGTGCTGAAACCTGGGATTAGGAGGAAGAAATGCCATCACGGAGTCCTCACCATTAGCCAAAGTCATCAAGACTCTTGCAGGCATCAACCAGATCCAACATCAAGCCCACCTAGACTTGTGTGTGGAGCAGAAGCATCATTTTCAGGTCCTGCTCCAAGCCCAGGTGGAGGATCGACAGGTATTGCGGAGCTTGATGGCACAGGGGAGTACTCCAGCCGTGACATGGCTGAGCCATAGCCCAGTGCCACATCACGCTAGCAAAATGATCCAGAGGCCTTCATTGAGCTCTTTGAGCGGGCGGCTGCAGCGTAGGGCTGGCCCAACACCCAGTGGGCTGCTCGATTGCTGCCCTTGCTGTCTGGGGAAGCCCAGCTCGTGGCCCCACAACTTCCGGTCACAAACATTGAAGTGCATGGACCTAAACCAAAATGTTGGCCATAACCCCAAACAACACCGCCAGTGCTTCCGTACAGCAAATGCAGTCGCCCATTTGCCTTCGTCCAACAGCTCCGCGATGCCTGTCTGAGGTGGCTGCTGGCAGAGGATCGTGATGCCGAAGCTGTCATCGACTTTGTGGTGCTGAGCAGTTTGTGGCCAGTTAACGAAAGGAATGGCTAAGTAGGTCCAGTGCCACCTCCCAGTGACGATGACGGAGGCAATCCAGCTGGCTGAGGACCATCTGGTGGCGTATTTGGGGTGCCAGAGAGCCCTCTTCTTCTTTCTCTCCCCCTCTCCTCCCCGTTCTGTTACTATTCCCGGGAAACTGGAGAATTCCGACCACAACCCACCAGGTTTTCATAACCCTCTCCACTCTATCCCACAGGTTGTTCAATCTGCTGCTGTGGGTGTTCACTACAGGAATTTACACCTGGAGATAAAAGTTCTTGTATTGCTCCCCACATCAAGCTCTTCAAGGCCCACCTGAAGAACATCACTGGACGCTTTCTGGATCCCCTTCAATTTGCTTATCGAGCAAACAGGTCTGTGGATGATGCAGTCAACATGGGATTGCATCATGTCCTGCAACATCTGGACAGACCGGGGACATACGCAAGGATCCTTTTGTGGACTTCAGCTCAGCTTTCAACACAATCATCCCAGCCATTCTCCGGACTAAGTTAAACCAACTCCCTGTTCACTCCTCTACCTGTCAGTGGATTACCAGTTTTCTGACGGACAGGCAGCAGTTTGTGAGGCAGGGAAAATTCTCTTCCACCACCTGTACCATCAGCACTGGTGCCCCCCAGGGATGTGTGCGCTCTCCCCACTACTCTTCTCGCTCTACACAAATGACTGCACCACCAAGGATCCCTCTGTAAAGCTCCTGAAGTTTGCTGAAGACACCACTGTCATTGGACTCATCCGGGATGATGAGGAGTCTGCATATGGAAAGGAGGTTGAACGGCTGGCTGTCTGGTGCAGTCAAAACAACCTGGACCTGAACACACTCAAAACGGTGGAGATGATTGTGGACTTTAGGAGGAACACCCCAACATTGTCCCCCCTCACCATTCTAAACAGCACTGTGGCAGCAGTGGAGTCATTCAGGTTCCTGGGCACTACCATCTCACAGGACCTGAAGTGGGAGATACACATCGACTCCATTGTGAAAAAGGCCCAGCAGAGGTTGTACTTCCTTCGCCAGCTGAGGAAGTTCAACCTGCCACAGGTGCTGCTGAAACAGTTCTACTCAGCAGTCATTGAGTCTGTCCTCTGCACTTCAATAACTGTCTGGTTTGGTGCAGCTACGAAATCAGACATCAGAAGACTACAGAGGACAGTCCGGAGTGCTGAGCGGATTATTGGTTGCCCCCTGCCCCCCCTTCAAGAACTATACACTTCCAGAGTGAAGAAAAAGGCTGGTAAAATCACTCTGGACCCCACTCACTCTGCCCACTACCTTTTTGAACTGTTGCCTTCTGGCCGACGCTTCAGAGCTCGGAGCACCAGAACCAGGAACAGTTTTTTCCCTCAGGCTATCCATTTCATGAACAATTAAATTGCCCCATTGAGCAATAATTATGTGCAATACACAGTTTAAGTCTATTTATATTATCCAACATATCCACTTCTGCCATTTCTTACATTGCTCTGTACATAATATACTGTATTTTTGTTCTTTATATAACAGATTGTAATAGATTTGCACTACGTGTGTGTATGTATGATGGTGAGTGTATGTACGTATATGTATAATTATTTATTTTAGTCTTTTTTTAGTTTTTAATTACCTATGTCTTGCTGCTGTTTTTGGCATTGTTTGTATTGTTGTACACTGGAAGCTCCTGTCACCAAGACAAATTCCTTGTATGTGTAAGCATACTTGGCAATAAAGCTGATTCTGATTCTAAATTATATAAGTGGCAAGGACCATTTGAGGTCTCACTACGGGTTGGGGAAATTGGTTATGAGGTTAAATGAATGAATAGATGCAGAGCACATCAGATTTACCACCTCAACCCCTAAAACTGTGGAGAGAGGCGGTACCCATGACTTTGGCGATGGTGGTTCCAGAGGCAGGAGCTCGGACTGGAGGTGAACTTAAGTCGCCAATCGAGTCCCCCTGGTCATTTGTGGAGACCACCTCTCACCATCCCAAATCAAGGAGGTTGCCAAGTTGTAAGAATTATCTCATGCGATCTCACCTCTTCCCGGTCGTGAGAATCTCATAGAGCACCATATTGAAATGACCCCAGGGGTAGTGGTATGTAGTCGTTACTACCGATTACCTGAATACAAAAAACAAGTGGTACGGGAGGAATTAAAGGCCATGCTGATAAGAGGGTAATAGAAGAATCCCTAAGTGACTGGGCCAGTCTGGTGACTATGATACCTAAAAGAGACGGCTTGGTCCGGTGTGGATTATAGAAAAGCCAATGCGGTGTCTAAATTTGATGCGTACCCGATGCCTCAGATTTTTGAACTGCTTGATCAGATCAGTTCAATGCATCCAAAGCTCAAATTGGATAAGAAAATTCCACATCAGCAGATGGAACCCCATGCCGTCCAAATGCAACTCTGCATTAAAAATATCGTCTTGCCGTCGTCTGCTTAAATATGGCTTCAGTTGTCAGATTGGACAACCTTACTTGGCGTTTTTTTGTTTGTGGCTTTTCTGTACAACCATTTATGTTGAGTCCTGAAATATGGTTTTGAAAGCTCTATGGTAGTAATGTTCATATGACAATCCTAAACTATGAAGGGGAATGTGAGGACAGGGTTTTACGATTAGCAGGTGGTGTTATGTTGTTTTGACAATGGTTGCCATCTTCAATAGCAGTACAAAATGTCTTAATTTAGTTTTTCTTTGTGAACCTCTTATTTATGCACTCTGATTTGTTGGAATTTTACTTTCTTGACACTTGCTGCATGCTTTCACTCTTGCAACTGCTTTCATTTTCATTTCACCTTTCTTTTACATGTGCAATACATCTTATTGATGACAGGTCTATAGAGTTTCCTCTATTTCATCTCTAAGTATATGTGTGTGCTTGGTGTCTCTGAGGCATCGTTATGAAGCTGACTACTTTCCATTTAACTATGAACATTAATGTCCATTTAACTATGAACATTGACCAGGGCTGGGATGATGAAAGGCCAAACAGGTGCCCCAATGCATCCACCTACCCGCTTTTACTTGCTGTACATTCCTCAGTCCCTTTCTTTCCTGTTTGCTTATATTCAGTCTGTCTCTTGTTCTCTCCTGTGCCTTCATCAAATCTCTCCTTTTCCTTAACACAAAACAGCAAGGGTGCAATTAGACCTGGAGAATCGACTCAACGACACATAATTACTACTAACTGATCACTACTCTCACAAACAACACAAGGGATGTAAGAGATATAAAAAAGAGAAAGAGAGAGAAAGAGAAGAATGATTTTGAAATGGACAAAGGGAGACTTACAGGGAGAGGCGGACAGGGTATAACAGAGAGATAGAGACAGACAAGGAGAGAGAGACAGGGAGAGAGAGAGGGAGAGAGAGAGAGAGCTGCAAGCTCCCTCCCCTGTGTCCATTCTAAAAATAGCACTACAGTCTTTATCATCTGATTTGCTTCAACACTTGGATGCAACGGGGACATGAAGGCCTGAACGTTTCGGATTATTTCTGACTAGCTACAAATCTCCCTTTTAATCTCAATGCACTTAATTATCAACAGAGACACAAATTCTGCTCTGTAATCAGGTATAGAGGTTTCTATCAGATTATAAAAACATGCGATTATCTAAAGGTTATAATAGTTTTGAATTTTTAATTGAGTTTTTATTTCAGTTCCATTTCAAAATTTTAACTCCAATTTAGTTTAGTTTTGTTTGTTCTTTGGTAGTTTTAGTTTAAATTTAGTTTTGTTCATTAGATAATTGATAGTTTGTTTCTTTTTCAGCACATTTAGTTTTTATTTTAGTTTAAGTTTTTATATTAAGGGATATTGGAGGATGGAGAAAACAGGTATTTATGTAATGTGAGTCATATACTGAGGCTGGACTCAATGTCCAATTTATAAATAATATTATTGCAGGGAGCCTCCAAGTAGGATTTAGCTTAGACCCCCACATGCTTAGAACTGGCCCAGCTGAAAGTACACTTATCCAATCAACTCGATTCTCCGGGACAGAAATGTAAACTTTACTGGGTAGGGGAGGAGGCTATTGTCATAATGTATGGTAGTTAGATAATTTTACGTATGGTAGTCAAATAAAAGCCTCCATCTCCATCACTTACAGCAAGGGTGCTCAAACTTCCATGGAATGAGATTTACTTTTTCATGTTATGGAAGCAAGGTCACCTTGCACAATGTATATATGTTGTCTGTTGTTGTTAGTGAAATTTTATCATTCTTGATACCATGATGGGCATTTAGGTGGAATTTTGAAATGTATTTAATCATTCAGGTGCATATCTTCATTATGAGCATTCTTGGAGCACGCACGCAAGCGTACAAAAAGGCGCCTGTCAATCAAAGCGCACAGCTATTCCTAGCTCGATAGAATTAAAAAAATACATGCTCTGTATTATTTTCAACAGCAGAATAAGAATAAGAAATTTGTAATCAGGCCTTCATAGTTTCATGTTTTTTTTTTTTCGTTATTGATATTCAGGATACTTTTCTCTTTATACTTTTCCAGGATAAACGTTATTGCCGAGCCGTGCTGAACTTCAAACCAAACTCTTTACCAGTTCCAAATGAAATGTTAAACAAATCACAGATTGACAGGGTAACACAGAATGTGGATTAGATCCTTCATTGTGTTGACTGTTGAGAAGTTTTTTCACTTCGAAAGGACACGATTATTGATAGTTAAATTATAGTTATCCTGACATACTGTGATTACAAATCTAAAAGTGCAGACTCTTTTCTGGGGAAAGCAACATCTGTAAACATCTTTTGATATGGCAGAAAGTTAACACACGTCAATCAGGGCTGGATTGGTAAACAGGCATACTGGGCATTGTCCCGGTGGGCCGACGCACATTGAGGACGGTCAGGGGCGGACTGGCCAGCGGGAGTACCGGGACTAAGCTGAAATGAGCCACTGCGTTATGCAGAACGGGCCACAAAATGTAGCTGTGATATGCCGATGTGGCCATCAACTTTTGGGCCAGTTTCTATGTAAAATCCCAGGCCGATTTCTCTTCACAGTCCACCAATGCACGTCATCCATGTTGATTTTTGAGTTGAGTCATAGAAATTTATATTTTACATTAGTGAATCTCCAGACCAACCAATACATTATTATCATTACTGAAATATATCAAGTTAGCTAGAAAGGGATGTATGAGAAAGAGAGAGTCTTCATACTGTTGAGATGATGCAGTCCCAACAAGGCAAGTAACTTCATTCGGCAGCCATATTTGTACTGCCCTCTATTTTTTATTTTATTTTTCAGGCCAATTTATCTAATTAGCATGCACATTCTTGGGAAAACAAATCCTGGCTACTGTATATACTTATTAATTTCCATGCGAAAAATGTAATGTCAAAAAGATTTGGCCATTTTTAAAGATGGTTTGTTTAGGTGTGTACTACATATTGAATTAATTATTCCAAAGAAACTTTTAACGAAATCTTTGTCTCAGCTTATATCTTCAGAATGGCTGATAAGTGCTAAGCCATTCCTATTGACGCAAAGCTCTGCGTAGGGGATCAATTTGACCAACACCGGCCCTGCTTCTCCGCATAGAGATATTATGTCTCATCTTCCAGCCAGTGGTCACTGAAACGGCACTCTGGCATGCAAGTAGGAGATGCAGGTATAATTTTTTTTGTCTGTCTTCAATCTATCACAGTGGAGACGTGCAGAACTTTAGCATCTGCGCAACATCAAAGCAAGAAGCGGAGCGACTAACGTGTGCTCACGGAACACCACAAACATAATACTTTAATATCTATTTCAAATGAGAAATTATTTTAAATCTTTTAGAAATGTTCAACAACATAAGGAAAAATAAAGCATTTTCAAGGAATATGTTCAAAAATCAAGCATTTTTCAAACTTTCAAAGACTCTCTACGAACCCTGTCAATGGGAATTGGCCCATTCAGGAAATTCTTCTGGTGGACTTCAGATGGCAGAGTAATTTCCCAACGTGAATTTCGTGTGGAGTTCAAGTTTGGTAAACTTGATATGTCAATTTGCAGGGTTGACCAATAGGAATTTGCTTAGTTTGGCAGTAACCTCTATGTGGGCGGTGCTTCATAAATGAATTCACAATGAATGAGGAAATCGTTTTAGCTGTGAATTCTTTGGAACTTCACTATAAAGTGCAGCATAAAAAAAGAGCTGTTTGATAAGTAGTTTTTGTGGAATTTATGATCGCTTAACATCCACCTGCAGAATTTCGCCTTGCAGAGTCTTAAAGGGAACCTATTGTGCAAAAATCACTTTTACATAGTGTTTGAACATAAATGTGTGTTGGCAGTGTGTGTACACAACCACCCTATAGTGCTAAAAATCCACCCAGTTCTTCTTGTCTCAGAACAAGCCGTTCGCAGATTCTGTACAAAGTGACATCAATTTGTACAGGCCCTGCCCACGACTGTTGACGGACATGTTTGTTTATGTGTATTGTATCGTTATACGCATAGCGAACGTTGTAACAGTATTTGTATGTGTGTGTTGCTCATCCATCATTGCAAAACTGCTGAAAAAAACTCTACAAAAAATGAATAAATAACCATTCGGAAACTTCCTGGTTCATTCTCAAAGTTGTTATTTCTGACGGAGTCTCTCCCTCATCAGTGTCTGACTCCGGTTTAAACATATAGGGCTGAACACCACTATTTTCGCTGTCAGTCATATTGCTTATGATGTCTACTTATCAGAAGCAGAGATGTCAAAACTCTGCACTATTCTGGATAGGGGGCGAGGAGCACCAGCTCATTTGCATTTAAAGACATGCACACAAAACTAGCTTGTTTTTATTCCCACCCAAAAATTTGCATTTTCAGCTGAAACTTCAGACACATTCTGGGGACACCAAAGATTTAAATTACATCTTGTGAAAAGGGGCATAATAAGTGCCCTTTAAGGCAGAAATAGCATTTCTACAGTCGCTATATTGTGCGGTGCAATGCCTCGATCAAAAATGTGATTGGCTCTTCACCTAAATGGCAGGACTGCCACATTTAGCATCACAGTTTCTCCCATTTAAACATACGGCCCATCTCCTCTTCTTATAATGTATTTAAATGATGTGCCACCTTAGACTTGAAATTGTAGGTCTCTCTTTGTTGCTCATAACACACATTACCAAGTCATTTCCTTTGCATGTAGCTCTAACATTTTCAAAACTATTTAAAACATTCTGCCCACTTATGAAACAGTACATGCATGTTGCAGTCTTAATTCACAGAGTGCGAAATTGTTTGGCTCGTAACTGAGGGATACACACAGCACTGCTGATTTTGTGTGGGAGTACATTCATTCTGGCTCTGAGTGAGCAGCAGCAAGACATCTAATTAATAAAAGGCATTCTTTATTTAAAAAATTGCCTCTAAATGCCCCTATATGCCAGCATACCAGAGAGTGATTGAGATAATGAATAATGTATGAATAGTGCATAGATTGCTCCAATGAGAGCAGAATAATGATGAACATGATGCTAATGTGATTATGACAAATTAAATAACTTCTTTCTGTGCTGTAAGAGGACGGAAATGCTCTGTCACAACATTCAGGGGTAAATGTGCATTAAATCATGTACACAAGATAACAACTGGACCATGGAAGGCCATAGAATTAAAAGACTTTTGAGGTCTGATTTAAGATCAAACCAGCATATTGTCAATGGTGTATTACACTCTTATCAAATCAATATGGTAATGTGGAGGTGAGAAAACAGATGGAGAGATAAAGGTAGAGGAAACAGATGGGAAGATAATTAGTTTTTAATATGTCGTCTTGGATTTAAACTGGCACCTATATGTGTGGATGCAGCATCATTAAAATGCAATAGTTTTAAGTTATCAATGCCATTGTTGAAATTCACTATTCACTGTCAGCCATGATTAATTTAATCCATGAGTGAAAATAACCAATAACAGGGTGGTTACTAAGATTAAGCTAGTAGTGTTCACCTTGTCATGTGATTCTAACATGACAGCCCACAGAAGGTAACCTTCTCCAGAGCTGGGTGATTTTTTTCGTTAAATTCGAATTATGTATTTGACACAATTGTTTTTGTTTTTTTTAAATTGTGGAATCAAGGTTTTGTATAAAATATTAGCAGATGCTGTAGTTGGATACACTGTCAATCCACCAATGGCTGAATATAAAAACAAAAAAAAAAGCAAATGTTCACAGCACTTGGCTTGATGCCACCCTAAATCTGATAAGCTGAACATGTGTGGAAATATGTGTGGCTGCACATTCCAACGTATCATAGGTTAACAACATGGAGACTGATATAAAAGCCGGTTACAATTCTAGTCCAATTGTACAGTGTGTTTGTAGGTAGACTTTGTCCATCGTGCATGTTTACACCAGCTTAATCAAACAATAATGATGTTCTGTGTAAGTTGTGTAAGGCACAAAGCACTAAGCTACATTTTCAGATATGTCAACAGAAATATATGCGTGTATAATAGTGATTGATCATACTTGACAGTTATGGGCACTTCATATCAAATCATATAATGGATAGGCTACAAATGGGAAAATCATCCACATCACCTTTTACCATGATGATTGAGATAGATTGCAAATTGTTGCTTTGTTCTGAGACGTGTTTTATGACGTATAAATGTACTGCATTTATAGCCAACATTTAGGAAGCGAAGCTAAAATTTTGACAAACAGTGATATTATTTCATTTTGCTGCTCTGCCCAGCATGTACCGCTAGATGGTGCCATGTGCTCACAGCACTGACTGACGTCATTATTTTAAACAGAGCTTTTTGCCTTTTGTGTTTTCAACTACACTGACATTTTTCTGATATCTGGACTCTATCAGCAGGTGTTTATGGTTATAAACACAAACTGATTGATATACTAAAAATACTTACTAGATGAACATGACTATTTTTAGATATTGATTTCTAGACAACTTTCTAGATGGACTCGATTTAGATAAAAATAATTCCATAAATTGGCTTAGATATATTTTGTAGTTTTCTTATTTTATACTATTATTTCTGAGCATCAGTTTTATTTTAAATAAAGTCTATTTTAATTAATTTTATTTTTACACGGTTGACAATATTCTGTGTGTTGTACTTTTTTGTTAATTTTCCTAAACAGGTTGCCTTGTATTCTAATAAGGAACGTGTTATTAGAATCATGTTGCAAGTTACATTTTTGAAAGATACCTTTAAATGTAGGAAAATCTAATCGAAAATCGTTCTCAAGCTTGAAAAAAATCTAGATTAAATTTTTTTGCCATATCGCCCAGCCCTATCTCCACGCAGAATAAAAATGCTTTTATAAGGTTACTGATATGACTGAGGTCTTCATTATATCTGCATATGTTTTAAAATTGTAATGATTTTGTTTAGAACTTTTTAAATGAGGAAAAACTTACTAAGTGCACATTTAATAATAACCATTAGGGTCTGCTATGACCCTACAACTTTGTTGGGGTGTGTTTAAGCATCATTAATAAACAAAACAAGAAAACACTGTACAGTCGTACACGTACTAGACCATTTATTTCATCACCCTACAGGCGAAACAAGAGCACAACTGTAAAAATGGTGGTCAGAATGTAATCTATAATTCCTTAAAGATGACAATGATGTTACTAAATTATAACTTAATATGTACACAGCTGATCAAATACTATGCTGAAGGTGTAGTTTAGTTAGTGCTTACTGACGAACCACATATCAGACTCGCCTGCATATCGATTCAAAACAGCTAAATTACACTTCATCATAAAGCACTGCTGGTGGATTGCTCTTTTTAAAAGACCATATGCATTGGCATAACTGTCATGTGACCACTTGCAATCCATTTGTCAATCCAAAATGTCTCTTAATATCCTTTCTGTTCTTCATGGTCAGTTGTTGATTAAAAACAAAAAAACTAAACATTTTATTCTAATCACACATAGCGTGGATGCGTAAAAAAATAAACAAATGTGCAAGTCTTAGTTCGTTTATATGTGCTTACTGCGTGAAGCTTGTAGCCTTAAAGAGAGTACTGATTTAGCATGTGTTCAACATATCAATATAAATACTTGTAAATAGTATATTTATTAAAGGTTGGGGAGTAAAGCAATACATGTAATAGGTTACATATTTAAAAAACTAAATATTATTAACAGTACTCCACAACAGTTACAATTATAATCCTTGGAAATCAGAATAGTTACATTAAAAAAATATTTGGTTTAATTTGCATTTTATTGTAATTTTTTTCATTTAATATTTTGTCTATTCAGAAAACATTTATCCTTATAAATAATCGGATTCAATGAGCATTTAAACAGCAGTGAAACACTTAAGATGTGTTACATTTATATGTGCAGACAGTGGAGTTTGAAGTAAGTTTGGAGCAGCAGAAATAGAAATAAACCTTGCATAAATTCTTGCGTGAACATTTAGCTTTATGCTAAACTAAAATGCTTCCTCTAGCCATTTTACATACACCTGTTATCAGACACAATCGTATTTTTTTTTTTTATCAAGAACATCCACGTTAGAGAATACATTTTTATAATTTGTATTTTGTCTTACTATATTGGCAGATTTTTTATAGTCAAAACAAGTGTTTAGTAATTAGATTGTTACTGACCTTAAGTAATCTAGCGAAATAGATTACAAATGACATTTTACATAATGTATTCTGAACTTTCATGATTTATCCTGCTCCCGCCTGCAGGTAGATGTCTACACGGCTATTTTAGTCCCTCTCCCATAAGGTTCTAAATATAATATATGTAATGATGAAATACACAGAATTTGAAAATTTTGCTGAAGCTAAAATGTGTGACCAATATGATGAAATACTATAATTTGTAAAATGCATATTCTTTAATTATGGCTAAAAGGTTTACCTAAAATATTAGAAGTTCCCTTCTAATAAACAGCATTATAGAGTGAATTTCTGTCATTTGTAAGCAAAATGGTCATTGTAACAGAAAATTGGCCATATAAATCAACACTGAATCAAATCAAGATTTGGAATTAAATTGAATCGTGAAATCTGTACTCAGACTTAGTACTGTGTATACCACCTTTCACATGTTCAATGCAAAACCTATGACTGTGAAACAAACTGTGAAATGTTTCAGTTGGCATGTGTGATCCAAGAATTATATATGTGAACAAAATGCCCCTGAGAGCATTAGAACAATATCGAGACATTAGCAAGTAATTGTCTAAAATATAAATTAACATGTTCTGGATGCAAAACATTCATGGCCCTTAAAGGAGTAAATAGTGGGAAAGTAAATGTTTTTATTTTATTTTTAGAATACATAGTTGATTATGGTCTAATTCAAGCAATACAAGCAGAATATATCATGCAACATTACATTAGGAATTGTGACATTTTACACTTATTACCATTAGCTTAGATATTTCCCATAGTTTAAAATACACAACAACACAAAAGCACACACTTTTTGTAACATTAAAGAAATCTCTAGAGCAGTCTTCTTGGCCTGACATTAGCACAATAAACACTGAACAGCCTCTATCTGCAGGCTGTTTTTTGCAGGTGTTTGAGGTGGATGTATTTATGAAGCTTTGCAGTTTTGTGAGGTAAATAATTTGACCATATTTGTTTGTGCAACAGAACTGTGACTATACTCATATTTAGCTTGCTAGTATAACTGAGTTCTAGCAGAGACGGACCACTTCTATTAAAATGAATGGGAGATACTGGAACATCCAACTGTCAACAAATGTAGAAAAGTCAGTCCTGCATTACAGGTAAAAGAGCCAATCACCTTATAGATACATACAGCTGAAGTCAGAAGATTACATACACTTAGGTTGAAGTCATTAAAATAAATTTTTTAACCACTCCACAGATTTCATATTAGTAAACTAGAAGTCGTCGTTTAGGACATCTACTTTGTGCATGACAAGTAATTTTTCCAACAATTGTTTACAGACACATTGTTTCACTTTTAACTGACTACATCACAATTCCAGTGGGTCAAAAGTTTACATACACCAAGTTAACAGTGTCTTTAAGCAGCTTGGAAAATTCCAGAAAATGATTTCAAGACTTTAGGCAATTAGACAATTAGCTTCTGATAGGCTAATTGAAGTCAATTGGTGGTGTTGCTGTGGATGTATTTTAAGGCCTACCTTCAAACTCAGGGCGGGCCTCTTTGCTTGACATCATGAGAAAATCAAAAGAAATCTGTCAAGACCTCAGAAAAACAATTGTGGACCTCCACAAGTCTGGTTTATCTTTGAGAGCAATTTCCAAATTCCTGAAGGTACCACGTTTATCTGTACAAATAATAGTACGCAAGTATAAACACCAGGAGACCACGCGGGCATCATACTTCTCAGAAAGGAGACACATTTCATCTCCAAGAGATGAATGTAGTTTGCTGCGAGAAGTGCAAATCAATCCCAGAACAACAGAAAAGTACCTTGTGAAGATGCTGGAGGAAACAGATAGACAAGTATCTATTTCCACAGACTATATCAACATAACCTGAATGGCTGCTCAGCCAGGAAGAAGCCACTGTTCCAAAACTGACATAAAAAAGCCAGACTAAAGTTTGAGTGCACACATGGGGACAAAGATCTTAGGACAAATGTCCTCTTGTCTGATGAAACAAAAATTGTTTGGCCATAATGACCATCGTTATGTTTGGAGGAGGAAAAAGGGTGAGGCTTGCCAGCCAAAGAACACCATCCCAACAGGTAAGCATGGGGGTGGCAGCATCATGTTGTGGGGGTGCTTTGCTGCAGGAGGGACTGGTGCACTTCCCAAAATAGATGGGATAATGGGGAAGGAATTGAAGCAACATCTCAAGACATCAGCCAGGAAGTTAAAGCTTGGTCACAAATGGGTCTTCCAAATGGACAATGACCCCAAGCATAGTGGCAAAATGGCTTAAGGACAACAAAGTCAAGGTATTTGAGTGGCAATCACAAAGCCCTGACCTCAATCCGATATAACATTTGTGGGCAGAACTGAAAATGTGTTTGCGAGCAAGGAGGCCTACAAACCTGACTCGCTGTGAGAAGCTTGTGGAAGGCTATCTAAAATGTGTGATCCAAGATAAACAATTTAAAGGCAATGCTACCAAATACTAACAAATTATATGTACACTTCTGACCCACTGGGAATGTGATAAATTTGAAAAGCTGAAATAAATAATTCTCTCTACAATTATTCTGACATTTCACATTCTTTAAACAAAGTAGTGATCCTAACTGACCTAAGAAAGTTAATTTTTTCTACAATAAAATGTCAGGAATTGTGAAAAACTTTAAACGTATTTGACTAAGATGTATGTAAATTTATCAATTCAACTTTCAGTTCAATCGCATATCAGTAAACTCAAGAATGCGCATATGCTGAATCAGCCTGATTTTACTGCTGATTTTAAACATGTTCTTTGATTGCAATTCTTGTCCAACCATTTTGGAGATTTCGGTCTTTCCCCATTCAAGTAGATAGGAGCTGTACTTTTATACCACTTGTTTACATAGAAAATAGACTAGCTGCCCGGGAGTGTTCCAAAAATGGCTGCCGACTGGACTGACTTGCATTGAAAGGAACTTTGGTTATGTTTTGAGAGGCATACTTTTAGGATACTTCGTTTAAAACGCAATATTAGAATGATATTAAGACCCTTGCTGATGTAAGCAATGTTATCGATTCAAATTAAAGAAACACAAAAGCTGCCAAAAAGAAAATGAGGAATGAAATCATGGTGAGTCTCAGTGTTTATGTGCCAGTTTGCATTTCACTGAGAGACTGTATATGATGCTGCAAGTGACACAGTTTGCCCCAAAAATATTCAAAAGGAAAAACATTTAGATGAAAAAAAAAAAACATTGCAGTGAAGGCAAAATGTTACCTTTGGGCCTTGCCTGTTGTTCAGTAGTGTATGCTTTATTTAGAGCTCATGTGTGTAATTTTTTTCCATCTGTTTGTAAAACCTTCAGAAGATTTATGGAATCTGTTTAAATATAATTATTTTTGCAATTCCATTTAGTGATTGCTAGTGGTGCAGACATGACACACTTCAGCTTTAAATAATACATTGGCTTAATTTTCCCAATTTTGGGAAAAAAATAAATAATTATTGCAATTATCACAAACTCATTATTGCATTTATAAAACAGCTTCTATATATTAAAAATATTAAGGAAAAAAAAAAAAAAAAAAAAAAAAAAAAATCAACAACATTGATTTAAATAAGAAAATGTATTAAGTCCCAGACTTCAGAACTTCTAAAAGACATAGTTCATGACATGTAAACTTAGGCTGCTAAGGGTGCTGTAGAGTGATATACACTACCGTTCAAAAGTTTGGGGTCACTTGTCTGAAATGTTTCTCATGATCTTAAAAATCTTTTGATCTGAAGGTGTATGCTTAAAAGTTTGAAATTAACTTTGTAGACAAAATATTATTCTGCCAAAACATATACATTTATTTAATTACAAATCTAAAATTTCCTAAAAAAAAAAAAGTTTTTGAAATGGATGACTTGGATCAAAATATGAAGAAAAGAAGCCAATAAGTGCCCAACATAGATGGGAACTCCTTCAATACTGTTTAAAAAGCATCCCGGGGTGATTCCTCAAGAAGTTGGTTGAGAAAATGTCACGAGTACATGTCTGCAAAATCTAGGCAAAGGGTGACTACTTTGAAGATGCTAAAATATTACATAGTTTTGGATTTATTTTGGATTTTTTTGGTCACAAAATAATTCCCATATTTCCATTTCTATTATTCCATAGTTTTGCTGACTACTATTATTCTAAAATGTGAAATAAATAAATAAATAAAGAATGAGTAAGTGACCCCAAACTTTTGAACGGTAGTGTACACTGTAGCTAATTTAACAGGGCTAGAACTAATTTAACAGGGCTAGAACTCTGCACTGACCAATTCCGCGTCCATCCAGCATTCTGTTTTTATAAAACAGTTTACAACTAATTTGTGTTCAGCAGTGTGTGCTCCAGAACAGCCTGGACTCATTTGTGCAAGAGTATGTTTCAACAACTCTCCTTGACTCTCTTGGACACTGATGCATTTTGGTCGAGATCTTGTATTGATGACGGGAAAGTCGAATCACTCTGTAAAGTGTTCTCTAGCACAGGGGTTCCCAAACCTTTTAGCCTGCGACCCCCTTGATAAATGCGCTGCTGCCCCCCCCCTCCCCTTACAGCAAATCGATTTTATGCCCAGTCTCAAAGCACACAAAGTTATATTTTATTGTTCAACGTGCAAAATCAGTGTTAACAGTAAACATTTCCCAATATAAAACGTAATTAACAAACAAACCTGCAGGCTAAACTAGAGTTTACAGAGACATAGCCTGTGTTAAGCCTGAACTAAGGACCCCCAACACGGCACGTTTTCTTTGCCTTAATCAAACACACCTGATTCAGCTCATCAGCTCATTACGGACAGGTTTGGGAACCACTTTAATGTGATGGGTGCGCGCTGTGCGCTGAGCAAAGCAGATCCAGTCTGGGTTTAGTTTTGGAGATGGCAACACGGAGATCATCTTCCACGTTAAGACGCGATCTAAATTTATTTTTTATGTAAGTCAGTACGGAGAAAGTCTTCTCGCATAAATAAGTTGATCCAAATGGCATCAGTGTATCCAAAGCCATTTTGCGGCTCACTCTCACTGAACTCCGCTGCCCTCTCAGATGTTCCCTCCGCAACTGCAGTCTTCGCACCATCAACCGGCCTCACCTGTGGCACATGTGACTTTTCTCCCCCTCTCGGTTTTTCTGTTGTGGATATTAACCACCGTTTCATTTTAAAGCAGGTATTATTTGTTTGTAGCCTCCAAACACCTTTAGCTTCAGCAAACAACAGCGGGACACGTTGTGTTGCTTCGCGTGATGTACGTACGTATCTTGATTGTGATTGACGCTGACGTAATCTCGTAATGTTCGTAATCTCGTAATATATGTATTATATTTTTTTTTTTTATCAGACTTTTCTGCAAACACAATTTAACAAGTATTGAATTAAATTAATTTCAACAAAAATATATAGGGCATATATATTTTTTCCATTTTTTATTTATAGAAATCATCTTGCGACCCCTGCGCCGGGGTCCCGCGACCCCCCCACTTTGGGAACCACTGCTCTAGCACATCCCAAAGACTTTCAAAGAGTTTAAAGTCAGGACTCTGTGGTGGCCAATTAATGTGTGAAAATGATTCCTCATGCTCCCTGAACCACTCTTTCACAATTTGAGGCCAATGAATCTTGGCATTGTTGTCCTGGAATATGCCCGTGCCATCAGGGAAGAAAAAAATCCATTAATGGAATATTCTGGTCATTCAGTACATTCAGGTAAGTCAACTGAGCTAATTTTATTGCCGCATAACGCTGCTGAGCATAGACCTGACCAATTAAAAGCAACCCCAGATCATAACACTACATCCAGAGGCTTGTACAGCAGGCACTTCTGCATAACGGGTGCATCGCTTCATGCTCTTCTCCTTCTTACCCTGACACACTCATCGCTTTGGAATAGGGAAAATCTGGACTCATCAGACCATATGACATTTTTTCAATGGTCCACAGTCCAACCTTTTGCTCCCTAGCATATATCAAAGGTGTTTTTTCTAGGGCTGCCCCCTAATAGTAAACCAAAGGTTAGTCGATGAAAAGAGTCTTGGTCGACCAAGTTTTGATTGGTTGGAGAAAAAAAAAACTCCACAGGAAACTTACGAACACCGGGTATTACCGCTGGTTGGACGCTAGGTGTTACTATGTGGTAATTTTCATTAAGCAGGTTTAGAGTTAAGCCTAATAAATAAAGCAAGACACCTTGATTTCAAACTTAGAACTTAATTTTTTTATTTATATTAACTAAAAATTTAAATGAAACTGAAAAAAGAATAAGTGTAATTAAAATGTGTGTTGTTCAACTTTTTGACTTTACGACATCTCTTTGGAAACAAACCTACTTCATCTGTGCATTCTCTATCAGTTGGGTATTTCGTTATCCGGGAAAATACAGAGGGATTGGTGAATATTTTTGCTTTAGTGATTTTTAAATCAATTAGTGAAAATTAAATCAATTTATTTAAAAAACAAAAACATTTAAATCAAATACATTTCTAAATTCAAATTGCACTTCAGACGAAACGAAAAAGCAATCAAAATAATGAAGTCTTCAAAAAAATAAAAAAAATAATTATATACACCACTGTTCAAAAATTTGGTGTCACTTGCCTGAAATGTTTCTTATGATCTTAAAAACCCTTTGATCTGAAGTCGTACACTTAAATGTTTGAAATGACTTTTCTAGACAAAAATATAATAATGCCAACATATTAATTTATTTAATTACAAAACAAATATTTTATTTAAAAAAAAAAGTTTTGGACCGAATAATTTAAAAAGCAGCCAATAAGTGCCCAACATAAATGGGAACTCCTTCAATACTGTTTAAAAAGCATCCCAGGGTGATGCCTCAAGAAGTTGGTTGAGAAAATGTCAAGAGTTTATGTAAAGAGTGACTACTTTGAAGATGGTAAAATATAACATAATTTTTATTTATTTTGGATTTTTTTTAGTCACAACATAATTCCCATAATTCCAGTTCTATTATTCCATAGTTGTGATGACTTTACAATTATTCTAAAAATGTGAAAAAATCTGCTTTTATTTCCTCTTATTCAAAATATTCACAAATTTGTTCGCTATACTATAGCATTACCTTTATAAACATCATGTTAGTTGAGCTCTATACGCGATGGGCGCAACCTGATTATAATGGATAGGAATATTATTGCCGCTTCCATAGACATCAGTGTATTTTACAAACTCTAAATACTTATGTGAATTTAAATGTCTGAAACCTAAAATAAACATTATGTGGTTGAAAACACTGAATAGTTGTGAATATGACTCCGCTGAGCGTGTACGCGCGAAAGCACAGTTTGAATTTATTAGTTGGTCAAGTCACGCGCTCACCGTTCTACTGACACCGGTCAGATCGAAATTCAGTGATTCCTCTGCGTACCACAAGAGGAAGTCTGCGTACCACACTTTGAGAACTACTGTTTTAGGCTTATTCTCAAATTCAGATTGTGTTAGGGAGGCGGGATTATTAGGCAATTTTAATCGGACAATTTGACCGGAGAGATTTAATTTAGTCGGACATTTCATTTTTTTTCCGGCCAATGTCCGGTAATTACCGGACAACGGAAACCCTGCTGGTGCAGAAATATTAGGCGATTACTCGTACACAACGCTAATGCACACTTCTCTATACAACATGATCTCACTCTTCAAGATCTCAGACATCAAACAGCTTATATAGATATTACACACAAATATGCTCACACTCACCGAGACTTGTTGGTTTAATTAGCTCATCCATCATGTCGTAAAATGGCAGCCGATGCAGTTTGACATCAGGGTGTACGGGATGCAGGTTGGTAGGGAGGTGGGGCAGGCCCAGCTCATGTTTGGCCCCGAGGAGGGAAATAGGGAGAAGAGGGGAAGGAGGTGCTCCGTGCCCATCAAAACGCAAATGAGTGAGACCAGAGGGCAAGGAGGCTGCAGCGGGGTGGACTCCGGGCAGGGCTAGATCCACAGGGGACACCAGCTTGGTGGGGAAGCGCCGCCTGTAGAGTTCCTTGATCTTCATCAGGACAGCAGGGCTGCAGCCAGCTTTAAGAAGGTGTAAGGCTTTCGTCAAGAGCTCGTGCTTTCGTCCATGTTTGTTTTTGCCGGCGTAGCCCAAAAGAACCTGCAGCTCTGACACCCGCAGGCTCATGACCATTTGCTAGAGTAGAGAAAGAAAGAGAAATTGACATGCACATTCTGAGCCAACTCAATTACTTCACATTTCCAGCATTTGCATAGGCTATACTGACTGGGCAAACACACACACATACTCAGACAGTGATACACATCTGAAGACACACACAACGTACAAACATAGACTCAAATACAAACACACACCAACAAAACACATCTTCCTTTGATTTCTCTTTCCAACTTCGTTCCTTTGTTCTTCCTCTTTCCCGCTCTTTCTCTGTCACACACACATTCCCTCAGGCCAAGATAGTTTAGTAACGGTCTAAGCTATGAAATACGCAGAAGCACAAGTCTACACAGTCCCAAACACACACTAGGGCTGAAACGATTAGCCTGCGTTATCGACAACGTCGACAATAAAAAAGTTGTCAAAAAGTTTAATTTTCGAATTGTCGTTTGATCTCATTTAACGTAACATGAGATCATATGAAACTCTAATCAGTCAGCTCGCGCCTGACTGAGGAGAGGAAGAAAACACATGTCCAGATGCACTCTAAACTTTCCAAGCTTCAGGTGATGTAGATCACAAAATATAACAGAATTATAATAGAAAAATGCAAAACAAGGAAATACAAAAGCACTGTCATCGTGAAATAAAGCAGAGCCAGATCTTGCATTCCACTTAAGCAAAACCTCCATGTCAGAGCATCTAAAAAACAAAAAACCTGTCATTTTATCTTTAATGCATTCTTTATTAAAGTTCAAATAATAAGGAAGTGCACCATAAACAAACTATGAAAATGGCATTTCACTGTGCGGTCAGCGCCACGTCTATGAGTCACGTGAAGGGGAGAGATTGAAACTGCACCTGACTGAGGCAACCTCTGGCGTGGCTATGCCCGTACCTCGTGCACATTTTCTGTAGCTAGATTAGTAATGTGATGATTGCGAAGTACTGAATCATAATATACCGTAGCGTCTGTGTCACGTGTGTATCTTATTGTGAAGTAAATCGGCGATACGCAGCTCTATTAAGATAGAGTTTGTTTTTGTACGGTAAAGATGGATTGAAGTGAAAATAAGGGTGAGAGAGTGAAGTCTTAACCCATTATCTGTTTTGGCTTGTCTTCCAAAAATAATATCTAAAACTTCTTTAAAACAACGTACATTTACATTAGTAGCTAGACTGCAGAAGAAAAAAAATGTTATTGGGGAATGTTGAATAAAATATTTAATATTTAAATATTTTAAAATATCTAAAAACACCCTACTTAAAACAAGATACATTTACCTGAGAAGCAACATATACAATATTTAGACTTGTTTTTATAGAATATGTGGAAAACAAGACAAAAACTCTTGATTACAATATTTTTTTTTGCATATTTATAAAGATGATTTTGTCCTCTTTATTGTTAATAAGCATGTTTAATACAACCTTTTAAGTCTAGGCATAAGCTGAATAGTCGGTTAAGAGCTAATAATTAATCGTTGCAATAAATCAACCAAATAGTCGAATAATCGTTCTAATAATCTTTATATTAGTCGAGTGTCAAAATAATCGTTAGTTGCAGCCCTATAGTGCTGTAAGTGTATTTTGATTCTCAAATGAATTACTCTTATGAGCCAGCTCTTTTGAATCTACAGCGTGAAGCATATGCCGCTTCCAGTATAGTCCGGTAAAGTACTAATCTTATACTGATATGCAAGTTATGAATGTCCAAATCCAAATGAAATAAGAACTGCTTAAGTTTCTCAAGCCTGAAGTAAAACAATAGGATAAATTACAGCGATATACAATAAAAACTATAGGTAGGATTGATTAATGGATTGTATTAATGTCTCAAATTATGCAAATATACCTTGTACAAGAAATTTATTACATTTATCTGTTCTGTAGTATTCTGAAATGATCAGCATTTGCAACAGATTGCAGAGGGCAGTAAATACAATACGAATTGTTTTTCTCATTCAATAATGAGAATATTAGAAATCTCATCAAATAATTCTCTCTCAATAGTAACAAAACAATTACTGGAATCATTACTGGAACCGTAAAGGAAATTGAATATTTAAGAGGAATCGGAATTGGATATGGAAACGTTAAAATTCTTACGAATCCCATCCCCATTTATTATACAATTTCTCTGCATGTAGCCTTGAAGATTCATTAAAGCTGTCAAACCACAACAAGACATTCTTGTAACTGAAAATACATTGTGTGGGCTATATAAAAGATAAATATCCACACAATATATCCAGTGATGGCTAGATCTGCAGAATTTTGAGCAGTCTCTGTAGTCGTAGCTCACCATCTGTTAGCGGTGTGTGCGTACCTTCATAGAAAATAATACTTTTCGAATTTTAGAACACGCCATGTCGTTCACTAGGCATGTTCGGTGTGTGACCCTCTTTAATCTACCCTTCTGCTCACACTTCCCAAATATGTTCATTTCTACAGAGAAATAGTATATACACAAAGAATTTCAGTCAGGATTTAGGCCTCATCACAGTACAGAGACTGCACTTATCTGAGTTACAAATGACTTGCTCTTACCATCTGATCACAGCTGCATTTCTCTTCTAGTGCTTTTAGATCTTAGTGCTGCATTCGACACGATAGATCACGACATTCTCTTGAATAGGCTAGAGAATTATGTTGGTATTTGTAGAGTTGCATTAGCATGGTTTAGGTCATATTTAGCAGACCGCTACCACTTTGTCTATGTAATTGAGGAATTGTCAAACCATATACCCAACTTTATATTTCTTCAAAGCCTGATGAGATTTCACAAAAATTCTCTCCAAATTAGCAGTGTATCAATGAAATAAAAGATTGGATGGCCAGAAATTTCCTTCTACTCAATTCTGACAAAACAGAGGTACTAATTATTGGACCAAAAAACTCTTAAAAAAAAATAAAAAAAATAAAATAAAATAAAATAAGCCACTACAATATAATTTGACTCTCGACGGATGTACTGTTACATCATCTTCAATAGCAAAGAACTTAGGTGTAATATTTGATACCAATCTGTCCTTTGAAAATCAAATTACCAATGTTTATAGAACAGCATTCTTCCACCTAAGAAATACTGCTAAATTATTGCACATGCTCTCTGTTGCTGAAGCCGGAAAACGAATTAATGCGTTCATGACCACAAGACTAGATTATTGTAATGCATCACTGGGAGGATGTCCAGTAAGATCAATAAATAAACTTCAATTGGTTCAAAATGCAGCAGCCTGAATGCTAACGAGAACCAAGAAATATGATCATATTAGCCCCATTTTATCATCGTCACATTGGCTACCTGTTAAATTCTGTGTTCATTTTAAAATTGTTAACTACGTACAAAGTTTTGAATGGTCTAACTCCGCAGTACTTAAGTGACCGTCTACCTCTGACCTTCTACCACGCTATATTCCATCACGTTCATTATGATTGCAAAATTCTGGCCTGTTAATAGTTCCTAGTATATCAAAATCCACAAAAGGAGGTAGATCCTTTTCATATTTGGCTCCTAAACTATGGAATAGTCTCCTTAACACTGTTCGAGATGCAGACATACTCACTCAGTTTAAGTCTAGACTGAAGACTCATGTATTTAGCCAGGCATACACCTAATTTATCCTCCAACCCACAATTAGGCTGCTTTAGTTTAGTCTGCCGGAACCAGAAACATTGATCATGATATATAACTCTGCAATATATTGAATGGCATCTATGCTTATAATATTTTATTTGTTTCCCTTTCTCAACCTCAGGACTCCTATACTGAGGTCACCAGAATCGGCTGGATCCAGCACCATTCCTGCTTTGCATTGGACTCCACTCCTATTTGTCTCTGAGTGATGATGACCACATGGATCCGGAGACATGGGATACTTCATATGCCATTGTCTGAACCACACCGAGCCTCACCGAAATTACCGGCCAGGTTGAACTGCCTTTCACATCCTTGATCTCTGTCTGAATCACCTCGGTCTATTGACGGACTACGATCTTGAAATGGAATACATAGACTATCAATTGCCAACAAAACCCTTCATCGGTCAATTTACAAGGACAACTGCATCTATGTGAACTTCTGTAGTTAATATAGGATGGACTTCAAAGACACAAGTCATTAATCTTACAGTTCATACACAAATGATGTTTAAACACTGAGCCTTAACACTTAGTTTAATCATTTTAAATCAAATCAAATCAAATCACTTTATTGTCACACTACTGTGTACACGAGTGCAACAGCAGGTGAAATTCTTGTGTGCAGTTCCGAGCAACATAGCAGTAATGACAGTGACGAGACATAAACCTCTTTACAATAACAACATATTACACAAAACAATTTACATAACAAATGTACACATACCTACACAACAATTTACATAACAAATGTACACAATACACACAATGTAGAATACACACACTAGATACGGGTATAAATATATATATATATATACACTAACTGAATTGGGAGAATATATTGACAGAATGAGGATTTATAAAGTGCAGTGCTGATTGTAGATCGTGAGAGATCATGTGTTCAAAAGTCTTATTGCTTGTGGGAAGAAGCTGTCATGTAGTCGGGTGGTGCGGGTCCTGATGCTGCGATACCGCCTGCCTGATGGAAGCAGTGAGAGCAGCCCATGACTCGGGTGGCTGGAGTCTTTGATAATCCTCCGAGCTTTATTCACACACCGTCTGTTATATATATCCTGGAGGGAGGGAAGCACACCTCCGATGATGTTTCTGGCCGTTCGCACCACCCTTTGCAGGTCTTTGCGGTTGTGGGCGGTGCTATTGCCGTACCAGGCGGTGATGCAGCCAGTCAGGATGCTCTCTACGGTGCTGGTGTAGAACCGTGTGAGGATGTGTTGGTTCATTCCAAACTTCCTCAGCCGTCTCAGGAAGAAGAGGCGCTGGTGAGCCTTCTTCACAACGGCCTCAGTGTGGACGGACCATGTGAATTCCTCAGTAATGTGGACACCGAGGAACTTGAAGCTGCTGACTCTCTCCACCGGTGCTCCATTAATGGTGATGGGGCTGTGTTCTCTGTCTTTCTTCCTGAAGTCCACCACAAGCTCCTTGGTTTTACTGACGTTGAGGGAGAGGTTGTGCTCCTGACACCAGCGTGTCAGAGTGTGCACCTCCTCTCTGTAGGCTGTTTCATCATTGTCAGTGATCAGACCTACAACCGTCGTATCGTCAGCAAACTTAATGATGGCATTGGAGCTATGTGTCGCCACACAGTCATGTGTGTAAAGGGAATACAGGAGTGGGCTGAGAACACAGCCCTGCGGGGCTCCAGTGTTGAGGGTCAGTGGTGAGGAGATGTTGCTGCCCATTCTAACCACCTGACGTCTGCCTGACAGGAAATCCAGGATCCAGCTGCACAGCGAGCTGTTTAAGCCCAGAGCCCGGAGTTTCTCATCAAGCTTGGAGGGCACTATGGTGTTAAATGCTGAACTGTAGTCTACAAACAGCATTCTCACATACGTGTTCCTTTTTTCCAAGTGGGAAAGAGCAGTGTGTATTGTAGATGCAATAGCATCATCAGTGGAGCGGTTTTTACGGTAGGCAAACTGCAATGGGTCCAAAGAGGTGGGCAGAACAGAGCAGATGTGATCTCTGATCAACCTCTCAAAGCATTTGCTGATGATGGGGGTCAGAGCAACAGGACGCCAGTCATTTAAACAAGTGATTTTGGCTTGCTTCGGTACAGGCACAATGGTTGATGTTTTGAAGCATGTGGGGACTACAGACAGGGAGAGGGACAGGTTGAAAATGTCCGTAAAAACACCAGCCAGTTGGTTCGCGCATGCTCTGATGACGCGGCCCGGAATGCCGTCTGGACCCGCGGCTTTACGAACGTTCACCCGTCGGAAGGATCGGGTTACATCCGCAACAGAGACGGAGAGTGAACCATCATCTGTAGTATCGGCCGCGAGTGCTCTCTCCGCGAGGGCGGTGTTGTTGTTCTCGAAACGAGCATAAAATGTATTAAGCTCGTCCGGGAGAGAGGCAACGGTGTTCATGGCGGAGTTTTTATTCTGTTTATAGTCCGTGATGATGTTAATTCCCTTCCACATACTTCTGGAGTCAGTGGTGTTGAACTGACCTTCAATTTTGTGCCTGTACTGGCGTTTGGCTGTGCTGATGGATTTACGGAGGGCATAACTGGCTTGTTTACGCTCCTCCGCGTTCCCGGAATTAAAAGCGGTGGTCCGCGCAGTAAGTGCCGCGCGAACATCGCCGTTAACCCAGGGTTTCTGGTTGGGGTAGATCCGTATGTTTTTCGTCGGAACAACGTCCTCTACGCACTTCCTGATGAAACACGTTACGCTTTCAGCGTAAACCTCGATGTCGTCATCGGAGGCAGACCGGAACATCTCCCAGTCCGCGTGATCAAAACAGTCCTGTAGCGCAGAGTCTGATTGGTCCGACCAGCACTGGATCATTCTAATGGTGGGTGATTCCCGTTTCAGTTTCTGCCTGTAAGCGGGCAGAAGCAGAACGGAAGAGTGGTCGGATTTACCAAATGGTGGGCGGGGGAGGGATTTGAAGCCATCCCGGAAAGGAGAATAGCAATGATCCAAAACCCGGTCCCCTCGTGTGTTAAAGCTGATGTGTTGGTGGTATTTTGGTGCTATTGTTTTGAAGTTGGCTTTGTTGAAGTCCCCGGTAACAATGAACGCGGCCTCAGGGTGCGCGGTTTCCTGCTGACTTATACTCCCATACAGTTCCCTAAGTGCCCGGTCTGTGTCGGCTTGTGGGGGGGATGTACACAGCAGTGATAATGACCGCTGTGAATTCCCTCGGTAGCCAGAATGGTCGACACAGAAGCATGAGAAATTCCAGATCAGGAGAGCAGAAAGACCTGATAAAATGTACATTCCTCTGATCACACCATGATTTGTTGATCATAAAACATACACCTCCACCTCTGCTTTTACCTGAGAGGTCTTTCCCTCTGTCCGCTCGGTGCACGGAGAAACCCGTGGGTTCGATGGCCGAGTCTGGAATCTCCGCGGACAACCAGGTTTCCGTAAGACAGATAACACAGCATTCTCTCGTCTCTCGTTGGAAAGAGATCCGCGCTCTCAGCTCGCAGAGCTTGTTGTCCAGAGACTGAACATTTGCCAGTAGTATACTGGGTAGCGGGGGGCGATTTGCGCGACGTCTTACTCTGATGAGAACGCCGGCTCTTTTTCCTCTTTTCCTTCTGCGTTTCCGCGGCCGGGCAGCCCAAACAAAGGGCTCCGCTGGCGTGTTTGTAAACCGCGGGTCGGCATTGAGGAATGTGAAGTCCGGTTTTCGGTGTGTGATTGCCGAGCCAATGTCCAAAAGCGTTTGTCTGTCGTACACAATAAGGCAGACAACATCCAAGACAAAAAAAACACAGAACTGTAAACAAAACAAACAATAAACTGCAGTGTTTTGACGGAGCTCGCGACGCAGCAGCCATACACGGCGCCATCTTGAGACAACCAATGACTTTACCTATATACAAGCAATATTTATATCTGAAAAAAAATGTAAAATCACGATATATATAGATAATCATCTGGAAAATCTTCAGATTTCTATAGAGAGATATTAACTTATTATTAACCAAACAATAAAAACCTCAATCCTAAAAACAAGGGAGAAAATAAACCATAACTGATGCCATTACAGCTAACAACCTGCCAAACACAGAACTCATACATTCCTGCATAAAACACAAGATGCATTTCTATTTTTAAAATAACAACAGGAAACAGGAGAGGCATGAGAGAAAAAGCAAGATAGAGAGCGAGGAAAAAAAAGAGCAAAAGAATCGAGAGAGAGAGAGAGAGAGAGAGAGAGAGAGAGATGGGCAGAGATTTGAGTCCCTCAGCTTTACAATGATCCATGACAATCAGTCAACAATTAACTTCCAGATGATCAGTCAATTCTATATGCCAACAAGTGTAAGGAACAAATGCAAAAATTATGAAGGCTTTATAGGTGAAGAGATGCAGTATTGCATAAATACACAAAATATATGAAATTGTTCTCTCTCATCTCGTTGAATTAAGGTACAATCATAATATAGATCTTGGTTGTAGAGGTTGACGTTATATCGCAGAGGCTGATAATTTTTTCATTACTTGTAACTGTCTTGTCTAATGACAAAATGGCAAATAATCAATAAAACTAATATAATATATTGTCTGCAAATATGTGGATACCTTGTTAAACAGATTTCAGAAAATCCAGCATCCTGTGAGTGCTCATATATCTCGTCCTTTAAAGCATGTATTCTATCAGCCTCTTTTCAACAGTTCCCTGTGACTTTTAACTTACTTGTCTAATGACAGAAAGGTTATATGTAGTCTGCAAATATGTGGATATCTTATTTAAACGGATGTAATTCACAAACCTCACAGAAATCCAGCATTTTCTTTCTGTCGATCTCTCAAATAATATCTTTCTCTGAAGCATGTATTCTATCAGTCTGAATCAAAACTAATTTCCTCTGAACGAATGTTACATGTAGGGTTGCAACAGTATGAGATTTTCACGGTATGATAACAGTCTCAGAAAATATCACGGTATTACAAAATTATTATCATCAGTTACAATGACCCTAAAAAGATTGAAAACAGGTTTTTTTTTTTTTGGTTGAGCAAACACTTTTATAATTTTATAATTTATAATTCACAATTTATAATTTAAATTTGAAACCATTTTTTTTAAATTGAAGTATGTGTAAAAAAAAGTCTCTCTTTTGAAAATAAAATAAATAGAATAAATAAGAAAGCTAACAGAATTATAAAAAACCAAATTATAAATGTGATAGAAAAATAGCATGTAACTATAACATGTTATATTACTAAAGCATGTTAGCATAGCATGTTAAATTAACTACTAAGTAGCTTTCTCCAGGAAAATCTTGTCTGTGTTAAACCGCTTTCTCTTAATCCCTTAAGTGGCATAAGGAAATTTGCATTCTCGTTTTCTGCAAAAACCCTGGAATAAACCGCATTCTTAAGTGCATGTAAACACGGTCAATGTGTGCAGTGTGGCAGGGTGCATTATTCTGTTGAAAGAGGCAACTGCAATCAGGGAATACCATTGCCATGGTAGGTGGCACGTGTCAAATTGACGTCCACGTGAATTGCAGGACCCAGGATTTCCCAACAGAAAATTTCCCAGAGCATCACTCTCACTCTACCGGCTTGCTGTCTTCCCAGAGTGCATCCTGATGCCAACACTTCCCCAGGTAAATGGCAAATGACTCATCGGACCAGGTGACCTTCTTCAATTGATCCAAGGTCCAGTTCTGACGCTTGAGAGAATTATTTGTTTTAGCTTTTATACATTTCATCACATTCCCGGTGGCTCAGAAGTTTACATACACTTTGTTAGTATTTGGTAGCATTGCCTTTAAATTGTTTATCTTGGGTCAAACATTTTGGGTAGCCTTCCACAAGCTTCTCACAATAAGTTGTTCCCATTCCTCCAGACAGAACTGGTGTAACAGAGTCAGGGTTTGTAAGCCTTCTTGCTCACACATGATTTTCAGTTCTGCCCAAAAATATTATATCGGATTGAGGTCAGGGCTTTGTGATGGCCAAAATAATACTTTGACTTTGTTGTCCTTAAGCCATTTTGCCACTATGCTTGAGGTCATTGTCCATTTGGAAGACCCATTTGCAACCGAGCTTTAACTTTCTGGCTGATGTCTTAAGATGTTGCTTCAATTTATCCACATAATTTTACTTCCTCATGATGCCATCTATTTTGTGAAGTGCAACAGTCCCTCCTGCGGAGTAGTGGCTTCTTTCTTGCTGAGCAGCTTTTCAGGTTATGTCGACATAGGACTTGTTTAACTGTGGATATAGATACGTGTCTACCTGTTTCCACTAGCACCTTCAAAAGGTCCTTTGCTGTTGTTCTGGGATTGATTTGCACTTTTCGCACCAAACTACATTCATCTCTAGGAGACGGAATGCATCTCCTTCCTGAGTGGTATCATGGCTGCGTGATCCCATGGTGTTTATAGTACTTGCATACTATTGTTTGTACAGATGAATGTGGTACCTTCAGGCATTTGGAAATTGCACCCAAGATGAACCAGTCTTGTGAAGGTCAACAATTTTTTTTCTGAGGTCTTGGCTGATGTCTTTGGATTTTCCCATTATGTCAAACAAAGAGGCACTGAGTTTGAAGGTACAGCAGTGGCCAAAAGTATTGACAGTGACATAAATTTTGTGTTTTGCAAAGTTTGCTGCTTCAGTATTTGTAGATAATTTTTTAACATGTTTCTATGGTATAATGGAAAACAATAATAAGAATTTCATTCTTTTTTCATTCTGAGTTTGAAAGGCTTTTATTGGCTAAAACACTCAATTTATGCAAAGAGTCAATATTTGCAGTGTTGCCCTTGTTCTTTATAACCTCTGAAATTCACTCTGGCATGCTGGATATCAGCTTCTGGGACAAATCCTGACTGATGGCGATCCATTCTTGCATTATTAGTGCTCCGAGTTCATCACAATTTGTGGGCTTCTGCTTGTCCACTCGCCTTTTGAGGATTGACCACAGGTTCTCATTGGGATTAAGATCCAGGGAGCTGCGTGGACATGGATCCAAAATGTCAATGTAATGATCTCAGAGCCACTTCATTATCACTCTTGCCTTGTGACATGGTGCTCCATCATGCTGGAAAATGCATGGATCATCACCAAATTGCTCCTGGATTGTTGGGAAAAGTTTTGGATGCCATTCTTTATTCATGGCAGTGTTTTTGGGCAGAATTGCGAGAGGACCCACTCCCTTGGATGAAAAGCAAACCCACACATGGATGGTCTCAGGGTGCCTCACTGTTGGCACGACACAGGACTCATGGTAGCGTTCACCTTTTCTTCTCTAAATTAAAGAACACAGTGATCGGAAGCACTTCTTCCCTCCTTTTATAGCAATGAGTCTGCTCATTCTTCCAATCAGAATGAAAGAGTGATTTCACCTGATTATTACTCGTTCACACTTTCCCAGGTGCTGCTGATATGATTAGTGAAATGATGTTAGCTGGTCATTTTGTGCCAGGACCAAAAAAAGTCAAATTTGGGTTTTAGTGACAAAAACAAAAACACTTGATAACAATATTATTTTTCTTACTGAATTAAACAAAGAATTTTGTTTTCGTTAATTCAGTGAATGTCATTTAGAGGTCCTTTTAAAATAAGAATTTGTCCTATTTATTGTTTGTAAGCATGTTTAATACAACCTTTTAAGTCAAGGCACAAGATGAATAGTCAGTTAAGAGCTAATTATTAATCATAGCAGTAATTGACCACATACTTGAATAATCGTTCTAATATACGTTAGATTAGTCGATAATCAAAATAAACATTGGTTGCAGCCCTACTTTACTCCTGCCCATTTTTCCTTCATTCAACACATTGACTAGGAGAACTGATAAGTCGCTTACCATCTAATCTACCCAGACCTTTAAATGTGCCCTTGTTAGGAGATGATCAAAGTTATTCGCTTCACCTGTGAGTGGACATAATGTTTTGACTCATTGGTGTATATATTAAGATATTAAGATTGTGCTTAAATGGCGCTTGTTTATCAAAACCAGAACAGTGCATCCTTCATCAAATGCAGTACAGTTTCGGACACAGCACAAGACATGGGCAACAGTATTTTTCATGTTGTCACACTTTATTATAAATAAGACACTCCAGATAACAGATTATTTAAAATAACTACAATCAAAATAACTACATAGACCAGTGTTTCCAAACCTTTTTTCTACCACAGCACACTTTTTTCGACTAAAATTCTGCGGTAGACCACTATCCCACAGACTAACCATCATCAATATTTGTCCTTTTCAAGAACTTGTCCATGCATTCTGTCCATCTTAGTAGCGTGTTTACTTGTAATGTTTGAAATTCGGCTACGCAAAAAAAAACATCACATACTTTGCTTGCATTAGACTTTCTCATCGTCCGTCATTTTGACGGACAGGGTCGAAAAAATTCCATCATAATCAATTATTACCCGTCATATTAATTTTCATATTTTAATGATAATAAGACATTTAATAGCTTTTTTTTCATTCACATTTTAATTTTTAATCATGAACTTACAGGCCGACCATATAGCAGATTATGCATTTATTTATATGAAGAGAACAGATGAACAACAGAGACACCACACAAAGCGAATTAATATTTTTTCCCCCCGCAGTGACAGCGGAGGCCACTAAAACACAACATATGAAATACGCAATATTACAAAAATAGACTTAAACTGGGTGCTCGCCTGTGTTTAATCAAACGCATCAAGGGAGACTGAAGCTGAGGCAATTGTCATTAGATTTAGCATCTTTGCCTCGGACAAACGACTACTCGTGGCAGTTTTAATTTGGTTCTGTAGGCTGAACCCAGCGTCAAGCACCACATTGCCCTCCACATGACAAGAGTTGCAGAAAGTGTCACAGAAGGGCGATTTTATGAGTTTGCCACGATAACAAGCGGGAGGTGTGCACAATAAACATTGAGAAAAAAGCTTGCAGTTGCTTTGATTGCAAAAAGTAATAAAAAGGACTTGTTTATGTTTAGGTCGAAGCGTTTTCTTGGTGAATTTAAATTAGTTCAATAACTGGGGTCTCTGATATTCGTAAACATTAAAGTAATATTTAATTAAAATAAATTGAGAAATTCAGTCTCTTCACAAATTTGGACAGTTTTTAAATATTTCTTGTTGCTTAGTACTAGTGTTGTCAAAAATACCAGTACTTCGGTACCAAGTCGATACTAAAATAAAAAAGATGTAACGGTACCAGTGTTTCTGCAGTACCAAGCACTAAATCTATCCGGTACCAGCTCACAGTATGACTGACAAACGACAGCTTTAAAATGCTCAGGTTTATTTTGAATGCTTGGTTTAAAAATGGCGAATTTCTTCAAAAGGGGAGGAGTTTGGATCCCTGAAATAATATTTTTTTTCATGCATTTATTTATTTTATGGAATCTGATCATTTTCCACGGCACACCAGACAATCTTTCGCGGCACACAAAGTGGTTGGGAAACTGACATAGAAAGCAATATGTGCATTAATGCAATACAATCTTAGGCAGTAATCGGTTTGTTCTATCTTTGACATTACAAGCATTTGGTTTATAAAAATATAATACAAATGAATCTGCAATAAAGAATTCACCAATGATCCATCTTTGTGAGCAGACAGTATACTGGCATGATTTTCATGTTTTGTCTGCTAGGATATTACTCCCATACTTTTCTTGCTTAAAAGGTCATCCACCAAGACATTTCTCTCTGCAGCATTCAAATTGCTCTCCCTCATCACAGTCTAGGGGGCATATGCTCCATCCTACAGCCAACCAACTAATAAAGCAAAAATCTGAGAGACCTAAAATAATAAATGTCTTAGTAGGGCTGCATCTAACGATTATTTTGATAATCGATTAATCTAATGATTACTCGACTATTCAGTGATTATTGTAACGATTAATCATTAGCTCTTAACTCCGATTGTTCAGCTTGTGCCCGACTTAAAAGGTTGTATTAAACGTGCTTACTAACAATAAAGAGGACAAAATAATCTTTTAAAAATACCTCTAAATGACATTCACTGCATTAAAGGTGAAAGAATACTTTTTATTAAGTGTAATTTAGTAAAGAAATTAAATGCAAAAAAAAATCCTATTTTTATCAAGTGTTTTTGTCTTATCCATTTAAAAATGTCTAAAAATCCTTTTTTTAAATAATACATTTATCTAATTTAATTGAGAAGCAACATATAAAATATTTAGACTGGCTTTAAGAGAATGCTTCTTAAATATACAGAAAGTGTATTTTGTATACACACACACACACACGTACCTTTTTCACTTGTTCAAATTCTGCGAGTGCAGTAAAGACAAAATATATTTATATTCATGATCTATTCTCTAAAATCAAGTTTAAGTACCTTATATGCTGCTTCTCAGATGAAAGCATCTTTTTTTTTAAAGGATTTTTAGATATTTTAAAATATTTGTATTTTTAATATTATATTCGACATTCTCAGATAACAATTTTGTTATTCTGCTGTTTAGTTGATAAAAAAGTATGTTGTTTTAAAAGTTATACATATTTATATTGGAAAACAAGCCAAAACAAAAACATATTTTGTTGCAGTGTATAATGTGGCAGACTACCCGCTCTCCTTTTTCTGTTCACTTCAATCCATCTTTAACTCACCAAAAAAAAAAAAAAAAAAAAAAAAATCATTCATAAAGCTGCATATTTCTTTATGATTCAATAAGTTGTAAGCCGCTCGAGGGACGAGCATCCCCACGACAGTGTGTATCAGCCGGATGCAGTTTCAGTCTCTCCCCCTTAGATCGGGACATTCGCGCAACTCATAGAAGAGGCGCTGACTTCACAGAGAAATACCAGTTTCTGAGTTTTTAGTTATTTACATGACTTGCTTCCGTATTATTTGAACTTTAATATAGCTATAATGCATTAAATATAAATGCATTTAAGATGTAACGTTGGAATGTTTCCTATAAAGACGCTAGACACGCAAGTTTAGCTTCAGCGGAGCGGCAGCTCCAGCTTCACTAATTCCACAATGAGAGTGCTTCTGTATTTACTTTGTATTGTTACATTATAATTCCCTCATACTTTGCGATCTACATCACCTGAAACTGTTTGGAAAGTTTAGAGTGATCTGGAATGAACTGCAGTGCTGCTTTCGCGCATCATCATTACAGTTTAAAGTAATCTCATGTTACGTTAAATGAGAGCAAACGACTATTCAACAATGACAATTTTGCTTGGAATTTTTTATTGTCAATGTTGTCGATAACGTTGACTAATCGTTTCAGCCCTACTTTGTAGTGCCAGTGTCAACATCAGATATGGCCACCCTGCTGAGATTTTCTTGCATACTAGTTCAACTAATCTTTCACTCTAAAACTAGCAAGATAGAGAAGAGAATACACCGACAGAGGTGCACTCAATTTCTGCAGAGTAACAGCCAGATTAATTCAAAAGAGGTAACTGCTAAATTGTAAATTATTTACTTATCTAGTGCAAACTTACGGGTTGGTGCAATTGCCTGGGTGGCGCAGAACGAAAGACAGGTGCTTGTTTCACATTTCTGCTGAAAGCAGAATTAAAATGCAACGTGTGAGATTGAGGTTAACACTTCACCCCCAGCTCCTACTGTTCAGGGTAAATCTGTGTCAGTTACATGCTTGACATGCGTGATCCAACATTCTTCAAGATCATGCAGATTTTCCTTCACAAAACTAAAAAATAAAAAAATCAGGAAGGAAGAGGTAACATGAAACATGTATCAAATACACCAGGACAAAATGTCAAAGTGTAGTCTATGTGATTGGGTGTATGAATTTGGCTTTATCTCTGTTGCTGAAACAGAGAGGCCATATTCCAGGCTCAGGTGTGTAACGCGTGCTCATTTAAGCATTTGTGTAGGTGTGTTTGCTCACAGTCTTTGGGGCTCAGGTGTGTATGAGCCGATGATGAAGTGTAATTTCAGAGGATGGAAGTGACTGAGAGACTGAAAGAGCAAAGAGATAATATTGTCCCTTAATCGCCTCTTAAATGCATCTGCTGCTATGACTAAAGGCCTAGTTATACTATATTTCTGCATTCCATATTGGATCCATCACCCGAGAGCAAATACGAACGCATTCAACACGTGCACTCTGACTGCTTTGTGATAATTTTTTAGTACAGACAGTAGGGCCCTATGGTTTCCGTGTTGTGGAAAACACAGATGGAATCACGGAATCTATACATAAAAACAGAATTTACTTATAAACACGGAATTTGCACATTTTTCTGTGTTGGTATTCCAAACCTAAGTGTTTCACATAACGTAAAATAATCGCAAACATAACCAGTCAGAGACTTTTGAATTCCGCTAAAATATGTCCAAATTAGTCAACGTTGCCTTGTAACCATGTCTCGAATATTCACATTCACACGTGAATTGCCATCATTGATAAGAAACATGTCTAAACGACTTGCCTCCGGTGAAACAACCGCATCTAAAAATTGAGAAACACACGGTTATCTGCCAAGTACTGGGCAGAACAATATCCAAATGACTACTATGAGTCTGGCAAGCAGCTTTTCTGTAAGTTGTGCCAACACACTATTGAGAGTAAATTACTAAAATAACTAAAATTGAGAGTCCATCTCAAGAGCAAGGCGAAATCAACTACCGGTAGCTCAGCCCTCCAGGTTTCTATCGAAGCTACCTCATCATCAATAGATGCTAGACGTGAGTTTGTAGAGGATTTTGTTGCAATGTGTGCAGAGACGGACATACCACTTGGGAAAATGAAGACGCGTCCCTTTCTTGTGAAGCATTGCAAACAGGGAGGCACACTCCCAGAAAACGAACATGTGCAAAAAGTGCTGCAAGAGATCCGTAGAAAGAAAATCTTCATTGTAGTCGATGAAACATCGGACAACCGAGATCGGAGTGTCCTCAACATTGTAATAGGTGAGTGTTTATTAAATTAGCATTGGTTTTTATTGTAGTAACTCGATTGTAGCTTTAAGAAAGATATGTTATAGAATACCTAGCCTAATATTAACACCTAAGGCACATAGAGTGAATTTCGAAAACAATAAAACAGAATGAGAAAATTTTTTTTACGGATTTCATACGGCCCCAAGACAGTCAGCGCAGACCGTGCTGATGACGCAATTTGCGTGATGCATACTGTCCATGTTTCAATAAGGCAATGTGGACAACCGAAGTATACCTTCGGCTTCGCCAACACAGATTTGAGAGGTCATAATTGTACACATACTTCTCTACCCTCAATTTCACTTGCAAACACTCTCTCTCCCTTTTTAGAGCACAGAATAAAATTACTGTGCCAGCTTCCCTTCCAACTCTCTCTCTGTGGTCTGCCCCTCCCCCACCATCTCCAGCCTGCAGCTCACAGAGGAAGACCAACACTCACATACCTCAGTGCTTTGTGTTCCAGTGTTGATCACACACACACACACACAGACAGATCTGTAAAACTATACAATTACCCAATGACCTAAAGGCACCAGATGTGTAAAGAGTAGTGGTCGACCAATATGGGTTTTTTAATGGCTGATGCAGATTTCTAGAAAGCAGGGTGGCCGAAACATGAGGGCAAATACAATGTAGATTAAAAATTATGAACAGAATCATGTGTAATATTGTAATATATTCCTGTTCTAATGATGTTTTACATTAGAAAACAAACTGGCCTGGTTTGCTTTCAGATATTCCTAGATCTGCATGTCACTGATCCAGTGTCTTGTCTAATCATTATTATAGGCTGTTATAACGTAATCTGTAACACAATGTGTTACAATAAATACAAAAGATGGCATAATCAAAATATATTACCTCATATTTTGTAATTATGTGAAGACCAGCTCAATGAAAGTATGCTCTTCCTTCAGGTTACCATAATTACCTTTGTAAGCATGCACCATTGCTTTCATCGTGGCTGTCATAATCATCACATTTTTAAAATGCTGTGTTAATGTGAAAATAGTTAAGGACTGGATGGCTGGACTGGACGGCTGGACGATATGGCCAAAACTTATATCACGATACAGTTCTTAATTTCGGTCAATACGATATAATTCCGATATCGTTATGAACAATATAAAAGCCAAGAATGCACACAACAGATGTCTGTACCTACAAACTTCTGAAAAATGAATTTGCCAAGTCTATGAAACATCCTCCTACAAAACTATATAATATTTAAGAAATAAAAACTGTACAAATACATTAATTAATGTTAGTCTTCAAACAAACAAGAAATGTCAAATAAACATAGAACTCACCTTTGTCAATATTCATATTTTTATCTTGAAACAACAGCATAGGCTGATTACTGTTATCGTATAGATTGAAACAAAGGTTCTTCAGCTAGGATAAAGAATATTAAAGTGCTCAGAGTTGCTGCAGAAAACAGAAAAAAGAGTGAGCAACAACAAAAACTTGCTGAGGCATTAAAAACCATTCTGTGCGTTGTAAAAAAATATAATGATATATACTTAAAATAACTAAGTAATAAAACAATACAAATGGGCCAAAAAATGCGCTTTAAGTTCAGAAACAAGTTCAGTCTCCCCTCCCTTGCACCACAGTGTATTTGTGGAACTCCAGCAAGTAGGCTGGCAGAGGCAAAGATATCTTATTCACTTTAAGCATCGGATTAAGCGATTATTTTCTCTTTAATAAATTAGAGACTCCTCTGTCCCCGACATAACATAAAATATTATGGAGGATGCAAGATAATTTTATAATTATAATATGACCGCGTGGTGAAATAAGTCTTCTGTGTACATACGTATAGACATACAATTTTGGCTCTAGTATTCGTGTCCCTTGACACAACTGACGGCTGTGCCCTGAATGTTAGTCAGTGACAAATGCTGTAATGTAGACAATCGAAAAATCAGAAATGTGTTTAAAAATCATATCACCGTTATTTTAAAAAAATTATATTGCGATACATATTGATATTCAATTATTGTCAAGCACTACCTTCAGTCATATTCAGCTGCGCTCCGTCAAGCTGTTCGAAAGGAAGAACTTGCCTGGTGTGTTGAGCACTATCTCTGTCCTGAACAGAAAGTGACACTGTTGGAGTTTGTTGCTTTGATGGTTTTTTATGCTGCTCTCAAATAAACTTGGAACTTTCAATTTCTTACTGGGAAAAGTGAAATGGAACGTAATTTTATGCTGGACTTCCAACCTGTAAACTCGTGCAGAAATCTACAACTTTGATTTCACAGAGGTGTGAGATGTCCGGGAGTTTTACAGTCAATAAAAAACAAAGTTTTATTAGATAATATACATAGTGTCAATTTTTCTACATCACATGATAATAAAACTTGTTCAGCAAATGTTTGCAGAGCCAGGTGTTCAAATCATGGTTAATTAGGATACGTTTAAACTGCAAGGCTTAATATACAGATCTGATCTTTTGAACGCATCCAATTTTTAGTCCCACCTGTTTAAATTCACTGAAGACACGACTCGTATCTGAAATCTCCGTTTACATTAATCTCCCGTCCAAACTCCAATGATTCTATTGCTGATCGCATTCACTTATGAGCGCCAGGGTTCATGAATCTGCACTTTCCAGCCTGTGAGCCCTTTAAATATCGCTATTTTTCTCCAAATGTCTGAAGTGGATGCTAATCAATGACAAGACACCAGAAAATGTAAGATGTCCTTAACAACTTAAGATAATGCTGGCTGTTGCATTTGGGCTGATGCATGTTTACTGACCCATGTAAAAAAAAGAAACTCACTTTTAAGCCCGGTGTCTCAGAACATACCTTCCAAAGGGACAAATTAAATTACAAAATGTGAAGAGATTGTCCATATTTTTAATTTAAGAGTGTACAATTATATGCTTGCTATGTCACCAATTTAGTTTTTCTAATAATCACAGATACAGTAAATGATCATGTTTAATACTTCCTGCATAATCAGCTCAGAATACATTTTCTAATAGGTCAGTTATGCATGACAGCAGTTTGTAAACTGCAGACACACCCAACTGTGATTTTTACAGATTTCGCTTATCCTGTGCGAATCGACGGGAAACATTACAGACATCCGCAGTAATAATTACTTTACAGACATATGTCGGGAAAACTAATCCCGTCCAAATAGGGCTTAAGACCTATAAATCAGAAGTGGTGGGACTAAGTTCACACGTTAGACGACAGGGAGTGGGTAAAAAAAATTCCGTTACATCGTTAAGAAAAGCCACAAGGAATCGATTATATATGTTTAGATGTAGGTCAGATGTCCTGATATTGGATATGTATCTGATTTAAAACCATATTTGGAAGTGGCTCAGATGCAGAAAAATACGATCTTGTGCAGATTTTTCTGTTTACACATGTGCAACAATTTCCAATCTATGTCAGATTCTTAAAGATTCTTTGCGACAGTGGAAACACAGCATTATACAGTTATATATATATATATATATATATATATATATATATATATATATATATATATATATATATATATATATATATATATATATACACACACACACACACACACACACACACACACAGTATCTCACAAAAGTGAGTACTCCCCTCACAATTTTGTAAATATTTGATTATATCTTTTCATGTGACAACACTGAAGAAATGACACTTTGCTACAATGTAAAGTAGTGAGTGTGCAGCTTGTATAACAGTGTAAATTTGCTGTCCCCTCAAGATAACTCAACACACTGGCAACAAAAAGTGGGTACACCCCTAAGTGAAAATGTCCAAATTGGGCCCAATTAGCCATTTTCCCTCCCTGGTATCATGTAACTCGTTAGTGTTACAAGGTCTCAGGTGTGAATGGGGTGTCCAAATTGGGCCCAAAGTGTCAATATTTTGTGTGGCCACCTTTATTTTCAAGCACTGCTTTAACCCTCTTGGGCATGGAGTTCACCAGAGCAGTGAATAACAGGTGTGTTAAATTTGGTGTCATCTCTTTCACACTCCCTCATACTGGTCAATGGAAGTTGACATGGCACCTCATGGCAAAGAACTCTGAGGATCTGAAAAAAGAATTGTTGCTCTAAATAAAGATGGCCTAGGCTATAAAAAGACTGCCAAGACCCTGACTCTGAGCTGCAGCACGGTGGCCAAGATCATACAGCAGTTTAACAGGACAGGTTCCACTCAGAAAAGGCCTCGCCATGGTCGACCAAAGAACATGCTCAGCGTCATATCCAGAGGTTGTCTTTGGTAAATGGACATATGAGTGCTGCCAGCATTGCTGCAGAAGTTGAAGGGGGTCACCCTGTGAGTGCTCAGACCATACGCCACACAGCATCAAATTGGTCTGTATGGCTGTCGTCTCAAAAGGAAGCCTCTTCTAAAGATGATGCACAAGAAAGCCCGCAAACAGTTTGCTGAAGACAAGCAGACTAAGGACATGGATTACTGGAACCATATCCTGTGGTCTGATGAGACCAAGATAAACTTATTTGGTTCAGATGGTGTCAAGCGTGTATGGCGGCAAACAGGTGAGGAGTATAAAGACAATAGTGTCTAGCATACAGTCAAGCATGGTGGTGGGAATGTCATGGTCTGGGGCTGCATGAGTGCTGCCGGCACTGGGGAGCTACAGTTCATTGAGGGAACCACGAATGCCAACATGTACTGTGACATACTGAAGCAGAGCATGATCCCCTCCCTTCGGAGATTGGGCCGCAGGGCAGAATTCCAGCATGATAACGACCCCAAACACACCTCCAAGAAGGCCACTGCCTTGCTAAAGAAGCTGAGGCTGAAGTTGATGGACTGGCCAAGCATGTCTCCAGACCTAAACCCTATTGAGCATCTGTGGGGCATCCTCAAATGGAAGGTGGAGGAGCACAAGGTCTCTAACATCCACCAGCTCCGTGATGTCGTCATGGAGGAGTGGAAGAGCGGAAGAGGACTCCAGTTGCAACCTGTGAATCTCTGGTGAACTCCATGCTCAAGAGGGTTAAAGCAGTGCTGTAAAATAATGGTGGTCACACAAAATATTGACACTTTGGGTCCAATTTGGACATTTTCACTTAGGGGTGTACTCACTTTTGTTGCCAGCGGTTTAGACATTAATGGCTGTGTGTTGAGTTATTTTGAGGGGACAGCAAATTTACACTGTTATACAAGCTGCACACTCACTACTTTACATTGTAGCAAAGTGTCATTTCTTCAGTGTTGTCACATGAAAAGATATAATCAAATATTTACAAAATTGTGAGGGGTGTACTCACTTTTGTGAGATACTGTATGTGTGTGTGTGTGTGTATATATATATATATATATATATATTTTGATTTTGTAAACATATAGAACAAACACTAGCATTAAAGCATTGTTTATCAGTTTGTGTATAGTTGTCAATGAATTTCAAATTTAGTGAAAATCCCGGCACGCATTTTCATTACCGTTCATCATTTTCAGATCAATCGTTGCCGTCACTTCTGAGTACTCAAGCACTCGTGCCCATTCCTAATAGGCTACATACAGATATAAAACAAATTAAATGCATAAGTATAATTTGCTAAAGTTTAAAAAATCAAAACTTTTAATTTCTCCTTTTGCTGTTCAGTTTCTATCGCACGCATGCCGAGTCACTCTCTTGCGCTTTTTCTGTTTTAGGTGCAGCCTGCCCATATCTCCCACACTTGGCTCATCACATGTGGGTGAAATCTCCATTCTTCATGCTGTAAATACATTCCTGTGTTTATTATGCTCAGGCAATGTGAAATTAATAAGAGTGCACACAATCCACACAATCAGATTCAGTGCTAGGATGTGCAGTTGAGTCTAGCCTTTACCTCATGGAAATTTATGAATGCCAAATTTTTAGCCACATAAAGTGGGGGAAAACCATTACTGAAGTTTTAAGTGGAAAAAAAAAAGGATAGTGCCTTAATTACATTTTTTTTAAATGTTATGCGTTAAACAGTCAACTAATCGCATTACAAATTGTTCATTGTTTTTTATCATTTAAAAAAAAACAAATTGTGTAGTTAGAGGTTTGTTTTTTTACACATAAAAGCATACTCCCAATCAATTCCATACAGTGTTATCAGATATTCTAAACTGATAAAGGAAACTACAACACTGATATCAGATAGGACAAGGCAGATATCGAGAATTCAGGAATCAGCATCGGATCGGAAGAAAAAAAATGCTTTGGTGCAAACCTACAACACATATTATTATTTATTAGCATATTAATAGCAAATATCCCACCCAAGATCAGCTGAATAATTCCACCATGTTCTGTTATAAAGACAAAACATCCCTTTCAGTTCTTTGTTATGTGCTGTATTTTTTGTGAGGTTATGAGCTAAACCCCTTGAAAATGTGTACAGGAACTAGTGCCAGGTATGAGAACATCTGCTGAAGGGAGATATGTGTAACACACCCCCACACAAAACCCCCCACCTTAATCACCTCTATGTTGATGGAGGCTATTTGTGTAGCCAAAGATAGCTGGCTACAGCCCGAGAGGGAATGTGCACATCAGTAAGAGAGAAATAGGAGTGTGGGAGAGGGAGAGAAAACATGGCTTTAAATGGATCTCATCAAATGGATAAAAACATGAAACTAGGAATGTGTGTGTACACTCTCAGTTATTGTTCCTTTGGATTGATGTACAACAACAAACAAGAAAACATCTGGATTTCCACAAGCCTATTTCCTGCAGGTAGACAACAAGCACTGAACAATATTAAAATGAAAAGCATTCAAAACAGCTTTGGTTCCAACTCTGTTGTCTAATCACTATAAATCAGTACTGGATATGAATATTCCAAATATTTATTCATTTATTCTAATCGTAATATACACTTACACTGCAACTCCACTGACTAGCATGCATCACGGAGTATGAATCTGAGAAATTTGTAGGCCTAAGCTAAACAGTTATTAAATTACTCAAAGTAATTTGAGTCAAATTTCCCTTTTGGGATTAGTTCACTTCAATCTAAATGAAAATTTAGCTGAAGCCATTACTTACAACTATTAAGGATCGTTATTTTTGAATAGTCTTAACCATTTCCCAGCATATCTTTCCTGAAGAAATTCAATTGAGATTCCCAGGAACATAATTTTAATCTTTGCAAAATGCACAAAAATCACCCTGTTATATGAGAAAAAGAACAAGAAACTACAGATGGGCATTGACACAGAGTTCCAGATTCATTTCTGATTCACAAGTTTTCGATTCTTTTCAGTTATAATGTCCCTTTTGCTTACATATGAAATAAATTCTCTCCCAGCTAATGCTGTTAACCATTTCGCACATACAATCAAACTGGTGTGATTACACTATGCTGGGCTCAAATGCGTATGATCAAACTGGTGTGATTACACTATGCTGGGCTCAAATGCGTACGATCAAACTGGTGTGATTACACTAGGCTGGGCTCAAATGCGTACGATCAAACTGGTGCCATCTGTATTCATGCTGCTGAAAAATCTGTTGTCATAATGACAGAAGCAGTGACGTCAAAGAATACACAAACTAGTCAGTCCACTCGAGCCTTCTACTATTCTGTCCATCACAACCACTAAGTGCTAGGTTTTTTGAACCTTCTATGCTCCTCCTTTTGTATGCTTCTATGATGATACAACCTAACAATCCCATCTTGCATTGCAATGAAAATATGGTGGAGCGCATAGCCAGCAAGGGCATTCTCGATTGCATCGTATCTATCATAATCAAATAGTAATGTTCCGATACCATTTTTTGGAGATAATGCTTAAATATAATACAGATACTATTGATTTATTATTATTAGTGATAGTAGTAGTATAACAGTAAATATTACATAAATATATAGTAGTGATCTATTTCTGACATAATTTTCATTTAAATTTAGCTTTTATTTTGAAGTGTTGTTATACCAAGGAGCTTTGATGAAATGACGGCAGATTCCCATTCTGGAAAAGCCGGTCGCTACGTGAATCACAGTAATTATTAAACCACAAAAGGCTACTATATAAATAAAAATGCAGTCTGTATATGAATGGTGGTAAAAAAAGTGAATTAGCATCTGCCTGCAGTCATCTGCTACAAACAGAACGTGCGATGCTCATAATAGTGTTTTCCGTGTATGAGTCAAGGTTCTCTAACAGTATGAGCAGTTTGTGTCTATGTCAGCACAACACCGGCTGTACACTTTCACAAGCACTCACATTTAAAACGCTGCACGTGCAAACAATCAATTTATCTCATTAAATCGCAGCTTTTGCTGTTAAATAATCTCACAAGGACATGACATGATTTTAATGTGGGTAATGAATGTTTACGTAATGACATTCTTATGTCAGATGGTATTGGTTAATGGTATCAGAGCATTTTATGAGTACGAGTACATGAGCTTGGTATCGGACCGGTTCTGATACCAGTATTGGTGCATCCCTAATAATCAATCATCATAAACCTCTAAAACCCACATTATATGCTTCATTATATATAATCTGACCTTTAGTGCACCCGCTGCGATATAATCTGTCCTCCAGCGCATCTGCTGTGAAGTGTAAGATTTAATTGAATTAAAGCGTGCATTATAGAACTCATGCTTGGAGATCCGTCAATACAGGAGAAAGAGTAGAGGGTATATTCTAACTACGTATATTATGAAAATACTAATTTTACTAATAATATTTAATTATTTTTTCATAATTTTGGTGAATCATACATTCACAAGCCAGTTGACAACAGTTGTGATTTCCTCTCATTGTACTGGAGTGCTGCACAGAGAAAAAGATTGTTCTTTGGATTTAAAACTCAATATCAAGATCATGATCAATATTTTACCCACCCTTACAAGAAACTAAATGAATATCCAAATAAAATATTTTGTGTAATGTCTGCACCACTAGCTCTATTGAACAGAATTGCAAAAATAAACAATTAAGAAATATAGTGAATATTGCAATGATTTTAATATGCCTTTTATTTTCCCATTAATTAAAGAGCATATCAGTAGACTAATTTCACAATCCTTTAGGGCTGCACAGCTAATTAAAATAACATAAAATGTGATTATTTAAAAAGGCTGCGATTCAAGATGGATAAATATGCACTGCGTTCGAATAGCTATACTTCCCTATGATACAGTTTGCCAAAAATAGTATACCAATGTAGTATGTCCGAATCCACAGTATTCATGAAGCAGTAAGTGAGAAATACCCAGAAGACCTAATATTTCCGGCAAGATTCTGAAGTGTGGATGGACACTGGACACTTAACTATCTCATAATAGGGTTGCCTAGCCGAGCCAGGCTGGTCAGTTAGCTGGTTTAAGATGGGGTTTGAACACTTTTTAGCTGTTCAGGCTGGGAGCCTGGCTAAGACCATCCTGACCAGCTAAGACCAACCTGATCAGCTAAAAAAGGGTTCAAAACCCCTTAAAAACCAACCTGACCAGCTAAAAAATGGTTCAAAACCCCTTAAAAACCAACCTGATCAGCTAAAAAAGGGTTCAAAACCCCTTAAAAACCAACCTGACCAGCTAAAACCAGCCAACTAGCTTATGCTGGTTTTAGCTGGTCTTTTCAGCGTGGCAGCATTTAATGATTATTTAAATACATTATGAAGTAAGCATACAATAATATGGTAGCCAAACATCCATGTTTTTATAGTCACAAAACACAACACACGTTTTAAACTATATGTAATGTGGGTCCCGGCTCCATCTCTCTACCCACCAAGTGGTCCTTGGCCTGAAAATGGTTGAAGATCCCTGCACAACAAACTGTGACAGTATGCGGTTTCGGACGCAGCCATCGTCTGTGTGCACTTCAGAATAAAGTGCAAACGCGCTGTTCTGTGCACATGAAGGGGCTCGTGGGCTTGTGTTTTTAGCGCTTTTAAATTGTTCATATGCATTGTAAAAGAAGAGTCCAAAAGGGGCAGAGTCGGACTCTAGACCGAGTCCATAACAGGTCAAGTCCGAGACGAGTGTGAATGAATCTGTTCAAGAATCTGAATTAAAATTGTAACCGTAAACTCAACATAAATATTTGTATATATTATACCTTCAAAACTAAGAAAAGCAATTTGTCAATATAAATGCAAAAAAATAATTATTAGTATCCTGCTGAACATATTTGAAAGTGGTTTCAGAACGAAAGCATGTGCTTTAGGTGTATGAAGACAAAACTATCCTTCAACACAATTCTTACTGCGTTCTGTTGACATTTCAATTATCTGTTGCTTTTCCTCTCCACTCAAACATACACCAAAAAAAGTGAAAGCTGCGTTAGTCATTACAACAAGAGTTATTATTTCGAATTTTAATTTAGTTTTTATTTCTACTTCATTTCCAATTTGTCCATTCAATTTAGTTTTATCTAAATTTATGGGTGAAATGCATTTAATATGATTTATACATTAAATAAATGGTAATATTAAAACATTTAATAATGGCCATAAACTTAAATACAACAACATAAAATAAAAACAGAAAAGCTCAGATACCATTAAAAAATATTTATATACTACTCTACTACACTTTACAGTCCTCCTGCTGTGTCCAGGTGTAGCCTACTTCCCTAAAGTCAAGATCAAATTCACCTTGGGCTGACGTTTCGTTCTTTTCACATTATCTAGTATGGATAATAGGTGAATAGAGACTTCTTCCCTCGCTTGTGTTCTTCATTGTATTTTCTGATTTTTTTGCCATTGTAAAGCAAGTGCCAGCTTTACAGGTAACACACAGAGATACAAATATGTGACAGACTGTGTGGTACAATTTCCATCATGGTTTATTTCATCCGTCATATTAGTTTAAATGTCCCTGATATGTAGTAAATTTGATTTTGTCTCGATATAGTCAACATTTTCAGTTAGAAATGCCTTTGCGCAGAAACGCGAGTCTGATAAAACAGGTTCCATTTAATAATTTGCAGAGTTGGGGAACATGCTTTTAAAAGTGTACTTACATAATTGATATTTCTGGATGAGAGCGGCAGAGCACGTCTGGCAAATGGTGATCTTTTTCCCACACACACATACAGGACAGGCGCGCGGGTGAGAGAGCTAAAAAAAGTACTTTGAAAGTGTGCAAGCTGCTGCTCTCAGCCAGAATAATCACATGTAAGGACATATAAACGTGAAAACTGATGCGCAGAATATCAAATACAAAGAATGCATCAGAGTACTAACTGTAGAGAACACATCAATATGAAGACAAAGCCAAATTCTGGACATTTATAGGCAATTTTGAAATCCTGGCTGAATGCTTTTTTCAGGTCTGAAAGAGAGGACATGTCTGGGGAGAAGAGGACATATGGTCACCCTATCCCAAATCCAAAAGGCTCGAGTCCAAGTCAAGTCCGAGTAAAAATGCATCCGAGTCCGTGAAAAGTCCAAGTCCATTAAACTGGACTCGTGACACAGACTTGAGTACCCCAACTGTACTACAATCTGACAATCTGGAATGTGGTCTTAATTCCAACCCATTTGTAAAATTAAAAGAGGCTCTGTAAAATGTCAGGTTATATGCAAGCCAAATCTACAGTAATTATGGCTTTGATTTTCCTCTCTACACTGGTACAAATAGTGAGTGTACTTGTCATTGACACGTGCCAAAATGATAATCAATGACAAACAGTAGGTCAGTATGCAAGACATTTAGAATGACAAAAAAGGAAGAGATCAAACATTGAAGAAAGGCAATTAAATTATTTCTCAATGTAACTTCCACTGTAATCACATGCATTCACAAACATTTAAAACAGTGTTTAACTTTCTCTTGTGAACTGGTCAACAATTTGTCATTCTGCAGTGAGTTTTAGCTTCTATAGACACAAATTAAAAAGAGTTTTCATGGACACTCAAAATAGCGCTGAAATAAACACAAAATACAACAAAAGTTAAATGCCGCTCCAGCGTGCTCTGCGTGTGTACGTGTATGCGTTAACAGATTAGTATTTTCCATTTATATACAGGAATACATCAGACAGTCGCGCATCATTACCTACATTAACACACCACATGCATGCTCTTTGAGTCTAACGTCTACAAGAAAAATAAAACCGTAACTTTAAGCGAAATAGACAGCAATTAAATATGCGAATGCTGGACAGCAGCCAAAGCTTAACCGTGCACCGACAAAACGCTGCTGTTGCAGTACAAGTATGGTTAATTAAATTGTTATGTCGATGTTTAAGTAATGACATCGAAGCATAGCTGGTTATGGATTGAAGTGGTCAAACGCTGTTTTCAGTGCTGAAATGGGAGTAATTGTGCTCGTAAATGTGCTTCCTCCACTTGATTGACAGCACGTCAACAGCGCTCGCGCCCAGCACGCGACGCCATGGAGCTTTCTAGCAACATCACACATTTACAATCATAATACACATTTAATATCCAACTACTAATGCTAAATTAGCACGAGTCTGTAACTGGTCTCCAGCAGATTGCCTGAACGTGACTTATCAGCGGGAAAAGAGTTAAAGTTAGTAATTCCCCTGAGGAGAGCGGTGCACAGACAGCTCTCTCTACATCAACAATAACACGCTGAAAGCTTTCTACAAGAGCTCCACAGCAAAACTCACTTCATGTGCAACTTTAGCTACGGAAACAGGGGATAAAAACACCATAATGCTCTCTTAATACAGCAGGTAAGTAGTGCGCGCACTTCTAACGGCACAATAAAATCTCCCTGCTCACTATCCGACTGGAAATCGAGCGCAGCGTTTTACCTTTAGTTCCGCACTCTCCGCCATCTTGTGACTGCTAGCGCAGGCGTGACGTAGCCGGGTCATGTGGTGTATGTGCACGCGCAGCTCTGTTTTGGCGCTCAAATGTTTTTCAAATAGTGACAACATAAAGTGCAAAAGTTTGACTGTAGAGATGTGTTTTCAATTGGTCGAACCGGTTGTTTCAAATCTAACTCGACCCAAAATAAATCCTGCTATTAGCGACAACAGATGCCTGAATGCCATTTATTCAGTAAGTTTTATTTATATATCACATTTTTACCAATAAACGCATGGCCCGGGACCTCATTCCACCCCCTGTACCTCATAACTTGTTTGGAGTTGTGCCCACACCTCTTTGGTATTCATCAAGCTATCTCTTATAAATAGTGTAAAAAAAAAAAAAAAAAAAAAAGTTTACTATCACATGATATCTATTTCTTTAATTACAAAAGCAATTAGTGCTATATTCATACAAATAAATACTGTATTATGTTGATTTTCTGTGCAACAATTAATTAACAACAATGGTGATTTATCACAGGGTGGCACAGTGGTGCAGCGGTTAGCACTGTCACCTCACAGCAAGAAGGTCGTGGGTTCAAACCCCGGTTGCCCCGGCCTTTCTGTGTGGAGTTTGCATGTTCTCCCCGTGTCTGTGTGGGTTCTCTCCGGGTGCTCTGGCTTCCTCCACCATCCAAAGACATGCAGGCTAGGTTAATTGATGTCTCCAAAAAAAATTGCCCTAGGTGTGGATGTGAGTGTGAATGGTTGTTTGTGTGGCCCTGCGATGGACTGGCGACCTGTCCAGGGTGTACCCCGCCTTCCGCCCAATGTTAGCTGGGATAGGCTCCAGCCCCCCGCGACCCTGTACACAGGATAAGCGGTTGACGATGGATGGATGGTGATTTATCACTACCATATAATAAGCCATGTGTAGCTACACATACATAGTAGACATGCTATTTGTTACTCAAGGTGGTGCTGTTGTTTCGGTGATTGACTTGATTTACATTTGACATTGCTATTTGATGAAGAAACAATGTGCAAGTACAACACATTAACAGCATGATATGACCACTGGTGTAATTTTAGGTAGGGATGATAGGGAAATGTCCCGACCAACATTTGGACAATTTTACCAAGGCTGTTCAGGGTGCACCAATCACAGTCATTTGTAAGATTTTATGCGGGCACATTTCCATTGGTATTTTACATCCAGTTCTTGAAATTAGATGAGTTTTGTGTGCAGCCCAAAGGATGATTCTGCATTTTTGGCCGGTAAGCGCCCTTTTGAGGAAGACCTTAAAATTAGAATGATTGTGTCAGAGGTGTAGGATTTTAAGATGTTTATATAACTCCCAATAAATATTTTATTTTGCACATTGGAGAAGAGCATCGGGTAGACAAAAATGTTTTGTCAATACAATAAGTCATTTGTGATTATAAAAAAAAAGTAATTAATTTTAGGCCAAACCTAAAACATACTTTTTTAAGATAAAAATGTAAGTACCTATATGAGAAAAGATTATGTGGGAGTGAGGGGAGTTGGAAAGCAGAAAGTGGGGAAAATGTTAATTACATATCATTTCATAATATCCAAGGTTATCCATACCACATTTTTCCTCCTCTAAAGCTCTAGTGGTCAGTTCATAATTTGTTTATTCTTTTAGAATTTTTTTTTTTTTTTTTTTTTTTTATGGCTAATATTTAATATGGTGGGACACAGAAAATAAGAAATGAGACTACACTGCCTGGCCAAAAATTTTTTGATTTTCATAAGCATATACTTAAGAGCCTATGATTGGATCATTATTGCAGTGATTAATATGTTTCAGCTGGCAACAATTCTTTTAACCCGAACTGATGCAGCGTGTAGCTTCTTATTTCTTAAACAACCATGTTGGAAGACGTATCCCATTGTCATGGAAAAGATGTTACTGTGTTTCAGAAGGGGCAAAATACTGGCCTGCATCAAACAAAGAAAACTTCTAAAGAGATTGCTGAAATCACTGGAATAGGATGGTGAACCCATGCACAATGCAACGAGAACTTACAGCATTGGGACTAAATAGTTGTGTGGCCACAAGAAAGCCACTTCTTTGTAAGGGTAATGGGGAAAAAATGACTTCACTTTGCTAGGGAGCATTAAGATTGGACTGTGGAGCAACGGAAAAAGGTAATGTGGTCTGATGATGTGTCCAGATATACCCTATCCCAAAGTGAAGATCACGTCAGGGTAAGAAGGCAAGCGCATGAAGCGATGCACCCGTCATGCATAAGTGCCCACTGTACAAGCTTCTGGAGGCAGTGATATGATCTGGGGTTGCTTCAGTTGGTCAGGTCTATGCTCAGCAGCGTTATGCGGCAATAAAATTATGACTACCGGCTGACTACACGAATGACCAGGTTATCCCATCAATGGACTTTTTTCATCCCTGACGGCACAACATATTCCAGGACAACAATGCCAAGGTTTATCAAGCTCATATTGTGAAAGAGTGGTTCAGGGAGCATGAGGAATCATTTTCACACATTAATTGGCCACCACAGAGACCTGACCTTAACCCCATTTAAAGTCTTTGTGATGTGCTGGAGAAGACTTTATGGAGTGGTTACACACTAATACAAGATCTCAACCAAAAATGAATGCATCTCTATGGATAAGGTTGTTGAAACAATGTCACAATGAATGTGAGCTGTAGACAAAGCTAAAGGCAGTCCAATGAAATATTAGTGTATGCAACTTTTTTTTTATTTATTTATTTTGGCCAGGCAGTGTATAAGGAAATAAACTTATTTTGCCTATATTACCAGACTGAATTTCTTATTTGCTATAAGTCCCAACTAACTTTCAAACCAAACCTATGCCCTTGTATATGACTATTGTAATTTGGGTGTACTACTGACTAATATTATGTAAGTTGTCCATCTATTTAGACTCAATACGTGCTTGAGAAAATACTTATGTGTATCTTATGTGTAATGTGTAGCTCAATATTTGAAAGCCAGATGTGTTTCAAGAAATTTCAGTGTGAAAGTAATGAATCCTGTTCTAGATTTGTTTTGCAATCTCTTAAAATATATATAATTCTATTATTTTCTTATTGTTTTAAAAATATGACACTATCTGGGCATTTATAGATCGATTTGTGATAGATATAAGTGCTGAGCCTCTAAAGATTCCAATATGTAAGAGTATTTGGTGAAATTCCCATGCATTTAAGGGTTCAAACAGTGCTTTACATAAAACAGGTACATTTCACATAAAGAATGAAATTAAAATAGGAGAATACAATTTTGTTAAAAGAATAATAAGAAATAAAATGCATAGAGTACACAGAATAGTAACAGAAAACCCAATTAGGGAGAGAAGGCAATTATATTGTTGGGGGAAATTACAAGTTTCCATAAAAGGTGGAGAATGGGTCCATGACAGACACAATGATGGGATCAAATTCTGCTAAGTGAATTTCATTCCCCAAAATCATGTGCTATTCTAGTAGAAAGATCTGTGTATGTGGTGTGCACATGCAAGATTGCACTATACTGCTTGCACTGAATAAATAGAGGGTAAAATTAAATTTTACCCTCTACTCTGTCTGCAACATTGAAAGCTCTCATGATGAATGTTAAGAAAGAAACGAAATTTGATTTTGAAGAATGGAGAATGATTTTGCGAAGAACGCTCGATTCTAGAACATGTTTTGGAAAATATTGTAGTGAATAGCAGCCGCGCAAAATGTAATGCATGTTTTCACCACTAGATAGAAGTGTTGCATTCGACAAACTTGGACGTCGAGGCTCTTTGAAAACTCAAAGATTAGGGCTTTTATAATGCCTAAAGTTGCCTTGGTTTGTCTCTGGCAGGCAGCAAATGCCCTAACCCCGCCCCCATTCCTAACCATATGGAGCCAGAGTACCCTACCAGGAACAAACTGAAGCACCTTTCTCTCATCGTGTTTTCATGTGTGGATTTCTCTCTCTCTCTCTCTCTCTCTCTCTCTCTCTCTCTTTCTCTCTTTCATATATATATATATATATATATATATATATATATATATATATACACCCCAGTGACGAATAAGTTTTTCAATTGACCAAAAATGTAAAAAGGTTAAAACTGCACATCAAAGTAGTTTTTGCCTTTATGAGAATGTTATTGCCTAATTACTAAAGTATTATTTTCAAACAAAATATTTAGTGTTTTAATTGAGAATCATGTGACGACACCAGTCAAAATGTCAAACGGGATAACGTTAATGAATTTTCAAAATATTATATTAAAACTTTTTTTAATGAATAATACTTAATGAATATATAAAGTGAGGTAGTAACCAATATTTAGAGCTCTGAAAATAAAACTTGCACAATAATTTTATACGTGACCCTACTTGTTAAAGTTCTTTACCCACATTTTAATGCTGCAATGTGATTTACAGTAATTGGCATCATACTATTATTGTTTTCTCAACTCCATAAAATGAAATTATGAGTTTTAAAGGAAAAATCAGTGTTATCCAGCCTGACTGAAATTTGTACTTAGTACTTTGAGTTTACACATTAATTGTCATTTTTACACAACTTACACATAATTGATGTTCATAAATAATACATTGTTATGTTATGCAAAGGGAGTCACACTGAAAATTGTTTTTTCAAGGAAATGAATTAGGCTACGCTGTAAACAAACCTTGCTGCTCTCTCTTTGTTTGACAGAGCCATCTAGAAACATCAAAATGTGAAAACTGTACATATGCATATTAACTGTTAATGATGAATAATTATATAAATACTAAGCATCTAGGCTAATGAAAAACATTATGAATATGGTACATTCTCTTTTGACACATATTTAAACATGAAATAAATAATAACGATCTGTGTACGATGGAGTATGCTTAATAACATGCTTTATTAACAGAGAAGTTATTTAATGTTTATTGAGGCTGTAATACACTTGATATACAATGTGATCAAACAATGAATCATTGTTGGATCGCGACTCGTTCAGCAGATTGCGGCCCGTTTGCCCCATTCTCGGCCGGAAAGTACTCACCTCAGTTGAATTTTCCGCCACTGAAGAGAGCAAAAAACTGCATGTGATGTCACTAGAGTTGATGGCCTTTTCTTAAAGGGGCAGATTCCCCAATATGACAGGTTGGACAGTCATTTAATTTAATTATAATTTAAGAATTAAATATTATTATTAATAAATAATTTGTTAGTATTTAACTAAACAATGTTCATAATAATGCTTCAAGGTCTTAAGGCCCATCTACTTTGAAAACAAATATTTCATATAAGCTTCAAAAGGGTAGCACCACAGCTTATACATGGCCCCTCAATAGGCCCCTGTGACCCTTTTACCTTACTGTTTCTAATTACATTTTCTAAAACCATTCTTTAACCTTTTGTATCATGTTTGATACATGACTTTCTAGAGCCACTACATCATCAACATGATTAAAACTTGAAAAACCTGTTGAATGCTGTGTATTAGGCATTTACTGCTTGGTGAATGTTTCCACGCTCTTCTGGAAGTAGAAGACCTTGTAATATATTTTCCAAAATGGCTACCTTCACATTGTAATGTCTTACAATGTAACTTTTTTTTCAAACATCAATATACTGTAGTGTTTAGTATATAAAACATAATAATTGATAAAAAAAAAAAATAATATTGCATTTGAGGTGCTGAATTGTAATATCATACATTTCTATAGAGCAAGAAGAGGAAGTTGTCATGGCCAAATTCCGAAACATTTGGCATCTCTGAAAAGTCCAGAGTGTCCTCTTAAGATACACAAACTACACTCACCTAAAGGATTATTAGGAACACCTGTTCAATTTCTCATTAATGCAATTATCTAATCAACCAATCACATGGCAGTTGCTTCAATGTATTTAGGGGTGTGGTCCTGGTCAAGACAATCTCCTGAACTCCAAACTGAATGTCAGAATGGGAAAGAAAGGTGATTTAAGCAATTTTGAGCGTGGCATGGTTGTTGGTGCCAGACGGGCCGGTCTGAGTATTTCACAATCTGCTCAGTTACTTGGATTTTCACGCACAACCATTTCTAGGGTTCTAGGGAATGGTGTGAAAAGGGAAAAACATCCAGTATGCGGCAGTCCTGTGGGCGAAAATGCCTTGTTGATGCTAGAGGTCAGAGGAGAATGGGCCGACTGATTCAAGCTGATAGAAGAGCAACTTTAACTGAAATAACCACTTGTTACAACCGAGGTATGCAGCAAAGCATTTGTGAAGCCACAACATGCACAACCTTGAGGCAGATGGGCTACAACAGCAGAAGACCCCACCGGGTACCACTCATCTCCACTACAAATAGGAAAAAGAGGCTACAATTTGCAAGAGCTCACCAAAATTGGACAGTTGAAGACTGGAAAAATGTTGCTTGGTCTGATGAGTCTCGATTTCTGTTGAGACATTCAGATGGTAGAGTCAGAATTTGGCGTAAACAGAATGAGAACATGGATCCATCATGCCTTGTTACCACTGTGCAGGCTGGTGGTGGTGGTGTAATGGTGTGGGGGATGTTTTCTTGGCACACTTTAGGCCCCTTAGTGCCAATTGGGCATCGTTTAAATGCCACGGCCTACCTGAGCATTGTTTCTGACCATGTCCATCCCTTTATGGCCACCACGTACCCATCCTCTGATGGCTACTTCCAGCAGGATAATGCACCATGTCACAAAGCTCAAATCATTTCAAATTGGTTTCTTGAACATGACAATGAGTTCACTGTACTAAAATGGCCCCCACAGTCACCAGATCTCAACCCAATAGAGCATCTTTGGGATGTGGTGGAACGGGAGCTTCGTGCCCTGGATGTGCATCCCACAAATCTCCATCAACTGCAAGATGCTATCCTATCAATATGGGCCAACATTTCTAAAGCATGCTTTCAGCACCTTGTTGAGTCAATGCCACGTAGAATTAAGGCAGTTCTGAAGGCGAAAGGGGGTCAAACACAGTATTAGTATGGTGTTCCTAATAATCCTTTAGGTGAGTGTATATACTATTCATTGCTATAACTGCATGTTTTCCCTACATTACAAAAAATAACTTTGCTCTGGTGGTCGAAAAAATAAGCTTTTGATATTTGTTTTTGTTTGGTAGAAAAGTACTGATTTAAATATTTGTCGAGACAAAATAAAATGTTGGTTTGACTAAACCATGTCTTAAAGTTTTAAATGGTTTTAAATAGGGTATAAATAGGGTATAGGGATGATCACTTCAGAATGGAACTCTGAGTTAGAAAAGATATGGCAGCACAAGCAAGAACTGCCTGAGCACTTTGCCGAGTTTCACCAAACTCATGCATAGATGCTGTAAGAGCCTATTTTTCTATATTATAATTCTTCAATATTTGAAGTGCTTGATGAAATATTAAACTATTTAGTTAAAATATTTCATAATGTATTACTGTCCCCTTAAATATATGCATGTTCACATTTTGTTACAAGCTTGTTTTTATTTAATTTATTTATTTTGTATGCATATTTTGTAGTACTTACAAGTATTAACATTGAGTTTAAATTAATATGTAAAATCGTACTGTCTCTTTAAGAACAGTGGCTGTTAAGTGAACGGATGAGTAATTTCTTTACCACATCCATGCTGTGTGTTTTAATTAATCTGAGTGTAAATAACAGAACAGACACAGTACGGTGCAAAAGTTTTAGGCGCTTGAGAAAAATGTTGCATAGTGAGGATGTCTTCAAAAAAAATAATGACATAAATAGTTTTCAATTTACGTCATACAAAGTCCAGTAAACATAAAAAAAGCTAAATCAATATTTGGTGTGACTAGGGCTGGGTATCGTTAAAACAATCTTGACTTCGATACCGGTTCCTAAACGATACTTTTTTTCGAAAACAATTTTAGGAAATCTGTTTTAACAAGATTACAAACATTACCTCAAAAAACTTTGGTTTTATTTTTTCAGTTTGCGGACTTTTTTTTTTTTTTTACAGACTCAAAGACTCCTGCGCCTTCTGGTCTCCTCATGCCACAGGGTCGGCAGATACCTTTAATGTGAAGATGAAAAAAACAAAACAAGAAAGCTAAACTGTTAATTCAGCCAACACTAAGGATAAGTACGGTTTAACAAGATAACTAGTTTAATGTGAGTTAAACTTGATCAGTTACTGTCAACCTTAAAGCATTTTTAGCACCGATTTAGCTAGCCATCTATAGCTATATATCCAAACAATATCTAATGTTACGTAGGTCCCAGTTTATAGGGCTATGTCACCGCACACAGAAACGTTAATTTAACAAGTACACAAGCACGTACCACAACAAGTTAGCCGATTTTGTTTGTTTGCTAAACGTTAACCTACCTGTCGGGTTCCCAGTCATCAGTAGTTTTGGAGGAGGACTCGTGGTGGGCATGTTGAAGGAAGCTCTGTGGCGTTGATAGGATGACTACACCAGCTCGGTCTTCTTGCAGTCGAAGACGGAGCAACTTTCTGCTTTTAAGATTATCCCGTGCACTGTCAAATGCTTCATCACATTTGTCATGTTGCTGGTCTTGGCAGCAATTATCTTGTTGCAAATATTGCATCACGCGCTGCTGGCATCGAGCTTGGTGAATTGTAGCCACACTTTTGATCCTTTCCACATATTTTACATCTATGGGGGTTGGGACGCATGCACAGCCAAATCCACCGGAACTTTTATATTTGGGCACATCTAGCATGCTACATGCTTATCACTGACGTTGACGAGATTAACCCCTTAGGTATCGAAATTAGGTACCGAACAACAAGACATTTTTTTTATATACTCGATAGTTTAGAGACAATTCGGTCGGTGCCTAAAATGTATCGAACTCGATACCCAGCCGTAGGTGTGACCCCCTTTGCCTTCAAAACAGCACCACTTCTTCTGTACACCTGGATACAGTTTTTCTTGGTTGCTGGCAGATAGGATGTTCCAAGATTCTTGGAGAATTTGCCACAGCGTTTCTGTCTATTTAGTCTGTCTCTATGGTTTCTGTGTCTTGTAATCCCAGACTGACTCAATATTCAGTGGGGGGCTCTGTGGGGGCCATGACATCTGTTGCTGGGCTCCCTGTTCTTCTAATCTACTCTATTCTATTTGCAACAACAACAACAAAAAAATGTTTGGGAGTCTATAATGTATATTTCCTATTGACACACTAAAGCTGAAAATATAAATAACCACCTTAATACAAATGTTTTTGTGAAGACTTTTGCACAGTACTGTGTGTATATATATATATATATATATATATATATATATATATACACACACACACACACACACACACACACACTACTGGTTAAAAGTTTTGAAATGCTTATTTATTTACATACATTCTTTATTATAATTTTTTTATATTAAAAAAAACATGTTTTTTTTTTTTTTTTTTTTTTTTAAATAATAGTAAAGTCATCAAAACTATGGAATAACATAAATGGGAATTATGTCCAAAATAAATCCTATATATATATATATATATATATTGGCTGCTTTTCTTTATTATTTGGTCCAAGTCATCAATTTCAAAAATGTTTTTTTATTAGATTTTAGTTTTATAATTAAATAATTTAATATGGTGGCACAATTATATTTTTGTTTACCAAACTAATTTCAAATATATAAGCTTTTTTCTATCATCAAAAACATTTCAGTCAAGTGTATCAAAACTTTTGGCCGGTTTGTGTGTGTGTGTGTGTGTGTGATATATTAGAGCTGTCCGTAAATAAATGATTTAAATCGTAATTAATCTAATGATTTTATTTAAAGTTAATCGTGATTAATCTTAGATTTTAAAAGTGCTGAAATTTGACTACCTGTATATTCTTCTTTTCTGTCAAAATGCATTTATTTCCTTCTTTAATTAAAAAAACAAGGTAGAACAAAATAATATGTAACAATAATACTTTATTAACATGCTCCAAACTCCACAATACAAAGACAGAAATTCACTAAAATAGCACCGATTCAAGTAATATTTACCAAAGTCTAAGTGGGATGTTGACTGACTGATAAAACTAGTATTCATTGCAGTGCACATTAAATCTCTTAAACCCTTATCCTCCACAATATTCATCGTCATCAGGCAGTCTTTTCACTTTGAAGATGGAATGCACATGATTTGTTTAATGGCAGCAAGCGCCACTTTGAACTCGTCAATGAAAAGATCATCTTATTCCTCTTTTAGCACTGGCACTGCTGATGGAAATATAATTCATCCAAATTGTCTAGTAATCATTAACTGAAACTTCAGAAGTTCAGCAGCAATGTGTTCAAAGTTAAAATAATGTTAAATTTGAGCAAAACGTCAACAGACACTCTGGGAGAACAAGCTGTACAGCAGGCTTGTAAGAATTTACATGCTTTTGTGGTAAAATGCTGACTTGCAAAAGACACAAAGAACTTAAAGTGTTAGTTTTTCCAAAAATGAAAATTGTCCCTTAATTTACTCACCTTCAAGCCATCCTAGGTGTATATGACTTTCTTTCAGCCAAACACAATCGGAGTTATATTCAAAAATATCCCTGCTCTTCCAAGCTTTATAATGGGAATGAATGGTACCTTAGATTTTGGAGCCCAAAAAAGCGCATCCATCCATCAAAAGAGTAATCCATACGGCTCCAGGGGGTTAATAAAGGCCTTTTGAAGTGAAATGATGCATTTTTGTAAGAAAAATATCCATATGTATAACTTATTTATAAATGCGTAGCAGTTTGTTGGTGAGAAGTGACGAACGTGGAAGCGTGCGTTGTTTACAGAAAAAGAAAATGGCGAAAATAAGTGAGTTGTTTTAGCTATACTATAGATTTGTATTAGTCTTAAATTGGTGCGTTCGTTCATCTATCCAGTCATTCCAATTGTCCATTCTTGACAGCAAAAACGGTGTCTGTTGGCATTACCTCGCATTTCCTGCATGAGCACACAAACAACGTCTCACGTACTCTCCGTCTACCAGATTCTTTTGTTTGTGCCGCTGCTGCAGCCTCCTCCATCTCCCAGAGTTCCTGGTTGGTGTACTCCAGTTCAAACAAATAAGGCTGGGCAAAAAACTCAATCTCCTCTTCTCTTATATTGAAATCCTCTGACATTTTTCTTTCAAAATCCTCATTGTTGTCTTCTAATTAGTGACCGCCGTTTTGTTTTGCTTTATCCTATGCACTTCCGCATTCGTCACTTCTCTTAGCTCTTAGCTTACGCTACGCCTAAGTCATATGTCAGAACTCGACTCTCTTGTGAATTTGCAGATGGCCGTTACCAGAAGCCAGTGATTATAGCTTATAAAGTTATAAATATGGATATTTTTCTTACAAAAATGTTTCTGTTCAGAAGGCCTTAATTAATCCCCTGGATCCATATGGATTACTTTTTTGATGGATTGATGTGCTTTTTGGGCTTCAAAATCTAAGGTACCATTCACTCTAATTATAAAGCTTGGAAGATCCAGGATATGTTTTAATATAACTCCGATTGTGATTGGCTGAGAGAAGAAAGTCATATACACCTATGGCTTGAGGGTGATAAATTATGGGATCATTTTAATTTTTGGGTGAACTAACCCTTTAACTTTTGTCACAAGTCCATCAACGTTTGTTTTATAAAAGGACTCACTGTTGTGTGTTTGTTTGTAGTTTGTGACCGAGTGTAATGTCCCCGCTGGAAACATCGCAAGGGTTCGGCGGAATAAAATGTTAGAATCCAGGGGCGGACTGGCCATCGGGAGAACCAGGACTTTTCTCGATGGGCCGGCTGCAAAACGGGGCTGAATTGGACATGATAAGCTGAAATGGGCCACCGCGTTATGCAGAAAAGGCCACAAAATGGTGCCGCAATATGCCGAAGGGGCAGCGATATGCAGAAAAGCACAGCGACACCCCAACCACCTCTGTGCATTCATAAAGTATTGAGACCCCTTCATTTTTTTCCACATTGTGTTATGTTGCAGTCTTATGTTAAATGCTTTAAAATATTTGTTTTTTCACACCAATCTACACTACATATCCCATAATGACAAAGAAAAAAAATGATTTTTGATAACTTTGCAAATGTATTAAAAAGGAAAAATCTGATACTACAAGTATTCAGACCCTTAACCTGGTACTTAGTTGAAGCAAATTTGGCAGCAATTACAGATTCATGTCTTTTTGGGTAGGATGCGACAAGCTTTCCAGACCTGGATTTGGAGATTTTCTGCGATTTTTCTCTGCTTTTCTTTTGCTCTGATAAATGTTCTGCTGGGAAACCTTGGGTCCTGGCATTCATGTGGATGTTACTGTGACTCATACCACCAACGTAAAGATTGTTACAGACCAAGTACACACCTTCATGGCAACAGTAATCCCTGATGGCAGTGGCCTCTTTCAGCAGCTAATGCTGATTTTTTTTTTTTTTTTTTTTTTTATTCAATTAAGTACTGACAACATTTCTCCCAAATTCTTACACAAAAAGTTATTACACAAAATATTGATTTCTGAACTCTTCCTAAATAAACATATGTATTGTGTTGTTTAAAAATGAAAATGAACTTGTTTTATTTGCATAATTTGAGGTATGAAAACAGTCTCTTTTTTGTTATTTTGACCAGTTGCCATTTTCTGCAGATAAATGCTCTAAATGACAATATTTTTATTTGGAATTTGGGAGAAATGTTGTCAGTACTTTATAGAATAAAACAAAAATGTCCATCCCTGATATATCCCTGCTATATACACCGATCAGCCACAACATTAAAACCACCTGCCTAATATTGTGTAGGTCCCCCTGGTGCCACCAAAACAGTGCCAACCCGCATCTCGGAATAGCATTCAGAGATTATATTCTTCTCGCCAGATTCAATTGTATAGAGCGTAGATGCTGGTTTTTTTTTTTTTTTTTTTTTTTTTTTATTGCACCATTCAGAGTAAACTCTAGAGACTGTTGTGTGTGAAATCAGATCAGCAGTTACAGAAATACTCAAACCAGCCCATCTGGCACCAACAATCATCCATGCGATTTATCTAATCAGACAATCATGTGGCAGCAGTGCATAAAAGCATGCAGATATGGGTCAGGAGCTTCAGTTAATGTTCACATCAACCATCAGAATGGGGAAAATTTTTGCTCTCGGTTATTTGGACGGCATTATTGTTGGTGCCAGATGGGCTGGTTTGAGTATTTCTGTAACTGCTGATCTCCTGGGATTTTCACACACTTACAGTCTCTAGAGTTTACTCCAAATGGTGTCAAAAACAAAAAACAAATAGTGAGGGGCAGTTTTGTGGACAGAAATCCCTTCTTGATGAGAGAGGTCAACAGAGAATGGCCAGACTATTTCGAACTGAAAGAGTCTACGGTAACTCCGATAACTGCTCTGTGCAACTGGAGCAACCTAGCGGCACAAGGGGGACCAACACAATATTAGGCAGGTGGTTTTAATGTTTTGGCTGATCAGTGTGTGTAAATATATGTGTGTATATATGTGTATATATATATATATGTGTGTGTGTGCGTGTGTGTGTAGCCCCTTTAAATTATTTGAAAAAAAAAAAAAATATATATATATATATATATATATATATATTTAAAGATGTATACATTTGTAATAAAATAAATACAGGTATAATAAAAGCGTATGAACCGACGTATAATAAAAAGTTGAGTTAAAATGAATAAAGGAATATGTATATGATTAACTCTAAAATTGGTTAGTGCAAGTGTAGCATCATCCGTCCTCCTTCATGGCCTATATGCAAGCTGTAATAGATCTAAAACTTGACTACCTGATGACATCAAGTGTTTACTCCGTTATACATTAAGCCAAGACTGATTTAAGAAAAACATGTCAAAAGTCTTCAAGTTATCTAGCCCCTGATTTTTTTTTAATTTTTATTATTATTACTGCATTACTGTAGATACTTTCCACATATTGTCCAGTATCTATGTCACCGAAAGAGCTTAGTAGTAGTTGATGCATACTGTGTCAATAGGTTTAACATCTTCTTTTAAATGTTTCACCATTTTTAACTAGTGAAGGTAAAACCCTTTCATTTTAATGCCTTCCTCTTTAACCCATCAGTGCCAGGTGCTTTATTAGTCCAGATGTGAGCTAAACACACAGTAACCTCACTGGACAAATAGGACATTTTTAAAGGATCTCTTCACTTTTCCTTACATCGGCAAAATCAAACCTAAATTTGTGAACTCTATCTTCCTAACTAAAATTCCAATATCATCATCTTTTTGCTCCAGCTGTTTGTTAAAAAAGTGAACACAATAAAACCACAAACAAACAGGAAAGAGTCAAATATAGTTTATAATGAATGTAGATTTTAAATACTGGTTTAAAAGGTTGAACTGTGTTCTCAGGACAAAGGATTTTTTTAAATGTCAGGTCAGCAAGCTTTCACATCTTTATAGGGGCAAGTTGTCATGTGTTTTGAGTTGTTACATTTAAATTGCAATATTTGTTGTGCAAAACAACAAAAAAAAATTTTTGTCATAAACATTTAAAAAAAAAATTTGTCATAAACTTTTACAGTTTTGCTGTTTCAGGTTTTGTAATATTTATACATGGGTTTCATACTTGTTTGAAAGGCTCATTGATGGCATTGGTTCTATTGTAACAACATACCCCTTATAGTTAGACCATTTTTCCCACCAATGTTTGATATGTGAATTATATCAAGTGTAAGGGATATATGCGGGTCCAGCAGTCTGATATTGAATCTTAAAAGAGCTTTAAAAGTTTAAGGATCTAGAAAAAAATTCAAACAAAGTAAAAGTGAGTGTTATGCTATTTATTTTTTTTAGAAAATGAATGAAAAACTATTTCTACTGATCAATCAATTGTAAAAAAAAAAAAAAAAAAGATTTTATAAATAAAATAATAATAATTGATCTATTGTCACACGTTATACATAATTGTTTTGCATATATACAGTGATTTTTCTTTTTCCACATATCCCAGCTAAGCTGGGGTCAGAGCACAGGGTCAGCCATGATACGGCGCCCCCGGAGCAGATAGGGTCAAGGGCCTTGCTCAAGGGCCCAACAGTGGTAACCCAGAGCCTTAACTACTCAGCCTCCACTGCCTCCCTATATAAGAATAAGAATACTTGAGAGAGATCATTTTATTTTTGAAAATTCACTCCAGAAGTCACATGACATTATAGTTTAAGCAATTGATGTGGAATTGATTGTTGGAACATTTTTAAGTATTCTGAATTATTTATTTTGGGTAATATGGGCTAAGTGCTTGTTCAAATTTGTGTTTGCTATACAGTAATATGATATTAAACAAAATGTTAGGTTTGGATAGGTCAGTCTGAGATGTTGCTTTTTAAAGTGCGTAATATTGACGATACACAATTAATTTGCATGAGCAAATCAGTGAATTTAGAGAACAGATATACATGTAAAAACACATAAATAAACATAAATAATGTGGATAATCAACTATTTCAGTTTATGAAATGTCCCATTATACAATTCATTGCACATTGCCACGTTTTAAGAATTTGTATTGTTTTTAAAAATTCATATTTACATAAGTAATAGGATAGTTATTTGACCATTCTTTGTCATCATCTGGCTTGTTTAATTGAGTTTTGGTGTCCTAAAGTCTTCCTAGACACTTTTCTCCACTGTACAAGGCAAAGCCCACAGTGCCAGTGAATACTTTGGATGGATTGTTGTTAAGCAGTCCTTGAACAGAATTCATTGTGCATAATTTGAGAGAACTCAGAGTGCGATTGGAGAATTCCTTTAAGGGATTTCTACAGTTTTCTTTGTTTTGCACTATAGTGCCTTCCTGGGACGCCACTTGAAGTTAAGGAGGTAAGAGGGGTGACTTGAATGTGCAGGTCCCTGTGCAGTGCCGTGGAGTTAGCATTTTGCAGGAGAAATGGTGAAGAGCGTCGTGAGCTTCTAGGAAAAAGGTTGGTTTAGTTCCATAAATAACAGCACAAGGGGAGTCAATTGGTAAACCTTTACAATCCTTTACTGAAACATACCAAATATGGCACACAATTGTGTATGATACATCATAGCCCTGTTTCCTATGTCATGTCTAATGCATGAAGATGGGAAATTATCACACTCCTCTAAGCACCACTTCATTATCTAACAGTCAAACATATATCATGTTTTAATGTATATGAAATATATTATTTGATATATTAATAGTATATATCATTAACTGAAAAAGTAGCACTTGCATATTTATCTTTTGCAGAAAGGGTGGTCATTCTGGTATAGAACATTATGAAATACACTTTGTTCCACTTTTTGGGCGATAATGCGTGCATAATGAATGCATGAAGATATTTTCTAAATTACCTTTAAGCTTCTGTTGAATTGCATAACGAGCCTTTCTCTCCTGATCCAACTCATTGCACAATGTGTCTAAATAAATACAAAGAAACATGAATAAATCATTTGGGAAGGGGTCACAAACATTAAATGTTTTTCCGTTTTGTGTGACCTTGAAAATCTGCTGAAAATATGCAAGTGTCACTTTTTGTAAATTTGCCTTTTCCTTTCACTAGTGCAAAGCATGGGTAGGCCTATATGCATTACCTCTTACAATTTGCAGCTGCTGGACCATCTCCTCTCGATAAGACAGTTCCCTCTTCATTTGATCCTGAAAATGATCTGTTAGAGTTTACACACAGTAAGTTATAAACAGAAGGAGTTAAAGTATGGATAAATGCGTAGGTTAATACATCTCTCGTTTTACCTTTCAAGCTTTGAAATTCCCGTTCCAGTTTTTTTCTTAGCTCCACTTGCTCCAAGAGCTGCTTTCGGAGCTCTTCTGTGAGAACCAAAAGAAATCATATCACTGTAACTTAATCACCACGAATATCCAGAAGGTTTTGAGTAAGCTATTGACTTTTTAAAGAAAACTATGCCAAGTAAATTGGAATTAATTTTATTAAGAAACATAACGTATATTTTCACTCTCTGTTTGGGTTTATTGTGTAATAGCTCTATTTAGGTTACTAAGACTAAACACTCGGTCCCCGTGTTCTCAAGCATGACATTGCAAAATAATTAGGACAGTTGCCTGAGGGGTGTGTGGAAAACGAGCGTGGCAATGTAGATCGTCTGCAGTTCAAGGACAATTCCCAATAAAACACAGAATTGTGTTGAGATTGCGCGTATTTGCATAATGTATGTGTAAAGGGGGGAACATATAGGCAGATGACAATTTGCCTTAAAAATATATATGCTTTGTTGAACCTGCTTTAAAAGAATATTCCGGGTTCAATACAAGTTAAGATCAATCGACAGCATTTGTGGCACAATATTGATTACCACAAAAATTAATTTGGACCTGCACCTCATTTTCTTTTAAAAATGCTAAATTGTATTTTACAGTGATGCACTTACAGTGGAGGTGAATGGGGTCAATCTGTAAATGTTCAAATACTCACTGTTTCAAAAATACAGCCTAAAGACTTAGACAATATGCTTGTTAACATGATTTGTATGTGATAAAATCACTTAAAAACCTTTCCTGTGTAAAGTTATAGACAACTTCATTGCCATGACAACACATCTCTGTAACCTTAAAACGACTGTAAAACATTGATTTATCAACTTTACAGCTCAAATAATACATGAGTTTTAACAGAAGAATTTATGTAAGTCCTTTTATAAAATGATAAGCTTTATCTTTCTCCCTTTTAAACGCTCCAAAAATGGGCCCCATTCGCTTCCGCGCCTCACAGTAAACTTGATTTTTATTTTATTTATTTTTTTAAGAAAATGAGGGAGAAGTCGAAATAACACATTGTGTTTTGAACCTGGAAAATTCCTTTTAAATGATCATAAGAAGAAAATTGTCGTTTATATTTGAGTTTTTATTTTATCATCTGTTATTTTCTTTACAAAAACATCGTCAAAAAACGTGTGTTAACAATGGTACAACATCGCTAAAAATAATAATGATAAAATGTAAACGGTAGGCTAACTCTTTTGTACCTTTCGCCATATTCTCGATGTCTTTCTCGAAAAGATGACATCTTTTATCAGTACTTCTCAATGAAGCGTCGTCTGCCAGAAAGTAAAAGAGAAAATCAATCAATCATTTCAACTGCAGCAGATCAGGATTTTTGTATTGATAATCTACTCACTTGGGTTCTCTTTGCTAACGTTAATTTGGGCCGAACAGGATTTCTGTAATTCACAATCGTCCTCTGTTGGGCTGTTGTTTGAAATGCGTGAATCTAAAAAGAGAAATGTTCAATTTGGTAGGTGACTAATTCAAAGTGCATAATTAAATGTTGAAAAAATACCCTTTAAAATCGAAGAAATGAAAGTGGCTAAATTATAGGCTACAGTCTTGTTCGTATAATAATTCGTAAACGGGTTACCGTTTGATTCCGGTGCGCTGTGACGAAGTTTATATGCTGAACAAGGCGGTGTGCTCTGCAGAGATGCTCCTTCTTTTTCATGTGGGTACACCTGCACAAATTAACCAACCATTTAAAAATAAATACAAGGCCAATTATGCACAGTTTTCTTATTTTCTTACGAAACCATGCCACAGACAACAGACTGACATTAATAGTAGGTTTTCTAATGATCTGCAGATATTTGCACTTCAAGGCAAATATTCCACATTACAAAGTAAAGTCTATCAAATGGACGGACAAAGAGAATAATTTACACTGAAACGGGGACAGTAACCACAGGGGAGCCCTTTCACCAATGCATATAGCCCGCGGGCGAAATCGGACCTGACCATTCGTTCTAAACATTTCATTTAGTACAATTACGCTTCTTTTATTTAGAGCCTTGCACATTAATAAACATGGGTCTTTAAACGAGCTATATAGCCTATATAAATGGCTAATTGTTGGGAAATAGAAAACTTGGAATATAGAATCCCTGGGCTCATAATTAAGCGTAATCACTCGCTATTAGAGCTGAAAGACTGCTGTACCAGACAAGTGCTATTCTGAGCAATAAGTGCCCTTATTAAGTGTGCCATTTTGTTGCTTGGGTGGATCGAAATTGTTTATACACCAGGCTGTAATTTAAAATATTGAAATTTTAAAATAAGTGCTACCGATTCAAATGATGTGTGTGTGTGTGTCCTCACATTATAAAAACTACCATCGTTTTTCTTTGCCCCCTGCTTGTTGTGCTTGTGATCAGAGGAGTCTGTGTCACTGAAAGTGGGCATCTGGTCACCGTACGGCTGCGGTGTGTGTCCATGCTCGTCGTGATTGTTCAAAGAGATTTCCCCATGCACGGGACTTTGACGATCATCCACGGAAAGTTGTATGGACTCCTCATCATCTGGCATTCTGTGAGATTCCACGTCCACATCTGGATCTTCCCCACTGTCCTGGCATGGGGAGGCAGATCTGTAGCTGGAGCTCTCGCTTAGTAAATCCGGTGATATATGGCCAGAATGGGCTCCGCTGTATGCATCCCTGTTTCCATAGAGCTTAGCTATACTCTCTGCGTCTTTAACGACTGGTCTGAAGGCCGAAATATAGCTCCTCTTTCTAGGGGTGGCTGGTTGACCCTCAGTTGACCTTGCCTCGTCCCCAGATCTGTCCTCGTCGTTCCTGAGGGACTGCGAGCTGGAACTGCGCTCGTTATCGAACAGACTGTCTCTAGGTGTGTTTGCCCCCCTCACGCTCTCTGAAATCTCTGTTTCGGCTTGTCTGCCACCCAGAGGGTCCTTGTGTGGTTTTGGTTGTGCTGGTTGATAGGATGCGAGCGGCAGGCTTCCTGTGGTGGGCCAAAAAACGGGGAACGACGGATAGAGACTGTCCTTTGCCCCGGGCCAAAACATACCTGGTACACTAGGCTTATTCTGTTCACCAACGCCATCATCCTTTTTTTGACACAGTCCAAACGCAGGGAAAGTATACGGATGCGGAAAGATGGGAGGTGGGATCTTCTGGAGCATGCCAAAACTCTTACTAGGCACCGGAATGACGGGATAGTTCCGCACACTGTTGGTTAAACTGAGGTTACCACGGTCGTCATCGCAGCGCAAAGATTTGTGTGGAACTTCGGAGGAACTAGTCTGCGTGATGTTGCCGGAAGCGTGCTGTTTAAGTGGAGATGACATTTCCGATCCACTCCCTGACATTACCCGCTTTCGGCTCCCGCCGTTAAACATAGCCTTAACGTCCTCCCACGCGTGACAAAGATCGTCAGACAAGCTTTTATCGGTCAATTTTAGATGGCGTCTCCACGAATTAAAATTGGCCGCGTCCGGCTGTGTGTACTTGGACTCGGGTGTGCGATGAGAATGAAATATGAATTTGTTGGGTGAAAAATACATATTGCAATAGGTGCACTTGATGCATTTCGCCCTGGAGCTGTTGTACCTCGCAGGTATGAAGCTTCCCCTGCTCCCCCAGGCGCACTCGTGTAAAACATCGAATGCAAAATTCTCGGGTAGTTTGGGAGGATTGTGAGCCCCGAGGAAAGACTTGCAGAGGCGCTCGGCCTCGCGTTTGGTGATCATGCCACAGCGGCGCGAGGAGATGGGCATGGCCCCCGCGCGCCTCAGGATCTCCAGCTGCACCGGTGTGCACTGCACGCACGTAATTCCAAGAGCCACGCGTCTATTGTGGATTTCGTTGTAGCTGTAGTTCTTCAACAAAGTGTTGGAAATTTGCGCCAGACACAGTCTCTCCTGACCGTCTATGACCAACGACACGATGGGCACTCCGTACAGCGCAGTCTCACTCACTTGATTTGGCTTCAGCGAGCTGGTGCCAGAATAAGGCTGCAGTTCTTGCTTTGAGTTGGGAGAAGAGCAGACATCTCGTCCCGTAGACAGCTGACTGGGTATCGACTCCATTCCTTGAAGTCTGTGGAGGACGAGTTAGAGGTTTTAAATTATACTCTATTTCAATTGTAGCCTATTGGTGCAGCCTCTAACCCTATCCTTAATAATTAGGCTATGTGCTGTAATCATCACAAACACGACTCTTATGTAGGCTTTTTCCTCAAATAAATAAATAATAATAAACAACACGTCACAAAATTATCTCCGAGGAAATCATGTAAGTTTCAAAAGTCAACTTTCCATTTTGTGTTAATTTTCATATCACTTTTTTTTGTTTGTTTGTTTCAGCCTAGATAGCATTAGAAATGCTGTTGTGGCATACATTATTTTTAGCATTACATTACAGACTACCTTGTTAATATTTGTAATTAACGCATCAACGCTTGTATTTGAAAGTCATATAGCCTACTCATTTTTTACAAAATGAACGATTGATTCTTTGCAAATAATTCTTCAGGTTGACAGTATAGCTACTGACTGCTCTAAAAGTATCCTCAAAAGCTCGCACTCTTTTGACCCGAGAGCCTGCTTCATAGCTTAATGTTTCCAAATCGGCTCAGAAGCCGGAGCGATTACTTAAAGGCCTCTTACGGCGCTAATACGCAAAAGGGCAGAAGGGAAGAATCTTTTATCTACGCCAATGAGCTTAGCAACAAGGAGAAGAAGCACTAATCCGCTTTCTGTGTAATTACACAGCCTGTTTCCAACTTCGATCTGTTAATAAAAGTCTTATTAATAATTAAGGCATGGCGAGAGGAGCTTATGATAGCTATTTCAGTCTTATTCATGTTTACATTTTATTTATGATGTTCAAATATTATTTAGATTCTGTAAATTCTCTTTCGTAATCAAGAAACATTAGAAACATTATTAGTAGGGTAGTCTTTATCTTAAGTTCTAAACTTTTTGTTAAATGTATACAAAAATAATTGAGAACAATCAATTATGCGCGTAAATTCAAGAAAATCATGTAAATATGGCAGGAAACCTACCGTTTGTTTCTTCAGGAAACGGGCTCAGATGAGTGAATGTATTCGCGTCAAATTAATAGGCCTAAAAAATCATTAGACGTCCGTTGAACGGCTACAGTGCGCTAGATGTTGTACTTTTTTTTTCTTCCCCTCTCAAAACAGCTCTCGGCTTTCCATTCCACTCAGCTCTGGTGTGTTGTGGTGGGAGCGCGAGCGGAGTGACCACATGGCAGTCTCGGAGCTCGTGCCTCTTCTTAATAGGTTGTGCGCGATGTGCTTCAAGAGTGGGAACGCCAAAATGAATAGCAAGGCACACCCACTGAGATCAAATCCGATTCTGGTATTAACTGTTTACTTCCACAACTCCAAAACAAAGATCACTGTCGTTTTTAATCAAGTCACTTTATAGATAGATAGATAGATAGATAGATAGGCTAGCTAGATAGCTAGATAGCTAGATAGATAGATAGATAGATAGATAGATAGATAGATAGATAGATAGATAGATTGCATAAGCGGGGTTTAAGTGCAATATAAACGGTTTTGCGCATGAACTACAATGGCGATAGAAGAGAGAAAAACAATGCATAAGGTTATATTATGCTTTGTTATGTCCACCCAGTGATATGAGGCACATCCGCAGCTTTTGCTCAGGATAAGTTTCCAATGATTTTAGGAACGTATTCATATATAGCCTATATATTTGCGTGGCACGTCGGAAATCAGACAATTTATCATTATGCATGTGCATTGAACAGTTGCTCGAGGCAACATATCCACAGGCCATGTAGTCTACTGTTATTAAAGGCTCGTGGCCATTGTTTTTTACTCTGTCACATGTCTACCGGTGAATGATACATTTGTTAAACACACCAGCCAGTGAGAGCGTCTAGTGTGTACAAACAGTGATATATCAGAGCAATGTGCTGAGGTAAGTGGTGCAACCTTATATGGCCGTATGAACTATTTAAAACCTGATCAATGCACTTCAGTTAACTCCACTCTGTCTTGACGTAAAGATATTAATATTGAGCTGGACAAAGTTGTGCTCTCCACTTTTAAATATACGACAGTGGTCTCTCTCTCTCACACACAAGTGTATTGATGTGTCCAGCGCAACGCAGAGAAAACGTTCAGTATCTCTCAGTTCTTAAGCTTGGCAAAGATGGGCTTTGGTAAATATGTGCGTTTGTTTTGATCAAACACGTTATAGTCTTAGGTGGTATTTTCTTTTCTTATTCAGTTTTGCATATAGAGAAATATGTTGGATTTGGACAACCTGTCAAATGTACTGTTTCCAAGAAAAGCCTAGTAATTATTTCAGCCATTGCGCATTTATTATGCATAGTGTCATAAACAGGCATTTGATTAAACGGTAGTTAATTATATAAAACGACAACAATTACTGGAATCAAATGAGAGTTAATAATGTCCAAAAATATGCCTTAGAGGGATAGTTCATCTTAGCAGAGCCATTACACCAGAACAATGACTGCCTTAAAAGCTAAAGTGTATTTTGCATTAATAGAACATGTATCTGTATCCGATTAACTGTCTACATTACATCATTTGACACTGGTAAATAGAGGCGTTTTCCAAACTGAACTAAATCATTTCTATCCATAGCTGTGCAACACTTGAAGATAAATTCATTTTTTAAAGGAGAGGGGGGTTTCATTTGCTTCGATATGTAATTACAGAGTTAAAAAAATGAAAAGGTTTAAAAATCTGTCAAGCGCCGTGTGCCCTGTGACCGAGAGGACACCGGCTTAACCTAATTCAATATTAATGGGCAGGGAAACTTTAACCAGAACAGCCTGGCCGTCTCTTCTTTCACAAACAAGAAGCTTCGTTCTGGCCCAACAATAATTACAATTTTATTCTGTAATTATTCCTCTCTTGTTAATTATTTAGAGCTCAGACTCAATGCGGCATTGTTAGCGTTTACGGCGGGGAGACAGGGGCTCACATGTCCTACAAGATTGTCATTAAAGACAGGATCCTCCCACGAGCAGGTACAGCTACACAACACCCATCTTTAAGCAAGCCATCCTGTCAAACTTTTCAAAACGGTTAAATATTGTTAATTCTGTCCCGAGTAGAATGTGAAGACCATTTCATATAGTTGGGCCCCTCCTTAAATAAATTATAATCTCTGTAGCAAAATAAACCCTTTGCTGTTGTATGAATGTAACATTTACAGGTATCACATTTAATAACCAACCAGATTACTTTGAGCTGAATTTAATGTACTTATAATATATCTGACATGCTAATAAATAATCAATTATTGTTTTCACATAACGGTTCGTTTGAATCAATACGGAGAATATTGTGTTTCAGGACGGCATATGCCATTATTGGCTCATTAATATACAAGCTATTATATTACACGAGAATGAGTACACTAATTAAGGAAACATTATATAGGCTAGTTGTTGGGTAGGCTATCAAAGAAAGAATTAGGCAAATTTTTCTTAATTAATTGGTGCCTTGTATATTATTTTATTTTTATTATTACTATTTTTTTTTTTTTTTGCATGCCATTGGGATTAAAAGCAATGTTTTTACATTTTCTTTACAGATAATTAATTTATACCTCCATTTAAACGGCAGAAAATGATGTTGTGTTGGTGTGCTGGGAAAAGCAGGGTGAAGGAGAATCACCGTCCATTTATATCTTATTGTTATTTTATTTATACATGTTTATATTCCCCATCTGTTTTTATTCTTATGTTTATATTTTAATGAAAACATAACAAAATGTATCTATTCTATGAGATTTTATAAGATTAACACGTTTTGCTCAAATTTTGCACGCACAAAGGAGGCTATAAATAATAATAATAATAAAAAATAATACTTTACCCATTAGTAGTGCATTTGGATCACTTTGGATATATGATGTGTACGGCAAGCCATGAAAAACATGATCGGAATGGCTGCTAATGCAACTTTGCAACACATTAAAATATGCATGGATTTAACACCTGGCCATATGGTCACTTGACATAAATCAGTAATGTTTGATACATCCCAACATAATTAAAACAATCTGTGAAATAAAAACACAATGAAACGAAGAAATGCAGTTGAAGACAACGAAAGAGGTAAACTGCGAGGTGGATGTTTTGGGAATCTATAGTGCGCAAGTATGTTTTAGACTTGTGTTGTTTGAATTGGATGACAAGTTTACTGTTACAGACACCTTTAAAGCCTTTTTCTTGTTGAAATGATGTAAAATGCGATAACACTTAGTGGACGAAGTTAATTACATATAGCCTATATGCAATGGACATCACATCATAATTATTCCGTCGTTCCATAAAACAAATATATATTTTTTTAAGATTCGCCTATTCGGAGCATTGCTCTTTAACGTGCTACTATAATAACAAAGATGTGAACATTTCAATTTAAAACTAGTGGCTTTAAAATATAGCCTAAGCGATCCTGTCCTTGGGCTTATTGAGAGGATTGGCACATAAATCAAAGGCAGACTAATTGTGCAAGAGAGGTTTAATAAACGCATCAGCTGAAAACCCGTGTTCTCCGGTCACTCTTATATCCGCTCCGTTTAAAAGCGCGACCCCAATACATTTCACTTTAGCGCGAGATCAATCAGCTTCTCTCATATTGATCTATGTCGCCTTGACACTCCTGAGTCGCCTGCCGCAGCCTTTTTGTTTCGAGTGAAAATAGCGTTTCGATTACTGTTTTTATTAGGGAAAGATTGCTACAAGAGGTTCTCCGTGGCCTGAAAATGAAGTGGTGACATTTTAATTACTAGACATTGATAAAGGAATCTTGGTAATGGCTGTGAACAGGTCTTTAAATGCTCGTCCGGCCCCCGCGCTAATCAAACTGGACTGCAGGAGAAAGGTCGCATTAGAGCAGCAGTTTGGGTCCCAGCAACCCAAGGAGGAATACGAAGCGCCTTCAACGGCTTGGAGCCCATATCCACTGTTCAAATACCACATTTGGACCTTGGTTTTAACTGGGTTGCTGTCTAATTGGACTGCATCCACAAAGGACTTTGAATGCATATCTTTAAATGGTGTCATGTTGCTTTGACATTTGGAAATAAACTAGTAAAGTTGATAGCTAATGGAAATGGCCATTATATTGTTATCCAGGTTTGACCTCTTCAGTTTAAATCAGCAGCTGCTCTCCAACATAATCCAGTTTGGAAATTCCTTTTGCATGGTGTTATTGTAAACATTTTGGTTGGACTGCAAGTGAACTCTAACAGTGATGCGTTCATGCAGAGAGGAGAGTGACTGGCCTATCAGATTCCTGTCCGCCACATTGTAGTCATTCTGTATGGACTCCAACACTATGAAAACACTGGACCAAAACCGCATCCCATGACTGTTAATGAATTCCATCTAACCAAATAAACCTACCATCCTTTAAAACACATGAGTGTAAACTACTGCATGTAATGCTAATCATCTACTGGATAAGCCTAGATGTGATCCACAGAAATTACGTTTAATGAATGTGGGGGTCATGCCATCTGTTGCAGGGCTTCCTGTTCTTCTGTTCTATTTGCAAAAGCAATGTGTGAGAGCCTTAAATGTATATTTCCTATTGACACGCTGAAGTTACAAATAACCATCTTAAGTGCCTAAAACTTTTGCACAGTACTGTGTGTATATATATATATAGTGTTTTCTTCAAAGAAAATTTAGTTTTTAATAGTTTTAAAATGGATTGTAGAAAATAACAGCCATCTTTTCAGTGTTTAGTGTTAGATAAAGAGGTTGCTGGGATATGTATATTATCATGCAAAGAGAAAAGCATTTTATGCAGAAAAAAAAAGTTTTATTTAGCAAACCTCACATCAACTGAAATATGAAGTCACATAAATGTTTTTGTTCTTCACAGATCTGACATATACCTTTGCCAAACCACTCCTCAGGTTTTGGCCTATTATCAGATTATAATAATTTGAGAAATACATTTGTGACAGTTGTACAAATTAAGAAACAGGTGCAAAGAAACTTATTGTAACAAATAATATAACTTAGAAAAAAAATAACAACAATGTATTTGGCTTTGGTATGTGACAATTACATTTTCTGTAACGTATAATGAGTATAAATCTCAATAAGCACAATACACATTAGCTATCATCATATAAAATGACCTTAATCCATTGTTATAATAGTTCACAAATCTTTTCCTCAATAGACACAGGCACTGAAGAACCACATTAATATCCTAATAAAAAGTATCTAGCACTTGAATAAAAGCATCATCCATTGAGAAACACGGACATTATCAGAAGAGAAGGCATATGTGATGACTCAGTGTGGTTTATGTAAGGACCATACTTGCCAACAGCTGTCAGGGTTTCAGTGGGTCTATGTAGGATGATGCTTTTCCCTGCAGTGCATGACAGAAAGAGTATCACAGAAGGTGTGCTGATTTGCTTTGGTCAACCCAGAACAGCTGGTCAATCAATTTAGACCTGTTACACTGCATACGGTTATGTGACTGCTGTGGCATTGTCTTATCATTGTTACTTTTGTAGAATCTTACTTGCACTAATATTGTGCTACTGTTATCCAAATGGGGGAATGAGCAGCACGAAACTGCTGTGCCAAGACTCTCTGTGTGAACGAATAGGTACAATTTTAGCACTATGCTAATGTGATCTACCAAGAGAATTCAGTGGTGCGTCTGCATTTCACAAAGCTATTGCATGTCAGCACTTTAGGTAAGGACCGATCCATATGAATTTTTTTTCAATGGCATAAAGGGAAAATACTCATCTAATTTGCTTAACCTATCTGATGTGTACTGGTGAATTAAAGGAATAGTTCTCCCAAAAATGAAAATTCTTTCATCATTTATTCACCCTCATGCCATCCCAGATGTTGTATGACTTTCTTTCTAATGCTGAATACAAACATTTTTATTACAATATTTCTGCTCTGTGGGTTCTCGCAATGCAAGTGAATGGTGTCCAAAATGTTGGTCCAAAAGGCACATAAAGGAAACATAAAAGTAATCCATAATACTCCCGTGGTTTAATCCACATCTTCAGAAGCAATATGATCAGTGTTGGTGAGAAACAGACCTTAAGTCCTTTTTTACTATCAAGCTCCACTTTCACATTCTTCTTTTGTTTTTGGCAATTTGCATTCTTTGTGCATATCGCCACCTTTTTATCTGTTTCTCACCCACACCCACCATCATATTGCTTCTGAAGACATACATAAAAGCACTGTAGTTCTATGGATTACTTTTATGTTTCCTTTACGTGCATTTTGGAGCTTCAAAATGTTGGTACCCATTCACATTGCATTGTATCAACATACAGAACGGAGATATTCTTCTAAAAATCTTCGTTTGTGTTCTGCAGAAGAAAGAAATTCATCATCTTGGATGGAATGAAGGTAAGTGATGAGAGAATTTTCATTTTTGGGTGAACGATTCCTTTAAGTTAATGCAACAGACAAAGCAATAATTTTCTAATTTTAAGCAATTAAATTTAAAGTTCATTAGTGGGCTTAAACATGGTCAGGGCAAGAACGAATCCCATTGGGTTCCACTGTAGTATTTCAGGCTGCTGCTACTATAACATCTAAAAGCCATTGCACTCTGCACAAGCTTCCACCCACCATAATAATGCAGCATCACATTTTTCCAACTTAAATTGGGTATTTCCACAACTGGCAGGCCGTTTGTGAAACTTGACAAAAAGTGGCTTTTAAAACAACAGTCACATGACGTGCACTTGCACTGCAGCAGGGAGCTTGACACAACCCCATCAATTTTAAAAACTGAAATGTTTTACTGAACTTGAGATGATTTATGACGCAGACATAATGTTTTGGTAAAACCAGACTGTTGCTTTAAGTACAGACAGAGAAAGTATCCATTATTTTCACTCAAATTGAAATCCAAGGGAACTAAATTTGAGTTGAACAAGCAACAGCACCCTGTGAGGATCTTCTGTTAAAACATTTACTTTGGAATCAGCACAAAGAGGGAAAAGAAATCTCGATTTGGGCTTATGCAAACCAATATTCATCCACCATGGTTAAAATACTCATTTGCAGGCCTAAGGCTAAATGCTTGCATAATCTGCACCAGACTCGTGGCAGTTCTCAGACCATGCACCATTACAACTCAGGGTTGGGAGGGGTGCTGTACTTGAGGTGCTGCAAGTTCATCTGCTTCTTCTCTGGGTTCATTAGAAAAGTGAGAGGAAATTTGGACACCAACTCCCATAATTCTGTCCTGTGCACTGTTCTTTACATGAGCATCTGTGCCTGCTGAGCTTTGCGGTCCTCTAGGCTGCGGCACACCCACATGGACACGACCTCAGTGTTGCCATCATTATATTGCACGATGAAGGGGTGGTCCTGAAGAAGGATAAAATACCTGTAATCATTTACTTAACCTTATGATATTGCCTTTCTATCCCTGGAACATAAAAGGGAAATGTTAGGCAGAATGTGAGGGATCAACAGCCTTAGTCACCATTCAATTTCCTTGCATCTTCTTTTCCAGACGATGAAAGTGAAAGGTGACTTAGGCTGTCATCCCACATCTCATTTTGTGTTCCACAGAAGCAGAAAAGTCATATGGGCTTAGAACGGCATGAGGGCGAGCAAATAATGACAAAAGTTTTGTTTTTGCGTAAACTATTCCTTTAAAAAGCAATAACCAAGCACAAAAGTCTAAACTTCACTGGGTAAACAAGATGGAAAAAAGACATTGGGAATATTGTTCAGAAGTAAGCAATGTAAATGCTTTTTAAAATCAAGATCCTAAACCTAAGTTGAAAGTCATATGACAGAGTTTGAAGACCTTTAATGGGCTCCCATCTTCTCATACCCTTCTCACAAATACAGCAGTGCCAGTCTTGCTCTTCCTTATCCTGTTTTGTTTGTTCCTTCCTTCCTTCCTTCCTTCCTTCCTTCCTTCCTTCCTTCCTTCCTTCCTTCCTTCCCCCTCCCTCTCTCTCTCTCTCTCTCTCTCTCTCTCTCTCTCTCTCTCTCTCTCTCTCTCTCTCTATGAGGACAATGCAATACCATCAATCGTTCAGTCCTCTTAATGGTGAGCTCTGCCTGTGGCACAGTGAGGTTAATCACTCTCACTTCTGGAGTGTTAGAGAGGGCAGTCCTGAGGGGGAGCTCTACCAGGCACCCATCTCATCAATCACACAGCCCGGCTAGGAGAGCACACAGTGCCAGGTCCACCACCAGACCTAGTGGTGTAATACGCAACCATGCAGATGAATCCACCTCACATACTGACCCCTGGTAGCTTAGGTAAGGGTCTGACCCCAGGAATGGCCTGTTTTCTTACCTGACATAGAAAAGGCACAGGCTTTAAGGGAGAACGGGGACAGCGCATGTGAGAATAGTAAACATGCTGGTATAAATCACACACCATAAAGAGAAAAATCACAACCTAGACACATTAGGGTAATTCTTCAACTTCATGCATTTTTATGTCCCAGGGGTTGATTTTTATTAAAAAGAATAGATTTCACCATATTCTTTTTTGTAATATATCATTTTTACCAGGCCTTCATCGTTTATATTTAGTACCATTTATGCATATATTTATTGTTTTAGTATTTTGATGTTATTTTGTCAAATTACGCAAAAAGGGAGAAAATATTATTTTATTGTGTGTATTTAGGATACATAAAATGTTAGCAATTAAATTATCCTTAGCAAGACAAAATAGTCTTGACTTTCAAGATGTTTACAGTGCTAAAAGTGCCCAAAGTTGAAGAAACACCCATTAATAATAAATATCATAAATGTGGACACAAGCTGATGAAATATATAAACCAGTAAAACAAATGTACATGCCTAACCAAGGCAAACAACCTGGTGTTTGTCTCACGACCTGAAATAAATCAGATCTTGGATGGTCACCTGCTTGTGTGGCTGTATGGAGACAGATCACAAAAACACAAACCCCACCACCTGCGTATCCCTCTGTTCTATGTGTATGTGAGTGTGTTGGAGCATGCCAGAAACAGGACCTTCATTAATTAACCCACCTGCTGCTAGCTTAGCACACGTGCAGAGTGGAGAGTCTGAATAAATACTCTGCTAGTTAGGTCATTATCATCTCCCTGCTTTACCTCTCTAACACGTAAACAAAAAAATAAATAAATGGAAAAATCAAATTTAAAAGTGTGGCTACATTAATCACAGCTCCATCGCAAAGTGTGATAATCACCTGAATTCTCCATTAAAGTAAAACTGCCAAACCCATGGGAAATCTCACCTCTACATTTAATTGTTTTGAGTCCGTTAAAGGCTTTTTAATCTAAGATTAATTTATGCAATTTTAAATAACTCCACATATGATTAATAAGCATGAAAATTAAAAGGAGTCCAAAGCAATTATAACAAGTGGTTGGTCATCACCTCATTAGAATGTGTTGGCGAACAGTGGCAGCTCAGTTTAATGCGTGTCATTGTATGTGTGTGTGTGTGTGTGTGTGTGTGTGTGTGTGTGTGTGTGAGGTTGATATTGAAGCTGAGAGAAAACACGCGAGAGAGACAGAGTAAGAATTAGGAATTAAGAGTCGTGGAATTACTAGGTCTTTTCAGATTTGCATACTAACGATCTGCTCCCACAGGAAACAAAACTATGTATATGAGCTCTTGGACAATGTTAAGATTTCATAAATACTGATCTTTTAATTCAACAGTCACTATGGGTCAGACCATCTATATAGATAAAAAGGTAGCAGGGTAGATCAAATTCGCTTATTGCTATAAACTCACACCACATAAAGCTCTGTTAGTGTGATGGTAGGGTTTGATTTCAGCTAACTACAAACACATATTGGAACATCATAACTAGAGACGCGCTAATATCAAAATTCTGGCTTATAAATCATTTCATGTTATGGCACTATTTTGTATAGATAAACTCATTGAAAACTAAAATCAATAGTTTAAAATCATACAAGTAAAGGCCTCACAACATTATAATATACATAGTACAAAAGATGGATATTCATTTTGAAATATTGAATGAGTTAAAAATACATCCTTAATATAATAAAGGTGGTCCTTTGTCATTGAAAAACAAGTGACTCCGCTTAGAGAGAATAGCTCGGAAAGTTATAAACAACAGGATTTAAAGATAAGTAGGGTGTTAGACAAGAGAGTTTGTGTGTATGGTCTAAAGTTGGGTTAGGTATTAAGAACAAACATAGTGCATATACTACAACCAAGAACATTTGCAGTTCTGAGATAAACAGTAATCCTTTCCACATGTGTGTCTAAAATATATATACCACAGTTAGTTCCGGTCCTCGAATCTGATTGGACGAGAGACGTTCCATGAGCACTGATGGTGTGACAGCATCAGCACTCAGACGCTTCACTGTGTGTATCACTCCACTTGTGTTAGTGCTGTTCTAAACTGAAGTGTAAGCGTAATGCATATGTGTTAGGAGTTATCAACACATATTGTTTAAAATGGCGGAGGACATTGCTGCTTCTATAGTGAATGACATTTGCGCACCGGCTACCCCGAAATAGAGAGGAATATCCCGCTTGGATGTCTATATTCCACTGAGAAAGCTGACCTTCAGAAAGCTGTAAGCATCTCTGATTGGGAGTGGCAACAGGTGATCGCACACTCACTAGCACGAGCAAGAGTGCGATATGTCCCTACATCAGCACTGCTGTAATTGCCTGCAGCCGAATCACAGCAGTGCTGATGTAGGGCCATATCGCACTCTTGCTCATGTGATATTGCTTAAATATACACACATGCATATATACATACATATATGCATATATACACACCTATATATACATACTGTATATATAAATTAATGTCATTTTCAATTTTAATTTTGATGAATGAAGGCTATATAATGCTTGAAATTGCCAAAAATCTGAAGATTTCATACAACGGTGTGCAATAAATTCTTCAAAGACAAAGGACAACTGGCTCTAACAAGGACAGTAAGAGATGTGGAAGGTCAGATGTACAACTAAACAAGAGGAAAAGTATATCCGAGTCTCTAGTTTGAGAATTAGATGCCTCACATGTCCTCAGCTGACAGCTTCATTGAATTCTACCCACTCAACACCAGTTTCATGTACAACAGTAAAGAGAAGACTCAGCGGTTCAGGCCTTATGGGAAGAATTGCAAAGAAAAAGCCACTTTTGAAACAGAAAAACAAAAAGAAAAGGTTAGAATGGGCAAAGAATCACAGACACTGGACAACAGATAACTGGAAAAGAGTGTTATGGATCTTAACCCCATTGAGCTTTTGTGGGATCAGCTAGACTGTAAGGTGCGTGAGAAGTGCCCAAAAAGACAGCCACATCTATGGCAAGTGCTACAGGAAGCGTGTGGTGAAATGTCACCTGAGTATCTGGACAAACTAACAGCTAGAATGTGAAGGATCTGCAAAGCTGTCATTGCTGCACATGGAGGATTTTTCATGAGAACTCTTTGAAGTAGTTTAAAAAGTTCTGAAAATTTGTTTAGAATTGAAATAGTAATTTTTCACGTTATTAATGTCCTGACTATATATTGTTTTTTACACTTTGGTGAATAAAAGTACCAATTTCTTTCCATAAGAGCAAAATCTGCGCACGATTCCAAACTTTTGGCTGCTAGTGTGTAGGTATATATACACACTGATGAGCCAAAACATTATGACCACTCACAGGTGAAGCAAATAATGTCGATCATCTCCTAACAAGGCCACATGTCAAGGTCTGGGTAGATTAGATGGTAAGTGAACAATCAGTTCTCATAGTCAGCTTGTTGAATGCAGGAGAAATAGGCAGGAGAAAAGACCTGAGTGACTTTGACAAGGGCCACATTTTTATGGCCAGATGACTGGGTCAGTGCATCTCTGAAACAGCAAGGCTTGTGAAGTGCTTCCGGTCAGCAGTGGTGAATATCTACCGACAGTGGTCCGAGAGGAGACAAACCACAAATTGGCGTAAGGGCAATGAAGGCTATCCCGTCTGGTCTGAACCGACAGAAGCTCTTCTGAGGAACAAGTCACAGAAAATTTTTATGATGGTTACAGGAAGAATGTGTCACAACACACAGTGCGTCGCACCCTGCTGAATAAGGGGCTGCGTAGCCGCAGACCAGTCAGAGTGCCCATGATGACCACAGTCCACCATTGAAAGTGCCTACAATTGGCACGCAAACTGGAAGAAGCAGTGGAAGAAGGTTGTCCGGTCCGATGAATCCCATTTTATTTTACATCAAATGGACCGCCGTGTACATGTGCCCCATTTACCTGGGGAAGTGATGGCAACAGGATGCTCTGTGGGAAGAAGACAAGCCGGTGGAGAGAGTGTGATGCTCTGGGCAATGTTCTGCTGGGAAACCCATTCATATGGACATCAATCTGGCACATGCCACCTACCTAAACATTGTTGCAGACCAGGTACACCCCTTCAGGGCAATTGTATTCCCTAATGGCAGTGGCCTCATTCAGCAGGATAATGACCCAGCCACACTACAAACATTGTTTGGGAATGGTTTGAGGAACATGATGAAGAGTTCAAGGTGTTGCTCTGGCCTCCAAATTTCCCAGATCTCAATCCAATTTAGCATCTGTGGGATGTCATGGACCAAAATGCCCGATCCATGGTGGCTCCACCTCGCAACTTACAGGACTTAAAGGATCTGCTTCTAATGTCTTGGTGCCAGATGCCACAGAACACCTACAAGGGTATTGTAGAGTCGATGCATTGGCAGGTTGGCACTTTTGGTGGCACGCAGAGGACCAACAGCATATTAGGCAGGTGTAATAATGTTTTAAATCACTGGTGTATATAGACTCACCTACCACTTTATTAGGAACACCTGTACACCTACTTATACATGTGATTATCTAATCAGCCAATCATGTGGCAGCATATATAAAATCAAGCAGATACGGGTCATGAGCTAATGTACACATTAACTATCAGAATGGGGAAAAAATTTGATCTCCGTGTTTTCAACCATGGCATGATTTTTAATGCCAGATGGGCTGGTTTGAGTATTTTTGTCACTGCTGATCTCCTGGGATTTTTATGCACAACAGTTTACTCAGAAATAACACCATTCAGCAGCAGTTTTGTGGACTGAAACACCTGGTTGATGAGAGAGGTCAACGGAGAATGGCCAGACTGGTTTGAGCTGACAGAAAAGCTATAGTAACTGAGTAAATGAGATATATATATATATATATATATATAAGAATTAAGTGTTTTTATTTTTGTTGTTTAAGACATATGGATTGGATCGTGTTAGGACACACATGCACAGAATGAGTCGAACCAAACTCTTACTGTCAACACAGGGAAAGAATCTCGGTGGTAAACTAATTTACCATTAAACTATTCAAACACTAGTGAAATATGAACACTGACCAGCCAGTGGCTAATCACAGACATTTTTAATAGCAAAGCACAAAACTGTCGCATATAGTGCCCGACTGATATATCGGTTGGCCGATATATGACTCTGAGCTGACAGGGTGGTGTTAAGCGGTGTGAAGTTGAGTGGTGTTTTCTTGGTAAGTTGCTAACTAGTTTGTGAAATACACACTGGAATGTTAATAAAAAATTACCCATCATTTTCCCTTTTCAATATAACTAATATAAAGTTAACCCTGTCCCTGACAACCATGTCACTCATGTCTGTTTGCTGTTAGCCAGCTATAGTTTGTCAGTGCAGTAAGTAATGTAGCAGATTGAAAGTTAAACATCAGAGCATCTTTTTGCAGATATTGTTTAGTAGACAACAGTGCGGTGGTGGATTGTGTCTGTTGAGTTTTGATTTCATGCTATGTTGTTAGTTGGTGAGACGCGATGCTGGTCCATCTTTTACTCACTGTGACAACAAGCTTATAGCTAACCATGTAGCTACTTTCATTGCTTGTCGGCTGAGTGGAAGCTAATGTGTAAACATGTATTCACCAAACTGTTTTGTTCAGGATTCGCAGTTTTGTACCCCCTTCAACCGAACAATTCCAGTCGATGTATTTATAAAATGTAATATTTAAAAGTCTGGTTTTCCACCGTTGAAAGTTTCCCCTGAACTTGTATAGCAGAATACGGTGTAACACCACTGCCGCTGTTTATCTCTGGACTCGGCAGGTGTAAATGCTTCTTGTTTTACAACCTGCCGATAATTGACTGGCAGTATTAAAATAGTCACAGTCATTTGACTGATACTAAACAGTACTACTGATTTTTATTTATTCTTTATTTAAATGGTCAGCAACTGACTGATACTGAACATACGGTACTGATATTCTTTAAGATATTTATTGTATTTTTATTTATTCTTTATTTTCTCAGTGTTTATTTTTAGAATTTGTTGACAATGTATAATAATAATGTTAAATATTCTTTGATAAAAATATTTGCTTAAGAAAGCAGCCTTCTTAGTACCGTTGCATAGTCATATCGGAGCAAAATCGGTGAACAATCCACATAGAAAAGGGTCTGCTTTTATTCCAGCTCAAAAACTAACTATATTTGCCACAATATCGGTAATCTGTGAATTTCCCCTCACTAAAATCAGTATCAAAATTCCCATCTCGGTCGGGCTCTAGTCGCATATGCAAGTGATTTACTCTAATTGATCTTGGTATTTAACAATCTATATCGCGATTGATCAAATGAAGATTGCGTTGAATTGGAAAATCTATCTTTTTATCCACCCCAATTAAGAAGTAACATTAGTAAATACCAAATAATCAAACAGACCAAAACTGATATAAAAAAAAAAAAAAAAAAAAAGCTAAAAAAAATTATAAAAAAAAAACTACTAATCACCGGAGAATCGATATGTTAATGAAATTTCATTTATCCCTGATCTTAACAACACACAGGACTCTCTATTAGTCCAAATAATCTCCATTACAGGCGGATATTTCAGAAAAGTTTTCCAAAAAACTAAACACAATATTGCTCTTTAAAGACAAACTTATACACCTTTTTAAGGTGATTGCTGTTAATTTACCAAAGCTAAACTGAAGATTACAAAGTGCTGAGAGCCAAAACTAATTTAATCAGTTATCTGAGCTTTAATATTTGACAAAGTCTTTGTGGCAATAAGGTCAGTAGCGTTGAAGAACCCCAGTTCTCAAGAGGGTGGGAAAGCAGGAGAGATTGCAGACACAGTGTCAGAGAGCTAAAAGGTAGGATTACCCTCTGGGGAGTTCAAGAAGCTCCTCGGCGTGCTAATGTGTAAACAAGTCATCAGAGCAGTGTCAGAGGGCTTTTAAAGCCTGTTCTCATCCCAGTCCCCTCAGCACGGGACACTGGCATTCAGCAAGATTGCGTGTCTTTTTAAAGGCTGCTCCCCTGGGTCTTAAAACACATGAACACAAGCGATCTCTCCTTAGCTCATCAGCCCACACAATCAAGAAAAGTGGGGGTGGATATAGAAGGGCTGTGACAGATTCAGAGAGTCAGTAGGAATCCTTCAGCTTTTTGTCCCTGGCTGAGGCTCATATCTGCAGCAGCTGAGCCCCTGGATAGCCCAAAGGGACCAGGAGGGGGGCAGAAAAGGACAAAAGGTGCTAAAAGGTTGAGTGACAACGAGAGAACTCTAGGCAAGGGGAGAAAGATGTCAATAACTGCACCGCATCTAACCACAAACTAAAAGCTGTATACACAGTTACCTGATGCTTAAAAGGTATATTCTAGGTTCAATAAAAATTTTGCTCAATCAACAGCAATTGTGGCACAATGCTGATTACCACAAAAAATTATTTCAACTCATCCCTCTTTTTCTAAAATAAAAAAAGTTTTAGGTTTCAGTGAGGCACTTACAATGGAAGTAAATGCGGCCACTTTTTGGAGGGTTTGAAGGCAGAAATATGAAGCTTAGAATTTTACGAGCACGTTTATATTATATTATTATATTATAATAATATATATGTTTTATTTTATAAAAGCACTTACATTACTTTTTTTAAAAAAAAACCTTTTGTTTATTCAAGCTGTTAAGTTTAAATTGTCGTTTATCGGAATTACATGGTTTGCAGTGTTATTTGTCATGGCAACAATAAAAAAATAAAAAAAACTTTTGACAGAAAGGTTAGCAAGTGATTTTATCACACTAAAATCTTGAAAACATGCATGTGGTCTTGTGGCTATACTTTTGAAACAGTGAGTATTTCAATGTTTACAGGTTGGCTAATTTCACTTCCATTGTAAGTGCCTAACTATAACCCAGATTTTAAGAAAAGGAGGGACAGGGGGCCTGGGTTGCTCATTAATTGAAGATGCTGACTACCAACCCTGGAGTCACAAGTTCAAATCCAGGGCATGCTGAGTGACTCCAGCCAGGTCTCTTAAGCAACCAAATTGGACCGGTTGCTAGGGATGGTAGAGTCACATGGGGTAACCACTTTGTCGTGGTCACTATAATGTGGTTCTCGCTCTCTGTGGGGTGCGTGGTGAGTTGTGCGTTGATGGCGCGGAGAATAGCGTGAAGCCTCCACACGCACTATGTCTCTGTGGTAATGCACTCAACAAGCCATGTGATAAGATGAGCGGACTGACCATATCAGACTCGGAAGCATCTGAGATTCGTCCTCTGCCACCTGGATTGAGGCGAGTCACTACGAGGACTTAAAACGCATTGGGAATTCCAAATTGGGGGAAACATTTAAAAAAAAAATAATAAATTAAAAGGAGGGACAAGTCTAAATAAATTTTATGGTAATCAACAATATGCCGCAAATGCTGTCGATTGAGCATATCTTGTATTGAGAATATACCTTTAAATTTCTTTATGTTTATAGCATCCTAAAATCTATGCACAGGTCTTGGATCAAAGACATTCACACACAAGGTGTAAATAATATTACTAATGTAAACTTTGTATTGCTCCTTCTATGTCTTTGCCATGAGTGATAAGTTAAATGCTACACATCACTGAAAGAAAGACTTCTGTCTCTAACCTTACTGAAAGAATTGAAGGAGCCTAGATGAGTGAAAAAACACAAGGAATCTCACACCCCATTACCAAGACTGCATTAACAGTCAGTTCTCAGTGGATTGCACTGTCCATGGTGCTGGGAAAACCCAACCTAACTTTTAAAGGCTCTGTGAGCTAACTGCTGCAACAATGCAAGCAGACACATGATCCGAGACTTCAATAGTCCATAGGAAATTAAGTTGTTCCCAGTGGTACAAACACAAGTGAAAAAGGACACAAAACTTGAGTAACTCTTTGAGCTAACCAGATCCATAAAAGCATTAGAGCCTGTGTAGATATATTCAAAAAGGTAGAAAGATAACTGTTTGCCACATAGGGTACACATTCAGACTTTCAGTCATTTTACACATTAATTTAATTTTGATAATGTTTATTGCCCCCACCCCCCTTTACTGCAAAAGCAATAAGACTTTTTGATCTGAATAGCAAGCTACTTTTAACATTAAAAGTTTGCTTCAGTCTTTTTTAACCTCTACTTGACAATCTTAGTGAGCTCCAATAAATTTAATAAATGAGGATGCTTTGTAAACTCAAAGTCATCAATAAATTGTGCACCTAATGAAACTGATGACTGTCCTGTCCTCAAATGCTACCTAACGGGAGAAGCTTCCAAGCAAAAAGGTCCTTAGATTTTAAAGAACGCACACACGCACACACACACACACACACACACACACACACACACACACACACACACACTTTCTGTTCTTCTTTGACTGAATCCACAGGAGAGGAGTCAAAGGTTACAAAACACTTAAAATGTGTCAATAGACTGTTGTAAAATGTACTTCCATGGTATAGTTAAGTGGGGTAAACAGCACAGAACAGGAAATTTCCAAACAAAACAAGATAAAGTGTAGGTCAAGGTTTTACCCAAACCCCTACAAACAGTCAAGAAAAGCTTCACAACCATCAAATACATCCATTCACTAACTCTGTCTGTCTAATAATTGGTATTTTGTGTTCTAATATTGAAGACTGATTTGGACTTTAAGGGAAAAAATGCTAAAGAAACTCACCATTAGGTTGTTAGGAGCAGGTCTTTCTTTTGGTTGCTTCCTCATACTGTAGGAGCAAAAGCAGGAGAGGTCATTGTAAATAAGATTCCAGAAGAAGTAATTAATCATCCATTGTTCATTCAAAAGAAGTAAAGAAAACAAGAGTGGAAAAACTAATTGAACTAAAAGCACAAATGTTTGAGGCTGAACCTTGACTTACCAGCTTCTCTAATTAAAAGGCAATTGCTGAGTTACTCTTGAATCTCAGCAAGGTTTATGTGTAAAAGATTGGACAAAACAACTGGCATGTTTGCAGTTGAAAGTGGTTGATGTGTTTGCATGAAAAAGGATGAGAATTTAGAATCACACTAATTATGTGTTTTTTATCAAAAGTTAGAGGATTTACCAGTCAATGATCTGAAAGCATGAATGGCACATTAGCATTAATAACAGTCTTTATATTTTTTACACAAACCTTTAATGTGAAGTGGCAATTGCAAGCAATTCCATATGAAAACAGCGGCAAGTTAAAAGCATTACAAGGTGAAACCAATAAACACTTTTTTAGTAAATGCCTTCTACTAAAACTCCCAGACAGTCCATCCCGCACACAGAGATAATCTTCTCCACCATCTTTATCTTCTCATCCTCTTTATCACTGTACTGTTGAGGTTAATCTAAACAGCTCTCAAAGTGATGAAGGGAGAGGGCTAAGTAATTATCAATTCTCCTTGGCATAGATCACACCTTAGCACAGGTAAATTAGTCAATCTGACCCAGATAAGAAATGGAAGGGATTATAGGGACAGAGCGGCCTGCAGAGAGGCCCATTTGGACCATGATGAATGACACACACTCAGAATAGGCTATTAATAGAAGTGGATGCTGGAAGTGCAGTGCCAGGCAGGGGTGGTACAAGTGAGCCAGGTGACCTGTTTGTGTAAATAAAGTGCGTTGCAAGTAAACATCTGCAGATAAACAAATCCCAAAACATCTGGCTTCACCCACCATGCCCACAGGCCTGGAGCAGCAGAGAAACCATGCACAAGGTTGGTGGGGAATACTGGTTTCTTGGGGTATGACCTGTGAAAGGGAATGTGTGTGAAGCAGGGTCAACCGACCAGGGATAGACGTTAAGTAAATATTTACTGCTGTGTTTAGCTAGTCTAATTGCTGTCCTATCTAGTATGTAAAACCAGGAGAGACTGTTTGCATGCTAGGCCACTATTTTGTACACGCACTTTATTAGGAACACCTGTAAACCTACTTATTCGTGCGATTATCTAATTAGCCAATCGTGTGGTAGCATTGCAGTGCATAAAATCATGCAGATACGGGTCAGGAGCATCAGTTATTGTTCACATCAACCGTCATACTGGGGGAAAATGTGATCTCAGTGTTTTCGACCGTGGCATGATTGTTGGTCCCAGACGGGCTGGTTTGATTATTTCTTAAACCTATGGGATATTCATGCACCACAGTCTAGAGTTCACAACTTTTTTTATTGTTTTTGTTATTCCCTTTTGTAAGTCTATTTTTCAAGCTCTGTCGCTTTAAGATATTTTTGTCAACTCATTAAATCCAACTTGTCATAATCCCCAATTATGTACCTATAAAATGGGTGAATAGTTGTTTTAGAATGAGTATTGAAGAAAGTGATCACTTCACTTGCACTTTTCACTATGCAAATTAAAAAATAATGTATTTGTGCTAGACCTGAACCTCAATCAAGTGTGCAGACAGCAATTTTTGTGTTTCATCCTAAATGATTAAACATTTAAATTCAATTAAAACAAATGTTTGACATGTATTTGTAAATTCATGACTTTGTCATCATTTTGATGAATATACATGGGTAAATCTCACAAAACCCATCAAGAACATGTCCAGGTCACATTTCACCACAAACTCAAAATAAATTTGTTTTTGATTTGTTTACCTAAAAATAAAAAGAAACATTGTGATCTGTATTGTGACATTTGTATTACGACATCCTTTTCCCCCCACACTGGCATTTGTATTACTCTACTGCAAATTCTTTTAAAATCTCATTACAGTACTTTGAAAAAAATATTTTAAATATTCTAAAAAGTATTTATATATCATGGTATACACTATAATAGAGGATAACCATGGGAATAACAGACATACACACACACACACACACACACATTTGTGAAAATAGTGTGACAATTCAAAATAGTATCATAATTAATTTTCTGATTATGTGTTTGTGGGGGTGGGGGGTGGTGAGAGAGGGATAGAGACTGAGAGAAGAAGAGCTGCAAGCAGTTTTTGAGTAGACAAACTTACCATTGTGTAATAAAGTGGACAAATTTCTCACTAAACTGGCCAACTGGAAGTTCGGGCGGGTTCTAAAAACAAACAAAATAAAACAAGCTTTTTATAACAAATCACTAATAAAGAAAGGACACACAAATTCAATAAAAAATATACATGGTATAAATTAAAATTATGAAAAATATATTGTTTGAATCTCACAGTTTTTCTGTGGCCTTGACTAGGTTGCAGAAAGGTTACGATTCATATTGAGGTATTCTACATGTGGGTGGTCAAAGAAGATGTGTATATAAATTTTTTGCAGCACCTGAACCTCTCTTTTGTAGGACAGTCAGAAGAAAAATGGATCAAACACACAAAACACTCAAAAAGAAAGACAAAGAGTGGCATTCATAGATGCGCTCCTGAGAAAGCTTACATACAGATTAGTTGATAAGACCAAAGTCAATTTAACCAACTATTCAAACACAACTGTCCTCAACCTCCGAACAATGTCAACAATGTTACCATCACAAGAAAATAAAATAGAGGCACTTCTAAGAGACAGACACACTGAAGGTAAACGGAACCAATAAAGACACATTCTAGTTCTCTTTTTCATTTTGGATACAAAGGATGCTTGTCTTGATATATATTAAGATTCATCTGAGATACAAATATCTCGTATTCAATGTGGTTTAGCCTGTTTAAGGAATAAGGAGACCACATTTTTATCGAAGACTTGAGAAGAATGACAAATGGAGCAAGGTTCAGAAAAACAAGAAAAGGTTTTCTAACCTTGATCTCAATATGACCTCAAGGAAGAAAAAAATTATGACATCAACATCACAGCAACAAAAGTCTTAGTGTTACACACAGAATTGAGTTTCAAGATGTCTGGAAAGGTATTGGAATGTAAGGTGAATAGATATTCTATTGAATAATGTTTGTTTGTGTGGGACAGAGAGGGCAAAAAACCTACTTTAACAGCCAGTAGGAATTAAATTAATTCTTAACTGCACCACACACGCAATCTAATTTCAGTTTACAAAACAGGCACACATATTCACAGACGACAGCCATCCAGTCAGATAAATATAGTAAGGAATGATCTAATATGCTGTTAAAAAGGTCTTTGGATTTACACTGTGTTTGTTCTAGAGAATGTGAAATACACACCTATTTAAATAAACATAGCCAGAAGCATACTACTGCAGCTATACATCATTATACAACCAAGACTTGCAACCTGGAGACTTTACCACACACACACACACACACACACACACACACACACACACACACACACACACACACACACACACACACACACACACAAACACAAACACAAACACAAACACAAACACAAACACAAACACTTATGCCCTAGATATACTTCCAATTTGCATGTGTGAGGTGATAACAGTGTTGCCATCTTGTGGACCCACAAATCAGTGCAAATTACTTCTGGTGCATGCGCATTCTGCGCGTACAAAGACGAACGGTTAGAAAAATTTGTCTGCGCATGTTCAGCGCTAGAGCACTCTGCTGATGATGAGATTTGCGAAACGTGTATGACCAAAGTACACTTTATGCTTTAAGCTAGGTAATACTTTCCTTTTCGCGTGCTCTAGCCTTTCAAAGTAGTCTGTTCAGAAATGTTCCCCGCATTTCCACTACAACTTTTTTGTTATACTCTGCAACACAGTCAACACCACACTGACACGGACTGTCCAAGTGTTTAGAAAAACTACTCTGCATGCATACTGTCCTGATGGCAAAATGTTTGACATCGTGGGACGCGAAAACCGAAGTATACATTAGCCTACATGCAGGGCTGCAGTTAGAAATTCTTGGGACCAGTACAAAACATATTCAGTGTGGCCCCCTTCGGTTGTCCTATCTGGGTCCCTCTCAATCTTGGGACAAAAGGTCCAGTTGTCTCCCCTTATTGGCGGCCCTGCCTATATGTATCTGTACACCCAAGCCTTCAACCTTATCACACCAATGCTCAAACCAAAAACACAGAAAAAGAGCACCACAACAACCAGGCGCTCACTCATATGGCCTCACACATGTACACGCTTTTACTACAGAGAAACAGATGTGCACGCACAAGCCCTCACATACACTTGAGCACCTTCATTTGTGTTCTTTGAAGTGGCGGCTGCATCATGAGGATGATGATGAAAGCACTGTTATATTATGCAGCTTACTGCCATTATCCAACACTACAAACAGCGCCAGACCACAGCCTGTTGTCCTCCACAATACAAGCAGTAAATATACATGTAATTGCCCAGCAACAATAATCAGACAAAATTAGATCATTAATTACAGAGGTGAATTTAAGCTCGAGTCTTATTAGATGCATCGGGGTAATTTCAATACATGAGTAGAGAGGAACAATTAAAAGAAGGGCTGCTATGTAGATGAACAAGTGAGCCATTCTGAAAGAGTGAAAACTATCAAGATCTATAGCCATAAAAATGACAACCAAGTGCACTACAAATCAGCAGCAACTATCACAAACTGAGAAGAGTTACACCTGATAGAGGGAATATAAAGCGAGACAGGAAGAGGACAAAAAATAACACAGAAGGGTGATAAAAGGGGAGAACGAGTAAGCAAGAGAGAAATGGGAAGACGATAAAGCTCTTGTATACATAATCTTATTTAGTCGTTTATTCACTCTTCCCATGAGCCCTGTGAGACCTTGCGGCTGATTATTTATACCAGGAACACCATGGAAACCGGCCATACATACACGCAGACACACAACAGTCACAATGCACTTCAAACAGGCTGGACTGTTATTACTGGCATCCTCTCAAAGTCCAAGCCAACCACCTGTGACCTTCCTCAATTTCTCTCACATACTTCATGACACTTCTCTTTTGGTGACTTTTTGACATGTTTAATGGGTCTCAAATTGTACACTGACTCTGAATATTCTTTGATGTTTTTTGACTGACTGGTCTTGATCACCTTCTCAGGCAGCTATCCTCTTTATTTCTGCCAGTCTCAAGAGTTAAAGCTGTTTTCACCCAGGTGTGGTTTTGAAGTGTTCCCTTTTCTGCTGCTCTTTCAGTCCACTGCATTCACTCTGCCTCTCTCGGTCTGTGCACTAGATTACTCTTTAAAGTAGGTCTTGGGGAGTACTCTCTCTCTCTTCATCTCTAACTGTCTCTCTCTCAGTCTCTGTGTGTCTCTCTCTAAAGGATATCAGTGGCAGTGAGTAATAAGGCCTTGGTCAGCTGAATGCAGTCAGTGGCGGCATGTCTCTGGCCTGAGGGAGACAGAGCGAAGAGCATGGCAGAAAATAGTTTGAGTGATGCCTCTGCTGAGTGAGTAATGAACAGTTCAGCTAGGTCAACTCAAGAGCGGCCATTTAATTATTAATTACGTGCAATCTATAGCAGAAAGGACATGTTCTGTATGTTTAATGTGTGTTTATGCGACCCTCTTCTCCATCTCTCTCTGGCATTCTGTTATTAGTATGTGTCAGTGAGTAGCTCAAGCAGAGAGGAAAAGGGTGAGTGCCCCCCCCGCACACACACAATTAACACAATTACTTATTAATTACTCTCATAGTGGTGGAAAGCGTTTTTAAATGTCTGAGCTACCATGGCCTATGGGCTTTCACTAAATGCTGAGGAGACTGAGCATGTATATTTGGGGACTGTCTGAGTGATGATGAGTGGGGTAAAGGCTAATTCACAATGCCCCAACAAACATCAACACATTTCCACCTTAGGATTCATCTTTTTTATTTTAACACATTCTGAGTTTACTCAATTTGACATTATAACATATTCATTCTGAGAATTGTGTCGGTGGATATCCAGCCAGCTGCAAAAATGTTGTATCATATGTAAGATTACGTCAGATTAATTAAAATTACCAAACACCATGTCTACACTGGTTGCGTTCATTGACGTGGCCTGCTGTGCTACAACGGCTTCTGGCTGTCTACAATAATGTGTTGAAGTGAACATTCTAAATGACGAGCAGCAAAAAAGGACCAATCAGCTGTGAGCTCGATAAGACTTCAGAAATGGTTAAATGGGTGAATAACCTGCATCCTATTTTATTTTCAGCAGAAATCCACTGGTATAAACATTATCTTGCTATACAAGTAATCTGTTTACTGTTTTTCCAGTCATGGTTTAGGGTTTTTCAAAATCCCTAAAGCAAGACCAAAATTACCAACTGTAACTCTTAAAGCTTTCAAGCTACATCCACCAAATTTAGCACAGAACTTCAGACAGTTCTGACTCTGAATGCTATGACTTTTTAAACTGATTGGACTCCAAAAAATCCCATAGACTCACATTCAAATTGGCCAAGACTATTCAAACTCCAACAGTCAAAACATTCAATTGGAAACAAAATGGCTTTGTCTTAAGGTGGATGCAGACCGGACGAGAAGCACCACACAACGTTGTGGGTAGGACGTGGCACAGGTATCAAACACAGGGCACGTTGATGCAGTTCATGTGGTAGCCAGTACACACAAAAGTTGCCAAGGTTTTCCTTCTTCAAGAATGAACAAAGTGGCGTTGATGAGTTCACAGATTAATGTATGAAACTGGTGTAACTTCGCAAACTAAACGATTACAAATGGTTACGTTTATTATGCAATTTCTCAATCTGTAGCACTGAATGGGTTTCATTCAAGTGGTCAAACCACAAAAGACATACTTGTAAATGAAAACACAATGTGTAGGCTATATGAAAGAAACTGTCCTTTGATAATGATTTGGGTCAAATTTAATGGAAAACTATGCGAGTTGCATAGTTTGAGCAGCCTCCGGAGTCATAGCTGGACACCGCTGACAGACGCCAAGCAGCGGTGGTGTGCATACATTCATAGAAAACAATTGTTTCGAATTTTAGAACGCACCATATCATCCATCAGAAGTGTCCGGTATGCAACCCCTTTTACAACCTGTCTATGCTGGATGCATCAAAGTGAACACATATGATATTTCATCATAGGTAAAATAATTTTAAGATGGACAGTTAATAAAGTGGCTGGAATATCTCTGCAGGGTTTCAGAAATAGAAAGTCTACTGTCAGCATGAAGGAAACATCCAGTGTAGACAGTATCGTTGATTATAATGGGAGCTAATTGCTTTTGACACAAAGTTAGCGTCTAGCAGACAGGCTGTAAATTACAAGTGGGGACAGTAATTATTATTAACTATTGCAGATTTGCATGGAGTTTAGAGTTTGCCTTCCCTGTGCATTTCAATACAGTTTAAGAAACACAGTATATGTTTTTTTTGCAAGTGAGATGAGAAAAGGCTGCTACTGTCTGATGTCTTCATGTCGTATAGGTACACATATTCAGCTATAAGTGACATCCACACAAATCTCTAAATCCAACACTAACACAATTTTATTTTATTTCCTTAAAAAGAAACTGGAAGCTTTAATGTGTTCACTACAATTTTTTTTTAATTAACAGCAGTTGACAGTCCTAATTCTCCTGCACCACCAAGGAAGTTCTATGGAGCTGACGAGGACAGTTACCTCATTATCATGGCAATTGTTCGTGATCAAGTCAAATTACGTCAGGGTTTGATGCAACAATTATACCACACATCGCTCAAACATTCCAAGACCCGATGCCGATTTAACATGCTCAATTGATTAAAACAATAGTCAACAAACAGGGTTAACACATGAATCCAAACAAACCGTTCTAAGATGTTGTTTGTTGGTGGTTGTTAGGTCAGAGTAAATTAGCCTTTAAGGATAAAATATCCTTTGGTTTTCCGTGAGCTAATAAGTCTTCCGCACTTGCAGGCTACTTTTTCTAGAAACAGGAACAGTCCACATCTTTGCAAGGAGTGTCCATGCGTTTTCCATGAGTCAAAGGCGTCTGTATGGGCTTGCGGTCAAAAGAGTACCCTTTGAAAGGCGGAGCGCTTTGAAAGCAAAAGATATTTTGAACTGATGTTTTAGTTTCTGTTATTTCATCATGTCGCAAAGAAAACATATAAACTAATGTTTTGTGAGACTTGTATAACAGTTATGTGTAAGGGGGGGATGTTAGAGAATTGAGCAGAGTTTAACAGAGCTGTCTATTCAAGGAATATCTAGGTTTAACTGAACCTGATCCAACTCCACAGAGACAAGAGGGTGAGAAAATGTGTCAGGGTTTAGCTAGGTATATTTTAGCTCCTAACGCATGTCAAGGTTAATGCAACAACACAGTGGTCCTCAACCCTCAGTTGTCTAGAGCCCTGTCATGCTACATCGCCCCAGCAAACTCTATGTGTGTCTATATGCAAGTGCAGAAGATACATTTCTTTTGTTATTTTTAATGAAATCATTGAGCTGTGATTACAGTCTGACAAACATTGGCATAAACATTTGTTTAACAGTGTTTTAATAAGAAGTTTTATAAGAAAATTTAAAAGTTTATTCAATTATTTAGTAAACTATGATTATTTCATTGTTGAATTGTAACAATTAAAATTTGTTAGAATGCTGTCCATGCCTCTCCAAACATTTCCAAGCTCAAATCCAGAGTTAAGCCAAATGTTCTGCTTAAGGCCTTGACATCATCACGGCCAAGCTTTTGCCATTTTCAGCTCTTCAGAGCTCAAACTCCGAGCAGAGCTGATAATGCACCTCGCTTCATTAGGAAACAAAATATCAGCTTTCCACCCCATTAGGAACGGTTTCATACATGGGATAAAGACTCACCTCATCAACAATGCACTGCAATAACTGAAGAGGCTGTGATAGAGGGGGGTAGGAGAAAAATAGATTAGACCCCATATAATGTTCTTACAGTGAAAATAAAATAAAATCATTAATGCAATAAAACAGGTAGCAATACAGTTTAATCAAATGCACTCTGCTAGGAAAAAGCCATTTGATCTGTAATGTTTTATCATTTCTAATGGCACCTAATCTGAATAAAAGCTGTTAAAACCAAGCGTATTATTGTGTTGTATTAACTTTAGAGGGAGGCAACCAAGCGAGGTGAGGACAGAACCGTTCGTGGGGTTCTGTGGGAGGGGCCGCCTACATCTCCGAAAATACATGAACACACTTACCATTAAGGAGCCTTGGTTCTTTTGAATCTGGATGAAGAGAAAGAGAGAGGGATTTGGGTGAGAGGGTGGAATAAGAAAGAGACAGAGTGTGAAAACAGGCTACATGTAATTAGCATGTTAGAATCACAAGCATTGCACTTGGGCATATTTACTGTATGACCACTGGGAGAAGATTATAAAAAAAACCCCTGCTGGCAAGATATGGGTATGATGTGTTAACATCAATTACATAATGAAAACAAACGTGCTAGTAGACGAATCCGCAATTAGCATAAGCTTCGCCAAGCAATGTTTTTATTGTTTTATTTCCTATATCCTGCTTTTTATCGTCTCCAGGTTTCAGAAATATATTTGACTGTACAAGTGAAAAACAATCGCACAAAGCATCACAGTCTAGAGATAAAAGAGTGTGTAATTTCTTTGACAGTCATGTAATACAACATAACACCTGTGAGCTTTTTCATGCATAAAGTGATAACGACATTGTTGTTTGAGTTGAAACAATGTTATTTTCTTTCCTGCTCACAGGAGGCCAACGCTCCATTTACGCAATCTGGTTTAAACCTCCTGCCTAAAATGAACAGTTTAAACTAATAGCTAACGGTGTGAGGCAACTCTGATGACATATTACACTAGTCATTGATTCTCTTTCGCAATTAAACACAGCCCTGCTCACTACAAATACCTGGAGACTCTGGACTTTAATGTAGGAACTAAATAACGCATTACATTGGCTAAAACTGCAAACCATGGCAATCAGAGGACAATTAAAGACATCAATATTTGCCATGTGTGGCACTTTCCAATCAAATAATTTGTTACATGAAATACTTTTATGTAATCTCTACTGAATAATCAAGACAACTTTAAACAAAACTAGTCACCTAAACCACCTCAGCTTATTTTAAAAAATATTAAAGGGGTAAATTTGGTAAACTTCATGGAAATACTCGAAAAACAAGATAAACCCAAAAGATTTCCAATCTCTTGCATCAGTACCTAGGCAAGCTCTGTACTGGACAACATTTTAAACTGAAGCTAAATGGAATTCAGCATTGTTCTAGAAAAGATGTACACTCACTCAGTACTTTATTAGGTACACCTGCACACCTACTTATTCATGCGATTATCTAATCAGCCAATCATATGGCAGCAGTGAAATGCATAAAATCATGCAGATACAGGTCATGAGCTTCAGTTAATGTTCACATCAACCATCAGAATGGGGAACAAATCTCAGTGATTTCGACTGTGCCAAGACTGTTTGTGCCAGACAGTCTGGTTTGAGTATTTATGTAACTGCTGATCTCCTGAGATTTTCAGACACAAGTGTCTCTAGAATTTTCTCAGAATTTGCCAAAAACATAAAACATCCAGTGATTGGCAATACTGTGGACAAAACACCTTGTTGATAAGAGAGGTCAACGGAGAATGGTCAGACTGGTTCGAGCAGACAGAAAGGCTACAGTAACTGAGATAACACGTAAGTACAATTGTAGTGAGCAAAATATTATCTCAGAATGCACAACACGTCGAACCTTGAGGCGGATGGGCTACAACAGCAGAAGACCAGGTCGGGCACTTTATAAGGACCATGTGTTCTCAATAAAGTGCTCGGTGAGTGTAGATTCATGAAGAAAATGTATGATATATAAATGTTCAAACTATACTAGCAAGGTCAAATAAACAATCAAACCAGTTTAACGCATGTCACTACATCCAGATATGAAAGTAGCATTAAAGCTCTGGGACAGTAACATCATACAGTATATTCAGATAAATACAGGATTTAAAATGAGCTGAAACTGAAACAGCCAGAAAACAGAAAAGGCAACAACAAATCAATCAGGAGGAGAAGCGCTGGAGGCTGTATACACACGCCAACCAGTCTGCAGTCTTCAAAGATTTTCCGAGCGAGCCATCGGGAGATGCCATTAACTCCTGACAAAGAATGCAAATTAATCCCAACATGGGGTGAGACGAAATTAAAGAGCCTTTTATAATCAATGACAAGAAAACACATATAGAAGGCACACAGGCATGCACACACCCTTGCCACTGTGTACCTGCACACAAACAGTGGCAGATTTGCAGCACTGAGTGGGGTCCAATGTGGGCAGTGAGGGGCAGGGCATAAGAAGTTGATGCAGAAATACAGCAGCCATATCTGAAGATCTAACTACACAGTGGACAATGACTGTGCGAGTGAGTGTGTGTGTGTGTGTGTGTGTGAGAGAGAGAAAAAGAGAAAGAACAGACAGATGCCAGGGCTGATGTGAGAGACAGGCCAGGCCTGAGGTAGCGTGTGTGCTGGCTGTGTGTGGTGTGTGAGATGCCTGCAGGTGAAGAGTCTGCAGCACCATATGGAGCTGTGAAAATTAACATCAAGAGCAAAACGCTCTAGCAGTGGGAGGTTCAGCACTCTCTTTTTTCTTACTGCCTAAGCCCCCTCCCTCTTTCTCCTTCATGCCTTTCTCTCTCTCTTTCCATTCTCATTCCATATGCATTTTAGAAATACATGAGCAGAGTACAGGAGAATGGAGAGGGAGTAAGATTAGAGGAGGAAATAATAAATTAATGGGGGGGTGTGTATACATGAAATGCTTCAGTATAATGCCTCTGGCTCTATGGGCCAGGAACAAAAGTTTTGCCATTCTTTGTATTCACAATCAATCACTCACTATCACTTTATCTGATAATGATATCTGATGATGCACTCTGAAAAGAATAACAGACCTGAACAGATTTTCAAAAAACCCTACAACCACAAATTGTCATGTCACGGAGTATTTTCTGTTGTTTTAATAAGTTACAGTCCAATATCTAAAAGGACAGGTCTCCTGTCAGGAAGAGAAATGCTATTCAGTCTTACAGCAATAGCATCAACAGATCCAATAACAGTTCCACTGATTGAGTGTTTATGTGTATGTGCAATACATTAGTTTATGTCATCATACTCTGTAGATTAACATGATAATAGCCCTGTTAATAGATAATGCTGGAGACCAGAAGAAAACAATTTGAAATGAGACAAGCCTTCAGGCCACGGGCTAACGCACACAGAGAATTGCACGGATGCACTCATAGACACAATCCGCACTGGCCTTTTGCACTTCTAATGTTTTTTTCTAGCCATCGGCTGTTGTGTTGTATGTATATCAACAGTGCTTGTGTATTGTCCATCCTATATTTTGACTCTCTATTCTGTAAGTTGTGTATGTGACTAATACTGTATCTATAAAACCTCTATCAGGATCTATGATTAATCAAAGCCCTCCTGATAACATTAATGAAACACATTTTTTTGTATGTATTGCATTTTTTTGTATGTATGTATATTTATTTGAAATGGTGTCTTCTGACATTGTGCACCATAGCTTTGCATCAAGTGATGTGTGCGATAAAGCACAAACACGCACGAGTGCCAATCCCTGCCTCCGTGACTGTTTTTCTCAACGCTCAAGGCTTTGGCACTGGAAGCAGCTTTAAAATGTTCCTTTCTGATTTCCCTGCATGCTGGGAGTGGCTGCTTTGTTTTAATATGCTAATTAACCCAACAGGCATGCTGGGAGTAATTTATTGAGCATTAGTCAACATTTCCCTCATTAAAAGGGCCCCTGAAACTCACTGCACTCTTGCATGAAGAACTTTAAAGAGCCATGAGTCTGATTAGAGAACTAGGAAAATGAATAACATTTGGGTAAATACAGTAGTTCGGTAACACTTCACATCAAGGTTCTATTCCGTAACATTAGTTAAAGCATTAGGTGTCATGAACAGTGTTTGTTTTTAGCATTTATGTTTTGTCATATTGTCATATTGCATGAACTAATATTGCACTATACAATTTTAACGTTAAAAATGTATTAATATATGTAGAAATTGCAAATAACCAAGATTAATAAATGCTGTAAAATCCTTAGTTCATGTTAACTATTGTGTTAACGAATACAACCTTATTCTAAAGTGTTACCGGTATTCCTATACATACACATGGTTGAACTCACAAAACAATATTCAATTAGAACAGAGAGAGGAGTTTTCAAACAACCCATGCCAACCTTTAATAAAAGACAAAGACATGCTATGAATCAGAAATCTGTCTTCTTATATACCATTGTGTGGATTCAGTGGCACACAAAAGTGGCTTGTATACCTAATTACTTTCATGGCGGACCTTTCACAACAACCAACTTTTGACATTATAAATAGACATAATGAGCAATTTGACAGTGTAGTTGTACACAAAGTTATTTTCGGTACACTTAAATTAAATATGTATGAATAAGTACATCAAACGCACTACACCACTGCAAATAAATCTGGATTATAATCTGTGTTTGTCATTCTTAAAATGGGATAATCTTAAAAAAAAAAAAAAAATCCAGTATGAAATCTGATTACAGGGTTAATGGGATTGAGGAAATGAGCGGGTCAGCAGGACTGTATGTAATGTAAGCTGGGTAAACAAGGATGGGATGAGCAGTTGTGGGATGAACAGCAAGGTAATTACTGCCCATATGCTAAAATCACGAGGGATTGTGCATCCAATAATCTTCCAGGGCAAAGAACTGCTGATTATGAAATAACAACATTAAATTTGGTAAACTGGTATTTGTATTGTTGAAGTAAACTCACCTGTGGATATGGAAAAGACCCCAGTGCCAGCTGCAAAAGAATGGAGGAAAAGTTCATTTAGAATGAAACACATAAGTATGTACACACTCAAATGCACCTGAACAAGCACATGAGCATTCACCTGCTCTTTGACTGAATGGATGATGACTAATAGGATTTGGCGACAAGGTTGTTTCACATAAACATTTCAAAATCTATTCCTTTACGCCTTTATTCCTACATGTAACAAATAGAATTTGAGACCATTTTACACTTGAAGGACATTTAAGGAGCCCTGTTACTGTCTTAATCCTGACTACATCATTCAGATCACAGTCAGAGGTGGAGTATGTACGTAGGGTCTTTAATCTGCAAAGTGAAAACTAGAGCACATGCTGGAATAAAGAGATTTAGGGAAAGCAGCAGAACTCAATATCAAAGGTCAAATCAAAATAAAAAATTATAGTTCAACAACTATTTCACATGGCACATGATTTTGGACAGGGCTACAACCAAGCCACCATTATCACCTTGGTCTAGCTACATTTCAGTAATATTTTAGTAACAGTTTGTGCATGCTATGATTGTGTTGAAAGTACAGTTGAAGTCATAAGTTTACATGCACCGTAGCCAAATACATTAAGAATTATACATACATACATACAAATAATTTTTCACAATTCCTGACATTTAGTAGCAGAAAACATTCCCTGTCTAAGGTCAGTTAGGATCACTACTTTATTTTAAGAATGTGAAATGTCAGAATAATAGTAAAGAGAATTATTTATTTCAGCTTTTATTTCTTTCATCACATTCCCAGTGGGTCAGAAGTTTACATACACTTTGTTAGTATTTGGTAGCATTGCCTTTAAATTGTATAACTTAGGTCAAATGTTCTGGGTAGCCTTCCACAAGCTTCTCACAATAAGTTGCTGGAATTTTGGCCCATTCCTCCAGACAGAACTGGTGTAAATGAGTCAGGTTTGTAGGCCTCCTTGCTCACACATGCTTTTTCAGTTCTGCCCACACATTTTCTATCAGACTGAGGCCAGGGATTTGTGTCTTTAAGCCATTTTGCCACAACTTTAGAGGTATGCTTGGGGTCATAGTCCATTTGGAAAACCCATGTGACCAAGCTTTAACTTCATGTCCGATGTCTTGAGAGGTTGCTTCAATATATCCACATCATTTTCATTCCTCACTATGCCAGATATTTTGTGAAGTGGACCAGTCCCTCCTGCAGCAAAGCACCCCACAACGTGATGCTGCCACCCCCATGTTCCCTGTTGGGATGGTGTTCTTCGGCTTGCAAGCCTCACCCTTTTTCCTCAAAAAATAACGATGGTCATTATGGTCAAACAGTTCAATTTGTGTTTCATTAGACCAGAGGAGATTTCTCCAAAAAGTAAGATCTTTGTCCCCATGTGCACTTGCAAACTGTAGTCTGGCTTTTTATGGCAGATTTGGAGCAGTGGCTTCTTCCTTGCTGAGCAGTCTTTCAGGTTATGTCGATGCATCTGCACAAGGTCCATTGCTGTTATGCTTGGATTGATTTGCACTTTTCGCACCAAACTACGTTCATCTCTAGGAGACAGAATGCGTCTCCTTCCAGAGTGCTATGATGGATGCGTGGTCCCATGGTGTTTATTCTTGCATACTATTATTTGTACAGATGAAAGTGGTACCTTTAGGCATTTGGAAATTACTCCCAAGGATGAACCAGACTTGTGGAGGTCCACAATATTTCTCTGAGGTCTTGGCTGATTTCCCCATGATGTCAAGTAAAGAGACACGGAGTTTGAAGGTAAGCCTTAAAATACATCCACAACTACACCTCCAAATCAGTACACCTCCTTTCAGAAGCCAATTGGCAAATTGTCTAAAGACTTGATTGTGCTAATTTTCTGGAAATTTCCAAGCTGCTTAAAGGCACAGTTAACTTAGTGTATGTAAAGTTCTGACCCACTGGAATTGTGATATAGTCAATTAAAAGTAAAACAATCTGTCTGTAAACAATTGTTGGAAAAATGACTTGTGTCATGCACAAAGTGGATGTCCTAAACGACTTGCCAAAACTATAGTTTGCTAAAATTAAATCTGAGGAGTGGTTAAAAAAAAATAAAAAAAAGTTTTAATGACTTCAATCTAAGTGCATATAAACTTCTGACTTCAATGTATATACTGTACACTCAAGGAGCACTTTATTAGGAACACCTGTACACCTATTATTCATGAGATAATCTAATCAGCCAATCGTGTGGCAGCTTCAGTTAATGGTGTTTCAGATGGGAAAAATGTGACCTCACTTCTTTCGATTGTGGCATGGTTGCTGGTGCCACACGGTCTGGTTTGAGTATTTCTGTAACTGCTGATCTCCTGGGATTTTCACACACAACAGTTTCTAGAGTTTAATCAGAATGGTGCTAAAAACATAAAACATCTGGTGAGCAGCAGTTCTGCGGACAGAAACACCTGGTTTATGAGAGAGGTCAACGGAGAATGGCCAGACTGGTTTGAGCTGACAGAAAGGCTACTGTAACTCGGATTACCACAATTGTAGTGAGTAGAACAGCATCTCAGAATGCACAACATGTTGAACCTTGCGGCGGATGGGCTACAACATCAGAAGACCAGGTCGGGCACTTTATTAGGCCATAGTGTTTCTAATAAAGTGCTCAGTAAGTGTATATATATATATATATATATATATATATATTCTGCTTTTGGTCTTGCCATTTCATGAATTTGTGAAAAATTAAAAACGTTTGAATTTGATAGTTCTTTCACAAATTTATTAAAACTAGCATGTCCATCAAGCTCAATTCGGTTCAGCCTCAGTTCAGATTCAAACTCGAAGAACTTCAGTTCATTAGTTAGGAAATCTGCAAAAAAAAAAAAAACATTACAGGTGAATCACCTGAACCGCTTAAACATTTCAGCTGCCGAGGGGAATCGATCACTTACCAAACAACATTATAAGTTCAATACTAACTCAAAATAAGATCACTATACTCTTCATCAACTCTGACTGTCAAGACATATGACCATTGATGTTTCTCTCCCTAAAAATCTCAGTCACAACTGTGATAATATCTAACAGTATTGATGAATACAAACAAGGGATTGACTTGAGGGATACAATAACTATTCATCACAGCCAATGAGAAGTGCTGACAATTACAAAATCAGAATCAATATAGCCAATGAGAACTACCAGCATGGCATTTTCAGAACAGGAGTTCCACCATCGTGTTAACATCTCATCCACTCATTCTTTTTATGCTACTGGTTTTGCTAATAAAAAACAACCTCTACACAAAAAAAAACTCCATAAACTGCCATATATATATATATATATATATATATATATATATATATATATATATATTCTTGCTCTCCTCACTTTCTTGAGGAATACACACACACGCACACACACACAGACCTCTGGGACAGGGTGTAGTTGTATTGGAGGTAGAGAGAACACAGCACTCTACTTACCGGACGTTCTACTGTGCTGAGTGATTGATAGCGTTTTGCCACACTGACTAGCAATCTTGTGTTCTCTTTCACACATTCTCTCTCTTTTCCTTTCTTTAATGTTTCAATATACACATTTCTTTCTTTGCAGACATAAAGATAAACAAGCATTTATTTTCTTTTTTGATTAGATAAAAACTATTGTTTATGCACACACACAAAATATCATTTGTATTCTTGCATGAAATTTTTTACATAGGAGAGAGGAGATGGGTTAAAAAGGATCATTTTAGTGCATAAGTGTGTATGAGTGTGTGCAGTAGTCAGTGGGAGATCCTGAGTGTGATCCATGCATAGCTGTAGGCCAACATCTGTTTGGACAGGCTGCCTGCAGGGACTACCAACAGCACTCAGCAGAAACACTAAGACAGCAGTTCACTCGAACTATGAATAAAAGGATGCAGGGACATGTGCATATACGGCTGTTTATAAGCTTAGAAATATGTTTATATAAATGTATTACCTCCATAAAAGAGATCCCTACACTCCAAACATCTGAGTGAATTCCATACTGCTCCCCTGATATCCGCTCTGGCTACAGAACCACAGACACAAAGACAAGGGGGGGTCATTACTATGCAAAGTGAATGAATAGTAACAGATTAACCAAGATAAAAAAAGACAATAAAAAACATACATGAATTGTACTGATGTCTGCTATGGGTAAGATTGTGACAAGGAAGGTTCTTAAACCTATTTAAAGGAAGATTCCAGGTTCAATTCAAGTTAAGATCAATTGACAAAATTTGTGGCATAATGTTGAATAACTGCAAAAATGAATTTTGACTTTTCCCTTCTTTCTTTAAAGAAAGCTAAAATATAGGTTACAGTGAGACACTTACAATGGAAGTGAATGGGGCCAATTTTGGAAGATTTTAAAGGCAGAAATGTGAAGCATATATATATATATATATATATATATATATATATATATATATATATATATTTTTTTTTTTTTTTAATAAAAAAACAATTTTTCTGTTAAAACTCATGTATTATTTGAGCTGCCATTTTTGGGTTTGTTGACATTACATCTTCATAGTGAAAAGTTGTATAATTGGATGTAACCTTACACAGAAAAGGTTAGTAAGTGATTTTATCAAACTAAAATCATGTTACCACTCATATTGAGACTAAACTTTTGAAACCGTATTATAACGTTAACGGATTGGCCCCATTCATTGTAAGTACCTCAATGTGTAAGAAAAGGAGGGGCAAGTCAATAATAATTTTTGTGTTAATCAATATTATGTCACAAATGCTTGCTTACAAAAAACAGAGCTTTACTTGTATTGAACCTGGATTATTCCTTTAAACTCTGTTTTCTACGAGTAAATATGTGAAAACGTGAATCCACAGAGTTCCAACATTACTTCTGCAGCTTTGTAATAAAAGATAAAAATGTTTTCTTAGGAAGAACTCAAATCCATTTGGCTTAAAATTTTTAGGAACACATACAGTACATGACGAATGTGCATGGTGCTTCTGCTGTTATGGAAAATAATGCTGCTTACCGCCATGTACGCATTGGTTCCAACGTATGTTTTAGCAATGGAGTTAACCAACTGTGGAAGCAAGCAGAGGAAAGCATTTTAGCCAAAGATAAAGTCTACCAATCACTACCAGGAGAACAAGAATCCTGACATCAGCGCATCTCCTGTGACCAGAAATGTTCTTCTATGGTGAATATTACTGTTCTCAAGGGATCATATTCAGTACAAGTAGACAGATAAATGCATTCAAAACTAACTACCTAACTGAATCCTCTCACTCAATGTTAGCACTTAGTTCACTCAGCTCACTTAACCCAATATAAATGCTGTGGAATGACCTTAAGAGAGCCATTCACACCAGACATCCTAAGAATATGGCTGAGCTGATGCAGTTCTGTAAGAAAAAAATGGTCCAAAATTACTTCTGAACTCTAATACGCAGCTACCGGAAATGCTTGGTTGAAGTTACTGCTGCCAAAGGAGGATCGACAAGTAATTAAATCCAAGGGTTCACTTACTTTTTCCTCAACACTGTGCATGTTTAATGGGATGTTCAAAAAAAAGACATGAAAGATTATAATTGTTTGTGTGTTGTTAGCTTAAGCACATTGTGTTTGTCTGTACTTGTGACTTTGATGAAGATGAGATCACATTTTATGATCAAATAGTGCAGAAAACAAGCTTACTCCAAAGGGTTCACATACATTTTCTTGCCACTGTGCATTTTTAAATTATATCGTTTGTCAGCTATCCTGCCCTCTACGAAATCCCATTTTGGTCGACCACTTGTTTAACCATACTGAAATTCAGTTCAGATGTGACAGCAGGTGACCTGAGCTTTCTGCCATAAGCTAAAGGACATACTAAGAGGGATTGATTAAAATCTATAGAAAAGAGTGTGTTATTGTGGAGTGTTATTGAAATGCCAGCCTGGTTTAATTTTAGTCTTCTCTCTCACAGGGGAGAGGCAGTGAGATTTGGCACAATGGTGGGTGTCAGCATTGACAGGACAAACATAATGAGAGTGTTCCCCTGCAGTCTGACGTGTGTGTGTGTGTGTGTGTGTGTGTGTGTGTGTGTGTGTGTGTATGAGGGTAAAAGAGATACCCAGGTCCTCTATACAGTGTCATGGTCTGGACAGGCACAGAGGAGAACACATGCACACACCTCATCCAGGGGTCAGCATCATGTTGAATCTCAGAAGACGTGGTTATAAAAATTAATTAAAAGAGGGGAATGTGGAGCGACTGAGCTCCATTGTTGAACTCCTGAGTGTATTAGAGATGGAGAGACTGATGCTGACTTTCTCAGTCTGAGCTATTGTCTCCCACCACGCGCTCACACACGCTATCACTCAATGAATATCTGGTCAATGTGGTAATTAGAAAGAGCTGGAAGTGAGAGGAGAGGAGCAATCTAAGGGTTTTCTAGGGGGTTAGGGAGCACAGACAAGAGCTCCCTGGAGGAATGAGGAGAGGAGAAAACAAAGAGATGATACTGACGTGATAATAGCTGATCTGATCCGACTGTGCTCACAACACACACACACAAAAGAGAAGGCCTACACATTTATGCAAAAAAACAAACACTGATATAAAACTATCACAGGATACAAAGGAAAATGTACCTGTGTACTGACTCCAAAGTCACACAATTTGATCTGACCACGTGTGTTGACCAGCATGTTGGAGGGTTTCACATCTGAACCGAGAAACAATTAATGCATTAACAAAGAGAGGCAAAATGAAAACATTATGTCTGTATCATATATTATTGTCACAGAATTCTGAGAACAGATTGCAGTACAAATTAACTAAATATAAATGGGCAATTTCCTATTCTGTATTTCTGTCTATGTAAATTATTTACTGCTTAGATGACAGAGTTCATAAGCTGGTGGCCAACATTTGGACATATTATTATGAGACATACTGACAGATTCAGATAAAGGTCTCCTCTTTACCTCTGTGCAAAATCTTCAGGCTCCACAGGTAAGTTAATCCTTTAACCACCTGCAGACAAAAACATAAAATGTGCACAGCCATGGAAAACAAAATCAGAAGAGGCACGAAAGGTGTTAGTGTACGTTTGTTGCTTATAAAGGAGCTGTGCATTATCTAAACAGTGGCATATCTTTGATTATTGTGAAAAAGAGTGCGGAAGAGGGTAATGAGGGTCAGAGCCAGAGGCATTATGATTCAGCACTAATAAAGCGTGTCAAAGACAAAACACACACACACACACACACACAAAAACAAACAAACAAACAAACAAACAAACAAACAAACAAACAAACACACACACACACACACACACTTAGGTCTTAGGCACATAAGATTTGACTTAAGATAATTATTTATATCTTCAGCTTTAGTGTGTCAATAGGAATTATACATAAGGTTTACGTTAGAATAGAAAAACAGAAGAATGGTATGACTTCCACAGACCCTTGGACATGCAGGTATCAATAAAATTCAACCTTCCAAAATTAAATCATACAGTGAATTTGCTTGACAACAGTCTTGGATAGTACTTACCGCTACAGCAATCCTGCCCAAGACATGCTCCGGAATTCTCCAGTAGACATCCAGAGAGCCACCTTCATAAAAATATATAATATGGTCTATGCAAATGAATAAATAAATAAATAATTCTGCAATGCTATGGAGTTGTGGGTGGTTGCCAGGGCATTGCTATGCAGTTGCTAGGGTTTTCGGGGTGGTTGTTAGGGTGCTCTGGGTGGTTGCTTACTGGTGAAAAATCAATGTAAATCAATCCTCCCTCAATGTACGTCTATGGGATTTTGATCACTTAGAAAAGTAATAGCGCACCTCTACTCAAAAACCCACACAAATGATTTATGTCCAAATCACTAACCTTGAGTACGAGTAAAAGTTATAGTGATGTTTGCCTTAGCACTATGAATCATCAGATGTAAACATCAATGTAATAAAGCCCCCATATTCACACAACAGCAATAGCCGATAATGATTCACATTGATAATATTAAAACAAATTAAACTTACCGTCCATAAACTCAGTGCATATAGATATTCTGTTCTCCACAAAGAATGCACTGTAGAACTTTATGATGTATGGTGAATCACACTGAAACCAACACAATTAAATAGATCAAAATGATGAAAAGCTTAGCACTTTCTCGTAAATTATCATTTAACAAATGAGGAATCTATTTAAGTTAATGGTATTACAGTGATATAATAACAACTTTCTAAAGGAGGGCATTTTGTTATACAATTTGGCCAGCTGTAATTAAAAAAAAATGGTAGTTGCAAAATTCAACTCATGTGTGTCAGTGGACATTTCATAGCTATGTGACTGAAGCCAATTATTTGATGTGATTGGCTTTTCCTATGCATAGGGTGATTGGTAAAATTAAAGTTTATCTGGCAGCTGTGGACTGAACTACATGGACAATGACCTCTGAATAATTTATCACACTTCTTTTATACTTATTACAGTCATACACCTCACACTAATCTGAAGGCTGAAACCACATTCAGCCTTGAATTAATTTGATTTTCACCTGAAAGAAGTGCCCCAAAACAACAAGAACAAAATAAGGAGCTCTATTTTAAAATGTTACAATATTTGTGCTATGAGTAACTGAATTTGCACACATGATCCTGATCAGAAGTTTACATTCCCATAGATTTTAATATGGTGTTGCCTTCTCGATCATCAATGTCTATTTGTGTAATAATTGTTCATGAGTTCTTGCTTTGTCCTGAGCAGTGACGATGTCCACTTTTTTTTAAGAATTGGTTTCTTTCAGCTCGTTGTTGAAAACAACTTTTTATTGGTGCATTCCTGCTTGTGTTGACTGACAAAACGACAAAGAGCACACGCCAAGTGCATGACAACATTGCCCTGGTAACCAGATACATTTCAGCGGATTTGCTTGAAGTCAAGTGGTTTTTATTGTCGTTTCAACCATATACAGTTAGTACAGTACACAGTGAAACGATACAACATTCCTCCAGGACCATGGTGCTACATAAAACAACATAGGACAAACACAGAACCACATGAGACTACACAGACTAAATACAATACCTATATAAAGTGCATGTGCAAACGTGTGCAAAAAGTACGGGACAGGACAATAAATTACTAAAAATTAACAGGACAATAGGCACAGTAAGAGACAGTGCAGCACCAACCAGTACACAGTAGTGCAAAAAGATGACAGTTTCTAAAAATGCCAAATGTAAACATAAAATACTATGAGATAGTGTTCTATGCACAAGTATCCTCAAATCAATGTGCAATGCATCGAAATTGCTTCTCTTCTCTGCAAATGACAATAGCGAGAAGGAAAATGTGTATATTAAATTTAATTAGAAAAAAATCAGTTAGCCTACAAGCTGAAACTGGGACATAGTTACATTGTTTAGAGAATTTTTGGCACACACCTCTTAAAGGTGCAGTCAGTAATTCTAATCCAATACACTTGTTGTCAAATTCTGCAAATATCTCGTCTTAGTCAGCTAGCTGTCCGTTCTGTGGGTGGGCTGAAAAAAATATCTAGTATTTGTACACAGCCCTGGCTCTGTAAATGGGACAAAAACAAAGTGGATCGGACCGATCCACACATCACTACTCCAGCCAATCAGCAACAGGGGGTGGTTCTTGCAGAGGATGGGGGGGTGGGGGCAGACCGAGAGTGAAATTCATTAGAAGAGCGACGTCAAATCTGGCTGATGCTAAATTTCTAAACCCCAAGGAGGAAAATGGCTGAGAAACAGACCAAGAGAAAAATGTCAAACGAATATAAACTAAAAAAGACGAGGGCTAGGAACCGCTTCAACATCGGCGAGGCTTTTCAGCGGTGGAGAGATCTCTGAGAGGTAAATGGTTTGAAGATGGATACAAAGTTGCTCTTTTTCTTCTCGCTAGGTGGGTAGCATACATTTTGCCATGTTTCTCAGAACCCATTTATGCTGTTGTTGTGATGTTTGATTTAGTAGCAGGATGTGAGTGTCTGGAGCTGGTGTGCGTAAAACTGTCTCAATTGCATGAATTTGGGGGGGCAGAGCTTCCAAAGGAGCATTGAAGGGAGCGATGTGTTTGATTTGACAGCGGAGTTTGAATATCAATAGTGTTTTTCAGGAATCGCTGAGTGCACCTTTAAAAACAGGATGATTGGTCACCCTACTTAAATGCAACGAAAAAACAATCCCTCATACAACATTTAATGCCATGACCTTATGAATTTAAGACTTGTTGCTCCGATTTAAGACCTTTTTAAGGCCTTAACTGGCAGAAAGGCGAATGGATACTTTAAGACCTCTTTAAGACCCATGGGAACCCTGTTTAATACAAATATATTTGAGCCAACCTTTAGAGTTGCGTTCAAAATGCATGTTAAGCGGGAACTGCCCTGTGGAAATAGCGTGAACTAAACTTTGAGCACCTCCTGAGATCATCTTAGGTCATTTGCAGCATTCTAATAGATGACACTATTCTTGCTAACAGCTTTCAGATGACTGAAACAGAGAAGAAAGAGTTATAACTCTTTATATGCACGTGTTCCACGAGACACGCTCCTGCTGCACGCCTCTGAACAACAGGGCATCAGACACGGACATTGATGGCTTTTCTTTGGTCTCTTCTTAAAAAATATAATAAAGTGTGTTTCTTCAAGCAAGTGTCTTTGTGTTTAACAGCATTTCTGTTATGTGTTACTCTGAGACTTCCTACAGGTCACCCACCATTGCAGATAAGCGAAATTACTCACTCATGAAATACCTATAATTGGACGAGGAGCTTGAGAATAAGGAGCTGGATTCAGCCTCGTCAAATTTGGCGGATGCCAATTTCACACCCTGGGTTACTGTTTAATATATCTGATGACATCCCAGATCCATGGCTTTGCCATTTAACAATATTGACACTGGGAGATTTGTAAGATAACTTTGCTATCCGATTACATCGTCCTATCACCTTTATCTTTTCTGTGATGCCAAAAGAGCCCGGAAGTGGAGGAGAGGAGCATATTATTTTAAACAGTAACTTCGACTATAGATACAAATCAAGTAATCAGGCAAGGTAAAAAAAGATGTTCAGACCTTATAAAGGATCTCAAGCTCAGACATTATCTGCTTCTGCAGCTCCACTGTGATGTCTAGAGGAATAACCTGCAAAGAACAGCATGACCTTAATTTTAACTCGCACACATACTCGTCTCTAAACCATGAACATATAAACAAATCAAAAGAACACTTGTCTAGAAGTATACTCATTTACACAGAACTCTAAAGCATAAAAAGTTTTATCTGCATGAAATTCTTTGATATAAATTAATTTGAGGTTTAGAGCTAGGGCTGCAACTAATTATTATTTTGATAATCGATTAATCTAATGATTATTAGACCGATTATTCAGTGATTATTGCAACGATTAATCATTAGCTTCTAACTCTAGATTATTCAGCTTGTGCCCCGACTAAAAAGGTTGCATTAAACATGCTTACTAACAATAAAGAGGAAAAAAAAAAATCATGTTTTAAAAATATCTCTATGTGATATTCACTGAATTAAAGAAGGGGGGGGGGGGGGGGGGGGGGGGGGACTTTAGATCAATAAATCAGTAAAGAAATGTTACTTTTGTAATCAAGTGTTTTTGTCGTGTTCATTTAAAAGATACATTTACTTGAGAAGCAATATATAAGATATTTAGACTTGCTTTTAGAGAATGTTTCTTAAATATACAGTAAGTGTATTTTGTATATAATGAATGCATCTTTTTTTAAAAGGATTTTTAGACATTTTTAAATATTTGTATTTTTAATATTATATTCAAAATTCCCAGATAACAATTTTTTTCTTCTGCAGTATTGTTGCTAAAGTAAATTTTTGTTGCTTTAAAGGCATTTTAGATATTTATATTGGAAAACAAGCCAAAAAAAAAAAAAAAAAAAAAAAAAAATCAAAAACGTATTTTGTTGATTAATATAATGGGGCGAAGACTTCCTCTCTCACCTTTCCGTTCACTACAGTCCATCTTTAACTCACAAAACTCTCTCATATTAATAAAGCTGTGCATTGACAGTTTTTTTTCACGATAAGAAATGCACAATGACATATTATGATTCAATAAATCGCGAGTCAATACATTATAATCTAGCTGCATTAAGCGTGTGCACTCGAGGGACGAGCATCCCCACAACAGAGTGTGTATCAGCCGGATGCAGTTTCAGTCTCTCCTCCTTAGATCGGGACATTCGCACAACTCATAGAAGAGGCGTAGACTGCACAGAAAAATGCCAGATTCAGAGTTTGCAGTTATTTACATGATCTGATTCTGCATTATTTGAACCTTAATAAAGCTACAACACATAAACTGCATTTAATATGTAACACCGGGGTGTTTCCTTTAAAGAGCTCTGGCTCCACTTATTCCACAACAAGATTGCTTCTGCATTTACTTATTTTGTATTTTTGCATTATAATTCCCTCATATTTTGTGATCTACATCACCTGTAGCTGTTTGGAAAGTTCAGAGTGCATCTGGACAGTGATCTGTGTAATTCAGGCGAGAGCTGCAGTGCTGCTCTCATGCGCCATTACATTTTCATATGATCTCATGTTATGTTAAATGAGATCAAACGGCTATTTGACAACAAATTTGAAAATGTTCTACTTTCGACATTGCTGATAACATCGACTAATCATTTCAGCCCTGTTTAAAGTGGGTGCTTGAGAAACTTCAGAGCTAGCATTGACAAGAAATTTAAAAAAGTCTACCATTTATTTTACCGTTTAGACTTCCTAAAAGACATTCCAAGGCCATATTTTAAGATTGGAAATACAATGAATTTGAACCTTAGTGTTGCCATAGTTGCACATTCTATCTCTCTTCCCCACTTTTGTAATGAAGCAGTGACTAGCTAAATTGCTTCTTTAGTTAAGGTTAGATTATCAGCCTCCCACTGAAATAATTGATTACAGCTAAGGCAGTAAGGCAAGGCCACGCAGTTAAAGCTCAGCCAAGATCACTTACAGCCTCAGCCAAAGGCTGATAGCCATGCTCAAGCAGACCCAGTCAGAGACAGAAAGATGAGCAGACAGAGTAGAAGAAATGAGAGGAGACAAGCCAAGGAGAAAGATAAGAGATAAGTCAGAGGAGAAGTGAGAGGATAAAAGTAAGCTAAATGCAACCAGATGTTAATGCTGACAACAGCTTACAATGACATCATACAACTGCCAGTACAATGTCATTGTAAGCTGTTAGTTGAAAGTAATCAAGCTCTGAATGAAAATTCTATCTAATATGATATTATTCAGATATCATATACTTAGCATGTTTTCGTGGGTTATAAGTAAGCCAAATATTTAAGCAACTAACAAAATACATTAATTACATAAATATTTAGATTATTCAACTGTTCTATTGTGAGTGTCAATCTCAAGTCCAGGTCATCCCAAAATCAAAAGAAAAAAATTACAATTATATTTTGCATAAAAAGAAGCCTATTTTAGGACCACTTTGATTTTTCCTTGACATGACAATAAAGCACATTTATGCCCAAACTATTATTACTGTAATGCAGTAATGAGAATTAGATTTATTTAATTTTAATGAAATGAACGGGGGGGGGGAAAAAAAATATATAAATTGACCAAAAGCAGATTCATTTTCTTAATGCAAGATATATTTGGGGGGACCAGTACAAATAGTGAAAAGAGCAAGTTAATTATTTTCCTTTCATTTAAATATTAAGTGGGCTGCTTGCCGTTCCAGGCACAATTGCAAGAAACCCCTTACTTATAAATGTAAGGATATTGTCACTTAGTGTTTTTGTAACTTAAAGGGATAGTTCAACCAAAAATGTAAACTCTCTCATCATTTAATCACCCTCATACCATCCCAGATGTGAACAACATTCTTTCTTCTACGGAACGCAAACAACGATTTTTAGAAGAATATTTCAGCTCTGTAGGTCCATACAATGCAAGTGAATGGTGATCAGACTTTTGTAGCTCCAAAAATCACAAAGGAAACACAAAAGTAATCCATATTATTCCAGTGGTTAAATCCATATCTTCAGAAGCAATATGATATGTGTGGGTGAAAACCAGATCAAATTGTAAGTCTCTAAATAATTAAGTTTCTGAATTTTAAGTTTCAGGTGTGAAAGTGAAACTAAATAGGCACCACATGTAAAACTTTTAGATTTTTTAAAAATTTGGTATAAAGATATATTTTAATGTTTCGTTTATGTGATTTTTGGAGCTACAAAGGTCTAATCATCATTCACTTGCATTGTAAGGGCCAACAGAGCTGATATACTCTTCTAAAAATATTAATTTGTGTTCTGCTGAAGAAAGTCATACACATCTGGGATGGCATGAGAAAATGTTTATTTTTTTTGTGTGAACTATCCCTTTAAGGGGTGTCTTGCAATCAGCCACTATGGCTTGAGGTTTTAGTTTCAAAATGTTCTTTACTGTGAAGTTACTATCTGTATTCTTACCTTCACTGCTAGAACTCTCTTCCCAAGCATGTGGTACGCTCTGTGAGGAGGAAAACACTTAAAATGAATGAGTTCACTTTAACATCTTATACACAGAAAAATAAAACATTTACACAAAACCCTATGTTCAGGGTTTCGTTTAAGTAAGAGCAACCTGAGATCCACATCTATTTGCATAGTAAGACACTTTTTATACATTTCTAGTTATTTGCTGATTAACAGTGGCTTAATTGCTAAGAAAAGGAGCTCTGAGGGGGGTGTCCTGTCCTCATGATTAGTGTCAAATGCAGGTGAGGTCAACCCTGAGTCGGTCACCTGTGAAACCTCAGACATTCTGAGCTACGGAGCGTTATCAGCTCCGTTCCCGTTTCAGAGTGAGATCTCCCAGACAGGCGTCCTGTTACAGGTCGAATTATCGGCAAAACCGCAATTATTTAATTATGATCCTTGCTTCATTCCGAGCAGTGGATCTGGTTACTGCGGGAGTTGCTGAAGAGGAGTTGAGTTACAAAAACCCACGACATGGTCCAATCCACCAGATAATATACAATAACAACAGACAGCTGCAAAACGGGGATGAATTCAACAAGATGAGCACACTGTGTGTTTGAACGTGAAAGATGCAAGAGAGACAGAAGAACAGGGAAAGACTAATCAAGGAATAATATTTAATTATAAAACTCTGTATGTAGATGTGCATATGCGTGCAGCAAACACATTTGTAATGGTTTGGTTTCGAGACTGTCTGAGATTTATGTTAGATGGCTGATCTGGTTACAGCTTCAGACACCTCGTAACTCCGACGAGCCTTTAATTAATGTCGCTCTAAGTGACGCGACGGCTAACTTCCCTCATTTAGGATGGAGACACTCGATCCCATCTCACCTCAGTGCCCTGTGTGGGTGCACTTTACACTTAGGAAGATTCTGAGCCATAGATGATACAGAGATGTCCAGTGATACGTTTGCTTATGAGGAACACAGTGCTAAGATCTGGTTTTGGCCAATTTATAGAATGTGATTGAATGTCTCTGGAATGAATGTGTCATCGCTACGCAGAAGACAACAATAATAAATGAACATGGATGGAAATCTTTGTTCCCAACAATCCATTGTTCTAGTGTTTTTGAAGTCAACAATAGTTAAAGCCAAGTGATAATAGAGTATTTTCTTACCTACAAAGTCAAAGCGCAGAGTCTACGCAAAAACTGAACTTGAGAAAGACTGACAAGTTTTTTGGTTTCAATCATAACTCAATTTTGAGTTGTTAGACAAGTGGTGTCAGTTCATATGCACATTTTAGTCAATAAAAGAGAAATTTAAAAAGTGAACCTTCAAAGATAATACACAAAAATGTTTGCTTTTGTTCTTCCAACTTCACGTGTTAAACTGGGATGTCTCATCTGTTCAGGGCCTGTAATGCTCGTAAAAGTGATAACGTGAAGTGTCAATGGATATCTAACACCTATATCCTGATTGCTTTTGGTACTTAATACAGCTGCGAGTCAGCATTCTCAATCCCAAAAATCATCTACAGGGCCCAATTTTACATTTTCACTTGTACTCACATTTGTTGCCAGCGGTTTAGACATTAATGGCTGTGTGTCAAGTTATTTTGAGGGGACAGCAAATTTACACTGTTTACAAGCTGTACACTCACTATTTTTAAAGTGTAATTTCTTCAGTGTTGTAACATGAAAAGATACAAACAAATATTTACAAAAATGTGAGGGGTGTACTCATTTTTGTGAGATACTGTAATTAGTTTGTTCTCCATTTACAAATATAATCTGTGTAGTTATTTGGCACCTGCAATGGCTCCTGTGTGCACGTTTTCCCTCAAAATTATTTTTCTTAAATTTTCTTATGTAATGAATGCCTACAGTATATTAGATGACCATTCTTTACTTATGAGTTTTTCCAGCAAGAAAGTAGTTGAACAGCCCAGTACTATAGGTTGCTTTGGGAAAAAGCATTTGCTATAAAAACAAATTACTACTTATAAATACAAACACAGCCAATGATGCTGTCTAAGTGGCCACTTCAGGACATCCTGGATCTTCCTAAGCCCATTTACAAAATTCACCTATAGTCCTTGAACTTTGCGTCTGCTGAGTAGTCATGCGGAGATGACTTAAGAGTGACAGGCGTATGGTCAGAGTGAGCTGACATAGTGACGTGTGGTCCTGACCCCTGTAAACGTGTCCCAATTCTCTGTTTGTTATTTACACTCCAGAACCTGAGGTAAGGAAAGCTCTGTCATGCAGTATTCATGGGCCTCTCGAAGACAGCCATACCATGCATACACATTTGCAGACGAACACAACCACACAAACAGGTTTCGATTACAGCGGCCAATGCAGACCAGACAGTTCTCCCTGTCTCTTTCTCCCTGCCATCTAACCTGAGATGACCAGATGATCGCCTCACCTAAAGGAGAGCACAGAAAGAAAGAAGGCCTAGATGGAAAAGGGGGAACTCTGGGCTTATTCTGAATCAACAAATAGTCTGAGCCATCTACGTCAGTGGTGGGTTGCAGGTCTGTTCTGAGTCATTAACAGCATGGAAAAATGCAGATAATAAAATATAATCATATAATCAAGCATAGTAATAGATAACAAATAAAAAGGCTTCTGCCACTTGAAAGGAAGAGGCAAAATTAGGTAGATGCAAACATGGACAGGTTACATGACATGCCGTCATCCTCAAAAACCATGAACACAACTTTGCAAGGTAAAGAAAATACAACCCAGACTGCATTAAATATGGATTAAGTTGCAGCGAGGATAAACATGGTTTGTGCCGACCACAATGTGTTTGTACAGTGAATTACTATCTCAATAAATAAATAATACTTTTTTAAAAGGAATTTTTTGTTACATTTGTTGAAAAACAATTTTAGTTCTGTACTGGGTTGCCACTTAATGTAAAATCTGTGTCCTGCAAAAAAGCCAGTTGAGAACCACTGATCTACGCTGCTAATCAAAAAATATATCTGCCACTCATACTTTGCCAGGCCACGCACTCATGGGCACTATAACCATTTGATTAGATAACTGTGTTGCCAGGTATTCTGAATGAAGCACACATTGGCAGGCTTATTTAAAACCAAGGGAAAGTATTTGCTGAAAGCCAATAATTCACAATAATTCAATATATAATGATGAAATAATTATACATAGTTATCTTTAAATATATTTACAGTATATATACAGTACATACAGTATATACTAATATATATATATATATATATAAATAATATTCAGATAATTAAAATGCATTACATTCTTGTGGCAGAAGAGTTAAACATTGATAAGGCCATACAAAAAGTGGCTTTAGAATACAGTGTGTTGTGTACTACCATATTATTGATCATAAGCAGATCGTTGGCATACAGTTCACAGCAATCCATTTCACAAGTGATTTTGTCAGTTAGTTTGAGATTTATTATGTTTGTACCCCTGCGTCAGACATGCTTGTGTAGAGTCTCGGGTGCGTCGCATCATAAACATACAATTTTTAGATCACTGTGTCAAGATAAATTTAGTGTAATACTTAGAAAACATCTTGAGATCCCTTAGTTCGCATTTGCGCTCCATCAAGTGTTTTGAACACAAGAACATAACGGATGTTTGTGTTGTTCTGCCTACTGAAGTGTTTTCTTCACTGTATAAACTGCTCGTTGCCACACAACTGAAATTTAAATTACTGCCCTCTGGAGTAAACAGGTGGTACTACAAGCTTGCATTTCTCAGGATTCTTCCTAATTACGGTCCACCCCAGACCGTAATAAGGATCGCATTGCGATTGTGTTAATTTTTTATAAAATGAATCACACTGAATGAATGCATTAAATCAACAGCCCTAATATATATATTTATATTATTTTTTAAATGTCCACATGTAAGCGTGAGACAGGGTTATCAACTCATAATACTTCAACACAACATTGAAAGGTTCAAGTAAACTGCATGCCCTAAAGAATTTTTTTTATTATTATTTATTCTCAAGGAAAAGCAATTTAAGTGAATACCCATGGCACCATCCTGCAAGCAGCCAGATGGTCACAACGGTGTGTGTTTTGCATAAAGGAGAGTGTGTGTGTGTGTGTGTGTGTGTGTATGTGAGCAAGTGTAGTAGAGGTGATAGATGATAGTTGTGGAGATGGATGGTAGAATGGACTAAATTTCCATACAAGCCACAGCAGAGATTATATTGCACAACATTTCACCTGCTGCTACTTGTACTGTTAGTCTAAGCAGGAAACATATTGACAGTGAATGTTACCTTGCTTTATCATGAATATGCACTGAACGCCATATTAAAAAACATCATACAAATTTCTAGGATTAAAATGTATCTATCTTTGTTGCCTCTTGAGAGTGTACATTAGACCTCATTCATGAAACACGAGCAGAACAACTTTTTGTAGAAATTTTTGTCCATTCAGACATAAATTCTCGGATTCATGAAAGTTTGAATCTTTTCAAAATGTTAGTTGTACAAACCAAATTTACACCTGCTCCCGATCACATGTACTGTAAATCGTATGTAAGAAATCCGAACATTGTGTTCTTTCAGACAAACTGCCATGACTACATATTGATAGAAGTGAAATTTAATAAAGGAAAAATAAGAAATAATAAAAAACCTATTATAATAAAAATAATAATAATAATAATAATAATAATAATAATAATAATAAACCTAATAATTAAAAAAATTGTGGTTGGTTGTTTTCTTTTTAAACCATATACTTAATTAAAAATGTTTATTTGATGCTTGCATTTACTTCTACAAAGTGTATTTTATGAACTCTGATAAATACATTTAATGTAGTTTTTTATATCTTGGCATGGTGCAAAACAAGTCATGGGAAGATGTTGCTTTTGCTTCTTTTTCTCGAAAAAATGTATGCCCTTTACATAATGTGACTGGTTGGACAGTTTCTCCATTTGATTTGAGCTCTATAATTAGGTTTCACTAATTCAGTAAAGGCAACAATAAATCGCATTGAGTTGATAATGTATGGTCAATGTTAATGCTGTTAGACCTATAAATACGTTCATTATATGGGGCGGCTGTGGCTCAGGTGGTAGAGCGGTCGGCTGCAGGGTTGGTGGTTCGATTCCCGGCTCACACGACTCCACATGCCGAAGTGTCCTTGGGCAAGACACTGAACCCCAAGTTGCTCCCAACGGCAGACTAGTGCCTTGCATGGCAGCTCTGCCGCCATTGGTGTATAAGTGTGAATGTGTGTGTGAATGGGTGATTGGGACACAGTGTAAAGCACTTTGGTAAACTCTAAGGTTAAAAAAGCGCTATATAAGTGCATACCATTTATATATATTTGAAGAGAAAAAAAATATTCTAGGCAAACACATTTAGAGCTGAGCTCATCAGACTGCATTATTGTTTGGGTTGCATTATTAGCTTTTTTAAATGGTCGAACAATTTCCAACAACCAAGAGGTGCTGTACAAGGCGTTTCACTCATACTGTCTGAAGAGCATCTGCATTATCCAGCAGGAACACAGAGCTTTGTGAAACAGTAACTAGGTTAAAGAAAGTAAATGGAAAGATTTGTGAGTATGGGTTTGATGACCTTGTCCTGTCCTGGTACTGTATGCTTTGTGTTGTGTTGTATAATTTGGATACAGAAAGGATGGTCAAAATCTATTTTCTCCTTTACTCAAATTTCTCAAAGAGATTTAATGAATGAGTATACTGAGAGGGTGTTGAAGGATGTCCAAAAACATGTGAGGCCGGCGTACAATAAAAATAATCAGAGTACGAGTGAAGACACCAAAGCATTATGTTTTTGGTTACATTAATGATCTAATACTTTTTATTATTTTTTTTTGCTCTAGTTAAAAGCTATAGATTGTACCCTAAAGGGTAAAGAAGGCCTTTGAAGAGACTGACCACAATGATCTAATTAAATCTCAATGTAAAAATCCCAAGCACAGCACTCACTTGTAAACTGTTCCTCCATTTCCATGGCCAAGCTGCTCCTGGTACTGGAGGTCATGTTCATTTATCTAAATGAACAGAAAGAAAAGACAGAAAGATGGACTGTAGTTATCCAAGGTAAGCAGAATTTTTTGTTTATACTTCTAAATAATCTAAACCATCTTCAAAGGAGTTTGATTGTGCTTGCAAACGTTCCTGAGTATTTCTCTCTGTGGGTAGATATATTCATGCATTCATACCCATGTTTTTAATGAGATTGAGCCATTGTAACTGTTCAATTGCCACTGCTGCAGCTTAATTTCTAATCTTTTGTTCAATACATTTGTAAAATTGTACAGTTAATTGAACAGAGCAGATTAATTAATTGAGAGAATGGCAGAGAGAGAAAGAGAGACAGGACACAGAACTACCAAAAGTGGAAGAAAAAACTAGTGAGGCTACACACACAAAAAATTGGACACCACATTATAAGGTAATTTTAAGTTTGACAGTGTACGGAGAGGAGGATCAATACAACATTTGCTGTTTAATTTATAAAAAGACAGTTGAGAGGGAGGGCAAATTTAATGATGACTTGTTTGCCTGCGCTGTCTTGTTTGACTTTGATAAAAGCTGTCAAAAAGGTAATACGATATGGGCCCTTAAGACACCAAGAGGCCATAGGGACCAGTTTGTTTTCCTGTGCTGTCAGTATTAGGGCCATCAGAATGGCCTCTGTTGTTCTTTCACTATTGAAACATAAGAGTGAGTAAAATTATTGTTAGTCTTTTTGGTTGAGTTTTATATTAAACTATTATTTATATTGTCAAGCCAGTTCTCACCTCCTCCTTTCCATTAATCCCTTTACACCCAGCTATTTGCATTTTTTTAAGAAAAGGAGGGAATTTTTTTGTGGCAATCAACATTATGCCACAAATGCTCTTGATTAAGCTTAACTTGCATTGAACCCATAAAACTCCTTTAACTTACCTAGTAACTTGTAAAAACTTGATGCATGCATATAGAAATCAATTTACAGCATGTATGATCACAAGTGTGTGTATCTACAGTATTTTACAACAGCTTTGAACCTGGCTCATCTGATCAGAATTTAGAGCCAGAATAATCTATTTTATAAAGGTTGTTTGTTTGTGGATAAATAGGTTTTGATTTGGCTCTTGTGATGGCAAATGTGAATGGTTGGGTGTCAATATGTGCATTTGTTATTGAGGGGGTAAGTGTTTCCCCTCGTGAACTGGAGTTGATGTGAAGTCAATGTTTTCCTGTCAGGCCTCACCATGACTGCACTGGCCCAAAGCAGGACCTTAGATTAGGCTCAAGTGAGGCAGAGAGACAGGGAGAGACAAGGAGTGTGTGTGTGTGTGTGTTTGCTAGGGCTCCATTAACTGTGCATGTTACAGGTGTCACAGGGGATACGACTCTCTTAATTGTCTATCTGACACACTCTGGTTGACAGACTGGCCCACTGGGGGCCTGTAAAGTGGGGGACAGAAGGTGACAGGGATGGGGAAGAGGGGTGGACAGCGAAAGGACAACCTGATCCAGCTCTGATTGATAAAGATCTCAACCATACCACAGAGAAAGGGTCACTGAACAGTCCTTTAAGAGCAATCAATAGACGCTTTCTCACGTTCACAAAGAGAATGAAATAAAATGGTCTAAGTGCTATCAAGCATCAACTGTTTGAGTGGTGACAGTATTTCTTACAAGATAATAAGTTAGGACACACTGATGGAAGCACAGCTTTTGTACAATTATAGTTTGTGTACATGTTTCTGCTACATTGTGGGGACCAAATGTCCCTCAAGGATAGTAAAACCTGAGATCACCTACACTGTGGGGCCAAGCCAATGGTCCCCATGAAGGAAATGGCTTAGTAAATTATGTTTGTTTTTTTTGTTTGTTTTTTTAAATGTAAAAATGCAAAAAGGTTTCTGTGAGGGTTAGGGGATAGAAATTATCTTTAGATCTGTATAAAATCCTTGGAAGTCTATGGAGAGTCCCCACAATGATATAAAAACAAGTTTATGTGTGTTTGTGTGTGAGAGAGAGAGAGAGCTACTATACCTGTCCGTTTGTCAAAATCTTCTTAAGCTCAGCTGAAGACTTTTTTAAACTGGCAAAGAGAAATGAAATATAAATAAATATAATGAATATTATTATGCAACAAAACTCAACAGTGCTATGTAAAATCCATTTGTTAAAAATTCTAATTTATTAATTGTTAACAGAGGGAAGTTACTTTCAACACCCCACTTTTCTTTTTTGTGCTTCCCAAAGGAGAAAGGGCCGAACTGTTCCTAGCATGATAAATAACGGTACCAGTACCATTTTCATTAGATCGCTGTACAAAACGGTACGATTGCAAACCATTCACCAGGAATGTTTCAGCACGGTTAGCTAACTGTACTTAGAAAAGAGAATTACGCTGGTGGAACGCCTATAGTGATGTGGCGACTCGCAAATGGTCACATGCCCAGTCAGTCGGTAGCCATGCCAATGAGCCAACAGAAAGGCAGGATAAACCGCCTTAACTGATAGGCCTAATTGTGAAAAACTTGCTTTCGTCAAATTTTAGGAATATACAAGCACATAGATGGAAATCTATGATAAGTCACAAAAAAAAGTCTTTAAATAAGAAATCTAGAAAGAGAGCTCATTTTGTTGGTAGGTACTGAATGGTCTGTGAATGTACTCTGTGAATGGTCTGTGAAATTTTTTTTTTTGAAAAATGCATATTTAGGGTGCATCAAATAAATCCACACGACTCCAGTCGACAAATAAAGTTCTTCTGAAGGCAAATTATTGATTCTTTTTTAGAAATACTTATATAAATCTTAACAACAAATTTTTGCTTCCGTACATCTCTGTGAGACACACTCATGAGAGGGATGACGTAAGCTCGTTGGTAAGGTCACACGTGGAGGAGGCAGGAAGCACGTCATTGTTTGCAAGAGGAGCGCTGTACAAAAGTTTAATTTTCTTTGTATAAGCGTATTGTTCAAATGGTCATTTGGTGTGTGCATCCTGGATGCTTCAACCTTCAGAAACCCCAAAGAAATGGTTGGCATTTACTACATGTGCACCACCGTGCCTCCATAGATCTCTGCCTCCCCAAGACTTGTGATTGCGCTGCTGCTACAGCCTCCTCCATCTCCCTCAGTTCCTCATTGGTGTATTCGGGCTAAAATAGGTAGGGTTGGGTGAAAAACTCCATCTTGTCTTCTCTTCTAAAATTAAAATCCTCCAACATAGTGTCTGAAATTGTTTTGGACTGTTTTGGTTTGTGAACGGCGCTTGGTCTGTGCACATTTCTCTTGTAAACAATGATGTGCTTCCTGCCTCCTCCACGTGTGACCTTACCAACAAGCTTACGTCATCCCTCTCATGAGCGCATCTCACAGAGATGTACGGAAGGGAACATTTGTAGTTAAAAAGAATATAAATATGATTCTAAAAAGAATCAATCATTTGGGTTCAGAAGAACTTTATTTGTCGACTGGAGTCATGTGGATTATTTTGATGCCCCCTAAATATGCATTTTGGACCGTCTAAAAAATTCATTCACATTTAGTATTTTCACTTGTTTAAAGGAAGATGCATGAAATTAAATCCTAAAAATCTTAAATTCTGTTTTGATGAAGAAAGAAAATCAGATACATCTTGGATGGCCTGAGGGTGAGTAAATTATAAGCAAATTTTCCTTTTTGGGTGAACTATTCTTTTAAATCAGCATCAATCACTTTTACAAAACTAAAACGCAACAATGGCTACATCAAGGACATGTTAATATCTTTATTTCTAATTGTGAATATAACATTTTAACAAACAATTGTAATAAAATTAACATTATTATTATATTTGATATATATTTTTAAGTGAAAATAGCTAAATTAAAAGCATATTGACACTTTATTGACAAACAGAAGAGAGGGGAAAGGAAATTATTGGAACAAGAGAGAGAGAGAGAGAGAGAGAGAGAGAGAGAGAGAGAGAGAGAGAGAAAGAGGAGAGAATGGGTTTGGGGCAAGCCACAGTAATCTTTCAAAGTAATAAACCCAATAAATTCAGAAACTTCCGCATGAAAGCACAAGAATACCAGAAAGTGTTAGTAATTATCTGATGAGCACTTTTTAATGGAGCAAAATTCCACCCAAAGGTATTACATTGGTAATTTTTAAACAGAATTTCATCCATCTAGAAAAGTAGCCCCACATCAAAAGGGCCATTTAGTCACCTTTAAAGATCAAATAAAATGTTTTGCTGAATCATTTTTACATTTCTGCGTTTAAACCCTCCGATATGAATTCCCCATAGATTTCCATTGTGAGAGCATTACTATAAAAATATTTTTTGATTAATTCTACAAACTGACAGACGAGTCAAAGTACTTTCTGTGGTAATCCACAGCATTACTTTTCCTTCTGCTCCCTCCTCTCAATGAGGGCACACATGATCTGGGCTCACTCACCTATCATTGGACAGGGAATCCGCCGCAGAGGAGCTCCTGCCACTCGAGGATTCAGGCCGCGTGTTCACCTGCGGGCAAACAAAGACAATCAGAACCCTGTGCTAATTAACCTGTGATTCAACAGCAACTGCCTGGTTTGGCCACAAGGTTAATTGGCTTTTGTGGGGGAGACAAAGAGAAATAAAGCGAGAGAGTGAGAGGCTTGATGAAAGGGGTCACTTCATCTATCAGGCTAAATTAAATATAACTCTGGGAACATCCTTAGGTAAAAAAGAAAAAAGGAATCAACATTACGTCCTTTATTTGTCATTTAACAGGATTCTTGAGACTGTTTATTGTAAGAGCCACTCTGATGGATCGCAGAGGGAGAATGAAAAGGAAAAAAAACTCAGAGTCACTATACAAACAAGTAGATTAATTGAGGTCTGTAGGTCACATAGTGTAGTGCAGTAAAGCAGCTATTCTTTTCTTAATTAGTGTCTATGAAGACCTCATTTAGATCAGTTTAGCTGTTTTTTTTTTTTTTTTGACCCTTTTTTTCAAGCCAATTAATTCTGAATTAAAACAAAACAAGAACAAGATTACAATGTTCTGTCATTCTATCTAGGTAAACAAAAACTTTTTTTGGATAAAATGTGATCTAATTAAATCTCAATGTAATTGAGACAGAGAGACACATGTATTTAATCGTCCAATTTAGATTTTTTTTGTTTACTAAATGAGTCAGAACAAATATACAGCAGAACAAAAATGCCAGAAAACACATCTCAGCAGATAAAAACACAATGAAAGGCAGAGAGGGGGTAGAAAGAGAGATAGAAAGAAAGAGAGAGAGAGAGTCTTACACAGTGGTACACACCATAACCAATTCATGCCCATCTCTGCTGAAACAATCATTGTGACACATACCTTCAGGCCGTGTATGTTCCGGATCCCTGGGGTCTTGCCGGCTGAAAAAGAAAATTGACTAGATTGTAGATCACGTGAGTCCAGAGAAAGAGCAACACACAAGCAGAATGTGTGAAGTGGAGACATTACAATTGAGCTCAGGAAGCTTACAACTGTTGTATAGTAAAAAGGTATGTGCATGTGTCGGTATTCTGAAGTAATTTACTCCACTAAATCAAACACATTTCACTCACAGAAGCCATTGAGAGAAGTGGGCTTTGCAAGCAGAAAACGTACACACATAGTAACAAACAAAAGAGTGTGTGGTATGGCTGAGTACGTGGGTTTAAACTGTGATCTAGGTAAGCCTCAGGCAGGTTGTTGCAGTGTTAAACTGTAATTTGGACCAGCACACTAACAAACACACACACTTCACAAACCTCGTGGAAATATCTGTAATGGCTCAGGTAACAGTCCATTGATCCGTTGCTCCATCACTGTGTTGCAGTACTGCAGAAAATACAGTGGATCAAACACTTATGAAACTCTTAAAAACACGCACTATAGCATATCAGAATATCATGCACAGAATCAATAATAATACATTTAATTTGATTAGCACCTTTCATACTACATTGCTTTGTATAAGTCTTGCAGTAGTCCAAATGAGTACAAAAGGCAATCTTACAAAACATTATTCAGGCTCCCTGCTCAGGTAATGCTTCTGAACCACCAGTCAGCCTGTGCATCAGTTTATCTGTTGTAATAGCTTCGAGGCGCATCCCAATCACTGAGCAGTCAGAGGCTGGTCCTCATGTAAGAGTAATCTGACAGTAATGGCTGCCAATTAATTAATTGTACTGCATGATAGACTGAAATGTGGTCAAATGGTTCTGAGCACGGCTCCATTCTAATCCTGATTTGAAGCACAACACTGAAAAAGGAAACCGCAACTGCGCCAGTGAGACTGGATCGGTACAGAACACCACACTTCAGTAACAGTAACCGTTCAGACCGATGGTGGAAAAAGGGGCTACAAATGTTGCTTTTTTTTACTCTACATGCCAGGCAGCACTGTGTTGATATTCTTTCAACATTCTAGTTAGGGTTTAAAATAAAGAAAGTATTATCGCTTAACATACAGAGTTGGCCCCATTCAATCTTTGTTTCGTAGACAATTCAGCCTGTGATATCCGTTTTTGGTTTATGTAAGCTTTATACCATTTAAGAAATAATCATTCTAAAATCAGTGTAAAAAAAGATTCAAGTTTGAAAAACTCCCACTCACTCAAAATGTGGAAGAGATATCATCATAATATTTTTATATTGAATTGTAATTGGTCATCTTTCTTACCTCTTTTTGAATACTGAATTGAACTTATTCAAAAAGCACTACCATTATCTATCAAATTTTTACAAGAATTATGACAAGGCTGTGAGGGACAGTCTCTTCAATGGGTTGTACAGCTTTTTAAAGTCTTTTGAATCATTCCGCACACAAAACATTGAAAAACACAGCCTTCCATCAAAAATTAAATGGATAAAAATGGTGCTGCATTTTGTGTGGCTTCTCATAGAAATCCAACAGTAAACATGTGGCTCTGATGTGACAATTCATACACCTGGAACCACAGGTTAAAACCAGTGGCGGGCCATGCTTTTTAAATCTAGGCCTTCAGTGTGTTTCATGCATTAAGAAAACAAAGTTTCCCAATGAATAAGACACGCTATGCCTTTGGACATCATACAATATTTTACAGCTAACTAATAATACAAATTGACATTTTAAAGACACGTCCACGCACGAAAGCCAAAACTTAAAATGACACTTAATGCTCAAGCAAGCCTAATTTTAACTGCAGCATGACAGTTTTGTGAAATGAACGTCTCCTGGACAGACTTTCAAAAATCATAATAATATTTGCGATTTAAATGTTGCGTGCAATACATTTTGTTTCATCAGGATACACGGTTATGCTGCGTTACATTCAAGTTGGATGAGGGATATTCCTCACTTGATATCTCTGACCATATTCCTACTTGACATTCCCCAATATTCGGAAGATGACATTTAAGGAAACGGAACTGCAAAACTCCCGTTAGCTTAGCAGAGGTTTGACTCATTAGAGATGTCTCCTATCAACCCAACTGATAAACAATGCTGCAGCACTAGCATTTGTGCTTCAGGTGTACGATTATCAAAAGAGATTATAATATTTTATACACCTGTTTCTGCAGGCGTTTGTTAAACAATCTTTAATATCATGTTATGTGGAAACAAACTCATTTATCAATATTAAAGTGAATGTATATCTCTCTGAGTGTCGACATGTGTGTGTGACATCATGCCCCTGAGTTGAGAATTTCTGCACGAGCATACAAGTTGTAATTCTGACTTCAAGATGCATTCTATTGCACTTTTCCTATTAGGAAGTTGTAAAATCCGACTTTCCAAGTTTAATGGAATGCAGCACTACTTTTCAAAACTTGATCCAACACTAATTTACACTTAGAAAACTCCTGATGTTGCTATAATGATGCAAAAAGCACTTACCAATTTACTTGAAGTGAAAATCAATCCTCCTTTCCTGTTTAATAAATTAAGCAATCACACCGTCATGCAGAACATCTCATGGTTTTAAATGGGGATCTCTTTCTCAAATGCAATAGTGACAGTAATCACAGTCAACTCGTCAGCGATATCTCGTGCTCTTCGCTTTCAATTTACATCACTTAAAGCGTGATTGCGTCACTCAAGGCCAACTAGAAGACTCATTCGGGACATATCCTAAAGTTCACACCCACCAAGAACAAATAAATCAATCTGATTGGCTGATGAATCTGCCAATCTGACTTTAGTTGCTCATTCATTTGCACTGTTGAGGGATTCTGTGGAAATTCTGAAGGCCTGACGGGGTGGAGCTCAGACTCATGGTGCAGACCAGAGGTGTTGAGAGCGTCAAATCAACCTTAAGTCATTCATTTTCTATGGCAGCCAGCATATTTATACACAATAATTACTGTGCAATTACTTGTTACAGTCCTTAAGTACATAAACCTATGACAAACAGAACATTTCCAGCAGAGTAATCTTATATAATATTGACTACAGGACTATTTAAGACTAATAGTAGACTGGATATGACAGAAATACACAACAATGTGACCGCTAATATAAACAGTAAGCATGCAATTGATCTTTTCCTCCAGCACTTCTGCTGCTTCTGTCCCAAAAATATTCAAATGCATTTTCTTTTTGACACAAGTACATACAAACACACACAGATCCCCAGCCTCCTTCCAAAAGAACTTTCAATTGATGTTTCAGTTAACAGAACCATCTGGTTGCCCAACCCCTTCTCTCAGTCCAGCACGAGACCTTTGTGCCCAAACACAGAGCCCCCATCACACACAATAAGGCCATTAAAAACCACAGACCCAGATGGACAAGAGAGGAGGGGAGAGTGCAAGTGTTTGAGTGAAACACAGAAACAAAGAGAGCGAGAGACAAAGACAGAACAAGACAAAGGTCAAAAGCAAGGCTAACTGCGGGCCTGGCGGTATAGTGCTGTCTCTCCACTGTGTGTGAATGCATGATGAATCCACTGGGGCACACATGAGGACATGCAGAGGAAGCAGTGTTAGAGCAGCTGTTATTAAATACCCTATTTATCACTGTCACCTCTCTGCACTGCCTGCAGGCGCTGAAACCATGTAGCTCTACCAAAACACACACACCTTTAATTTTCCACTCGGCTGCTTTATCGATTAGGGCTGCAATTACCTAACTAATCTGTAACAGTGTATTAAAAGAAAGCTCCCTTTGTTGGACAATAACTAAAGGCAGTTTGATCACAGGAAGGCAGCTTGAGAGCTAGAGGGAACAGAGTCGTCGGACCTGCGCTCTGTTGGAACCCAATCATTAACACACCCAGAGTAAAGTGCTCCGTAATTAGCTGGCCCAGCCTGGAAGATCGGCACCTGTGAGTGTGTTTGTGAGTCATTAGGCTACACCTGACATGGGCCAGTCTTTAACTTTGAACTAACATCCTTTTCCTCCATACTGGAAGAACTGACATTCCTTCAGTCCTTGAGGGTTCACTGGGGACCCTGAACATCTCAGTGATCATTTATGTGCAGACTGTTAAGAGTTAAAAAGGGTGCAGTCAAGACAGTTTGAAGGTCAGATTCCACTAGAGAGCTCAGTGAATTAGCTTACGCACCTGTAAAGCAAGAAGTCATCTCCTAATTCCTATTAACGCTACAGAATAGTAGATCCTGTCACATGGAATTAAATGAACCAAATTCATAAAGGTCTCCACAGAGACCACAGAGCCAGCAAGGCAAAGGGCATATGCTTGAAATATGACTGGTTAAAAGTACACGCAAACTCCCCAACATGTTACACGCATATTAAATTTCGCCTTTCTCAGCAGCTTGCGCTCTCCCCAGAGGAGCTGACAGCATCGTGGCAGGAAAAACTAATTTTCAGAAAAAGTGGACTCAGTTGTGCTGTTAACCAAAATACGATGGAGAGGCAATCTCCAATACACCATAATATTCACTGTCAAGAGTGATATGGCTTCAAAGACTTTATTTGTGATCACATATTCCTTAAGAGTCTCTCTGCTTTCAAGCATTATTGCAGACCATTGGGATAACAAATGAGAATACTTGCATTACCTCACATCTCTCCAATGTCAGAATTTGCATTTCAAAATCAGCTGTCATCGAAAAGCTACACCACCCACACAGAATTAATCAAGGCTGAAAAAAAGTTGAATTACACTCTGGGATGGCAGGACACCCCAGAGACATCATTGTCAGTGTGTCACCTTCTGGCCTAATCTGGCTAATGACGGTAATGGCCTTGAGACGAACAACATTGATAAAGCATCTCTAAAAATAAATAAATAAATATCAAAAAAGTGACTTCATTTCCTGCAGACGCAGAGGCAGTGGTTTTGAAGCCTATGGCTACTGTAGAGTCATTGAGAGCTGATGGGGGGTAAAAGACAACACCAGCTGAAAGTGGATTTTGAAAAATTCCTCTCCTCAGGAAGGCGATATTTCTAATGAGGCGAAACTTTAAGTATTGAATAATAAATAATAAAAGTTGATAGTTCATTTAGTTTCCACTGTACTTCACAGGGGGAAAACTATTATGAGTCATTAAACTTGGTGTCCACAATGTAAGCAGTAAGTATTGAAAAACACTTTTACAGTGGTCTTGAAAGAGGAACATTAACAACAACAAACAAAGAGCCAAGAGAAAGAAAGGAAGACAAACAAGATTAGTTAACAATATTACTTGAAAAGGAAGACTTTTAAATAGTTGTCATTGAGAACATCAGGTAGGAGTTTATGACAGCATCTATTCTTAAAATATTAATTCAATGGGGGTGTGAAACAAATCTTTGGAACGTTTTCAATTTGTACCTGGCTCACAGGGGAAGGCCATTGCCTGATTCAACACAAAAGTAATGAAGAAATTTTTTTTATATATATATATATATATATATATATATATATATATATATATATATATATATATATATATACTGTATATATTAAAGTTTTCCCTTCGCTTATCTTGCTTGGATAACACCTGTATAATTTTAAAAGAGACCACATGTTGCTCTGGAAACATCAAGTGATGAGATCAGAAAATATTTGAACAGAAAAAGGAAATATGTAGCTACTTGTCATCTTCATCAACAACAAAATATAATTAAAACGTTTTCTCCAAGTTTTAGGTACTTCTCCCCGGGACTAGTACTTTGTCACTTTCGCACATTTAAGGGGGATTTTAAGCTCCTACTCCAGAGTAGGTACTTCTGGAGCGTAGAGGGACTGTGGGAGACTGTGGGAGGTGTTGCAACCTGTGATTGGTCAAAAACCTATTATGCACAAATAGCTTTGAGAATCTCAGGAGTAGGGATCGGTATCGGCTCCGATACGGAAGTTTTTACACGGATCGGGTATCGGCCCGACCCAAATCTGATAGTGTGTGTTAGTCATGTTTATTGCTGTTAAGCTCCAAAAATGACATAAAAGCATCATACAAATATAATTCAAGTAGTTCATATGGCTAGTGCATTTTATTCAAAGCCATTTGAAGACGTGCATTAGTTCTGTGAATCACAAAAGGCTGTGTTTAATAAGTAAATATTAGGGCTGTCAATTTAACGTGTTAATTCAGTGCGCAATTAACACAATTAATCGCAATGTCCCCGGATTGTAATAATGAAGATTCCGGAGAAATGCAAGCTTGTAGTACCACCTGTTTACTCCAGAGGGCAGTAATTGAAATTTCAGCTGTGTGGCAACGCGCAGTTTATACAGTGAAGAAAACAACAATTTAGCAGACACAAGGGACATCAAGATGTGTTCTAAGTATTAAACTATATTTAACTTGACACAGTGACCTAAAAATTTTATATTTATGAATAATATATTTATATATATGCATGTCTGACGCTTGTTGAAATTGATGGGTCCCTAAACAAGCCCACACAATAAATCTCGAACTGATTGATAAATTCACTTGTGTAATGGATTGCTGTGAACTGTGTGTCAATGATTGACTTATGATCAATAATATGGTAGTAAACAATACATTGTATTCGCTTTTTGTAGTGTCTTATTAATGATTAACTCTTCTGCCACAAGAATGTAATGCATTTTGATTATCTGAAAAAAAGAACAAAAAAAATATAATTTTTTAAATATTTAAAGATAACTATGTAACTATGTATGTATAATTATTACATCATTATATATTGAATTATTGTTACATGCTTTCTCAGCAAATATTTGTATATGTGATTAAATGCAATTAATTAATCGGGACATTATGTAATTAATTCGATAAAAAATTGTAATCGATTGACAGCCCTAATAAATATATAAGATGAATGCGCAGCTCCAGCGCGTTAGTGAATGGTGCTGCTCTGTTGAAACAAACTCACACATAGGCTGGTGATGCACTCATCGCTATTTTTAGCCTTCACAGCAGTGTGCAATAATTTCAGATGTAGATGCTCAATAGTTCGTTTCACTTATATGCATTTAGAATGGCATTGGAGGTGCATTTTGCCATAATTTGTATAAGACGCGAATTAAACTACTGTGAACTTGCCCACAAACAGTCACAGGAATTCCTAGAGAGTTCAGAATGTCAAAATAAAAGCGTGAGGGTTTAAAAAGTGCATGATCTAACCTGTTGATATGCAATTCCCCCGCATTAATTAATGTTAACAAATTATACATCTTTTCAAAGGATTCACCATTGATATCCGATCTCTGCTTCACAATAGCAATGCTCCAGAAACAGCAATTTAGTTATTCGTGCCAGGAGTACAAATGAAAACATGCAATATCAACACAGGATTTCATATCTTTGTTATGAATACGTGATTGCCAGATGAATCCAGTTCGCCACACTTGGGTCAATTGTCCATGACAAGCGTTCATTGAAAAACATCCAACAGCACTTTTTGTCCATAAAATTGATCAATCTGGGAAATATTGATATATTCTCCATTGTTTACATGAGATCTCGCCTGAAAGAATTACCCTTCGTCATCTTTCTTCAACAAACTGCAATCTGAGCAGCATTTATGTTGTAAAACTGTATATTATCTTATATATTAGAGTCTCATAAATAAAATGAGCCTGTCTTCAAAGTCTATTTTTAAAAATGTGCCATAGTTTTATTCATAACAGCCAAGCAGTGCAGTCAGATTTTGTGTCGTCTTGAAAGGCGGAGCCTTAATTTTACTCTGTACACCGGCAGCGATTTTCTGAGAAAAAAGCTTACAGGAACCTCATTTTTTGTTAGATCATCTTGAAATTTGAAACGTAACTTCTTTAGACTTGTGGCTTAGAGAACATTGTATTTCTGGGTTGTCTTGGCACTTTTAGAATTGTGTTTTATAGATTATAAAATACTCCAAAAGGTCCAGTAAATACAACCATTTAAGTTAAGGTACGTCATTTTCATGGTTTGTGCTCAAAAAGGGGTGCGTATCAACAGGTTAAATATATTACTGTTGTATTTAAAAGTCAATAATAATAATATTAATAACAATGTATTATTAAAATTATTATTGTCATCATTAGTATGTTTCCAATTTATAACAATATTTAAGTTGAATGTGTTTGAAAAAATAACTGTGCGAAAAGTGGACTGATGTCTTACAACTAAATTGAACAAAAAAAAGAGATCTGAATCCTTTAAAGTCAAGATACAAGTACAAAAAACCCCCTAAAAAACACTGTTTTTTCTTTTCTACTGAACACTAAGACTGGAGTTACTGTTAATTTTGCTGCTACATTATCTAGTATACTAGTTAACAACAAAGTTTAACTTAAGCTATACATTTATAATGAAATAATGTGTAGTAGTTAATGTCTTTATATATTAAAGGGCACACCCAATTAATTCCACACAGTAATGTATTCTAAACTGATTGTGCAAAAAAACAACAACACTGGTATCGGATCGGTAACGGCTGATATTGAGATTTCCGGTATCGCAATCGGATCTGAAGAGAAAAAGTTGTATCGGTGCATCCCTAGTCAGGAGTCCACATCTGCCATATGTGAACTAACTTTTAGTTGCTAGCATGTAACTCAGAGGATAACACTCATTTTACAATTCCCTTTACAGAAATAACATTTAAAAAACAAAGTATACAAAGAGAAACATCCGTTTCACATGCGTGTGTGTGTGTGTGTGTGTGTGTGTGTGTGTGTGTGTAACTTCTTCAGGAGACACGCTTTGAGTTTTCATCGCATCCGTACTGTTTGTAATGTGTGACTATACAGAAAATAAAGTGATTTCTGGATTACTACATCTAATTTTTCCTGGAATGATGGATATAAATAATCAGATGTTTATCGAGAGTGGGTAATTGAACTCTATTATACAATATCCATCAGGAAATTATTAACTGTTATTATTAACAATTGCCATTGTAACTGCGTGGTAACTTCCATCAAAACGTCTTATATAAGTCAATGAGTATTTCAGTACAGTATTTTATTTTGTCATAAAATTATTTATTGTAAAAGATTGCATTGATAAATAGGTATATAGTGCATTTTCAAAAAAAATTCTGCAAAAGTGCAGAATGTAGATTCGATCATGGCACCCTCTGTTGAATTTTTTTATTTTGTTGTTGCTATTGAATCGTGTGTGCCAATGAAGTCAGAAGAAAAATGATCAGTACTCAATGACGTCACAACGGTGGTAACTTTTGTGAATGTGAATGCAACAGAGGAAAAGTTTCCTCGGTTATCCCATTACTTGTGAGAGTTCTCATCTAGAAAGTTACTAAAGGAAAAGTTCAGGACTGTATGTGGGAAAGGGCCTAGTAGCTCAGCTGGATTTTAACACCCAAACAACATGCATACTCACATACGACAGCATAGCTTTGAGCTCCTCATCACTGCGAACTGTGATTCGGTCCCCAACTTCATCCTCATCTGAAACGAAAGCGTACACAGCTAAATCATTCAAGGGTGCAGGTGAACAGCTAGTACCTAATAATTTATCAACATTTTTTTAAAAAATTTGGTAACATTTTAATTTGTTTGGTTACTTTCCTGCATGACAATCACCCCTTATAAGCATAATTATAGGGCAATCATAATAATGATATCACAAAAAGTAGGGATGCTCTGATCGATAAGCCACCGATCGGTATCGGCCGATATTCACGTCCTATGACTGGATCAGTGATCCATAATTTGGCAGATTGCATATACCGATCGCTCATGATGCAAAGACCTGCGGCTCCTATAAGACTTCAGCAACGCTGTCATGACATCACAGAGTGTGGGGAATACTGGCATAGTGTTGTAAGACAACAAACTTGATTCAGCAGATAAGAACGATGCAGTGGGAGAGGTATGGTGAATATGAAAAGTTTGTGCACTGTACAGTTAATGTGGCGTTTCACACGCGACAAGGCAAAAGGAAAACAGCACGAGCTGTAAAACGGTCCTTATTATCGCTCATGGTGGCACGCATAGAATAATAATAATTATATGAAATAAGGACGAATCAATAACCAAAAATGTCACATTTTTATTTACACCTTTGGGTTATCAGTGTCTTCAGTTTGACATGAAGCTTCATCTTAATATAGAGAATAATTTGTTAGCCTATACTTTTTTTTTTTTTAAGCAATTTTAAAAAACATTTTAAACTTTTTAAACTGTTTTTGTGAACAAAAACAAGGCAAAGTGATATTACAGGGAAGAGGAAAAATTCAGTTAATAGTGACAGTGTGCAGAAAGTTTTTATATAGCCAGTTATGATGGATCCTGATAAAAGGTGAAATTATCAGGATCAGCCAATCAGGTGACAAGGAGATTAGTGATCGATATTGGCAGTAAAAATCCTGATTGGAGCATCCCTAACAAAAAGCACAAAAGCAGCTATATCAATCACAATTTGTTGTTGTTGTTGCTGTTGCTGTTGTTTTATTACATAGGGAGGACTTTTGGCTTTAGTGAAAGTAAATTACATATTTGAATCGTATGCAACTCCATTGCTTACATTCAAAAGCAGTGACTGTGGCTTCAGGCATGACATCCCTGATCGCGGCCTGTAAAACAAGAGACTCAATAAAAAGGAATACATTGGACTGACAGCTGTCAATCAGCACCAACATCCTCAAATCTATTCACAGAGGTCCCTGATATTATGACATCATCTATGAAGGGTTTCTCTCTGTGAGATATTACAGGAAGTTACATTGTAAATAAACGTTAAACATCATGTCACCAGCAAATCATTGAAGTTCAGATGTGATGGACAATCCACTAATGAGTCCATGTCCCCCACAGGTGTCTTTATCCGGATGATTATTCCTTCAGATTCCATGCTGCACAGGTGATTCAAAACAAGTAAAACCATAACAAAAGCACAGAGACAATCATAATCTTAGCTTCCAGGGAAGATTTGCTCACACACACACACACACACACACACAGCAGTTGTACTGCAGGCTAGGCGGCTAGCTGCTTAGTATTTCTCATATAGCTGAAGCTGCGAGTATTCCGGCTAAAACACGAGCTAAATTTCATTATATAAGCACTGAACGGATAATCTGACTGTTAAACTGTGGATTTCATTAGTTTACTGACTGTCAACATTGAAAGTAAAGTAGAGGAAGTTTAGCGGAAGTGTTCCCCCGTTTACCCGGAAACTGAGTTTCCATGTGACGCGTATAAAAGCCTCGCAGAGAAAGAAGAAAACAATTCAGGAAGACACTCATTGCTTAGTGAATTGTATATATCTTTATTTATTTAAGTTGTATGTGTAGAGTGTTTGCGTTGATCCAAAGGAAGATGAAAAGCATTTTTATTTAATTAATCTTTATATATTTCTGACCAAATTTCATAACCATAAATGCAGATTTACTAGTATTAAAACAACTTCACGGTTTTATTGTGTGAAGCCAGGCAGGCTTAACACTGATAATCTTAAAGAGATTTTTGTGAGATATTATAAGTTTTATTTGAATTATTTTTTTCTTTGCATTTTATCTTTTGTATTATTAATTCCCTTTTTGTTTTGTTTGTATTGCATTATTCATCCTATGATACCGTATACGTTATTATACCTTCTGCCTTATTATGTCATTATTTTTTATAATTATGCAAACTGTATAATGTTGAGAAAAAAAATGCTTATCAAGTGTCTGTGTAAATGACTGTTGTTCTTCTAACTGATAGGATGATGTTAATTTATTAAAGGCTATTTAAAGTGATAGTTCACTTAAAAATGAAAATTCTCTCATCATAAACTCACCTCATGCCATCTCAGATGTGTATGACTTTCTTCTGTATAACACAAAGTACTATTTTTAGAAGAATAATTCAGCTCTGTAGGTCCATAAAATGCAAGTGAACTTGAACAGAACTTTGAAGCTCCAAAAAGTACTTAAAGGCAGCATAAAAGTAATCCATTCAACTCCAATGGTTAAATCCATATCTTCAGAAGCGACAGGATAGGTGTGGGTGATAAACGGATCCATATTTAACTCCTTTTTTTACTATAAATCTACTGTTGCTTTCACATTCTGAAATTGAAAGTGGAGATTTATTTAAATAATGTTTTGCTACATTTTTACACAAAGCGATTGCAATGCTTAAGAAGACTTATATTAAACCACTGGAGTTGTATGGATTACTTTTATGCTGCCTTTAAGTGATTTTTAGAGATTAAAAACCATTAATTTTTATTGTAAGCACCTATAGAGCTGAAATATTTTTCTAAATATCTTTGTTTGTGTTCAGTAGAAGAAAGAAAGTCATACACATCTGTCCCAGATGAAGGTGAGTGAAAGATGAGAGGATTTTCATTTTTGGGTGAACTATCCCTTTAAAATTCAGAATAATTACAATCCTAAATTTATTATGATATAAAAAATAATAAATCTCTTCTGTATTTAACTTATTTAATTTAATTTATTTTCTGTTTAAAACAGTTGGTCAGCCTTTAATTTGTGTGAAACTTACTTGCTGCTTTAACTTACCACAATTTAAACTCTTTCGCCTCCCCTCCAACTTCGTTTTCCATCCTCCAACACAAAAGATATTTTTCTGTTTGGCATATTTCATGCATTCATTTTGTAAGAAATATTTTTATCGGCTGTAGATTATATCATATTTTATTGTTTTACTTGATTTTTTTTAAAACATTTATTCTGCTTTACTTACATACAATTTAAATAGCATTAGCATTTAAAGATTTCCACTTTGCACAACTCATTAGTGTGTAATTGAATGTACAACAAAGAACATTTAATGCCTTGTTGATTACAGCCTTATCTTAAGGGAAGACTTGTTCCCTCAATCATGGTCACAGCCTGATTGCAAAAACCTCAGCAGACATTGATCCTTTAGCAATGTAGAGTTGTGTTTCTGCTAATGCAGTCTGGATACCTTAGACCAGTGGTTCTTAACCTTTTTGACTCGAAGGCCCCCATGCCCGAAACTAGACGTGTCTAGATTAATTATTAAAATAATTAATCATGGATCATTTTTAATTCTAGAAGTTTCAGAAAGAGTCTGTTTATAATTTGTAGGCATTCATTTTAATGTGTGTGTGTGTGTGTGTGTGTGTGTGTGTGTGTGTGTGTGTGTGTTTTATTTTTAGCATTTTAATTAAGTTGAATTATTTTAATTACTTTAATATTTCTTATTTTAAATTAATTTTAAGTCAACTTGAGCATAGACCATGGGCAGGATTTAGAGATACATGTAGTGATAAAAAGCTATGAAAGCTAAGTGGCAATCTGAAATCCACAATCATATGAGCACTGCCAACATGTTGTGGTCATAGCCCAAAAAAGATCAGGTTCCACATCAAACTTTAAAACAATAATGCCTCTATCCTCTCAGTTCCTGACTGTATTTTCAGCCATAAAGCTGCCCTGTCAATGGAACAGATTTGTAGTCTGAAAGAGCAGTAGAAGAATGCCACCTTAAATGTTTTCTTTGCTCTTTTTGTAAAAGGACAAAAGCTAAATGCTTAAATACGCAGTTGGGTTGCATACAATTGAATGAAATCCATTCTCCTTTCAAAATACAATTTAAACAATCCGCTTTTAAACTCTCTTATGTTAGTAAAAACTTACTAAGAGCTTTCTGTTTAATGATCAGATTATATTACTCACATTACAATTGCCAACTGGTTGAAAAGAAGTGGGTGATGTTATTATTTTGATAGCCCTACAAGCTGCTACAGATTGTGTGTACAGCTGAATGCACACAGATACACGTGGCTCATAAACACACAATCAAATCTGATGAGTGGTTAACCCTCCATGATCTGAGATTATTCAGAATGAGTCATCTTCTGCTCTGCATGACAGTGACTGTGTGTGACACCGCACAATAAGTAATGGCTTCATTGTGGTTTCATCGTTTCACATTTAGGGAAGGAATTATAGACAGAAATGGACTAGCAGAGTCAAAGTATCTAGCAGTAAAGTGCTGATTAGAGGAGAGATGTAAATGGCAAAAGTGTTCCTCTGTGGGCCTGCTGTTATGGCCTTCTGCAAGTGCAGTATAAAAAACAAAACAAAAAACAAGAACAAAAAAAAACATGCCAAATCAGCAAGACCAATTATCAGAAATCAAACTCTGGACCTGGCTGTGAAGAGGGCTGTAGATGGGAGGGAGATGGCTAGAATGCAGTGTCTGGTAATTAAAAAACATTTTATCAGCCTGAATGGTCTGCTCTCTCTTTCTTTCCATCGACAAGCTGCTTAGCTGAGACTGAGCTGTTTGACTTCAGATATATGAGCTGCTGGTATTTAACTCTGTACTGGAGAAGTAAAAGAACAAAAGACAAGCTAGGGAAGTTTTCATTACTGCAAATAAGGCTGTAATGATATCTCTCACTGTTTCTTTTTTTAATCTCCAAGACAGCCTGTTTCTGATGTTCTCGTTTGTGCAAAACAATTAAAACTTTGGTTAAAGTTGGGTTTCCCAATGAGACCTAAGATGCACACTCATCACTGATTGTACTGTATATTATGATTCATTAGTAATGCCTGCCATTGGCTATTGGATATTAGCAATATCGGCAATATAAAATTGAGAGATCTACTGTTCACTGGTTTATTCAAATAATTTCTTGAAAATAATGTTATTCAAAGTCAACGTACACTTTATTGTCCCCAAGGGGAGATTTGGTGTGTACTCCTTGTTGCTAAACTGAACATAAAAATTACACACAGTACAACACAAACATACAATAAAAAGACTTTCAGTCAATGTGAACAGCTATTTAAAAATTGCACTGGTACAGGCACAAATGAGTTCCTAAACCTATTCAGTTTACAATGTGGATCTCTGTCTCTTCTCCCAGAAGTAAACATTTTATACTGTGAGTAAAAAAAAGTGTGATGAATCGCTCAAAATTATTTTCAATTGACTAAGTAGTGCTCTTCTAGAGACTGGAGGTTGTGGTATTCTTTCCATCCCATAATTTTCATTGCTGTCTGTACTAAATGTATTAGCTTATATTTCAGCTTCACAGTAAGATGCAACATCACTTGACAATGGTCACAATGCCCTTAGGTTCAAAAACAAGCTCCTCTGTTTTCTTTTCATTTATTATTTAATAATTCTTATCACACCACTGAACAAACAAACTTATGGTCTTACTGGTAGATAGTGCTGATATTATCTTGCACTTGAAGTAAACTCAAAATAGCAGTGTCATCCAAGTATTCAAAATTATAATTCTGTGAATGCCTGCTTGAGAACTAATTTTTTAAAAAGTGTATTAAGGACTGGTGAACTAACACAGCCTTGTGGAACACCCGTACTGATAATTGTTGTTGTAACAGACTGTTATTTACTTTCAAACATTGCATTCTATTTGTTAAAAAAGAAGCAAACCATTTGATAATTGATGGGTTTACACTCAGCTGCGCCAGTTTTTTAGTCAACAAATGAGGTTGAAGTGTATTAAAAGCAGAGCTAAAATCGATAAAAAGTAACCGAGCATCTGCTCCAGGATCCTCCAGGTGTTTTAAAATCAAGTGTATTATGCTGTTAATGGCATCCTCAGTGACCCTTCCTGTAAAGAATCTAATTTACTACTGACATATACCTTTAACATAGACACCACACACTTTTCAAAACATTTCATTACAATTGAAGTTTGTGCAACAGGTCTAAAGTCCCACAGAACCACATTATAGCGACCACGAGGAGGTTACCCCATGTGACTCTACCCTCCCTATCAACTGGGCCAATTTGGTTGCTTAGGAGACCTGGCTAGAGTCACTCAGCACCCCCTGGATTTGAATCCAGGGGTGGCATCTTTACTCGCTGAGCTACTCAGGCCTCCCAATCACATCTTTTTAGAGACCCTATTGTCCGTGCATAATTTAATATAATCCATCGTTACCACAGCTGCTTCTTGTATGAATATCCTTGCAGGCTACAGCACAGAAGAATAAAAAAAACACATTGAAGGCTCTTTGAATATCTTCATTCTATTGCTCCTCAATGTAGTTGTAAATTTAAAGGTGATAGACAATGTATAGAATCTAGGTCATGGCAACTTAAGAAATGATTTAACCTGGAATTCAAACCAGTCAGCCAATGGCTGGCAACCTTTACTCATACTCATATAAAACATACAAAACAGTTTAATCATGCAAAATAGCAAAGAGTCTTACAGTCTCTAAACTTTATTAATGCTGAATAATAACAATTTTCTACAGAGAAATAAAATATAAAATCTGTCATATATACTGTATATGTATACAGTATATATAGATATATATATATATATATATAGATATATATATATATATATATATATATATATATATACATACACACACACACACACACACACACACACACACACACACACACACACACACACACTGGCTGCCAAAAGTTTGGAATAATGTGCAGATTTTGCTCTTATGGAAATTCATCAAAGTGGCATTCAACTGATCACAATATATAGTCAAGACATTAATAAGGTGATAGATTACTATTACAATTTTCGGAGAGTTCTCATAAAAAACTCTCTTTGCATATCCTTGGCATTCCAGCTGTTAGTTTGTCCAGATAATAAAGTGACATTTCACCACACACTTCCTGTAGCACTCGCCATAGATGTGGCTGTCTTGTCGGGCACTTCTCACGCACCTTACAGTCTATAGTATAGGTTTAAAATCTATAACACTCTTTTCCAATTATCTGTTGTACAATGTCTGTGTTTCTTTGCCCACTCTAACCTTTTCTTTTTGTTTTTCTGTTTCAAAAGTGGCTTTTTCTTTGCAATTCTTCCCATAAGGCCTGAACCCCTGAGTCTTCTCTTTACTGTTGTACATGAAACTGGTGTTGAGTGGGTAGAATTCAATGAAGCTGTCAGCTGAGGACATCTGTGGTGTTTATTTCTCAAACTAGAGACTCTGATGTACATATCCTCTTGTTTAGTTGTACATCTGGGCCTTCCACATCTTTCCTTGTTAGAACCAGTTGTTCTTTGTCTTTGAAGACTGTAGTGTACCACCTTTGTATAAAATCTTCAGTTTTTATTTGGCAGTTTCAAGCATTGTAAGGCCTTCATTCATCAAAACAATGATTGACTGACGAGTTTCTAGAGAAAGTTTTTTTTTTTTTTGCCATTTTTACCTATTATTGACATGCCAGTCTATTGCATACTGTGCCAATTCAAACACAAAGACAATATTAAGCTTCATTTAACAAACCAAATATCTTTCAGCAGTGTTGGACATAATGGTAAGTGATTTTCTATATCACTTTAGAAAGTATCAATTTCCTTCTGAAATGTCAAAATCTGTACATTATTCCAAACCTTTGACTGCCAGTTTATATATATATATATATATATATATATATATATATATATATATACTTGTTCTTGGAAAAGAATTAACAATGCATTCAGTATTGACCATAACTCCACTCTCCCACCTGATTTACTGCAGCTGGAAAGAGTCCAGCACTCTGATTGTAACGGCTAAAGTGTGAGCAATATGTAAATGAGAGCCTTGTTGCATCCATAAAGTAGTGATATACATGCATAATAAATTGGCTTGTGAATATTTTATTACCTGTTTATTTGGCTCATTTGTCACTATAGTGGCAGGTTCTGCATTAGGTACTACCTATATCTTTCTTAGTATATTTTATATTCATTTTTCCTCTGCTTCTATCAATCAAATCTACGTCCTCCATAGACATTTTATTTGATTGTTGAAATAAAAATCAATTGAAACTTTATTAGTTAGTGTTTGCTTGGATGTGTTAATTTGAGTAATTTAAAAGGTCTTATCTGAGGGAACTTTTTTTAAGTTGTTCCATTTGTTGTTTAGTAATTCTTTGCTTTCTTTGAGGCTATTCAACTGAATCTCAAACAAGACAGTTCTTTTCGATTACAGTTTTGCCACATGTGAATTTGGACAAAAATTAATATTAAATGAATATCTAATATGATTAACACTTTGAGGAAAGTGTAATACTGTGCACTAATTGACAAAGGCCCTCACCATCTTTCTTAGTGTCTAGTGCCAACACCACATAATGTGGCCTGGCTTTACTGCATTCGCTACCCTAACATCTGTTTAGGAAATAGGATCATTATAAGCATATTAAGAGGTCAGTGGGATCAATGTTTTGTGTTTAAACCAGTACATTTTCACAGTCATATCAGAGCAGAAACACTGTGAGTGGGAGCTGATAAATCAAGCCTAAGGGGGTCTGGTAATAGTTCTGAGCCAGGTAGCACTCTTCTCTGATCTTATCCTATTCGTCACCTTAAATGTTCTGTCAGTGTGTATACTAATGTACTCATTCTACTGCATTTAAATCTGACCATACTGAAGACAGATAATCTCTACTGTTATTTCCCTTGCCCTATTTCCCTAGTAGAAAACCCTAATTCTGTTTAGAGTTACAGTAATGCCTGTAGTACTTTTCACTTTTAATTATTACTGCTATCTGTCCTGCATATTAAAACTGCACTCTTCAGAATGTATATTGCAGCCTACATTGTTGAAAAGATGGTTACCTCAAGGAGTTATTTCTACTTGATCTAACCCATAAGAATTACTTCTGTTGGTGTATCAGTGTATAGATATGTGAAGGCACAGATTGAAGTACCGGTGTGGAGAAGTGCGAGTCTGATTCAGTGCAGTATCAGCTCATTAAAGTTACCATACAAAAATTGTTTTCAGTGTACATGTATTTACTCTGTATATTTTGTGCTTATATATCAAGTGTAACTTGGCTAAAAAAGTTCAAAAAATTCTGATTCTTATTCTGATTTGATATGGATAAACTACTACCCTGATGGCATACTAACTTTAACCAGACGTCTGTTTGACGTGTCTGTCTCAAGGAGCATTTTATTAGGAACTCCTCTACACCTACTTATTAATTAGATTTTCTAATCAACAAATCGAGTGGCAGCATTGCAATGCATAAAATCTTGCAGATACAGGTCATGAGCTTCAGTTAATGTTCACATCAACCATCAGAATGGGAAACAATTTGTCAGCTGTGGCATGAATGTCGGTGCCAGACGGTCTGGTTTGAGTGTTTCTGTAACTGCTGATCTCCTGGGATTTTCACGCACAACAATCTCTAGAGAGCAGCAGTTCTGCGGAAGGAAATGCCTTGTTGATGAGAGAGGTCAAAGAAGAATGGCCAGACTGGTCAGAGCTGACAGAAAGTCTGCGGTAACTCAGATAATCACTCTGTACAATTGTAGTGACCAGATTAAAATCTCAGAATGCACAACACATCAAACCTTGAGACAGATGGGCTACAACAGCAGAAGACCACGTCCGACAATTTATTAGGACCATAGTGTTCCTAATAAAGTGGTAAATTAGCTTTTTTTTTTAAACGTTGTTTGCTCATCTGCAATACATCTATAAAGCACATCACTTAGTATGTCTCGGATGTCAATAAGATATTCAGCAGCTTTCGTTGTGACGTTTATGATTTAGAATGTTAGAATGATTTGAATGTTAAACCAGAGATTATTTAGCAGAGATGGGTCACTTCTATTAATATGAATGTGAGAAATTTGAATGCCAAACAGCAGCCAACGGTCATCGGATGTAAAAAGGAATTCCCACCTTACAAGTAAAAAAGCCATTCACCTTTTAGATTCAGACATCGCCTGTCTTTCAACTCGTCAATGCACATCTGCATTAGTGATACAAGCTGAGAAAATAGCATTTTAGCGTAATCTGAGGTAAAGAAGCACAATTTATGATACCAGTGTTGCCAGATTTTTACTGCTGATTTGAAATATGTCCTTTGATTGTAATCTTGACCCACAGTTTAGGAGATTTCAGTCTTTTCCCATTAAAGTAGATAGGAGCTGCATTGGCATGACTGGAAATAGCCTCCCGAGAGCATTCCAACGATGGCCAACAGTGGAGTGACTTGCTAGATGTTTAAGATGTTTAGCGGATGTTAATTAGATTATGATGCTTTCCAGATGAAAAGATCTAAAATAGACCTCTTGTGGATTTATGTGTGATTTCTGGGTAGATGCTGAGATTGGATCTGAATATGCACTGCAGAAAGTTATACCTGCAATAGTGCAATTACTTCAAGGATCTATTTTTTCTTGATTGAACCCATAACAATTATTTTAGTTTGTAAAACTTAATTTTTCAGATTAAATAACATTTTTGAATTTAAATAAATCAGTTACCACATGAAGCACAATTTTTAGGTTACCTGACAAATCATTTTTTACAATCTGGGCTCTCACAAGATTGACATTTTCTTGTCATAAAATGTTCCTTCCATTAGATTGATCCCATATCCCAGCATGCCTAAATATTAGCAGGTAGACTCAATGGGCAGAATTACAGGCAAATGTATGAAGGCATAGATTTAAGTACCAGAGTGGGGGAGTGGGAGTCTGATTCAGCCCAGTATTGATCCTAAAGCAGTTCTTGTCTGCTTAATCCAGTGGGCCGCATGATGAGCAGGCTCCAGAGGGTCATTTACTGTCTGTAAGTATCCAACTGCACTGCTTCATTGTAAAACATAACAAAAGAAACTGAAATACAAGCCTGGAGTGTACCTGTGCTCTATAGCGTCACTTTTTCATTAAAAAACACAATCCTGCAGCTGAGCCTCTGGCAAAGCCACAATGCAACCTTCAAACACAAGGGCAAACACATGCGACTCGATACTAGCCTTCAAATAATAAAAAAAAATAAGTAAATAAATAGATAAATTGAGATGGGTTTTTGCTAAATGTCTGATTGTAAATTGAGCATTGAATGTAGCTTGGGCTGTCCACAAATCTCTCCCAGCACTCTTTGCAATGTTTGGGCTTTTGTGTCTGTGGGTTTCTTTAAAAATTTGAAAGAGTCCATCTCTCTTTGAGAGCACTGTGAGTACTTACTCTCACTACAGAGAGTGGAAAAAGTCTATGAATGGCACATTAAACAGATGTTTGTTTGCTGACTAAGCTGTAGTGCAGTACTGTTGAGTAATTTTTTGTTTATTTGTGTGCAGTAATAGCTCAAGCCTTTATGTAATTTCAGGCTAAAAGTTCAAACTATAAACTGAAGGTCAGTGGCACAGGAAATGTTTTACTGTTATGACTTGTGACCTCTTGCCTACAACAGAGACTGGCCTCACATGTCTGATGTAACTTCAATCTCACAGGGATACATACTACTGTTTTTCAAAGAATCTTGACCTTTATAAATGTCCTTGGTTTGTGTTTTGCGTACATGTAACTTCAAAATCAATTTAAAATCGATTATATTCTATTTAAAAGTAAATGGAAATATCGTGATAAAGTTCCTTACTATTCTGTCCATATAATGGTGCCCTCTGGTGGTAGAATTTACTTAAACAACTCATAATCAATGGAACGTTGACAGCTGAAAAGATACAAAGAAAGAAAAAAAAACCTTCTGCCAAGAGGCCTAAGTTCTGTATCAATAGAAAACAGCTTCATGGCAAACAAGCAGACCTTGTTTCACGACTCTGTGTGGAAGGAAGTCGAGATGGCTCATTAGATGTGCTCAGTTTGTAGCAAGGGATCCATCTGTAAACATGCAGCACATGAGGAAACAGGAAGAACATTTACGATTGTTAGAATAAATTTGTATGAGACATTCTGTTTTGACATCCTTGTTCCAACCTGTTTCCTCAGCTAATGCTTGGGAACATATAGAAAACTGCTGATTTTTATCCATGGTGACTGTGTAACCAGGCATTTTTCTGGTGTTTAACTTATTAAATCCCCAATAAATGACTAAGGGAGGCAGAAGAGTCTGTACATTGAATTTTAATTGTTTTCTTATTGAAGTTATGCATGAACTTCTGCTGTCTATGGCAAAACCCCCAAAAACAAGTTTCACTGTCAAATGTGAATGTTCACTGTGTATTCAATACAGTTTTGCTGTCCGACACGGGCGGAGTCATTTCACCCAAATCAAGCCACATTTCATCTAGTATGGGACAGTTGGCAACCACGGGACCCATTTCCATTTTTAATCGATGTGAGTGACTGACCTCCAACACACAAGGGCAAGATTTCAGCAAAAACAGTCAGCAGGCGGGACACCCCTGACCAAAATTGAGTTGTTTTGAGTCGGTGAGTGAAACACCACCTTAATTATCTCCTTCTATTTCTTTCTGTCTCTCATTATCTAATCTTATTCCCAAGAGATATTCCATCATGTCACAACCCCGGATGGTCCAGTCTGTAGAGGTCAGCAGTCGAACCCTAAAAGAGAAATTAGTTTATTGACACAATAAGACCTGGCAGTTTTTTGATGTTCCATCAACAAATGTTCCCACCTTTCTCATGTCTGCCTTTCAATTTCACAGATCCCCTGAGATTGTGAGAAACAGAAGCCATACAAATGAGTAATCTATCAGGAGTGCAATAAGGGTTTGAAGTCCTTTGGGCCATGGAATCTAGAACAGAGAGTGGTTAAACCTCATAATAATGAGAGAGAATCTCTAAAATTCTCCTCAGTGTCCCTGACAACAATTTCAATATATGGATGTAAAATGCAACAGTCCTGCAATCGTGCAAAGTCAATCAATCAATTATACAACAACTACTTTGACTGTAAATTGAGGCCTGTAAATGAGGACATTTTGATGTTGGAAAAGAAAACTTATTAAGTTCCTGGAAAAGCACTTAACTATGCTGTTCACCTGTACATCTGTTCAATTAGATGAGCAGACATTCAAAAAGGTAGATTTCTACCTAGTGCCAGCTTCTCTGACTGAAAAATGAAACAAAGCCAGTTTAGCAAAAGTTGTGGAGGAAGATAGCCATTTGTGGTTTTGGTTTGGAGCTGTGGATGTGATTTTTGATGCGGGTTGACCTTGCTTACCATTTCAATGACACAAACATGTAAACATGTAACATACTGTACATACTGTACACACCTTTGCACATCATAAACATTGAAAGTATAGAGGATGTGACAGGTCTGTCAAACAGTTGTCTAATGATGAAAAACAAGCCCTTTGACACATTACTAAGACTTACCACCTCATCTCCCATAAGCAAAGTTATCCTACTCGCTCGCTCGCTCGCTCGCTCTCTCGCTCTCTCTCTCTCTCTCTATTCTGGAGAGTGTGATAAATGCCTGTGCAAGCAAGTCAATCAGACAATCAATCAGAGCGCAACCTTCCCTTATCTGGTCAATGGCGCTTTTGTTTCTGCTGTGGGAGAATGGCACAATGACTTTACCTCTTAATTATGTTGTTAATTGCTGTGTTAAGATTTATGCAGGAGGTCCCTCAGGTTAGTAATTAATGGTGGCCACACCTGCATACTCCAAGCATGCTGCATTTATTTACAATTCAATAACTAGAGTCAGGCGATAATGGCCATCTGAATTCAAATGCTGTTGCCCTTACTGTTAACCTGGCCTCATAGGAAATATCAATATTTTCCACAGCAAAATGCTTAGATGAGCAAAGCTTTGTGTTTTAAAAGATTTCAAACCCTTGAAAATTTTTGTTTATTAAGATGTTATTTACATTGCTTTCAAATATATATATTTTTTTAAACTAACATTTGACAATGGTGTATATTGTTAAATAAGAACATAATCAGAAAACCTAGAGCAGTACAGCTTATTATGTAAGCAAAAACACAGGTACAGTTTTTAAATAATATACAGCCGTTGATCATACATGGTTCAACCCATGAGGGGAATAGATTAATCACAATACAACATGTAGATATGCATGGGAAAAACTCATAGAGCATGCTCACATGGAAATTCATTAACAAGACAATAGCGTTTAAAATTCTATGGAAGTGGGCCAGTGTGTGTGTCCTGATTGCCTGTAGCTCTTGTAAAAATTTTAAAGATAAAATACTGTATATACACACATAGCCTTTCAGCTAGTGAGATAATATTTTGGCCACTTGTCAATATTTTGCAACTCCCTGGATCCAGTGAGGAGAAGCAATATCACAATGAAAGAAGAAAATTAATAAAACATAGGCAGTTATTGTCCCCTCATGACGTGTTACTTTCATATTTGGACTTTCCAGGTGGGATGCCTTTTTTTAGAAACACATCCTTCTATATTGTACTATATACCATACTATCTCTAATATGTAGTATGCCAAAAGCTGTACTGTATGTCAAAAAAATTTAAGTAGTTTGTCAGAATCCTCAGTATTCATAAAACAGTAAGATATCCACATAACACTTTACTATACCATAATGCCACAGGAGTTGTGAATTCATATTCAAAACACTAAATTTAAGAATTTAAGCTAAATCAACAGCATTTATGGCATAATGTTGATTACCACAAAAATGTATTTCAACTTGTTCGTCCTTTTCTTTAAAAAAGCAAAAATCGAGGTTACAATGAGGCACTTACAATAGATGTGAATGGGGCCAATATGTTAAAAAAACTCCCTATTTCAAAAGTATAGCCACAAGACATAAACAATATGTGTGTTAACATGATTTTTGTGTGATAAAAATGTATAAAAGTTATATTACATTTTACGACTCCGTTGCCATGATGATGTAACATCGTAAATATTCCTGTGGTCACAACTTGAGTTACAGACAAATCAAAAAAGAAAAAAAAAAAAGAAAATAATAATTACACACATTGCACTTCTCTCTCCATTTGCCCCTCCTCAAGAGTCCTCCAAAAAGGCCAAATAGCAACCCCATGTTTTTTATTGAACAAATTTAAGTTGCCTAGTTATCTAAATGACATCCCTTCGAATGCTGCTACCCTGCACATCTCTGTGCACAACACTTGAAATGAGGGTGCTCCAGATGACTTCCATCCCCTAAGAATGATCTATCTGCCAATCGAACACTGGCTAGGTCCCAATTTTTTATCCATTTATCCCTTATATTAATGACTGCCCCATAGCATAAAATACAGAGTCTGGGGCAAAATTACATTTAAGTGCCCAATACATTACACACAAAACTCTGAACACTTGTTGTGTTGTGTCTACATCTTCTGATTGTCATCGCCAGTAGTCTTTAAGACTAATCCTATATACAATCTAGAGGGGGTCCAATAGAATCTATGTAAAATCTTAAATTGCATCAGGTGCACCCTTGCATCTGTAGACGTAGACGATGTTTTTTAGAATCCTAGCCCACACTCCTTCCTCCAATACCAAGTTTAATTCTTTCTCCTATAATCTGTTGATCGTAGTTAAAGCTCAGAATCCCAGACTCTGAATTAGCAGGGAGTAATACACTGATGCCTCATGACCTTTTCCAAAAGCAGTAATCACCACTCCCAGAGTATCTGTCTCCTTAGGGGGGGCTGGGGGTGTATGCTACTTCCAAAAATAGTACAGAACAGGTGGCACAGCTGTAAATACCTAAAGAGATCTGGGAATCCCAAAATGATGAACCAAATTCTCAAAAGATCTCAACACTCAGTCACATAGTGTATTAACCTCCTTCACAATCCACATCTGACCAACAGAAAGGGGACTTGTTGTTACATAATTTGGGGTTCAGCCATATGCTTGATGTCCGAATTAAATACTCTGGCCACCCTTGTCCAAATCATGTGCAAATCTGAAATAACGTGGTGTGAATTAATTCTCCGTTTAGTTTGATAGAAAGGCTTTTCAATGGAAAAATAGGGGCAAAGACTTCCTGTTCAATAGAAATCCAGGGAGGGGTTCTTTCATGTGGATTGACCGATGAGCCAAATGTCTGAAACCGAACACATAATAATAAAACAAAATCTTGGGTAGGCCTAGCCCACCTTTTTCAATCGGCATATGTAATTTGGTGAAATGTAGTCTGGGACGTTTACTATTCCAAATGAAGGTCTTCGCTATGCTATCAAATTGCTTGAAATTGTAAGCCCGTTTATCGGTCCAATGTCTCCAATAATACGGGTGAAGGTCTCTGTGCGTTACTGTCTTTCTTTTACGCAACACAAACCAGATTAAATGAAATAAATTTTCTCTCATGTATTACCTCGTTATTTCATCTGACTCCATAAATGAAAAAGGTTTTAATGATATCTGAGTATCATTAAAAGTGAGCGAAGGTTTGATTATTCTTTTTAACTCTTTAATTAGATTTTACCTGTTCAGATTAAGAAACTATGTCGCTTTGAGGTCCTCGCATGTTTTCTCTACACTGCTGGTCTCACGATCACAAGCGATCACAGTATTGGATCATCAAACAGAGGTAATTGTTATATACCTAAGATCGGTCACGTTCACGTATACACAATCAAAGATAAGTCAGTATAGCCCCCATGGAATAGCATACACTTGAATTTAACTTCGTTAAAATTGAATTTAACTAACGTTTTCTTCAGTAGAGGTCACGGCCACTAATACAGATATAAGTTGACCAAGATAACTTCTCTCGTAATAGCTTTGGATTGGCCATGTCGTGGTTTCCCGCGTACACTTATCTGGAGAAACATAAGATTAAAACAGAGGTAAGACACACCCGAATTTAGATTGGTCAAGCAGCATTTGCTGTTCTAAACGGAAATACACTTTCTGTCTTTGCAAACCAAGTACACTTGAATTGATGTCAAATATTAGTCGTCACTAATCTGACGCAGACTTGCGGTAACATACGAATCGTTTAATCTGTTTGGGAAAACAATTTCAGAGTCAGTCAGAATAAAATCAAATGTTCACAATTTATTGACCAGGTAACATAACAAGTTCATCGCAGTTACCAGATATAAACTACACACAGTAAACTGTGTGGGATCGTCTGACTACAGAGAACCACGAACGATGTGCCACATCTCCTTAAATACCCAAATAACTCAATAAGCTAACCAAATGGTGGTGTCTGTCCTTCTAATTAGATTTGGGTCCCCTGTTGAGGGGGTTCCTGTACATTTACATATAGTGTGTATGGAGGATCTGGGGGTGGGCACACCTTTAAGGGGCACATCACATCTCTCATATCTATAACTTCTTCTAGCTTTTCATTATGGCTGGGAGGATGAGACCAGTTTACCAGGCACACTGAGACACTTAAAATGATACCAAACATGTATTGTTACTTTTATGTACACACTTGACATTGTATAGGTTTTTAGTGAGTTCTAAGTGAGGAGGAGAGGGGGGAGTAGGGGGAGATAATCAGACGGTAGAAGGGGAGGTGCGAGCCCCTGCTGGCTGCGTCTCGGATGTTGCTGTTACATGTTCTCCTGAGGAGTATCCCAGACTCGCTGGCACCTTACAAAATAATATAGGGGGACATCTATAGGGAGAGACTGTAACAAGTAGTTGAATTTTGGAATACAGTTAATTTTAATAACATTAACCTTTCCAATCACAGATAAATGTAATGAAGCCCACCTGTCCACATCGCTCGAAAACCTTTTTTATTAAGGGATCAAAATTAACTCTACCTAAATCAGACAAATTTGCTGGGAATAAAATACCCAAATACTTAATGCCCTGTTTGGGCCACTGGAAGGTGCCCAGCTGAAAAGCATTACCGTGCAGTATGCTGTCAGAGCCAAACCTTCGGATTTCGACCAACTGACTTTGTATCCTGAGAACTTGGAAAAGGAATGAATAATTCTGTTGAGGCAAGGGATAGATCTAGTAGGGTTGGAGACTAATAATAAAATATCATCTGTGTAAAGCAAAAGCTTATGCGCCACCACTCCCGCCATCACTCCTGCAAAATCATCCTCCTTTCTTATCGCGGCTGCTAATGTTCCAGTGCAAGACAGAACAATAATGGAGAAAGAGGGCAACTCTGCCGAATGCCCATATTCAGAGGCAAAAGGGAGTCTTAAAATAATCCCATGACTCAATTCACTAGCCATGAGTTTAAAAAATTGTAACTATTTAGATACATTGTATACAATAATGATACAAAAAAATATGGACAAATAATAGGTCAAAACATAATTCCAAAATGACAGAATTTACACATCTTCAGGTTAAACAGCAGAACATTGGTGATTCAGGGGTACAAACTGCTGCTTTTTTATCCCTCTTTGCTGAGACCCTTCAAGATTGCAACTTTAAAAGAGGTTTCCTGTTTGCAGAAAAAAAACAAAGGGTTTGGCCATTTTTGAAAACACAATTTAAAAAAATCAGGTGCAAAAAATTATGGTGCAAACATTTCTCCATCTGCAGATGCTATTTAGAGTAAGCATGTGATATGTATAATTGAAGATACTGCTGCAAACTGCATGCAGTCTGGCAACAGCAGAGTAATAGCCTTAAGTGATCTTCACCTTGAGGTTGAAGCACACACTTTGCCTCAGGCTATTAACCTAAACTATACCCTAATATAGCACGCTCAACATCAGGCACACTTTACATGCTCTCCAGCAAACAAAAGAAAGAAAGAAAGAAAGAAAGAAAGAAAGAAAGAAAGGAAAAAGAAAGAAAGAAAGAAACAAATAAACAAAACATGTGGTTTGATTACCTTACCTATTACAGAGGACGTAACCTTGTATTTATCTTGGTAAGTTTCAGTGTCTTCCCTCCTGTGGAGCTCCCAGAACAGCCAATAATTAAACACTATGCACACAGGATGGTAAATAGCAGGGAACACTCTCAACATTGGGGAGGGCTGGGCAAAACTGGGGTATGGGAGGACTGGCTGTGTCTACAGCTGGAACTGTAGCAGTTAACACTCTTAATGTGCCATTAACACAAACTATAACATTTGCCTGAACTTGCTTCTCACTCCTACACACATACATACAAGGCCCTATCATGCTGACTGCCCCATTATGGAGTTTCATGTACACAAACACACTATTGCACACAGTATACCATTACCACAAGTCATAACATTAGGCTTCAGCAGCACTAAACCAATAGTGAGCATGGCGAACTATGATGTGGCTGTAAAATAGTGTCTGTTTGACTTTTTGTGTGTGGACAATATTTTGCATTGAAATTAATAATGCATTCATATTATAAAACACATTATTAATCATATAATAATATTAATAAATGCCAATGGCATGGAAGAGACAAAGTTACACCTGGTCCATTAATCAAACTAAATAAAACCTGAAAGTCATTTTTCCAAAAGTTTTCTGGATATGAGAGAAAATCCTACTGTCACAGAGCAATAAATTCTGTTCTCTGTGGGACACACTTTATATTAGGTGGCCTAAACTGTACTAACATTAAATGCATACAAGACTATGTATTTACTGTGTAACTACATGCAAAATTCCCACATTTGCTGCTACTGAGGTTGAGGTACGGGCAGGTGTAAGAGCAGTGTTGGGCAAGTTACTTTCAATAAAAGGTAATCCCATACTGATTACTAATTACTTCTTTAAAATTGTAATTTTATTACTTTACAAATATTTCACGTGGAAAGTAATCAGATTATTGATTACTTTCCTTTAAAGTTACTTTCTAAATCCAATCAAACCTGTGAAAATAAAAAATGTGACACTAATAGCTCTTTTAGTACTTTCATATTGACAGAAAACAATATATGTGTGTGTGTGTGTCCGTGTCCCTGCTATCTGCAACCTTCTTAGCTGTGTGTGGCATGTATGTGTACAGTAAGCTTGTTTCCCTGTGTTTGTGTTGGTGTGAGACAGGAAAAGAATACCAAGGAACTGAAAACATTTCTGAAAACCCATTTGCAGACAGCTTTGATAGTAAAATCATTGTGTATTTGAATGCTTGTTGTTTCTTTTTGGTGTGCATATACAGGTTTGCTTGTGTGTTGCATCATGCATGTCTGTGTGTATGCATGTCTGTTTGTGTGTGTACATGTGCAGCATGTGTGTGTTTAAACAACTATTTCTACCTCCCTGCTTGTGCTTGGAGTATCCTTTATCTATTGCACATCCGTAACGCAATATCATTATGTTTGTGTTTTATTGTGTACAGTACATAAAGAACATAAAAAGACGTTTGCTTAGCGACGTCTTTTTCAATACGCTGTTATGCAAATGTTTCCACCTTGTGAATGATATACCCTGTGTCCAGGGCTTTGGCTGGGTATTCTGGGGCCCCTGACGGTATAATGCTTTGGGCCCCTTTCCTATTAAAAAAATACAGTTTAGAATATGTTCCCCCCGGACCTGCGGTCCCCTAGAATCATTACCACCTTTCACCCCTCTAGCTATGGCCCTGTCTGTGTCAGACAGGAACGAGAACTGTTTTCCATATACACCCGAAACGATACCCTCTCCTCCCCCTGCAGCTGCAGAGGGACACACGAAGGAGGCGTGCAGAGATTTGAGGAGGATTTATCGGCAGCCCAGCCTTGCGTGCCTCAGCCAGGGTTCGCTGAGATTGATTGTGAGCATTTGAAAACTTGAAACGCTTAACTTTCATTTTCAATTTGAAAAAACAACTACACTCTACAATCTGCCGTTGCCTCGATAGTGTCCTCTACGCCATGGTGGTTTGTTAGAGCGCATGCTCATTAGCTGACACAGCAACATGCATAGAACTACCAATATAGGAAAGTAATACATTTTAAAATGCATTCTAATAAATTTATATTATTGTCAGCAATAAATGTGTAATCCAAGTAACATAACATTTTATTCATGCCTTTAACTGTGATCGATGACTTATTTTTTAAAGTAACGCATTACATGGCTGTGTTACCACAAAATGTAATCAGATTACAGATTAAAGTTACTTTGTAATGCGTTACAACCAACACTGGTTAAGAATAAGGGTAGGTTAGGATTAGGGGTTAAAGTTAGGTTTTGGGGTAAGGGTTGGGTTAGGGGTAAAGTTAACAGTGTAACTACAAATATAATTATATGCAAGTACTTTAAATGGAATTACAGTGCAACAACATATATGTACATAATAAGTACATTGTATCAACTGGTTAAGTACATAGTAGTTAAGGCCACCTAATATAAAGTGGGTCCTCTCTGTGTCCTGTGAACAGGCTTGCCATTGATTAAAGCAGCAAGGTATGCAATAAAGTGCAGGCAAAGTGCTGGCTCCATATGGCCTTAGACCCTGAGGCTGAGCACACTCTTAAGCCTCCCTCTGCTCCTCTCTTTCCTCTTCCTAGCTCTACAGATGGTAAAAGCACAATTCAAAGTCCCAACACAATAGGTTCTTGGCAGAAGATTAACCATTTACTTCAGTAATTAAAAGTGCAGATACCCCAACAATTGTGGGGTGGATACTAAATATGTCACCCCGAGAATTAGAGAGAATAAACAGTCGCAACGGTGGAAATCCTGTTCACATGATATGATAATACGAATGTAAAACAATGTTATATAAAGAGATAAACAACATAATTGTGATATACCATGATTACCTCATTAGTTTACAAAAGCTTCCCAACTAGTTGTGAAATGTATTAATTCAAGTGTGACAGAATATCAAAAGCTACTTTGTAATTTTACATCTCATGTCTACTGTATGTGTACTGATTACATATTAAATCAATGCACAGCCAACTGCTAATTGCAAATAAGCCATTCACTGAAGGCTCTATAACTGCAGTAGAATAAAGGACTCGCTTCACTTGCTCTCATCGTGGATAGAATGACATAGACATAGAATTTAATATTTACTTGTGCTATATTCTTCATTTTCCAGACAATGACTTTGTTTATTCCACCATAATTCCGTCTAAATCTCACTCAAATTATCCTACCAAATCTTCTGTTCTTTGGATTGCAAAGGTTTTCTATGATCTAGACACTCAAGCACACTTTCAGACATAACAAATTTATAAAAACAATATCAAGACAGTTGCTGGGCTACTTGAGTGACTGCCTGAACCAACATGATCACAAAGGAAATTGACACGTTGCTTCCAAAAGTTCATGTACCCTGGAATCAACCCCATTCAAATCTACCTCATTCAACTGAATTGATCATAAGCCCCAACCCCATGAGACATTTTTAATTCAAATGTGATCACATTTTACCTTGCACTACTGATAGCGCAATGCACGAGCAACCTCCAATACATGGAAGTAATCAAGCTCATGTAAACATGGTGAGTGTGCTTTGGAGGTTACAGTTTCACTCTGAAATAACATTTTTACTCCACTGAGGGTTGGGTTCAGGGGATAGAAACCTTTAAGCTCACGAGAAAAACACATTATGATCAAAATGTTAACATAGTCTTGACCAACACAAAATATGTATCATTTTAAAGCTTAGAAGCTCTACTTTACAATGCATATAGGCATTATGACCAAAACTGAACAAGTGCTTTGAAATTTGCAGACAAATCAAAAGTGTTCTGTTTTGATAATTTATTACAAATGTTGCACTGTACATGTTATTGTAATCGGTAATCTGATCAAATAGCCATGTGTCATATGTCATTGGAAAGCTCTCAAAAGTAGAATACAACCAGCCCATTTGTTTACTCACATGAAAAACTATAACAAGTAATAGCTAAGTATATTTCTTTGACATACATGTTACATGTGTTGCTCATATGCCATAATTTATCATATAACTTCATGGAAAATAAACAGAACATTAAAAAAAGATCAGATTATCTTTATAATGAGTCCAGACACAAAGTATTCGGATGCATAGATCATTATATAACGCACATGATGCCCAATGTGCAAACAGCATCTGGCAATCTGACATTTTGCTATCTGGCTATAAACACGTTAGCTTTCCTGGATCAGATGACGTCATCGGAAATCCTGTAGTGTCATGAAATGCTAAACCATTCGGATTAGGTTCAGAAGATTGCTTTAGCCAGTGGTGATACATATGGTCTACATATTTGTGTAGAGAGTCATTACATATGTAACTCTTATTACATATGGCCACCAGGAGATGGCATCAAGTACATGACACTGACTCAATGACTCAAATGTCACAGAATGAAACTCATTCTGTGAAATCTCATTACTAAATCATGTCTGCATTATTTGCAAATATTTAGTCAGTGTTGTGTCAGTAATTTTTTATGTACAGTTATTATGTTTTATTTGTTTTTGGACACTGGGATAAAATATATTTGTAATGCTATCATTTTTGATTGCTTTGTTGTATTAACACAAAACTTTACTCAAATGCTGGTGACATGATTGGGAACAAAACAAAAGTTGTTTTTAGGAGCTACATTATTTAAACCCTGAGATATTTAATGTCAAGTCAGAAAAATAAGAAAATCAGTAAAGTTTTGACTCAAGATTTTTTGTGTGATTTTTCAGCAGTTGTTTAGGCTGACAGTGGCAGCATTTATCATAATCTATTTCTTTAAAATGACACTAAACACTTGACCCTCCTTGTTGTTGTTGTTTTTTTTATTTTATTTTTGTATTCATTTTTTTTTTTTTATATAAGCCTTTAATTGTGTGTATGCCACAAATACAGTAAATCTTAAAACACCTTAAATAATTAATAAAATATGCATTCCTATTGACTGTGTTACAACATTTAAGGAAAAGACAACTTACTTTTGGCACCACTCTGTGGACATTTCACCCAGAAGCTAAAGTACATTGTAGGTTATGTCCATATGTTCAACTACACTTCCAGCTTCGGCCACTAGGGAGCAGTGATTTGAATTTCGGTAGGCACAGACTGATTTCAGCAGCAAAACTTTCAACATACTGTTGCAGAATTCACTGTGCAATCAGTAAGGAAAACACATGTGATGTTTCATCAGCTCTACACACTTTCTAGCAACAAACTCTGCAGAGATGCGCCTAGTTATTACACAAGAATGCATTACCAGCAGAATTGTTCTGTCATGGATGCAAGTGAGCTTAAATGCACTGATACTCAGCTCATCCACCTAGCTGACAGATTACAGCCATTAGTCAAGCAAATAAAATAGTGGCCGATTGCATGCAATCCTGCAACAAACCTATTATAAAGTTAATGACAATATTCAACTTTATTGTAAAGACTGTATAGGCAGGCATTTTCAAACACCACTGAACACACTACAGCATGTAATGCAAAAGCGTTCAGCTACATTTTGGGTAATGCTGTTCTGTCTTATGGAATGTATCTATACCCAAAGGAATAGGCACATTACACAAGACCATATGCTGCCAAAGTTCCAACAGGGACTGCATTACCGTCTAATTCTGCATTGCAGGAAATGAAGGAATCAGTGCTGGCATTGAGTCTGATTAACTCTGCATGACTCCATCAATACCTCAGTGATCAGGTCTGCTTCTCTCTCCACAGGTGAGCTTTGCATTCCCATCCCCAACATAACATGCACATACAATGTGACCATCTATGCCCCAAAGTGAGAAGGAATTGTAAGATCTACAAACGATCTTACAAGATTATTTCCGGCATGATTAATAAATGCAATTGTGCTTAAACAAATCAAAGAAAAAGAAAGCAAGAGAGAGAGAGAGAGAGAGAGAGAGAGAGAGAGAGAGAGAGAGAGAGAGCTACAACTACTGCTGCAGCAATACAAACATACCACTATTTGTTATGCCAATAAAGCACACTGGAACATTAAGAGAGAACGACGACAGAGATCGCTCGGATTTAAAGGAATAAATGTAATCAAATTATCAAATTAGCACTAATTAACATTAGGATGCTGAGTCTGACTATTAAAGCACACAAAAGTAGACCAGAAAAAAAACAGCTTAACTGAACTTCTTAATTATTCTTGTGCATGCAGCATTTCCAAGACTCATGCGCCCTAAGTGCAGATAAAGACACCATCTGCTTGTAATTAGAGCTAAATAATATCAGACATTGTAGCTAATCATTTTGACTGCAAATTTGATTAAAAGTTCTTACTTAAATTCTGACAATTTTTGCTATTTTACAAAACAACAGTCAAGAAAAAAAAGGCAACACATTAAAACAGACTGATTATTCTTTTCCATAAACCTTGGGAAACATATAAACATAAAAAGAATAACATGCCCAGTCCTAATCTTTTATAGCTCATTTCCGTTAAATGAGAAGGAATTACTGTGCATCGGTTTGGCCTGCTACAACAGCAAGGCATTGGCCTTAATGGCTTTTTATTAGCTTAATCTCCAAATTAAATGGTGTTTGAAGCTGAAGACGCTCTGTTTTCTCCACTGTTATTACCCCCATCATCATGAACCCATTTTCCTGCCGAGACCAATTTGAATAAGACGAGAAGGCTGCCACAAATCTGTGATGGCTCAGTATGTGTGTGAATGTGTGTGATGGACCTGCAGGCGAGAAGGAGAGAAAGAGAGAAAGATCCATAATGAGAGATGTTGGGGCAATTCCCCAGCATCTCTCTCTCCCTCCTGCAAGACCTGATGTGTTTCCAGTTGGCTGCCAGCTGCCAGAAATCAAGACAAACACTGATCATTGACAGGACGATTAACAAACTTACACACACCCACACACCTGAACACAAATACACAGAGATATATTTTAACAAGGAATGCTCAAAGCATAAACTGCATTAATTAAATCAATTACAGGCTTTTAGACATTTTCGACTCATATATTCAATTAGCCAGAAACATGGTGTAGCTAGCAGGGGGACATTATGGGTGTAATTAACACCATATTAATGTTTAAATGAGACAAAACTCTCTCCGTCTCGGTCCCTCTTTTTCCTTAATGCACATAGAAATTAACACGTAGAACACTAAATAAATACAAATAATATAGCTTTGACTACACAAACATGCTTGTACCTTGTATTTACATTATAAATATGTGCTGAAATATATAAATCTAAAAACAATATGAGCAAGAGAACGTCAGAGAGAGAATGTGATAAAGGCATTTACCTGCCAATATTTTCTCTTTTGTTAAAAGTATAACTATACATAGATACTTTACATATGTGCACATTTTCAGATACAGAAACATCTGCAATTTGTTTTGAGGTATTAAATCAGCATAATTATTCCATATATAACAATGCAACCTTGTCTCATAGTGAAAACGTGACTCTAGGTCCCTGCAGTTTCCAGGTGAAATGAACAATAGAGGCACTTCAACAACTGTGTTTTAATCACTTTCACTCAAATCATGACATCAGTGGCTGATTATGAATTTATTAACACTTATTTTTGTGATCACTTTTACTCCGACCCTGCTATGTTATGATATGAAGACACTTTTACTCTAACACATCTTTTGAAATATTACAAATTTTAACACTTGCATTACAGACCCACCTACATACAGTTGAAGTCAGAAGTTTACATACACCTTAGCCAAATATAGTTAAACTCAGTTTGTCACAATTCCTGGCATTTATTCGTAGAAAACATTCCCTGTCTTAGGTCAGTTAGGATCACTACTTTATTTTAAGAGTATGAAATGTCCGAATAATAGTAGAGAGAATTATTTATTTCAGCTTTTATTTCTTTCGTCACATTCCCGGTGGGTCAGAAGTTTACATACACTTTGTTAGTATTTGGTAGCATTGCCTTTAAACATTGCCTTCCACAATCTTCTCTTGCTGGAATTTTGGCCCATTCCTCCAGACAGAACTGGTGTAACTGAGTCAGGTTTGTAGGCCTCCTTGATCGTGCACACACTTTTTCAGTTCTGCCCACACATTTTCTATCGGATTGCGGACGGGGCTTTGTGACGGACACTCCAATACCTTGACTTTGTTGTCCTTAAGCCATTTTTCCACAACCTTGGAGGTATGCTTGGGGTCATTGTCCATTTGGAGGACCCATTTCCAATCAAGCTTTAACTTCCTGGCTGATGTCTGGCTGAGATTTTGCTTCAATATATCCAATTAATTTTCCTTCCTCATGATGCCATCTATTTTGTGAAGTGCACCAGTCCCTCCTGCAGCAAAGCACCCCCACAAAATGATGCTGCCACCCCCATGATTCACAGTTGGGATGGTGTTCTTCGGCTTGCAAGCCTCACCCTTTTTCCTTAAAACATAACAATGGTCATTATAGATTCATCAGACCAGAGGACATTTCTCCAAAAAGTAAGATCTTTGTCCACATGTGCACTTGCAAATTGTAGTCTGGGTTTTTATGCCAGTTTTGGAGCAGCCTTACAGGTTGTGTCGATAAAGGACTTGTTTTACTGTGGATATAGATACTTGTCTGCCTGTTTCCTCCAGTATCTTCACAAGGTCCTTTGCTGTTGTTCTGGGATTGATTTGCACCAAACTACTTCTGTGTTTCCATACTCCCAAGGATGAACCAGACAATTTTTTTCTGAGGTCTTGGCTGATTTCTTTTGATTTTCCCATGATGTCAAGCAAAGAGGCCCTGAGTTTGAAGTTAGGCCTTAAAATACATCCACAGGTAAACCTCCAATTGACTCCAATTAGCCAATTAACCTAATTTACTAATTGTCTAAAGGTTTGAAATAATTTTCTTGAAATCGTTCAAGCTGCTTAAAGGCACAGTTAACCTCTGGAATTGTGATATAGTCAATTAAAAGTGAAACAATCTGTCTGGAAACAATTGTTGGAACAATTACTTGTTTCACGCACAAAGTAGATGTCCTAAACGACTTGCCAAACTTTAGTTCCCTGTCTGTTGCTCACTTTGACGTTGTGTCGAAGAAGCGACATTAGGGGTCTCTCTTGAGCGCCGAATATGCCTCTGATCTATGAAAAAAGGCCAATGAGAAGTTGGCAGACAGTATTTGCATACCCCGACCCCGGACATATGGGTATAAAGGCGGGGAAATACGTCTAGTTCATTCAGAAATTTTCTTCAGAGCCGATGGTCATGTATGCAGTCACACACCTGTTCCTTTTCCTCTGAGCTGATTCTGCTATTGGATCTACGGCGCACTTCAGCGGCTTTCTCCTTCTCTACACGGCAGTGCAGTTTGCCCCTGGGCACTTCGACAGCGCAGTTAAAAGAGTTATTTTCTCTAAAAGAGTTAGTTTCTCTAAAAGAGCAAATACACAGCTGGCGTTGAACATCCTTTTCAGGACGCGTCTTTTTAAAGACGTCTTTCCGCCTTTGTGTAGTTTCTGGATGCGGTTGATTTCTCACCACCTCTGACGGTCATAAAAGCTGCCTCGCGTGCCTGGCAGTGCAGCGTTTTATGAATAGTTCATGTTCTCAGTGCGAGAACATAGCCATGGCAGCACTGCAGTTGCAGCTTTCTTTTGAGAAAAAGCCACTTCAGCTGCCCCCCGGGCCTCGCCTCCTTCCTATGGGATTGGGGCAGGCGCCGCAGGCGATGAAGGCGATTTGGGGATAATGATGGGCTCCGTTCGCCGGGTAAATCCCCTCGAACCACCCGCCTCCCCGGCACACTTGCTTGCTTCCGTCCGAGCTCGGAATGAGTGATTTCTCTCCAATGGTTCATGTTCTCAGTGCAAGAAGATGGCTAGTTCGCCAAGGCCTGTTTGCCTCCCGAGAGACCTCCCACTGCCCGCTCTGGTATGCCCGAACAGAGGCTCCCCTCGGGGCAGACGCGCTGGTACACAGCTGACCCTCGGGGCTGCACAAGTACGCATTTCCCCCAGTGAGCCTTCTTGCACAGGTGCTGTGCAAGGTCAGGGAGGATGAGGAACAAGTCACCCTAGTGGCTCCCTACTGGCCCACTCGTGCCTGGTTCTCGTACTCCTCACGACAGCCCCTCCCTGGCGAATTCCCCTGAGGAAAGACCTTCTTTCTCAGGGATGGGGCATGCTCTGGCATCCACATCCAGACCTCTGGAACCTCCACGTCTGGCCCCCGGATGGGACGCGGAAGATCTAGCTGGTCTACCACCTGCCATCGTAGACACGATCAACCAAGCCAGAGCCCCCTCTACCAGGCAAATTTATGCCCTGAAGTGGTGCCTGTATTCAGATTGGTGTTCTTCCTGGGCTGAAGACCCACAGAGGTGCGCAGTTAGGTCAGTACTCTAATTTCTGCAGGAGAGGCGGGAGGGGAGGCTGTCCCCTTCCACCTTGAAGGTGCATGTGGCTGCTATCGTGGTCCACCACAACGCAGTAGACAGCAAGTCTTTGGGTAAGCACGACTTAATAATCAGGTTCCTAAGAGACACCCGGAGGTTAAATCCTTCCTGGCCAAACCTGTTCCCGTCCTGGGGTCTCTCAGTGGTCCACACGGGCCTTCAGAGACCCCCCCCCATTTCGAGCCGCTAGAATCAGTCGAACAAGGCCCTCTCCCTGAAGACGGCCTTCCTGATCGCGCTCACATCCATCAACAGGGTCGGGGAACTGCAAGCGTCCTCTGTCAGTGACACCTGCCTGGAGTTCGGTCCGGCAGACACTCATGTGATCCAACGTGCCCAAGGTTCCTACGACTCTCTTCAGGGTCAAGGTTGTGATCCTGCAAGCGAAGCTGCCCTGGGAGGAGGCAGGCCCAGCCCTTCGTTGCTGTGTTCAGTACGTGCTTTGCGTACCTACTTGGACCGCACGCAGAGCTCTAGATGTTCTGAGCAGCTCTTTGTCTGCCTTGGTGGTCAGCAGAAAGAGAATGCTGTCTCCAAACAGAGGCCTTCCCACTGGGTAGTTGACACCATTACATTGGCTTATCACACCCAGGCCGTGCCCCTCCCCTTGCGGGTCCGAGCACACTCGACAAGAAGTGTTGCATCCTCACGGGCAATGGCCAGAGGCATCTCCCTGGCAGACATATGCAGAGCATCGGGTTGGACAACACCTAACACCCTTGCTAGATTTTAAAATCTCAGGGTAGAGTCAGTTTCGTCCCGTGTTTTCTCAGGTCAGAGCCGGTAGAACTCAGTAACACGCTGACAGATTGACTGGGTGGACCGCTTGCACCTAGTGCCCTTTCCCTCGGCCGAGGTAAAATCATGCGCTTTATTCTCTCAGGAGATCCCTCTAACTCGGCTCCCTGGATGACTCCTCCCTAGCCCTGTGGGTCCACAATTTAGCAGAGGAATTCGCCGACCCAAGCCACTGCGGGTACTCAAATCTACCCTACACTGGAATAGGTGGTCCACAGGTCAGGACTCCTGTGTGGACTTCCTCCTGTGTGTATTTTCGCAGTACGGTCCCTTTACGAGTGGACCCGCGTCTCCCTTAGGCAGTTCCACCTGCCCTCCGGTCACCATGTTGTAGCAACTCCCCCCTCCTTGAGGCTGGATCTACCACAGCACCATTTTCCCACATGTGACCTAAGAGCCCCATGTGATGTATTTCGCCACATTTATCTCCCCCTTCCTGGGCAGGTGTGGTCTCCGCAGGGTCTTTTCCCCCTGAAAGAATAGGAAACTGGGTAAGACCCCCTTCCCACTATGTGTGTAAGGGCCCCAGCCGTTTGGCTCTATTCGAGAAACATAGAGAGAAAAGAGGCCCAGCTAGGCTCAGCCCATTCCCAGGTTGGCAAGCGTCACCTTGTTCCCCTGTTTAGGGTAACCAGAAGGATTCCGGTGACTTTTATGGGGCATTGGGGAAGGGTATGTGCAGTCTGACACAGCTGGTTGCCTTTGCATGTAAAATACCTGCCCGCTCCTGTGTCAGCAGTGCACGTACATGGCTCAGCGCATGGCGTGATTTAAATTGGACCCCTAGTGTTGCTTCTTCGACACAATGTCGAAGTGAGCGACTGATGGGGAACGTCTAGGTTACGTATGTAACCTCCGTAACCTGATGGAGGGAACGAGACGTTGTGTCCTCCCGGCCACGTCGCTGAGCCGAGCCACTGTTGTGCCCGGACCATTTCCAGCTCCTCAGAAAAATCCAGAATGAACTAGACGTATTTCCCCGCCTTTATACCCGTATGTCCGGGGGCTGGGTATGTAAATACTGTCTGCCAACTTCTCATTGGCCTTTTTTCATAGATCAAAGGCATATTCGGTGCTCAAGAGAGACCCCTAGTGTCGCTTCTTCGACACAACGTCTCGTTCCCTCCATCAGGGAACGGAGGTTACATACGTAACCTAGACGTTTGTTATCTGTGATGTAATTGCCATTTCCGGGTCCAAACGCTCCTTCAGATCCCAAAAGCAAACAACAATGACGGAACCTGTGAACCTTTTCACAATCACTTCCTCCTGTAGTGAGTTAAAAATTGTCTAAATTCTTTCAACTCCAATAGACTGATAAGTATAGCTGTTCTCCCAAGTGGTATAATCAAGGGTAGAGTCCAGGCATCCATGAAAAAGAGGATTTACTTGATTGAAGTGAGTTAGAAGTTAGCATAACTAGCTTTGTTAGCAATAAATTGCAGCCACGAGGTTGTCTGAGATGACACCATCCACAGCACAAGGTTAGTATTTAATTTGCAATTCATTTTAATTATTTGCTTAACGTTATGTGTTTAAAGCCATTGTATTTTGTGAAGATTAATCGTATTTATCAAATGGTGCTAACATACACTCACGGTGTGCTGTAGTACTTCTGAAAAATCATGATCCTAAGCTTTATCTCCTTACAGAAATCTTAGATGTCCAGTCAGTGATTCATCTTTTCTGAAGCGTGAGCCCAGAGGCAGTAGTGTACACTGTAAGTTTTTAAAAGCTTAGCTTAAAGGTGTGCTATAAATTAATAGTGCTGACAAAAGGCTGTTAAGTTCAGAACTTCATTTGAAAAGATTACAATTACTCATTTTATACTATTATTTCAGCTGAAATCAAATGACCGGTCACCCAGGAGGAAAAGGAATGGGCACTGGCATCTTTGTCACTACTTGGGAAATTAAATGGCATGTGGTGGATTTTGAGTCCAGAAACGCCTCAGGTAGGATTTCTGTCTTTTGTATTTTGATGTGCCCTCCATGTTACCATAAACATCACAGTTCCACTACATTGAAGCAGTGACAATTCAGCTAGGGTAAAGTCATCCCACACTCAATAATTTTGTACAATGTCAAAAGTTTCATAATTTCTCATAATTTGAATAAGGGTTGTCAAACTGGTGTAATGTGTAGTTAAAAACAAACATTACATAGTTTAAGCCCATGAAAAATGTGGTTTGACGCGTGATGTAAACTACACAGATATGTATGTAAACCCTTGCAAATCACAGACTGTCCATTTTAATTTAAAGGTATTTTGTATACACTATGTGACCAAAGGTTTGTGGACACCTCACTGAAACCTCATTGATTTAAAAGGAATTTTGTGTGTGTGTGTGTGTGTGTAAATATCTGACACTTTGTGCTTAACTTTAAATCTAGACTTTCCCTATCAAGATGTTTGATGGGCTGGTGACTAGCCCAGGCTATGGCCAAGATAAGGGCAAAGCAGCAATACACGGTGCACACTGGTGTCGTTATACAGGAGAGGGAACTGTTCCAGTCTGGCAGTGGCCTGCTCTATGGATCTCCAGATGGGACAGTATCTGGTGATTGCATTGTTGAGGTGATGTGTCAATTGCCAGCCAGAACTAAAACTATCCTGCAGGCAGCAGAGAGAAGGGACTTTCTTTCTGGAGTTGGGTGAAGTGGCTGGTTCCCTGACACTAAAACAAGCTCATAACTACTGACATCTGATCCAGGGCAACCTACTTCTGACCAGAGCTAACAGTTGTCACCTACTTGTATGGACTCCTCTTGACCTCTTCATCCTGCCAGTGCTCAAAGACCTAAGCATGGGCTGTTAACATCAACTACATTTCCATCCATGTTTTTTGTGACAAAAAGTGTAGCGCATCAAAAGGGTTAATGATATAGCTGATGGAAACACAAATAGTTGCTAAAATTTCACAAATGTCGACATAATATTATTCGGTTCAACTTTAGCACATAAAACTTCAAATGTCACGATAACAGCATACCTGCAAAGATCAGATGCTGCAAACAAATCTGCGTCATGACACTTCCAGGAGTGCCAACACAAATATCTTATAGCATGAGCCTGTCATCAACAAGTGCATGGAGAACAAATAGAAGATTAAAAAAGGATGCTGAATGACATTCTCAGAATGTTCTACACTTTATTTAGGGACATCTGGGAAGCAAAATTTTCACAATAAGCGATATATACACATTTCTGTATAAATGGCTTAAAGGCAGATTTCTTTTGCGAAACTTATGCGACAAAGTTTTTGACTTCATGACTTCGGGACGTACACCATTTTTATCGATAAAAGGCCATTTGAATAAAAACAGGCAGAAGATGGCAAATTTCCCAAAAATGTTTTTACGCATTTTTACTTTGTCGATAACAAAACAGCGCGAAAAGTGGATGGAAACAAGGTTTAAGACACTCAGGAAAATTTTAAAGATTGTTACCTACCAAACATTCTGTCACAGTTGTAAGTTAATATCAGCACTTGTAATTACCCTGCATTCATGATCTGTACTAATGTCCTTTGAAATTATTGTGACAGTTATAATAAATGAAGTTTTGGTACTTCACAAAGTAACATGTTTTATGACCAAAAAAAAAAAACCAAAAAAATGTTTTACTGCCTGAAAATGTTTTCTGGAAATATATATAAAAAAAGAGTAACACATTTTTTTAAATAAAAGTTTTCCACAAAACAAAATCAGTCAAAAGATGGGAAGATGCCCACAAGAGGGCAAAGCACACCTGTTTCTCCCTTAACAGGCATGAATCAGAGTTATTCAACAATGTTCAACACATACTGACAATCAGTTAATTCATTCAGTTTAGTGGAGAATGGGTGTTTGTAAATTTGTGAGACACACACATACTTTCAGTGTCTTGTTGATGTTTTTTCTGAACAGGTATGGGATGTGGTCCAAAATGCAAAACAATGTCAGCCTCTGAATGGAATGCTTCACGTGTATCCTAGCACTGGAGATTAAACTGTTGTTGTTCACTTCCTCCTGTGTGAACTGTCCATTGACAAGGAAAGACAGGATGTTCAGCAAAAATCCCTCTGGCAAAATGTACAGTAATGATATAATGAAACTGTAATGTAGAGAGGATGTGCACTAATGTATATGCTTAATGAGAATGGTAAGAACAGGATGTAAACAGTTAACAGGTTGTGGACAGTAGTATCAGCTGTGCTCATGCTTGGTTAGAACAAAAAATAAAAAACCCATAGCCTATATCAGGTGTATCTGCAAAGGGCCAGTTTAGCTAATGTTAGAACCCAGTGGTGTGAAACTTTGTTTTTTTTATTCATTTAAGAATTGTAACTTACCTTATCAACTTCAACCATTTCCTCTTCTCTTTCAAGGAAAGCGGTAGAATGACAATTTAAATGTTTTTTGGACTCAAAACTGTTCAAACAACAAACGACACAGCACCATGGCATGTTGAAAAGACGAGAGCCTCAGCAAACGGTAGAAGAGGCTTGGACCCGGAAACAGATTTATCGGAAGGTCAATATGTCACGTCTGAACTAGCGTATATCATTAGCTGGTATGGTAGTGCACCTCATAAAGCGTTGGATTTTAGTCTTGGAGGGCCGCGGTTCAAAACCAGACAAGACCTCAAGCTGACACGTGACACAACATAGAATCCACACGAAATTATATGGTTGTTTCAGAAAATCTGCTTTTCATTTTACGTCTTCGTTGTAAAACACTATTCATTTTTGGTTTTGGTTAAGGGTAAGGATGTCTGTTTTGTTAAACTCTCATTTCTGTTTTTAGACACTTTTGGTTAAATTTAGGGTAAAGATTTAGGTCAGGGAGGTTCATTTATTAAATATAAGAAATATTCACCTTAAAAACCTTGTCTGATTACAACATAATTTTGCTCGGGTTTGGCGCCCCCTGCTGGATATTTCTCTTGAAAAATTAAACTCAAGGCTCATCGATGGGTGAGAGCAATGAAGGCTATCCTGTCTGGCCCTAACCGACAGAAAGTGTACTGTGGCAAAAGTCACAGAATATTCTAATGATGATTATGGGAGGAATGTGTCACAATACACAGTGCATCGCACCCTGCTGCAAATGGGGCTGTGTGGCTGCAGACTGGTCAGAGTACCCATGATGACCTCTGTCCACTGTCAAAAAACCACCTTCAATGGGCATGCGAGTGCCGGAACTGGACCTTGGATCAGTGGAAGAAGGTTGCCTGATCCTATGAGTCCCGTTTTCTTTTACATCACGTGTACGTGTGCGCCGTTTACCAGGGGAAATGATGTCACTAGGATACACTGTGGGAAGGCAACAAGCCAGTGGAGGGAGTGTGATGCTCTGGGCAATGTTCTGCTGGAAAACCCTGGGTTCAGCCATTCATATGGATCTCAATTTAACATGTGCCACCAGGTACACCCCTCATGGCAATTATATTCCCTGATGGCAGTGGCCTCATTCAGAAGGATAATACACCCTGCCATACTGCACACATTGTTCGGGAATGATTTGAGGAACATGAGGAAGAGTTCAAGGTGTTGCTCTGGCCTCCAAATTCCCCAGATCTCAATCCGATTAAGCATCTGTGGGATGTGCTGGACCACCAAGTCCGATCCATGGTGGCTCCACCTCGCAACTTATGGCACTTTTCCACTGCACGCTATGGTTCATCTCGCCTCAACTCTACTCACTTTACTTTGCATTTCCACTGCAGTTTAGTGCTGCCTCAACATGGGTGGGATTATAGGATGATCATCATAGTTGTGCCACCTCTACTGCCGTGACATCATCTTAAACACGACACAAACTGACCAAAACAATAACACGACCGCTAGCTGTTAGCTACTAGCTCATTGTGCTGCATAAAGCAGTTGTTGGATGGTGATTTTACACAAGTGTAAGTTAAATTGGCCTGGTTGTTTTAGAAGCAATCTTTCCAGTAGTTGGTCAACTAAATAAAGTGAAGCTTATACAGTTAACGTAACAAACATACCATCCTCCATAGTGGATCAATGCCAGTCCAGGGCACTCTCCCTCCCATTGCTCTCCGTTTAGATAGCGTCCATTTGGTCAAACCACTTCCACTTTTCCTTGATGGTTCTGTAGTCCCTTTTATGTTTTTATTTTACTTTTCCCTACACTGTTGGTAGGTCCGTGTGTGGCCAACAGCTGATACACTTCCTGAGAGACTTTTTAGTTTTGTTCATCACTAACGAGTGGACCACGGCGTGGTTTTGCGCACAGTCATTTCTTTTTTCACAATTCAAAAGTCGTGTGAACAAATGATACTGCTATCGCTGTTGCTAACTTTAAAACTAGTGGGTTGATGTCACATGTCGGAAATCCAGTGACTCGGATTGGTAGTGACGATTCTCTCCGACCAATCAGTGATCTGCAGGATTTTGACATCACATTTACTATCTTGGAACCTCGACCGTGTTGGTACTAAAAAAAGTATCAGGTACCAGGTACTATCCACAGTGGAAAACCCCAAAACAGCAAGCAGAGTCGAGTTGAGTCGAGTCGAGTTGTACCGTACAGTGGAAAAGCCCAATTACAGGACTTACCACAGGACATGGGGTCTTGCAGAGTCCATGCCTCAGTGGGTCGGTGCTGTTTTGGAGGACCAACAGCATATTAATCAGGTGGTTATAATGTTTTGGCTCATCAGAGAGTGTGTGTGTGTGTGTGTGTGTGTGTGTGTGTGTGTGTGTGTGTGTGTGTGTGTGGATTGATAGATAGATTTGGCCTGTTTTTTCTTCTTTTGACCAAGAGAACATAAGAATGTATGTGTGACACTGACACAGAAGGGGACAACATAACATGACAACAGTACTCGGCAGAGAATTAGAGCAGAATCAGCTACACAGGGCTTCATTAGTATCCAGATGCTGTTCCTCTCCTCTCTGCAGCTAAACTGGTTTGACAGAGAGATACCACACACATTTGGTATTAACAAATTGGCTCAAGACTTTGCTGTCAACATTTCGTGAGTTAATAACAGAAAAGTGAAGAAATTATTTTGACTTTCTCTACACATCAACTAATGCTTTGATTGAAATCCATCTGTCTACATTAAGTCCACACATCACCAAGACCAAACCCCAAACAAAGGTCTCCAAAGCTAAGACGAGCAAACAAGACCAAAATTATGTTTTTTTAATCTCTGCAATTTTGAGACAGCATTAGGGTGAGTAAATGAGAGAAATGTCATTTTTGATTGAACTATTCCTTTAATTATGTTGTCCTTTTGTTCAAATTTTTAAAAAAATTTACTGTTTTAGCTTTGTCTTGGAACAAACTTTATAGATTTGGTGTGTTGACACTCATGCAGTAACCATAGATTTGTACTCTAAAAGATATAGAAAATATAGTAACAAACAATGCATTCAGATTTCATGGGAAAACTATCATTGTTGTAAATGTACATCTAATGAACAGACCAAGGTGGATTACTGAGACAAATTTGCTTACCCCTCTAAACTTGGCTGTTTTTACATGGAGGTATACTGCTGTTGAAGTTGAAGAGCTGGACCATTCTTAAATAATCAAACGCACTGAGGAACTATAGTGTCAAAGACCACAGGCCATTGCAAAAGATAAACTAAGACCTTGTGAGAGCTTTGATAGTGATATCATGTCCATGTGCATGTAATACTAAGTGGTTTTGAGACAAGACCTAAATAAGTCCATGACTTCAGCTCTACTACAATCAAACAAGGTACTGCAGTAAATGACCGAGGTCATAGTATACAGTGCAAATGGATATGAATGGCCAGGCTAAAAGGTTAGATTATTAACCTACTGTCTTGCCTCACATATGGTCATCAGCCAGTCCACTAACCACTAGTGGTCTGTGCGCTCAATAGATTGCTCAAGTAGAATGTTATTAGTAATGGGTCGCTGTCTTGATTTTTGTCCCACTCAAATGGCTACTCTTCATTGGGCAGGGATTGAGCAGCCATTAATCAGGAGTCTGACAGCTGCTGGACTAAAACTAAAGCTGCAAGATTTTCAGTGAGTGTAACAGGGGGGTGATTTCTATCATAGTCAAGTGCTACTGATATTAGTGAAAATCAGATGGGAATATTGAAGTGGTGAACTGGTAGCGAATGAATGACTTTGAGAGAGAAATAGAGAAGGAGAGGGAGATACTTTTTCACATGTTGGGTGCTGAGAGGAATGCATTGACTGAATTTTAAAATTAAAGATTTGCTATAAAATCTAGTGTTGTGTTATGTAAAAAAGTTTTTGGGAGTATTGAAGTCCATGTTCCATTAAAAGGATAATTCGCCCAAAAATGAAAAGTCTGTCATCATTTACTCACTCTCATGCCATCTCATGACTTTCTTTCATCTGCTGAACACAAATTAAGAAAATATCTCAGCTCTGTAGGGTCATACAATGCAAGTGATTGGCGGCCAGAACTTTGAAGCTCCAAAAAGAACATAAAGGCAGTATAAAAGTATAAAAGTGGCTTAATCTATGGCGTTAGAAGCAATTTGATAGGTGAGGGTGAGAAACAGATCAATATTTAAGTGATTTTTACAATAAATATCCACTTTCACAATCTTCTTTTGTTTTTGGCAATTCACATTCTTTGTGAATATTGCCACCTACTGGGCAAGGAGGACAATATATATAGTAAAAAAGGACTTAAATATATTAATCTGTTTCTTACCCACACTTATTTAGATTCTAAAGATATAGGTTTAACCACTGGAGTCATATGGATTACTTTTATTCTGCCGTGATGTGCTTTTTGGACCTTCAAAGTTATGGCCACGATTCACTTGCATTGACCGAGCTGAGATAATCTTCTAAAAATCTTCATTTGTGTTCTACAGAAGGAAGTCATACACATCTGGGATGAGTAAATGATGAAATAATTTTCATTTTTGGGGGAACTATTCCTTCAATGCTACATACTGTAATATACTCAATAAAATGTGAAAATGCTGCTCCCAAAATCTCAGTGGTCTTGTCTAGGGAACCAAATAGGGCAAGACAAGAGTGAAGCTGAACACCACCTGAAACATCAGAACATTTAGAATCAGTTCTGTGAGTTACCCTCAATTTTGGTGTGCTAAGCCATTTTTTTAACAGTAAATATGCCTACATCTATCTAACATGTCTAAACTAATACATGTGCAACTGATAATTTTTGCTTTGCTGAGGCTCAGCTTTCTAGAGACCGATCCGAGGCCTTAAGAAGAACAGGTGTTCAAATTTTTTAAGGATAGAAAGAGACTGTCGCAGACAGAAGGCTTGAAAGGAGAAATGCTGGCCAGTAGCATAGATATGCAGTGCCTATTGGCAGAGTTCCAGTGCGCACCAGTTGGCGAAGCTCAGCCCTGTCTCCTCTCCTGTCCAGAGACAGCTGTGACGCAGCAGCGCGTAGCGCGGCAATCAGGTGTATGAGCCACCTGAGCGGAATGCTGATGGTTGGAGAATCTGAAAGCCTCTCCCGCGCTCATCACGAAAGAGTGGAGAGAGACACAAACCAAATTACTACATCTAATGGCGACCTTAAAGAAGATTAATTTGTTTACGAACAAAGTTAGTGTCTGTCACCGGCTGTCAGACGGCTGAGAGAGAGTTTAGCGGAGTCATCCGTTCATTTTACCTTCACTCTCAGTCTTTCATCAAGAGCTATAAGGACACCTTCACAGTCCAGTGATGATAAAGTACTATATAAGTAATAGAGCCCAAAGTATACTTCAGTTTTGACCCATTCCCAAGCATATGCGTACAGTCAAATGCTCAAGTCTTTCAATGTATATTCCATATGACCATGTGCTTGAATTCAGACAGTTGACACATGGCACTATGACTGCTCTGTGATAGTGGACTTTTGTTTCAGGTCTTTAGACCCTTAAAGATGTCTGTACAGTCTTTCAGACTTGAGTTTTACAAATGCAGGTATCTCCTGACCCCTTCACACACACACTTAACATGCACATCCACAGTTTTTGTTTCCACCTTCGTCTCCTGTTGTTCACTGCCATTTATGTAGTTCTTCTTGAACAACTTTGTGAAAGCGATGGCCTAACTGTGAGTGTTGTGACCTTGTGGACCCACTAATTAGTGCAAAAAATTCCAGGCACATGCACAAACACTGTGTGCTTCTCAATACTATACTCCCTCCATCCTCAATGAGAGTGCTTCTCAATCAGATGGCTGTCGCATAGTTAGGCTGAGTCCTTCCTAGACCAGTTTGAAGCTATCGGCTAGGCTGCTCCTCAGCATGCAGCACTAGAATGAGACAGTCTAGTAAGTGCGCATGTGCAAGGGATTGTGGGTGATTGAAGGCAATGAAGGATGCACTTGATGTATCCTCCAAAATATGGCGAATGAAGCCTGCGAAATGATGCTGCCTTCTAAGGGTCCTCACAATTAAGACAGTCATGGTGCATGATGATGTGGCAGCCAAGATATCCAGCCTAACTAAGCTGCAGTCTACCGATTGAGAAGCACCCTCAGTTTCCTTGCATCCTTTCCATGTTTCCTAAGAGGGAGTAGCGTAGAGGGGGCATACAGGTGTACAGGTTAAAACAGAAGTTTGTACAGCTTCATTTTCTTTAACAGCATCATTTTATGTAAAGCTGCATTGAAACAATATGTGTTGAGAAAAGCGCTATGCAAATAAAAATGGCTTGACTTGTATACATTGGGCCACACTGTTCTTCAATTGTCATACTTGACTTGTATACATTGGGCCACACTGTTCTTCAATTATCTTTCTATGTAAACATAAAATTGACGGTCATCTTTGACTGTTGCGCCACATCTTGCATGTATTGTATGTTTAATTGTCATTTGAACTATTAATGTTATTAAAATTGTATGCAGCTAAGATGTATGGGGAGGGAGAGAGAGAGTAAAAGAGAGAGAGAGTGTGTAAAGAGTAAAGAGCAGTTGTTTGGTCATCTAATTAGCTCACTGATTCTTGAGATAAGGTTCAAAACATGGCCTACAGTACACACAAAATTCCTCTATGATAAAAATCAAGAAATTCATTAAAAAAATACTGAAAAAGTTATGTCTAAAGGAAATGTGTATACTGAGGGCATTTGTTACTTCTATTTTTTAATTATTTCAATTTTCAAATTCAATTTTTTCTTTGCCAATGTGTGAACAGCTTGTTACGCAACTTAAAAAATGAAGGGAGCGGGTCGCTTTTGCCAGGAAAATCCAAACAACACTGACTCCTACACAAACTCAGAGAAAAAATAAAACAAAATAATTTATCTACTGGATCCTGTCTGGCTAAGCGGGAAAGTGATCGTGGTCGAGCGAAAACTAGAGTGAACATCGGCAGGGCATTTGATTCTTGGAGGGACCTTTGTTTGGTTTTGAGGATCAAAACCGACTCTGAATTGGCAATCTTCTTACTGGACAGGAAAGCTTACATAACCGAAAGCATGTGAAATATAGTGCCATAAGGTTTGATCTGTGTAATTTTAGCTAACTTGATCTTGCCTGCACAGTAGCAGTCATAAACAATGTTAATCTGTAATTAATCAGCAAGGTAAACTGAGAATTGTGTCAACATATTTATAATGTACAGGCTATTTTATAGAACAGCTACTGTCATCATTCATCAAATTTAGCTAACAGCTATTGATAAAGGTGGCTAGCTAGCTAAAGTCAACATAGGCTATCGTATAAATACAGTCAATGTATCATGCAAAGAATAGTGATTACTTCAAACTACATTCTTGCATAGTCAGACACTTATCCACACTTTGTTTTAGCCCTGTTCCTGCACTGAAGAGTCAAATATAAGTTTGTCTCAAATATTGTAGTAAAGCAATCATAACCGTGTTATTTTAATTATGCTACCTCATCTGTCAGTACAATCACGTTCAGTCTCTTTGTATATGATTGTTTTGAGCGATGCTTGCCTCCCTACAGAGCACAAGTGCAAGCGCGAGCACGAGCAACATGTAGCTGACTGCAGTTCACTTAACGGCCACAGGTGTCATTAATAACAAGGGTCTCTATTATCTTACAAACTGCAACTTTAACTCTATGCTGAACACCATTATTGGAGAATTACAGAATTAACACTCTTGTTGGATGGATCAGATTAAAATATCATGCTTTTTAGAGTGCCTGGTGGAGTAAACCCTTACATTGTTCGTTAGCTGAGATCTTTTCTACAAATATATCAATTTCAAATTAATTTAGTAAAATAAAAACTAAGATTTAAAACATGTTTTGTCCCCCATCTCAAGCTGCATGTGAGGCGCACATACCAGAACTATAATTAAATACAACTACAGTAGTTGGAGCCCACAAACACTCATCACGGTTTTGCTCAGCAAGACAGACCGACCAGGTGTTAGGTTTTTGGTTGAATGAAAGACATCAGAAACCTTTAAATAAACTCTGGGGGCCAGACACATCCATCTCCCCGTCAGACTGCTTGCGACATGAAGATGCTCAATGTGTATACCGTATAATGACATTGTGAATGGACTCTTCTACCCACAGAGGGCGCCATTGCGATGGAACAGGACTCTCACATCAGTCTGTATTACACTTAAAATTGGGGAAACAAAACCTAGAAGAGAACAAATTCAGCTCCCTCTTAAACCTGAAACAGATCTCGACTCAGTACCCTACAGAACTGCACATTTGAGACGTGGTAAAATATTTAAAAGTCTCCGTGTTAGTAACCTCAGCTTCAATTTTTCAGCAGCAGAGCTGGGTTGAGTCTTTAACAGGCTAAACTCCCAGTCTGGTGTCTGATCCATCAAAGACAGAGGACTAGATGTGCTGCATGTAGCAATATTTGCCTTAAATGATCTATAGCTTTGTATTAAGCTCTATTCATAGTTATTTACAAGAGTGTTTAAAGAAAGATTACGATGACTAAGACTGAGGATCAAGAGGTTTTGTGTCAGTGCATCATATATCCAATTGAAAATGAACCAGGTGATCCACTCAGACATCAAGTTAACACACACCTGGAATACTTCAATGTAAGAAAGTCACTCATAACAATGTCAAAGTTTGGATGAGTGTTTATGTTAGTTCAGAAAAATTTGAGAGCCTCCCTGCCCTTAGGGTCCATTGAACAAAAACGGCTTTCATATTTCAGCAAGGGAAAAAAGTGCGTACCAGTTCACTGGCCCGGGTTGGGTTACATTTAATGCACATAGCGGGGAACAAAACGGCATTGTCAAGAAGTAGAAAATGACTGGAATCCCAGGTCACAACTTGTAACGCAACAAGACATTTTTAGGCCTGAAAAATCAGACCAATATTAAAAATCATTTCAGGTGAACAAGACATTTTTCTATGACATATTTATTAAAAGTACAATAATAGCAAACAATAATTTTCTTCTCTTGACAAACTTGAAGGATGGAGAGGAATAATAAAGATTATATACTTATACAAAGAAGAAATCTAACAAATGTCAAGCACAACAATCACCACTAGGCCACAAAGTCACTGAATGTGAAAGGTTAACACAAGCACAACGAATGCACATTACTTAAAATATATTCAACAATTTGTTGAGAAAATGAGATTTGATTTTTTTCCTCTCAAAGAAAACAGTTAATGTTTGCTTAGATAGACAATAAATCATTTCCTGAATAATATCAGTACCTTCTATGTTGTCCTTGCCAGATGACATGAAGATGTTAGAAATACATGTCAAAGAATCCTAGTCATACAATAACACACTAACTTTATCAAAGTAAAGTTTCAGAGCTTCTAAATCACACAACATTCCTTATGGACATTTATGCTCACAGATGTCATACATCTTTTCTAATGTCTTTGAAGTTCATGATGCACCTAACCGCTACTTTCTAAACTTCATGACTCCTTTACAACACATTAGAACATATGAAGGTAAAATAGTGCCTAAATGATTTGCATGCGCAGTGTAAGATTTGTAAAAGAGTCAATCAAATGGTCAAGCGTTCAAATAAATGGCATGCACACAGAACGTTTTGTGAAGGTGTAAATCGATTTGCAAGCATAAGGAAAAAATATTAGCAATATTTTAATGCTTTGCATAAATGTAATTCATGTGATGTAAATCTGTAATTTCGTATTAACACAAAGTAAATTTGGCGTGCATTCTTCTGACTTTTTGCCACTGTTTTCACTCTTAAACATGGTCAAAAACATTGCAAACATGCAATCAGCAATATTTAAGCAAAGAAAGGGTATCATAAACAGCAAAACGGACTGAACATGTAGAATCAGTGTGTATGTGTAAAATAAACTACTGCAGAAGTGTAAAAGACTTGTGTTTGTGCCATAAATATTTTCCAGAAATAATCTGATATGCACTGTTCCGTCTTCCCTTTTGTTGCGCTCACACTTTTGGCATGAATTTCTCACTGAATAGTTTTGCAAGAACGCGGGGGATGGCGGGTCTACCTGCTTCTAGTAACCAATCAAATGAGGTTTTCCTTGACCAGTTTATTCAGACCTGATTATTTTAATAACGCGAGAGAGCTTCTTCATATGGCTCAGTGTCGTTCCTCTGGATATTTCTCCTCTCTTAAATATAAAGCAGAAATATTAATACATACACATTTATTGTGAGAATACAGTTAAGCAGATATCGTTTATTTATTATATTTACTTTTAATTATCATTGGCAAGGCAAATGCGTGGATGGATGGAACTTGCTTGTATCAATGAACTCATTCTAAAAACAAAATGTATAAGTAAACTATCTGTTCAGAGTTTTGTTTTAAAAGGCTCACTTAATTTGTTTTCTAGCATGAGTTGTACGATACCAGCTAATTCCACCTATTCACCAAAATGCCTTGCCAATGATAATTAATGGTAAATATAATTAAGTTCTGTATGTATTCATATTTCTGTTTAATATTTAAGAGAGGATAAAGGAACGATGCTGAGCCTTATGAAGAAGCTGTCAGTCACATTATTAAACCAATCAAGTTAGGCTAAACTGGTCAAGGAAATCCTCAGTTGATTGGTTACTAGAAGCAGGTAGACCCATCTTACCCCATGCACTTGCAAAACTCACTTTGCTTACATACCGCTGATTGCAGGTTTGCAATGTTTTGGACATGTTTAGGCGCAAAGACAGTGGCAAAAGTGTAAGTGCGGCAAAAAAAAGAATACACGAAAATTTATGTTTTTTGTTAATCTATGTTTTGTGTTAATACGAAATTTCAGATTCACAACACTTGAATTACACTTATGTAAAGCATTTAAGTATTTCTAATATTTTTTTCTAACGCTTTCAACTTGATTTACACCTTTACCAAACATTCTGTATGCATGCAATTTATTTTTACGCTTGCAATTTGATTTACGCATTCACAAATCTTACTCTGTGCATGCAAATCACTATTTTACCGTCATACGAACACCTTTAAGATTTCAAAAAGGCATGCAAAGAGCTTGCTCCTTGTTACAAGCGCACCAAAAAGAACTGCTAACAAAGTACTGTACAGGATCTGGCTTTCACAAAGCCCATTATGACAAAACATTTTCCTTCTTACAGCTCTTCTCCATATCGTATGCACATCTGACAAAATACATGGTTAACCTTACAAAAAACCTGCCAGCAATACTGCCCCCTTTAAGTGATTACAAACATGGAGGTGAGAGCATTTACTTTCCCCCCCTCCCACCTCTTAAAAAATATTTGGTAGCAAAATGGAGTCTACAGTACAAATTGCATGAACTTTAGAAAATAGGCATGCATCATCAAAATATCAGACATATTTACAAGTTTAGCAGAGAAAAGATCACAACCCTTTCACTTAACAATATGCATAACTGCCTGTGTAGAATTCTCTAATATACTATGTACACACTGTGCTGTGTGAGTTGATGCAAAGGCACACTCATTCAGTATAATTTCTGGAGGATTTAAAGGGGACATGAGGAGCTGCAGATATGCATGCAGATGCACAGATGTACACGAACAGAACAGTCTCAGCTTTTGTAATGAACCTTCAAAACTCTGCACAACATCAAATAATTAAACGCAAACATTATGTGATCTGAAGTGTAAAATATGTAATGCCCATTGAAGATTTTTCTAAATCTACCAAAACTTTAAAGAATTTATTTTCCTTTTCCAAAGCTGATAAATTGATGTAGAACAGCTGCAAACAATATCACTCTATCTGCATAGCTTGAAGAGTTCCTCATACAAGAACAATGACATCTACAAAACATGCAAATGTTAAAAATCTTTAAACTCAGTATTAATTTCACATTAATTCACATAAAACATACAGAAACCACTGACACTGTGTAGAGAAAGGAACGGCTGTTTTGCTATAGACAAAATTAAACTTGTATGTAGAGCAGAGACTACAGAATCACACACATGCACGTATGCACAGAGGATGGTTGCAACGGAACCTGCAAACATACTTAAAGACACACGCTTAGCATGGTTCCATATTGAGAGATGTAAAACAATATAACTGGACTTCTGCTGTAGGAGGAAACTGAGGCTCATAGCTCAAAACCTGTACAAAACCCCCAAACATTTAAACAAACATAGATATATTAGCATAGAAAACACAAGTTTTACATAAGCCATAATGTGCACATTTGAAGATAATAAAGTTTGCCTTTTTGTATTCTCTGCAGAGAATTGTAAAAAGGTGTTCTCACTCAATAGCTAATGTAATGTGTGACTGCCTAAATGTAATTTGGGCATAAGCGTTTGCACACACTGCTACCAAAAAGACAGGGACATTAAATGCTTTGAAGAGTTGACCGGGAATCAAAGACATCCTGTTTCATTCTCATGAGAAAGGAGAAGCACTGTGTCATATTGATATGTACTACATAAAATATATGACACAGGTCAAGTTTCCATTATTTTGATAAAACCAAAACAAAGAAGAAAATAAAGACAGTTTAACTGGGATTTTAAAAGCCTCATAACTTCACTTTAGAAACAAAAGCACTTTTAATGTATTTAAAAAAAAAAAGGTAAATTATCGTAAAAATGTACCTAACAACAGAATCACGTAAGAGAGAGAGATCTTACATGCACATGCTATATGTTAAACAAGAAAATGCATAACAAATGGCAACATTTTACAAAAAAAATATAAAAACAAATAAGCTAACAATAACACTATTTAAAAAGAAGAATATATGCACATAGTGTGATGCACTCCTCCAAAGTGAGACAAACGCATGTGAAAGTGCTACTGAGTCTAAAGGAAGGCTGTTGAACCCAGTTGGCAGGTTGGAATAAAGGTCTTCAGCCTTTGACTTCTGAAGGAACTTTTTACTTGTTTGACAGAGAGAGTTTTTCCTATGACACACTGGAGCAACGGATAGAGGGGGAGCCCATCTGAGTAAGTACTTTGTCCAGCCACTGCAGAGGACCGTTCAGGTGCAGTTCTATCCAGCAGGGGGTGCTAGTCACTGTCTGCCGCCTGTCAGCATACAAAGAGTGATAAAGACAAAGAAAGAGGTAAGAAAGGTAGAAAAAGCTTCCAAAAAGTATTTGGACACTTGGTAATTGTATGAATGTGACGCATTAGATAACAAAATATCAAACCAAGTGGCAGCTGCAAGCAAATGATGCTAGCCCTTTCTTCAGAACTATCTTCACTTCTTTTTCACTTTGTAGTCCATTCACTTCAATTCATATTCGTAGAAAAGTAGGGGAGCAGAAACACAAGCATATGTTTAGAAGTTTTGTGTTTTTGCTACATACCAAAATTAAAGTTTGATGAACCTGAGAATCTGTATAGTGAAAAGATGTATGACCAATAGAGTATTTAAAGGAATATTCCAGGTTCGATATGAGTTAAGCTCAATTGACAGCATTTCTGGCATAATATTGATTACCACAAAAATGTATTTTGACCCACCGCTCCGTTTCTTTAAAAAAAAAAAAGTTTACATAAAAAATTACATAATCCAATCTGTAAATGTTAAAATAATCACTTTCAAAAGTATAGCCACAAGACTTAAACAATATGCATTAACATGATTTTAGTGTGATAAAATCACTTACTAACCTTTCTTTCCCAAAATTATAGCCAATTTTACAACTTTGTAGCTATGATGATGTTGTCAACAAACCCTAAAATCCTAAAATTACTGAAAAAAATGACAATTTAATCAACTTTATAGCTCAAATAATTCAAAAGAATTATTGTAACTAGTTTTAAAACATTTCCGTCTTTAAACCATCCAAAGATTGGCCAAATTCACTTCAATTGTAGTAAGTGACTCACTGTAACCTCGATTTATGCATTTTTAAAGAAAAGGAGGGATGATTCAAATTATTTTTTGTGATAATTGACATTATGCCACAGACACTGTTGATTGATCTGAACTTGTATTGAACCCGGAATATTCCTTTAAATGTCACACACTGACCTCTTATCTCAAAATTAAGAATGCAAATTTCAAAGCTTTGATTTACTTTGAACCAACTGGTCCCAAAGCAACGTTCAGTGGACGTATAAAGTCAATTACCCTCAAGTTCATACAGGTGTCCTAGCAGAGTAAACACAGGTGTTAAAACGCTGTGTGGTTTGAAATATTGTTATCTAGTGCAATGATCAACATATATTTTTATGTGTGACATAAGTGTCAAAATAATTTTGGGGGCCACGGTATGATTGTACATAATTACACATTAAGGTTCTTTCATACCAATTATATAAAGATGTTTTAAAATGTATTCTTTTTTACATTTATATAATTGATAAATCATCCACTAACATACTTTACTTTGAATGACAGGCAAATCTCTCCGCCAGTTGTGGTTCCGATTTGTCGGGATATGAGCTCAGCTCTAGTCCCTCACAGGGACAGAACTTGCAGCCAAGCACACTTCTCTTACATTCCACAGCGTTGACACAATGCCCCTGTCTTAGTCCGCCTTGCGTGTACGCGCGCACACACACACACGTGAGTAGGCTTACCCCCGGAACCCTCATTCATGACACCTCACACTGTTCACGTTCCACAACTTACTGAAAGTTCTACTAATCTTTCCTCCCATACACACACATGCAAGTTCCTCCTAAAATCTTAGTCCACCTCCTACATGAGTTACAGCAACTTCTGCTCACAATCTCTAAGTTTTTCTATATAACTTTAAATATATGGCTGCACAATGTTGTTGTTATCTAGCAGTGTTGTTTATTGATAGTTTTACTGTGCCTCTCTTTGAAATTCATTTTTCAATGAATGTCTCAGGCAGCTGTCTACAAACATTTCCCAGACAGTTCACGAGGGCATTGCTGAAATAGAGCATAAGCGTAGACCACAGCCTCCAGATGGACAGAGAGAGAAAAAAGTAGTGGAAGTCGAGGAAGTAAAGGAAAAAAGCTCTTCCTAAACTCTGGATTTACCTTTTCCATTCACTTACTGTGAAAAAGAACATTTAAAGTTTCACAGTACCTGTTGGGTCGGGTACGGGCTGGGATCAGCCTTTTATTTAATGCCCATGCAGATTTTTATTACTTCTCAATAATGTAATCATAATTGGATGCTTTCATTTGTGGAATAAATTAATCAATGACATCAGTATCGAAGAACTTCTGTTTTGCGTGATGCATTATATACGTTGCTAGGTTTTGGCGCAGCATACACCCAAATTTTACAGAGTGCAACTTTTGTATGTCAGATTTTGGGAGAACAATGGCAGATACATCATTTAAAGTGGTCATGACATAAGGAATAACATTTTCCTTGATCTTTTGACATGCGTTCATTGTATTCTAAAAACATACTGCAAGTTTCAGAGCTCAAAACTTCTTCCTTAATATAAAAAGAGCCTTTATTTAAACCAAGCTGCAAAGATTTTCCCTACCATGAAGTCACACAGATGAATACATCATCACATGGCTGCCTCTACAGCAAGGCATCAACGCCTACTTTAACATCATCGCATCCTTGGCCTGCAAACTTGCACTCAGTCAGAAAGGTGAATTGGTGGAACAAGACAGATGTGCCTTATCTACATAAACATGCAACAGATGAACTGCTTCAACCGTTTTCATGAATCTCGGCCACTTTTAAAAGACGCAATGCTAAGTTGTAACTCTTTAAAGGAGACTCCTGTTCTGTGTCTTGCTGCTTTGAGTATAAATCTCAGAGTAAACAGAGGAACGAAGCTGTGAGTTGCTGTGCCTTGTGAAGACCATCTTCTCTGCTTTGGCCTCTGTTGAAGCATCCCAATATCAGGAAATAGTGACTGAAGCTTAACAATGTTCCTGATTGCATCAGTGCAGGATAATACAGTATGTGTGTGGGTCATTGTGGATTGTATAATGTATTTTCAGAATATTTTAGGATGGACTGTACGTTTGTTCGACTCATTTCAGCACATATTTTCAGCTCATATCAGTGTGGATTGCTTGTGAACCAGTCACAATATGACTGCTTATATTTGCAAAGGAACTGATATTGAAAGATGGGGCAGTTAAAAACACTATTGGACCCGACCGCAAACTGTAAGTAATCAGTTCCATTCATGAATGTTTCAAATGTCATGACTGTTTCATATTTATAGTTTATGGTGCTGCTGTGCTTAAGTGAACAGTTTGATACATATCAAATATAATGTGTTAGATGTGCGATATGTGTAAACCCTGAAATTTAGTTATTTATTGTTGTGGAACTTGTTCATGCTCTCCCGATTGAGTTTCAAATATAAATGGCTGTATTCGAGGGGCTGCATGACATTAGCCAATCATAACAGTGGCTGTTTACATTGAAGTTTAAAGGAGATGCTGAGGTCTAAAGTGAGTGTTTCAGACAGAGGGCCAGAGACAGGGTGGAAAAAGATAATATATTACTAAATTATGACCTTTTGGTGCACAAAAACTTTACTAACACTATAAGTAGACTTCAGGGAAAATAATAAAATTGTCATGACCCCTTTAAGCTAACATGTTAAATCGGGAAGATTCTAAAGTCTAGTGTACAGTGCATTTAGTAAGTATTCAGCTTAATTTTTTCACATTTTGTTATGTTGCAGACTTATGCTAAAATGCTTTAAATAGTTTTTTCCCATGTCAGTCTACAATCCATATCCCACAATGACAACTTTTCAAATTTATTAAAAAGAAAAAACTGAAATGTCACATTGACATAATTATTCAGACCCTTTGCTATGACACTTGAAATTTAGCTCAGGTGCATCCCATTTCTCTGGATCATCTTTAAGTTGTTTCTATACTGATTGGAATCCACCTGTGACAAATTCAATTGATTAGACATGATTGGAAAAGGTATACACATGTCTATATCAGGTATCACAGCTGAAAATGCATATCAGAGCAAATACCAAGCCATGAGGTCAAAGAAACTGCCTGTATAACTCGGATTAAGTCGAGGCACAGATCTGGGGAAGGCTACAAAAAATTTCAGCTGCATTGAAGGTTCCCAAAAGCACAGTGGCCTCCATAATTCTTAATAGGAAGAAGTATGGAACAAACAGCCAAACTGAGCAATCGGGGGAGAAGGGCTTTGGTAAAAGAGTTGACCAAGAACCACTCTAGTTGAGCTCCAGAGATAATGTGTGGAGAGGGGGAGAAACTTGCAGAAGGACAACCATCACAGCAACACTCCACCAATCTGGGCTTTATGGCAGAGTGGCCAGACAGAAGACTCTCTTCTGTGCAAGACACATGAAAGCCTGCTTGGAATTAGCAAAAAAGCACCTAAAGGACTCCGAGACTGTGAGAATCAAGATTCTCTGGTCTGATGAAACGAAGATTGAACTGTTTGGCCTAAATTCCAAGCGTAATATCTGGAGGAAACCAGGCACCACTTATCACCTGCACAATACCATCCCAACAATGAAGCATAGTGGAGGTAGCATCATGCTGTGGGGGTGTTTTTCAGCAACAGGGACTGGGGGTCTGGTCATGGTTGAAGGAAACTGAACTCTGCAAAATACAGAGATATCCATAATGCAAACCTGGTCCAGAGCACTCAGGATCTCAGACTGTGCCGAAGGTTCACCTTCCAACAGGACAATGAACCTAAGCACACAGTCAAGACAACACAAGAGTGGCTTGGGGACAAAGTGTGAATGTCCTTGAGTGGCCCAGTCACAGCCCAGACATGAACCCAATCGAACATCTCTGGACAGACCTGAAAATAGCTGTTCACCGATGGTCCCCATCAAACCTGACAGAGCTTGAGAGGATCTACAGAGAAGAATGGCAGAAAATCCCCAAATCCAGGTGTACAAAGCTTGTCGCATAATACCCAAAAAGACTTTAGGCTGAAATTGCTGCCAAAGGTGCTTCAACGTAGTACAGAGTAAAGGGTCTGAATACTCATGTCAATGTGATATCAGTTTTTCTTTTGAATAAATTTGCAAAGCTATCAAAAATATATTTTTTTGGTTTTACATTATGGGATATGGCGTGTAGATTTATGTGAAAAAACAAATTATTTAAAGCATTTTGCCATAAGGCTGCAACATAACAAAATGTGAAAAATTAAGGGGTCTAAAACCTTTCTGAATGCTCTGTATTTATTGGCCAAGGAAACTGGGGCAGCTCAGGTGAAAGACAAATTGACAGAATATATGATGTTGAGCTCAAGACACTGGCACTGTGCTGTCCTACGTTATGATGTTTGCTGGCTTAATGAAAATGTCTAATGGGGTAAAAATAAAGTGTACTATCATAATAAACAGCTCAAATGTGTCATTTTTAAATGGCACCAGGAAGAGTTTAACCGCTTAAAGAGGGGGAGCTGGAGGTGGGGAGATGTGGAGGGGTGTGAGCGGAAGGGAGTGGGTGTCTGCTGAAACCTGACTTTGCTCATACTGTCTCCACAGGACAAGCTGTGTGGAAACCACAGTCCAATTCTCTCTCACACCATTCTCACTCTCTCTACTCGCTCTTCTCGTGCGTTCTCTGTGGATGTTTTTGGTTAAAAACCACAACTGCTTCTGATTAGGGCCTTGGCTCAACAATGAAACAATGAAGTTACTCACAAGAGCAAGAGGAGGGAGAAAGATAGAGACCAGGAAACTCTGACACTTCTCCAAGTACAGCATGTGTGAGTTTGCTAGGTGTGGCATGATTTGCCAGTGCAGACCTAACAGTTTATACAACTGACATGCTTTGTTGGACATCAGGTTGTCTTGCTACATCAGAGCCCTTCACCTTTAAAGCTATTGTTATTGTCTATTATATTCAAATCACAACTGTTTTGTTCATAATATTAAGGCATTACAATAAATGCTAAAGTAAAAGAGGTAAACTTAACAAAAGAAGAATTTGTCATTTTTCAGTATATTGGCATTTCAGACTCTTGTCTGAATCAGGGTTTAACAGGAAGCATGGTGGTTTCGGTGGTTTGGGGTAACCACTTCACAAGTGATGCAAAAATCTTTGAGCGTGTCAAAACAAGGCTACATTCCAAGAGAGATAAAAAAAGAGATATGGTGGGAGTGATGGCAGTCACTGTACCTGTACTCGGCTCCCCAGCCCTTCACAAAGCTCATGCGAATGGTGCACATGCGGGTGAGCTGGTACACGGCCTCAAAGCCTTGATTCACAGACTGGGCCAACAGAGCTGCAAACTCTTGATTATTAAAGATCTTCAGATTACAGCCTGTGTGGAAAAAAGGTAAAAAGAATAAATAAAAAAATAAAAACTTTTAGCTTAATAACATGCTGAAGCGGATGTCTATTTCCACCACAGCTACTTTTTAACTCTCTGTGGATCTCTCAGGGTAAGGGTCTCTTACCTGGTGGAATCTTGCAGACAGTGGCAGGGTGCCAGCCGTAACGCTGGTTACAGTTGGGGCTCTGAACAAAGATGGCGCTGTCACTCAGACACTCTGCAAACACTTCACCCCCGATGTAGTACAAACGCACACCCCGGCCTTTTAAAGATAATTGAAAAAAAATTATGAACTATTTGATTAAATATTTTAAACCAAGATCAGTTTGCTAAGTAATTTCATTCTGTCTTAAAGTAGCAGAAAATATTACTTTGAAGCTATAATAAATAAAAAGCCCAGTTTCACAGATACTATACAATTGGAGATTTGACAGTTTGACCTTTCACTACTGTTGTCTAATGAATGATTGATTGAGGCTGATTGTGTGTGTACCAATGTGTCTGCGCGTGAGCTCCACAGCAGCATTACGGTTGACGTTGGACAGAAGGCCCAGGCAAAAGCGCTCAGAGTTGGATGGGTCTGTGAATCCATCTACTGTTAAAGAGGGCTGGGAGGCATGGAAAGTTTCACCGACTCTCTGGTTCAGCTCATAGTATGAAATAGAGCACCAGAACGCTGGTTCACAGTATGTCACAGGCTGTAGATCTGAGAAACAGGGAGAGAGAGAGACTGTGAAAAAAAAAAAAAAACAATAGAAGAGAATCCGAGAGGCAAAATATACACAGAAAGAGGTGGTCGGGGGGGAAAAATAGAGAGAAAAACATACAAATGGGTGGAATAAAGATTGCCCAAAGAGACAGAGAGCACGTGGACTGGGAACTGACACAGTGATGTCAACAGCACACGCTAATTCCCAGAAATAAAGGCTGAATCGTGGAAAGACCATCCTCACTTGGACAGAAAACAACAGAAAATTACAGGCTTATGGCATGAGCCTTTCTTTCTCTTTTTCTCTCTGTCACACATGCATACACACATACACCACTGCTGTGGAGAAGAAAAAAATCACTTGGGGATCTGGGCTGTGTCTGTAAAAGTGCAATCTGATAGACAGTAATGGTAAGCCTTCCCTAGCTAAGATGGTAACTGACAGGATGTTTATCTGAATGTTTAGTGTGGGCGGTGTTTGTCCAAGTTGTTTTGGGGACATAAAAACAATCCATTCAACAATCCATTTCCTCTGAGAGAGATTGGAAACACATTTGTGCAAACACTCATACACACTAACAGAAGTGCACAAGTAAGCAACATACTGAAAGCAGAGACAGATTATACTTCCCTAAAACTTTTATAGACATATTCAGGTGCAAACACACACAAAGTCAGAATTACCCAAGTTATTGTGGGCAGGAGACACAGGGTTTGGTGACAGGTTTGGAGACCCTGTAAAAAAATGGAGAGATCAATGAGTTCAATGTACACAGGACAAACACAGCATTCATTCTTGATTACATTTTTAATCATTCAAAAGTCCATTAGTAAATATTTTGGCAAATACCAAACTTGCCACTTGCACGTGTCTTTATCTCAAGATATTGAGTGAAGAACTACTTCCTTATGCCACCATTTAAGTCTGTTAACTATGTCGAAACTTTGACGAAGAACATGGCGAAATGATAAAGTATAATGTAATGTTGTGGGAATGTTTTATGTTACTGCTGAACAACAAACAAATTTGACCTGAAATATTTTAATATTTTAGTTAATTTCAGATAATGCTTTGAAGATGGTCTCAGTGTGGGAGTACTTTATTGAAGTATCATCAGGGAAAGCACAATGTCAAATCTGTTACAGACTACTCCAGGCATATTAATTTTGTTTTAACGCAAAATTATAAACAAACCCTTGAACAACTTCACAGCCATGCAATTCTAGAAAATAATTAATTGATTATGAATGTGTGTCAAACAATAAAGAAATCACCAGAGCCATTATTATGTGGTATTTCCGACATTAACAGGTAGTTCCAACCCTCCATTCTGATTGGACTACTTAATTATGGCATGATTATGTCTGTTAACTTTACAAAGAACATGGATAAGTGATTTCAATATGATAGGAATGTGTGTCAACCAATCAGAATCAAGAATTCAACAATGCTACAATTCTGTAGTTTAACTCACATTAAGACTATGCTCACACAAATACGTTTTTGTTTGATAATGCATTGATTTCGCAACATTTACGCCTCTCATCCACACTAGAACAGTGTTTTCCTCCACCGAAAATTTAGACTTTTGAAAAAGCTCTCCAACTACATACATTGGAAAACAATGATATTAGGAAACTGAAAAAATGAGTTATTGAATGAAAAGTGTGGACTAGTTTGGATAAGTGTCCATGCGATCTAAAGCAGATACATCCAACTCTAAATTCTGATTGAATGATCCATGTTTGAAGGGATTGTAAATTGCCGATAAAGCTTAGTTTTGACATTGTATATTGATTCAACAAATTGCTATGTTACTAGGCAACCATTCAGTTCGATCATACAGCCTATATTTTGACCAATTAACTATACTATACTATACTATTAAATATATACTCTTATTATACCAGTAATAACTATTTATTAAACATAGGTGACTTATTGTATTGCTGTTGTCACTGTTGTCTGAAAGTACACTGATGTATTATGTAGCATCACCTGTGTCCATGCTGCGGTTCATCTGATGATCGCTGGTCTCTCCATCTTCACTGATATATCCTGGAGGGGGCGTCTCTGAAACACACACACACACACACACACACAAACAAACAAACAAACAATAACATTAGATGATGGATAAAGGATTAGGCACACATGCAACATACACAACCATATCCGGCAAAATCTAGCAGGTGCGAAGACAATGACTCACAAGGGGTTTATTTTTCCTCTTCAGATTAAGACATCTGAATTGGAAAGCTGGGGTCAGTTGAGTTTCAGTAGCAGGATATGGAACAACACCCACCACCCCATTACAGTGCCTCCCTAAACCAAATACCATTCAGATGGAACTAATCCCAACCAAAGCCACTCCATACAGACTCTATGAGATAATCTTCTCCTTATGTAGCCAGAAACAGTCTTTAAATGAGTTTAATGTAAATTGTTACAAGTAGGTCTGATGTAACATCGGTCAAACATCTCTTCATTGCTCATGGAAATGTTATCATACATGACAGGAATGTGTTCTTCCATTCAATGTTCTTCCATTTCTGTCCATTTGTTTACAGGTCAGAGAAGTAAACAGGCCTGTAGGTGGCATTACCACGTGTAAATACCCTGCTGGGGGAAAAGAAAAACAGCATAGCTGGTCACCAGCACATTTTTGTTTTGAATGTTGGTCTACTACATGGGATGCTGGTGTGCTGGTGTTCCAACAAGGCTTTTTGTCTAGCTTAACCAGCAAGACTTCCATGGTTTTCCAGCATTACCTGAAAAAAACATACTGGTCAATCAGTATGTAAAAGTTTTGCTGATGAACAACATACCTATGCTGGTCCATCAGCTAGATCAGCTCAAAACCAGCTCAAACCAGCCTTGACCACATTGGGAACTGCATGTTGTTTCAGCTGGTCTTGTTAACAGGATAAATTAATGGCTGTTTATTGTTTATGGGTGATTGTTTATGCCTGTGCTAGTGTCTCAATTTCATATTTTGTGTGTGTATTATGGCAGAGTCCTTCAAATATACCCTGTAAGAGTGTGTGCATAGACTAGTGGCTTCTAAATGCAAAATTAATGTAATTAGAGTTGCCACAAAGTCGTATGATCCTAAGTGTCATTTTTTCTACAATTACATCAACTATAACTAATGTATTCGACACTGTAGGTCTGAAGTAGACTAGTCACTTTTCAAGTGATTTACAAAACGCCTCTGTAGGATATTCAGTGGTTGGGGGATTTCTGAAAAGTAGGGAGGTAAGGGAAGTCTCATTCATATGAATGAGGAAAGCTCTACCTGATTTGTTAGGGTTTGGTTTAGGAGTTGGGTCACAGCTTCTCTGAACTTTCAGGTAGGGTTTTTCTTGTGAATATTACTGAATTGTCCAGTTATTCACTCATGAATATTAATTAATCTTCTACGCTTCGGAAACTTGTCAGTGGGTGTGGTGGACGATGGCTTTGCACTGAAAGTGCGAAGTGGCTCAAATGTACTTTGATAAAGATGACAGATGCTACAGGAACCTCCAATATATGCAAAGTGTCCTTCAAAAATAATAGAAATTCTAATGCTATGCATAATCATTTACAAAAACCACCCGCTGACACTAGTTAGTGATTTCCAACATGATCAGAATATCCTTGTATGTTTAGACATCTAACCTGGTTGCTGTTCATTCCATTAAGAACACGATTCAGCGACAGTTATAAAAGCGCTTCAAGTTGAAGTGCAATGACATGATGAAATGCATCCCCATCCCGTGTCTGCCTGTAATCATCTGTATAAGTGATTGCAAGATGAGGGGAAAATGCCTGCAGCTACAGGTAGTCCAGGCTAAACTAAAATATGTTCAGACACTTCTTATCTTTTAGCTTTGTTACAGCTCAACGTATGCCTACCTATTTTAGCACATTTCTAATAAAAAGATGCTTATGAGGAGCTAACATAATGGTTGATGTTTATTCCATTCGATCCGTTCACATACAAAACAATGCTTAGACCGCTGCTCACAATTTTCCCCTCAAATGAGGTGTCAAAATACAGAAATGTGTTTCTATGGAAACCTATAGAACCCCAGGCACAGCCTAGAATGCTATCTAATGTCTGATGACATGTACCTACATTGCTATTATTAAACTTACATATAACTAGCAGAACCGTCTGAGTCATATCAGTCACATGAAGATGAATTCTCGTTTTCTGCTGTGTATTTTCATGAAAGATTGTATCCATCTTTATTGCTGCTCAATGTATGTCTCCGCTACGGTCTCCTGTCATAATATAACCACGTCTACAGCTCTACTATTCAGCACCTCATGTCTACTCACATTAATGCGGACCTGTGCAGAGAGGCAATGCGTGCGGAGTGGGCGTAAATGAAGTGTGTTCTGTACTAGTGCAGATAGATCAGTGCTATCTATGCTCCGGAGGACTTGCGGTATACACAATTCCGTTGTTTTGTCGCACTGCTCACTTAAAGTTTAGTAATGTTGAAATTGGGCAACCACTGTCATGATGGCTCGCCGTCCGGATGGAACCAATCCGGGGTCCAGACCTGGGCCTTGTTCATTTAACTGGTGAACACTGTCCTAAACAAATGCATGATTAAGAGGTTAACTTCAGAATCAAAGCAAACACTTATTTTTTGCTTGGATTAAAAAACGACGCAGAGTATATAAAACAGATCAAATATTTTTAATAATTAATTATTTATTGATAAAGTTGTTTCATTGCAATGAATTTGATAGTAGAGGTCAACCAATATATTGGTTTTACTGATTAATCAGCGATGATAGTTGCGTTTTTTTAACTATCAGCACTAAAAAACTACTTTCAGATAGCTGGAGGGTTCTACAGTATATTACTACCCTCTAGTGGTTAAATACAAAACAATCACTGATTCCTCTGGAGTTTGTTATGCGACATGACTAGGCTATGCAGAGAGACGGACACTTCAGAAGCAAATTTAAAACATTGACAGAGTAAAGCCTAGGTATGTATATAGTACATGTTATTATTACAAATAGTCATGGTATAATAATTTAAGACAACAAAATTTTATAGTAGGTGGTTTGATTATTCTTTTGTTAATAAAAAATATTTGCACTGGAGAACTGCATTGCCAACAAGATTAGCTGTTTAATTGGTTAGAACTGCCACAATTCACTGTTATCTGCCCTGTGTATTGTCTCTGTCATCCAGGGCTGGACTGGCAGCATACCGGGCATTTTCCCGGTGGGCCGACGCACTTTGGGGCGGGTGGGTGGACTGGCCAGTGGGAGAAACTAGCAGGCCAGTGGTGCAGCCACGATAGCTAAAATGAGCCAAAAAGTTATGCAGAACGGACCACAAAACGGCGCCACGATATGCAGAAAAGGACAGAGATGCTGTCTAAGTTTTTTCTTTTGCTCAGCCGACCACTTGATTCAGAAGACAAAGCACGAGGGCAGTACATTGCGAGAATGCACACACACAGGAATAGCGCATTTACCATTTTATATTATTTTGATGATAACGTTTTCCAAACTTTTCTCTGTTCTGACAAAATAAACTTCAGTCCAAGCTTATGATGTAGTTATGTGCAAAAGAAGCATAAGAACACAGTAAAATATATAAATCTGAAATATAAATCACTTTTCTTGCTTCGTTCCTTGTAAATCATTCTTATCTTTCATATGACAATAAATAAAAAATATTGTCAGTAGTGATTAAGCATCCAGTAACTATTTGGCTTTGTAAGGGAATGTTTTATGTTACTGCTGAACAACAAACACATTTGACCTGAAATATTTAAATATTTTAGTTAATTTCAGATAATGCTTTGAAGATGGTCTCAGTGTGGGAGTACTTTATTGAAGTATCATCAGGGAAAGCACAATGTCAAATCTGTTACAGACTAATCCAGGCATATTAATTTTGTTTTAACGCAAAATTATAAAGCAAAATATTTTACAATGAGTGAAAATTTTTAATTCATATAATTGATTTTTATAAACTCACAGATTTGCTAAAAGATTAATCACAGATTAATCGGCTATCAGCCAGTCTTATTTATCAGTATAGGCAAAACCCACTATCGGTCAAACTCTAAATGACAGGTATACCATTAGGCTACTTTAAAGACCAATTGATATCAAATAGGAACTTTTATTATTTATTCAAAAGATTTTGAATCACTTTGCATCAAAATGTGTAGGCTATATTGTCATATATCAACCAAATATTTACAGAATACATTTTTGCTTACATCGCCCACCCCTAACACATGATTTTTTATATGTAAACCCTTTTTTTGTTGATTTTCCAGAAAAAAACAATTTAGTCTCACTATAATGTGATATATACAGTTACAATTAAATAAAATGACTCATAGCGTGATATAGAATTTAGGTCATATTGCCCACCCCTGTGTGTGTATAAGACAGTGTCTGTTTGTCTAACTGCTTTTCAGTGTACTCTCTGTTTCATGTCCAGCAGTGATTTGTTCTCTCTCATGCTGTGTAGCGCTCTGGCTGAATGGAGGCCAGTGGACTAGACTGCTGCTCTCACCGCCCATATCCTGCCACCAGAAAGATCCACCCACAGCCTACCAGAGCAGGTAGACTACAGATACAGACTAAACTTATTGTATTAGGCCTGGAAAACATTTACAAAAATGTAGAAACACAGACACTTGGGATCATGCACCTTTGTTGCAGCCCTGATGACATTCGTTTGGCATTTCTCATGTTTCACAAGGGGTTCTAGGCTGCTTGGCATTTATATAAAAGTATAACTCTAAAATTAATTGTCTTGTATTAGTGTATATTTGCCTTCTACCTGGTATGTAGTTGCTCTGGGGCTCAATGCCTGCGGGGAAAATTGTGTTTTCTGGGATGGAGTGACTGTAGTCATCCAAAGGAGGAAACTCGCTGGGGATTTCAGTGTGACGAGGCACCAGCACTGGGGGAAGAACTGCAGAGAGAGAGAGAGAGAGAGAGAAAGAGTGAGACAGAAAAATACCTATTACACCAAACACTCACGTTTTGAACCATAACCAGAACAACACACTGCATATAATTGTCTTATCTTATATTGATGCTGCGTGTATACATTTAATTTTAATATACAACATCCTTATAAATTGTGTCTTCCCCTTATTTTAAGGACTTCTTATCTGTTTATTCTTAGAACCACCATGTCACTCAGGAAATCACATGCCCACTTGCACTTTATAATCCAGAAGTTCTATATTTTGTTCCTCCCCACTGGGCACAACCATTTTCCACACTCGATGATACATACCACAATATGACATACTGTATATAAACATACTCTGCTCTGAATAAACTGCTCATGTCACATGGTCACCGTGCCCATATAGAGAGTATTCGATTACATCAACACGCTCCCGCCACCCTTTTGGATGGAAACACTGGGAAACAAATCACTGTGTTTCTCCGGTACCAAAAAGACAAATGGTAAAATGGTACCATGGCAAACATTTACGTTTATATAGAAATGTTGGATAATATTTCACAAAGGTGATATGAGAAGATACATATGAAGATACATTTAAAAAAAAAAAAATTGTACAGTGTAGTGTCCCCATCACTATACTGGGGCATTAGGACTCACACAGACCGAGCACCCCCTGCTGGCCTCCCTAATACCACTTCCAGCAGCAACCTTAGTTTTCCCCTGGAGCTCTCCCATCCAGGTACTGACCAGGCTCAACCATGCTTAGCTTTAGTGGGCAACCAGGCAAGAGCTGCAGGGTGATATGGCTGTTCTGGGAGCAGTACACAAAAAGCATTTAGCTATTTCTGCCTTTGTTGTCAAAGGTGCTGTAATATGAGCGAGCACAACGATGTGAGGAGGCAAAACTAGATCGCCCCAGAGTCGTGTGCTTACAATTCATTCAGCTTCATTGATCATAAACAGGAGCAATTGTTTATTCGTGTCACTCGCTTGCAGAGGCGTGGTATAGCAACGCGCTTCCTTGGCTCACTGTGCACGCATCAAGTGTCCAGTGAGCTGCTGAATGCAGTATTATTATTATTATTATTACTTGTTACTATTAAGAAATGTATTATAGTGTGTTCTTTAAAATGTGTTATATGCATTTTTGGATTTTACAAATGTTTGAAGGATTTATCACATGGCACCCTGGTTGGGAAACAGTGGTCTAAATGAATGATACTGACAGATTTTAGCGTTTGACGTAAAAACAATCTTTAGCAGGTATATGTTACCTGGTGTCTCGACGCGCTGGTAATGGTAGGGATTGACACACACCTCGTCCTTTTTCATGTGGAAGGCAAACTCACAGTGTTCAACTGCTCTGAGCTCATGGTGAGACTGCAGGTCAGGCCAGCGCCATAGACGACAGTAGATCACATGAGGAAGTCCTTTCCTATGAGATACCTGCAACCGACCGTCTAGTGATCTGAGAGAAAGAGAAAAAGAAGTCATTATGTTCAGACATGATCAATGTAGCAGATGCAACTTTAGTAGCTACTCAGTAGATGAAATCAAATGCAGTGGAAATATTATTATTATTATGGTTTACAGTAAGAAACTTTGCATAAAATCCTAAATTACTACAATAAAAACACTCATTACTAAAAACCTCACAGGGAAAACTTTAAAGTATTATGTGTGACTGGGACCGCAGATGAAGTAAAAGTGGCTCAATTTCCTGTACATGTGGTGCTTTCAGTAACATGTCACACGTGATATAAATGAGGAGCAAAAAGAGGAAGAGGAAGTCCAAAAAAAGATCTTTTAAAACAATGTGTGTGTAGTGCTCTAGTTTAACACTGATGATTAACAGCTGTTCTCGAGCCATCCCAACTTTGTCTCATGTAGCCATACAAAAGCAACAGTAGACACAAATGCAGTGCGGTCCAAATAATGCAATTCCCAAAAGCTCTTTAATGCATGTCTGTCAGAGAGTGGAAACTGGAAAGCAAGGTCTGTTGTGCCTACAATGCCCCCAACCCCCTTCTCCCCTTTTACACCCACTGAGCCCATCCCAGACAGCAGCACGGGCCAGGCTGGCATGCCCGAGGCCTCGGCATCTCTCCTGGCAGCTAAATATACTTTTAATTTTTCATAGCAGAGCTTTCGCTTCACAGGCAAATTGGGAGAGGAAAAAATAATAATGATGTAAAATCCAGACGCCCCATGGAGAGAGTGTTTGAGTTAGTGCTTGGGCAAAAAAGAGACAAGCAGAGAAAAAGACATCACGCAATCAAATCTGAAGAATAAACACAGAATTTAGGACAAAAAATTCACCCTATGCTCGTGACACAAGGTCATACAGGCTGGGTAGAGCAGAGCCATAAATAAAGAGTCACTTCCTTCGGTTCACACTGACAGGCCCCACCAGTCAGATATACGCAAGGCTAATGGGGACAGGAGAGAGCAAGAGAGAAATGAAAGAGAGATAAAGAGTTAGAGAGAGAGAGAGAGAGAGAGAGAGAGAGAGTGAGAGAGATAGCGAGGGAGAAAGAACAGTAAAATTGCAGTACGCATGGTCTGTTTACCTGCTTTACATGTGAGCTCTTTTTTTAAAACTACAGACAAAAAAACAAAAACAAAAAACTTTTTTTCATGTGGTTAAGGCCTCAAGCAAGAGCATATAACAGTATTTCCCATTAATTACCTAGACTGTTGCGGCCTGCAGTTTCATAATCATCAGTTTTACACTTTTCAAAACAAAATAAAAGATCTCTAACGTTGTGTTTTGTGCCGTTGCTTCGAAAAAAGCATCTCTCACTCCCAGTCAGTAAGTAACATAAACTAATGTTATAGTATTCACTGCAGTTATCAATGTACGACAGCAAACAGATGAAGTTACTGCAGAAGTTATCATTGATAATTAACGTTAATCTAACGTTAGCCAAGTTAGGTAAAGTTAACGGTATCTAACAACGTTAGCTGTCAGTCTCCTCGCTTATGTCGTTTGACATATCCAGCTGCTTCTCGTGAAAAACAATTTAAAACTTATGTAACGCTATATCTAGCTAGCTAATGTTAGCTAACTATTTAACGTTAACATTTTTACCAGCGTCTCTGACAATGTAAATATTTTCAGCATCTGAGGAGCAAGTTGGCACACCATATAAAGTTAGGCTATTTGTAATGTTAACTAATAAAGTTGAAGTAACGCTTCTGTTTTAAGCTTAATGTTAGTACCCTTGATTTACAGATAATGAGCATTTTTTATTATTTCAAGAAGAGAGAGCAAAATCCACCACCAGATGAGGAAGAAACAGCTACAGAGGTAGCTAGCTAGGATAGCTAGCATAGATAGATGGCAAGCCAATAGCCAAACAATTATTCATAGGCTTTTTTCAAGAAATAAACTGGAGTGGAAAAACAGTGGAATTTTAACGTTACTTGTTTATTTGTAGCAGAGTCAGCTTCTATAGGTAGCAGAAGAGACCACAGAGACAGTGGGAGAGACAGCCTCAGCTGACTCTCATAGATGGCAGACATTCAGAGTCTGAGGGAGGGTCAGCAGGTGATTTTGACAGCAGAGAAAGGGGCAGTAGATCAGTATTCAGTTCAGTTTTTGAACCGTGTTAAACTCTGCCTCATTTACCATGCTTAATGGGTGTGATTTTTTTTGCCATGTCATCACCATTAATTTCTATAGAACCAATTTGTTTATGATTAAATTACTTCTAGAGCACAAAATTGTTTACAAGAGCACAAAGTACTTCATAGATCTAGCCTATTACTTTTGCTCACAAAGTGCACTAAATTGATGTATTTAACTTTAAAATGTAAAAAAAATCTTCTGGGGGAACATGTCCCTGGACCCCCCTAGAGGGTTTGAGGTCTACCCAGTCTCACAAAATCCTGTGGGAAACACTGGTATAGTGTAACCAGCTCAGTCTCAGACAAAGAAGACTGTTTAAGTCTAAAAACACAATCGAGCACACGATCATATCAAAATACATTTTTACACTAACCCTATTCTCAACGCCTACCAAGTTTTTCTTTAACATTCTCGGGCTTTCGGGCAAGCAAAAAATTTTCACGATGTCTATCAGTGTAACGGTCTCCTATAATGCTACACTTATGTTCAAGATCAGATGAGGTCTCGTAAAAGCCAGTACACTGACGCGAGAGAAAGAGAGGAGTGAAGAAGGTGTGCACTAGGTCAACAAAGCTCTCCAGCACCTTGAGCAATCCAGGTCACAGATACCATTCATAAAACTTTCCTATTCAGCCCTTACACACCACAAAAAGCACGATATATGAGCTTTCCTTATCAGACCCGCAATATCTTTAAACTAGATTTGTACATTTATGAATGTGACGCTTGCTTGTGAAAAAAAAGATGCATCGTCACAATGCTATTGTGTTGCTACGCGGTTGCTAGGGTGTTCTTGCTGCTTGCTAGCTGGTCCAAGCCAGTGTTCTGGTCCCTAAATATTGCTTGGGTCCCTCCAGTGTAAGTCAATAGGGTTTTTGTTGTTGTTGTTTTGACATTTTATCATTTGACAGGACAAAATCATAAGTCAGATTGCTCAGGGAAAAAAACAGTAACAGTGTCCACCCACTTTTTCAGCAGTCTAGGTTTCTAATGTTTTTTTTGTTTTTTTTTTTCACATATATTTTTTCCATAGGGATTTCTTTATAAAAAGCATTCTTAGCCATGAACCAAACCAACCAGTTCTGAAGTGAATAACAAGATTACAAGCTTTAATTTGAATCATAAATTTATTTGAAAATCAGACATAAAAATTAAGGTACAAGACTACAATAATTTCTCCTATCCCAGCTTAATATGCAGAGACTATATTAACAATAAGCAAGCCATTTATAGGTTAATTTTCTCGAAAACTTCTATCACTGACAGGGAAGTGCTGTCAGAGACTATTTTATTTACTGAGATAAAAACTTCTGCGGCTCTATCATAGGAGAGAGCATAACGGTCAACTTTAGCATGTTAAGACAGTTCCGCCCAATGGGACCTTGGTAGCAGCGCTCTGGCACTGTGGCATGTGCTTCAGTGTTATGACTCCAGGCGGACACATTACCAAGTTTCCGCCCTTCACACCAGTGTTTATGCAGTATTAACAGGTGTTTATGCTGTATTAATGGTAAATGCGTTATACTGTGTATATTTACTCTATATATTAGAGCCTTAAGAATTAAGGCATTAATGCAAAATTAACGAATTAATGTAGAATTAACGCGTTAATGCATACTAAGTAAATAGTATTTATTTGGCTAAAAAAATTTGCAAAATGTGGCAAAATGGCTGATTAGGTTGTTAATCTGCAACGATATAAAACATTCACCTGCTTGCATGTGTAGGAGCCATCTGAGAAATGAAAATTACCAATAATAGTTCGTTTTGTTGTTGCATGCAATCTGTGCCATTTTATTTAAAAGGTACCGCATATCAGAACGTTTAAGTTCATTATGTTTATATTTTGCACTTTACATTCTTCCTCTCCTTCTCAACAGCTGTAACTGTCTTGTCTAATGATAAAAAGGCAAATATTAATAAAACTTCTATCATATATCATTTGCAAATATGCGGATGTCTAGTTTGTACAGATTTCATTCACAAAACGTCCATAAATCCAGATTTTTCTTCCCGGTGAGTGCTCATATATCTTCCTCTGAAGCGCGTGTTATAATAGTATGGAACAAAACTTTGTCCCTGGCCTAGTAAACTGGAAGTGGTGAAGGGATTGCTGCTCTCGCTGGATCTGCACGAGAGCGATAGAGCAACTTCAAAGTAAAAGCACATCATGTCACAGTGTGCTATAAGTAAATGGCATATTGACTGTGCACTGTATGTACATTTATTTTGACTGTCTTTTTGTGAGAAAATGCGATTGCTAATGCGTACATGCCATCCATGGTTATTTCCTCTTTCTAATGTATTTAAATTTCTTTATGTGCAAACAACAAAAATGGGAAGACTAATACACCAAATAAAAGATAATTAATGTTTTAGCCAATTTATGTACGTCTTTTAACACTATATTAAATTGTGTGATATTGGTAAGCCATTATTGGCTTATTTGGCTTTTTCATGAGCCAAACTGGTCTCTGCATAAAGGCATCATCCATTAAAAAACCCATGTCGGTCAAACTCTAATCAATATTAAGGATTTGTGATGAGCATAGCCTATATCTTTGTAAAGCTATTCAAACTGGTTTGACACAGACTTGAACTGTTATGAGTGAAATTAAGAGCATGCATGCAAGTAATTTGAGTGACAGTGTGAGCATATACTGCTTCTATGAACACTGTACGAGTGAAACGTGAAAAGATTTTATTTATTTTTTTTTTACAGACTTTTGCATTTTGTTTCCCTCTCTTACTGTACTGTGATTCAGCAATACAGAGAACTGTCATAAATACTCTTGAAAATGAACACCTCACAATTCATACACATTGAGTAACGCAGGTCTAGAGAATTTCGACCATGCACGAGATGTAACAGCACACAGAAAAACACAAGTAGTATTGCTAGTCATTAGTCATTAGTATGCAATAGAGCACAACAGTGCTTGCCCACATTTTCAGCTCTTTGGGTTCCGGAAGTATTTTTCCCCATTCCTTTTTCGCATAGACTTTTATTAATTCATCCATAAAAGAGTTGTAAGCCATGAACCAAACCAACCAGCTCCAAGGTAAATCACAACATCACAAACTTTGTTTTGAGGCAAAATAGTATTTGAAAATTTGACAAAAAGACAAAAGGTACAAGGCCTTAAAAGGTACTTAACGTCTTTCATGAGCACACAGATTACAATCCCATGAAGAATTGCGAATGATGTCATTGAATAAAAAATATGTGAAAATAAAAAACTATTGATTTTAGGTTGCTGATTATATGTATAGAAACAATATACTTTACGTTTATTGCAAAATATTCCGATATGTACAAATTAGTTTTGTCAAATATACCGGTACTCTGGTACCAAGTCGGTACTCAAACAAAAAAAATGTTACAATACCAGAATTTCTGAAGGTACCGGAGTACTGAGCACCGGGTCTACCCGGTTCCCAATCAGAGTCGGGAACTTTCGAATGCTCACAACAAGCAAAAGATGCCGACAAGCAAAGTAGCTGCTGCTGCGGAGTCTCAACTTAATCTTGTCGAAAATAAAAGTAGAAAAAGCCAGTTTTGGAAATTCTTTGGATTTGAGGCTGATGAAAAGGGAAACATCATAGATCACCAAAAACCTATTTGTAAACGCTGCTCTCGCAATTTTCTGACGAAAGGAGGAAACACATCAAACTTAATAAAGCACCTGAAATACAGATACCAGGATTTATTCAAGCAAATAAAGCAGGTGAGTTTAAAAGCATATTATCATTTGAATTAGGGCTGAAGTGTTTAGTCGACATTATCGACAAAGTCGAAAATAAAAAATTGTCGAGAACAATTTCCGTTGTCTAATAGTCGTTTGATCTCATTTAACGTAACATGAAATCACATTAAACTGTAATGATGACGCGCGAGAGCAGCACTGCAGTTCACACCTGACGGAGGAGAGGAAGAATTACACAGATCAGTCCAGATGCACTCGACACTTTCAGCTGATGTAGATCACAGTATTAGGGAATTATAAAAAAAAAAATAATTATAAAAAAAAAGTAAATTCAGAAGCACTCTCGTTGTGGAATAAGCGGAGCCGGAGCTCTTTAAAGGAAACATGCGTTACATCTTAAATGCAGTTATATTTAATGCATTATAGCTTTATTAAAGTTCAAATAATAAGGCAGCAGGTCATGTTGATAACTATAAACTCAGAAACTGGCATTTCTCTGTGTGGTCGGTGCCTCTTCTGTGAGTTGCGCGAATGTCCCGATCTAAGGGGGAGAGATTGAAACTGCACCCGGCTGAGAGAGACAGAGAGAAAATTGCCAATATTCAGCTTTATTAATACGAGAGCACTTTGCACATTAGTTTGGAAATGGTTTTTTATTCATTCTATTGTATGCTTGTTTATTTTATTTATTTTTTAATACTTGGCAAAAACTTAAAGTAAAAGTTGCAAAAGTTGAAGCAAATCTTATATGTGTTCAAAAATACTTTAGCATTCATTGTACAGTTTTGTTATAATTCAAAAATAATATATTTAACTTGAAGTGTTGCTCAATGGTATATTTTTGTTCTTAGTTCTGCTGTTAATGTTTTGTAGACTTTGTTAATAAAAGTGTGTCATTCAGTAACCTGTTTTTGTGTAACAGTTTAGTAACAGTTACAACCTTCGCTAATGCATCTGAATGGCTGAATGAACAAGCTCCACCTATGTTTCATGTGGGTCAAATTGATGACATCACAGTTCTAGTTGAAAATGGCAAGTGGAGAAAACGATTCACTGAGAGAGAAGCCCCATGCATTTCTCCTTTCTGGAAACATTTACTTTTTGCAGTCAATTACAACATTGATGGTCAAATAACACTGACCATTAACCATGTTTGCTGACATCGCTCGCTGCGAGCAAGGGTTTAAAACACGCACACGAGTTCTTCCTTTTTCCTTGCGTGGCTGTAATCCATCGCATGTGCGAGTGTCAGTAATGTGCTTTGATTAATGCCATTAAAATGCCGTTATAGTAATACATCGATACATGATTAATAATTTATGCCGATATCACCCGGAGAAAGAAAGAGCTGCAGATGAGCCGAAACTGCACACACTCCCTTCTGTTTTTAAGGCACTCAGTGGTAATTCAGACAGACATGACTATAACTAAAGCACTTGGTGTGTTCATTGCCATATGTGGGATTTCCATGTATGATTCAAATACCCGAGCAATTCAAACATTCAAATTAACCATGGTTTTACAATTGTAATGTTGTAACCGTGAACCAGAAGTAGCAATCTGAGCAGAATTCATGGTTTTGATACAATTAACCATGGTTTAACAACAGTAATACTGCAGTTTTCAAATCATGATTTTACTATACATTGTACCCATGACAATAACCATGTTGATTTTGTGGTTACAATGGTTTTACCATTGCAGTACCCATGGTCTTTTAAAACTATTATATTAAAAAAATAAACAATTTCTGAACATAGCAAATACTGTACCATAACAAAACTGTGACACTAAAACCATGATATAAACCGAACCATGAGAAATTTGAACTGTTACACCCCAAATCAAGATCAATGTGAAATGGCAAAGTTTTTGATGAGCTCAGTCCTTGGGGTCTGGCATTCATTGGATGCATTAGTCTGTAAATATTGTATCCACTGTAAGCTCTTCACTGTTTCATTACATTCCCCTGCATTCCACCGCTCAATGGAGAGCGTCTGTGTTTACTGGCATGTGGGCAGTGCTCATGTGAAAAGGAAGCTCTGAATGACTATTGATTGAGCTGAAGAGGGCAATTTAGGTCAGCAATGAGGCAGATCCAACCAACATTAACACAAAAACACGCGCACATAGACACACACACACACACACTGAATGGTGTGTATAGCAACCCCCCAATCCGCATGCCGGCTGTCACTTAAGTAGAGAGAGGGGTGAGATTTAAGCATGGAGGGGTGAGGAAGAGAAAGAGTGGGGGTATGGAGGGACAGACAGGTCTGACACAGGCTGCCCATGCTGGGCAGATCTAAACTGGAGGGTAAAAACACAGACGTCATGTTCTGCACTATATGTGATTACTAAACTAGCCCAGGCATCCTTGACTTGACCATGACATTTACACACCCTGCCACAGAACATAATCATACCACATTAAACTTGACTACTTGTGAAAAGGAATCCAGCATCAGGTCTATTGTTCAGGGTCGTTCAATGCAGTTCTTTAACTTCAACAAAGGTTTGTTAAAACACAAATTATAAATGGACAGACCAAGCAGAATGACAGCTTTTTTGTTTAGTTTTTTGTTTGCCTATTATAATGTACAAGATCCAGAATTATGTATTTGATTAACACACAGCAAGACAAACATTTTTGCTAAGTAACTTTAAACTTCAGTGTGTATTGTGTCTCAGTATAAACTTTTTAAGTAAGTCTGACAGAAATTGAACTCAGTGAAATCTGTTTCATGCAAATTTGATGCTGAATGAGAAAAGGAGAGGACAAAAGCAACTATGAAGTCAGAACAGACTGTCTGAGGAACATACGTATACACCAACCCAGCCCCCACAGTCCCCCTTTAAAAACACTTTAAGACCACTGCTATGCCCCCTTCCCCCAGCTAAAAGCCAGACGGCACGCAGCAGTACAACAGGCTTAATACCATACAACACTCTGTGCTGTATGATGAAAGATATATACCTGATCATTAAAGTTGCTTGGAAAGATAAAAGCTAGATGAACTTGATTTTTTGTATGTCAGCACATGCAGCAACGGTGGACCAGCTGGTTATAACATTGTTACTAGAATAACAACTGACAGCTGATAAAAGTATTAAATCTAATTGAAAAATACTCCATAAAATGTTGATTTTTGTCTGAAGGAAACACAACACTTATGGAAACCTGTACATTTGCTAATATAAGCCTGGACTCAAGGCTTATATTAGCATACCAACTTTATTTCATAATGTGAGAGTAGGCAAAATATCACATTTAATCTGTATTCTTTTTTTTAAAGGTTTTGGTGTTTTCCTCTCTCTGCTAAAGTCATTAAGACCTTCCTTAAGTAAACAGAGCTTGCAGGAGTCTCATGTGCAGGTGACTGGCAGGCTTGATGTGGTTACAGGGGCCCGTTCTCAGCAGGGGAGCAGAATATGGACGACTATACCATACCAGCAGAAACACTACAGCCATCAGACAGGTGAAGCAGGGTCCAAAATTCACACTTGCCGAATGCCAAATGTGTGTAAATCTGGGGTTAGTGAGATGGAAAATGAAAGAGTTGCAGTAACTTTTATAGGAACTGCAAAATAGTTCAATAAATTGCAATGTAAAAACTATAGTCTTGATCCTTGCTGTTTTTTTTATCTGACATTATAAGAGGGAACCAATCAAATCACAAAGATACACACATGGTCTCCTGAAAATTTTTTTGGATTTGATGCTGGAGCATGTAACGTAATACCTGCTATGGGGAATTTAAAAACAATATTTGGACACCTGTCAATTGTCATTTAAAATCTAACAAATGTATTTTTTTGAAATATTATTATTATTAAACGGTGCTTGGTTTAATATTTTGTTATTTAATGCTCATTGAGCTCCAAATACTTTCTGGGGCCATATTTTTAAGTATATTTTTTAAGTATATTAAGTATATTTTTTTATAATGCAAAATACACTTTCCTGAACAGGTAAAAAAATTATAGCCAGTAAATTCACTATTTGCCATCATGGTACAAAATTAATTTTGGACCCTGTTATGTAGAATAACAATTTGACTGAAATTGCACCAGTCCAATTTTTGTGAAGTCAGACTAACAGACCTACATAATGCGATTTTAGCTCGGCTTCATCCAGCATGTGCAGTATACATTGTATTCATAGTGGATCCATGCCCCGAAAGACAGAGGTGTAGGGCAACATGTATTTAACCTGGCATATTTGTCATCCAACCTTGAAATGTTACATTGTGTCATGTATACCAGGACAGACAGATGAAACGTATAGCTTGACTATAAACCCACTGAAGCTTGATTATATGTAAACGTACTCAATGTCAACCGATAATAAAAACATTTTTTTTACATCTGGTACAAATTGGATCTTGTTGCATTTGTGTAAACAGCAAAAACATTCATGAGGTCAAATTTGTTGGCAGGCTATTTGGATCACTTTCAAATGTGGTTGTAAATCCAAAACATATCTTATATCTGGTAGGGGTGGGTAAAAATATAGCTTTCCTGATGCATTGCGATCATCGATTATTAAATCTCAAGTTCGATCTTTTTCTCTACATGCAACCCTCCACTACAATGAGAGGAAATCACTTGCTTTTGCAAGCAAATTTTGCACTATGTGACTAAAAACGTAAATATTTGGCAACTGGCTGGTAAATGTATAGATTTCACTCACCAGTGAAAGAATATTCAGCAGCGAGATCCTTTCACTGCGTGTTGAGATTAAAGTTGTGCTGTTTAATGTGTGTCCAAAGAAGAGATACACACAACCCATTTGTCATTGAATAATGTCTCTTAATAACCCTTTCTGCTCATTACAGTCAGTTGTTGATCATAAACAACAACAAAAAACATTTAATTCTAATCATGCATAGCACAGATGAGATAAAGCCATTAGAGTCTCTTTCGTTAATATACTCTTTTTTTTAAAGATGCAGTTTACAGAAATGCAGGATCCCCTTAAACAGACAGTACCGGTTTTTAGCACGTGTTCAACAGATCAATGTAAATACTTCTAAATAGTACAAATTGTGCAATTAAACAATAAAAATTTAATAATAAACAAATATATTTCTGTTCTAATTTTGTGAAATTGTGAAATTTCATCCTTGTCATCTCTGAAAACGATGAAAGACAAAACAATTACTAGTTTGTAGCCTAGTCTTTCTCACTTTAATGAAAATAGAAAAATGGTCCATTCAGACTTTTACATTTTCAAAAGTTGGTCTCTGGAGATACCCCTGAACCCCCCTACAGTGCCATTCCTCAGTCACAAGGGCTTCTATGCCCCCATACTTGGATATCTGTATGTAAAGAAATATATACCTTCATTATGATTCAAAATGAACAGATTATCTTATAACATTCATACCCAACTGCACTCAATTGATAAACTCTATAAAATATTGTAATATGTTCATAGAAGATCCCTCAGACATCACTGCTTTGGCTGTGTCTGGGCCCCCAACACAGTTTTATATAGACTATTTAGACTGTTTAGGATTTTGCTCAGGTAATGTTAAGGCTTCAAATGTATGCAATGAGCAATTAATATTTATATGCATTTATTTTGTTTTTTAATTTAGAAAAGTCCTCATGTCTGCATGTCAAACTACTAATTACAATAGCTCCTCCTTGTAGACACACAAGCCTTATTATTTAGTTATGAGCTGTACGGAAAGCCAAAAACTCCTGAAGAGGGATCAAAGTGCTCTACTCAACTGAAATGCACAGCATGAACCAATCCTTGCAAACCCACTGAACAAAGTAAGGTGAATCCATTGACTTGTGTGATCCACTGATAGTATACCACAGATTTATTTGGGCACCACTGCACTGTCTGGTGGGGAATTAAAGTACACACAGTTTGTTATGTCTAAAGTGAATGTAAACAGACAGCAGGGCTTGACATTAACGATTGCCGCTTGTCCGGGACAAGTGGATTTTTAAAGGGGCAAGTGAATGAGAATTTGACTTGTACGACAGGACAAGCAGCCTGATTAAAATGTCAATAACAAAAAAATAGCTTTATTTGTGATATAGTCTAGGCCTGTTTCACTTATTACAAACTGGGCATGAAATTTCGCGGTGGATTGCGCAAATGTCCCGTCCCCCCCCCAACCCCCCCCCCCCCCCCCCGCTTTCTATCGTCATTTTAGAATCAGTGCGACTGATCAGTGATACTCCTCTCGCAGCAGCTCTGTGTCAAGTTTAGACTAGAGTGAGCACGCAGAGAGCAGCACGCATTTATGCTGAACTTCAACCTGTTCATTTGACATGCAAATGTTGTTACATCTACTCCTAAAAAGAGCAATCTCTGCAAACAAGTGACACAGTTAAACAATTATGAACAACGAAGCAGATTATATTGCAATGTGTGACAGTACAGTGTTCTCATTTGCCTCATCACATCGTGTGCGGCTCATATTACAGCACTTTTCACAAGAGAGGCAGAAATATATATACAGTATATGTATATACAGTATATACAGTATATATATATATATATATATATATTAGGGATGTCGATTTAACGCATTAATTCCGTGCAATAATTGTATAAATATAATGCGTTAAAAAATTAACACAGTTAATCGCAATGTTTACTGTTTACCAGAGGGCAGTAAGTGAAACTTCAGCTGTATGGGCAATGCACAGTTTATACAGCGAACAAAACAACAATCCAGCAGCAGCACAACACAAACATGCGTTACGTTCTTGCATTCAAAACACTTGATGGAGTGCAAATTCGAACTAAGAGATCTCAAGATATATTTAACTTGACACAGTGACCTAAACATTTATGTTTATGACGCAATGTACTCGAGACTCTACACAAGCATGTCTGTTGCAGGTGTGACGGTCCTAAAACAATCCCTCATTAATAAATCTCCAACTGATAGACAAACTCACTTGTGAAATGGATTGCTGTGAACTGTGTGCCAATGATTGACTTATGATCAATAATATGGTAGTAAACAATACATAGTATTTTAAAGCCGCTTTTTGTAGTGTCTTATTAATGATGAATTCTTCTGCCACAAGAATGTAATGCATTTTAATTATCTGAAAATTTTACATTTTATATATATATATATATATATATATATATATATATATATATATATATATATATATATATAATATTTAAAGATAACTTCATTCTATATTGAAAAAAATCATTATATATTGAATTATTGTTATATGAGGGGCTTTCTCAGCAAATATTTGTATATGCGATTAATCACGATTTATTAATCAGGACACCGTGTAATTAATTTAATAAAAAAAATTGATCGATTAACAGCCCTAATATATATATATATTCACAAACATCATAACTGATTTAGTAGCAAGGTACCCTCTTTCAGGATTTCATCTGTTAATTTTTGGTGCATTTTGTCAACTTTAGTCTGGTGAGCATTGACTTGAACTCTTAAATGGATAGTTGGCCCAAAGATTTAAATACTGTAACTTACTCACCTAATGTATCGCAAACACATATGACATTTATTCTTTCATACTTGGATCACAAAAGGAAATGTTAGGCAGAATGTCTCAGTCACCATTCACTTTCATTGTATGGAAAAAAAGATGAATGGTGACTGGGGCTAACATTCTGCCTTTGTATTTCATTTAAATTTCTCTCTTCTGTGGGCTTGGAACAACATGAGGTTGTGTAATCGTGACAAAATTTTAATTTCTGGGTGAACTATCCTTTTAATGACCTATTTAAGTATTTGATTTGCCAAGAAAAACAATGTTAATGTAAGTAGGTACATTATTGTATCACGTTTTACTGGAAAACAATTATGAATAGAAATATTAATGAGAATATTGCTACTGAAAAAATTATATTTACAAAAAATATGTTTTTCTCTTCGGACAAGTAATTTTTTTACACGGACAAGTGAATGACTTGTCCAAAGGACAAGCACAAGACGTGCATTAATGTCAAGTCCTGAGACAGGACAAAAAATTGGATAGCCTACATGTCAAAATATCAAATCTTTGCATAAGGCCTTGTAGTGTAAATACAGTCAAAGAAACTGTCTGTTAAGGGGTATTTACACTTGGTCACTTCATGCATTTTTACTGATCCGACTGAATAAGCACCTTCAATTCACACTTGGTCAAATCGATACGTCTCTGACAAACAGATATAAATCCGATCTTTAATTCCTGTGCTGTATGCAACAAAACGAGTTTGTGTCTGTGATTATGCTAATGCCAGGCAGCAAATTTAAAAGATTACTTTTCCCTGCTTGCGACTATGTATGTGTGTTCATGCATTGTATTTTTCCCCTCTGAGCTTGTCATAGTGAAGGTAAGTGGATCTAGATGTGTCCATACCACAATAACAGTTGTTTTGCACATCCCCTCTTCCACACGTACTCTCTTATCTAAAGTGAAAGCTGATGAAATGATTAAAAGGAAGCAGATGTGTCAAAGCAAACATAGTGTGAAGACAACTGTGAAAGAACTAGTTCATGTGAAAAGTTTTTGAAAACCATAGAATCAAAAATTATTTGCTTGTCCAGATCTAACAAAACTTAATGCTCAGAGACCAAAGCACACAATCGTGCCTATTTTCTAGCTCTTGGGTACAGTAGTGTGATATGCAGAACTAAACTAGCAGGTGTCATGTGAACACTGAAGAATTAAAGACATGTTTACCATAATATAACAAGCATGTACACTGAGCTAAATATCTCTGCTTGGCAGAGTGAGAGATTTCTATATCACGCATTCCAATCTAAAGACGATTTGTGTCATGCTTGTGACACAATCTAAGATCAGGGTTCCAGTAACAGGATTTTTTTCATATACTGTATTTGTATCTTTTCATATCACAACCAAAGCCCAAATGTCTCCTGCAATTGAATTTTATTTATAAGGGTTACACAAGTTATAGTTTTATGCATGCTGCTCTTTTCATATAACATAACAATTAGATGAAAGATGTGAATAAACATGCTACTGTCAGCAAAGCCCACAGAGCTGCTACTGATAAAACACAGGTCATAAACTTCTGTCTTCAAATTAAAGACCCCAGCAATTAACTTGGATCAGTGTTAGTGTACGATTTTATGGCAGACTTTAATGCAAGTCTCTGAAAACTCTCAGACAAACTTCAAAACATCCTGCGTCTATACTGGCACTCTTCTAAAAACACACACACAGACAGAGCTCACGATTGACGGCTATTTTCTCACGGTGGTCAGAAGCAGTCTGAGGGTCAGTGGTAGTGTTAGTGATGACAGAGAAGCACAAAGCAGTCTTGTTGTCTGCTGTACAGAGTGTCTATTATTCCAACAGATATGGAGGCAGCACACAGCTTTCTAAACCTTCAACCCCGACAGGAGCCACAAACCCAGAAGCGGCCCACGCCCTCCCCTGGGTAGCCAGAGCATTCCTGAGGGCTGACTAACCCCACCTCAAACACACACACACATACACACAAACTTGTTTTTTTATCATTGTTGGGACTCTCTATAGACTTCCATGCATTTTTGGATTTTATACATAATGATAATGTCTATCCCCTAATCTTAACCCTTTCTGCATTTTTCAAAAAACATAGTTTAGCATGTTTACCAAGCTATTACCTTCGTTGGGACCGCTGGATGGGCCCCACAAGGTAGATGATATCAGGTTTTACTATCCTGGTGGGGATATTTGGTCCCCACAATGTAGCATAAACACACACACACACACACACACACACACACACAATAGAGATGCACTTACAGTGAGGAAAATAAGTATTTGAACACCCTGCTATTTTGCAAGTTCTCCCACTTAGAAATCATGGAGTGGTCTGAAATGGTCTTCGTAGGTGCATGTCCACTGTGAGAGGTATAATCTAAAAAAAAAAAAAATCCAGAAATCACATGATTATGATTTTTAACTATTTATTTGTATGATACAGCTGCAAATAAGTATTTGAACACCTGAGAAAATCAATGTTAATATTTGGTACAGTAGCCTTTGTTTGCAATTACAGAGGTCAAACGTTTCCTGTAGTTTTTCACCAGGTTTGCACACACTGCAGGAGGGATTTTGGCCCACTCCTCCACACAGATCTTCTCTAGATCAGTCAGGTTTCTGGGCTGTCGCTGAGAAACACTGAGTTTGAGCTCCCTCCAAAGATTCTCTATTGGGTTTAGGTCTGGAGACTGGCTAGGTCACGCCAGAACCTTGATATGCTTCTTACAGAGCCACTCCTTGGTTATCCTGGCTGTGTGCTTCGGGTCATTGTCATGTTGGAAGACCCAGCCTCGACCCATCTTCAATACTCTAACTGAGGGAAGGAGGTTGTTCCCCAAAATCTCGCAATACATGGCCCCGGTCATCCTCTCCTTAATACAGTGCAGTCGCCCTGTCCCATGTGCAGAAAAACACCCCCAAAGCATGATGCTACCACCCCCATGCTTCACAGTAGGGATGGTGTTCTTGGGATGGTACTCATCATTCTTCTTCCTCCAAACACATTTAGTGGAATTATGACCAAAAAGTTCTATTTTGGTCTCATCTGACCACATGACTTTCTCCCATGACTCCTCTGGATCATCCAAATGGTCACTGGCAAACAAATGGTCATTGGCAAACTTAAGACGGGCCTTGACATGTGCTGGTTTAAGCAGGGGAACCTTCCGTGCCATGCATGATTTCAAACCATGACGTCTTAGTGTATTACCAACAGTAACCTTGGAAACGGTGGTCCCAGCTCTTTTCAGGTCATTGACCAGCTCCTCCCGTGTAGTTCTGGGCTGATTTCTCACCTTTCTTAGGATCATTGAGACCCCACGAGGTGAGATCTTGCATGGAGCCCCAGTCTGAGGGAGATTGACAGTCATGTTTAGCTTCTTCCATTTTCTAATGATTGCTCCAGCAGTGGACCTTTTTTCACCAAGCTGCTTGGCAATTTCCCCGTAGCCCTTTCCAGCCTTGTGGAGGTGTACAATTTTGTCTCTAGTGTCTTTGGACAGCTCTTTGGTCTTGGCCATGTTAGTAGTTGGATTCTTACTGATTGTATGGGGTGGACAGGTGTCTTTATGCAGCTAATGACCTCAAACAGGTGCATCTAATTTAGGATAATAAATGGAGTGGAGGTGGACATTTTAAAGGCAGACTAACAGGTCTTTGAGGGTCAGAATTCTAGCTGATAGACAGGTGTTCAAATACTTATTTGCAGCTGTATTATACAAATAAATAGTTAAAAAATCATACATTGTGATTTCTGGATTATTTTTTTTTTAGATTATGTCTCTCACAGTGGACATGCACCTACGATGACGATTTCAGACCCCTCCATGATTTCTAAGTGGGAGAACTTGCAAAATAGCAGGGTGTTCAAATACTTATTTTCCTCACTGTAAGTATACGAGACAAATACTCAGTATACTTGCTCTCAATACACAGCCTTGCTTAGACAGAAAAACAGTGTGTGTACATATACAGAATATACTTTCCGAGTGCATACACTTTCAGATTCACAAAACTCACACTGAGTTTGTTGGGGCAGTGTGAACAGAAAATCGTAGATGACAAACTGTGCCACTGATCCTCATCACAACCGCAGCCAGACTTGGCACACTCGCTCTACGCAATCTCTTGGGTGCTTCAGCCCTCATACCACAATCAGTCGATTCCCAAACACCTACAGACACACTTTCAGTCAAAAAGGACATAAGCTAATTTTGAATGCAACAGAACAAATCTGGGGTGGTGTGGTCAAATGGTTGAAGTGCTGGTCTGGTAACTGAAAGGTTGTCGGTTTGACCCCACAATGAGTGATCAATGACTAGTAGATTTAACAATGGCAAATGAGATATACACAGCCTTTCTAAAAAATTTATTAAAACTTATCTCAGTACTTTTAACTAAGTATTTACTCAAAATTCACATTAAAGTTTGTGGTTTATTTAGAAATTCTTTATCATTCAAAAAGGGAGCTAACATTTTCATTCACCACCAAGTGGGTTTGCTGACCTGTATTTAGACAGGTAGCTCGTTTGATTTGTTTCAAAACAAATTGGTTCGCTTTCACAATGCAACATTTCAAAACAGCCACAATAGAACTGTTCAGCTGTGACGTCAATTTGCATGCGAACCCGGAAGTCTAATTCACCATGGGTTCCCTCAGGACTTTCCCGTGTTTTTAGAATGGGGTTTTTGAACTTATGTTCCTGTGGTAAACATTACTTGACGATACATGGACATTTTGTCTACATATCGTCAAGTAATGTTTACCACAGACCTTGTTTTAGACATAAATTCAAAAATTATGCATTGTAACAGTGAACAGTTCTATTGGGTTCATTAAAATGATGTGAGCAAACTGTCCCCTCATTGGTCTGAATGTTTGTGTGCTGTTCCAGGATTTATCTTATACTGTAGATCAATAAACTGGTTAAAACTATATAGCTGTAAAATGGTACACATTTTTGAGTATCGTTTATGCAAAACGCCACCTCAGAGTACAGAATGCACATTCCAGTCAGACGTTGTGCTAAAAATAAACATTATCTACAATTAGGATGGACATGAGCTGTAAAATGTTGATTGTGTTTATAATTATCCATTATTAGTTACTTTTTTGTTATTTGATACGGTCACAGAGCATGCAAACACACTCTCTCACACACACAAACACACAGCAGAGAGCGCTTTCTTGTTTTTCTTTTTTTTCTCTTTGAAATAGTTTCTAACACTGTCTTACCTCTGTGTCTGTTCTGCTGCTATTCAACATAGAGAAGCAATTGATCTAAAATTTTTATTTAACGACACCTTTATTAAACATGCAATTACATTTAATTTAGTCACCAAAAAGATTTCCAGTAGTCAACGGAAGGCTAAATCCATGTTTTGATTATAAATTACCTTGCTAACCTCAGATTTCTTCTCCAAAGATTCATCAGGTATGGTTATATCGGTTAGTTCATTTGTCTGCTGGGTCGGACTGCATTCTCAACACAAGCGAACCTCTCCAGAGATTGCTTGAAAGCAGACCGAGACTACATCATTGAGGTGGTCATGGGACGATTGTTTTGGTGCAGATCCAAGTGCAATTGCCATGTTCATATAAACCCCCTGGAATGAGATCTTACTTTTTTCAAAATACCATTATAGAAAAATCTATCATGCATTGTAGACAGTGTTGTCACATAGGGCTGCAACTAACGATTATTTTGATAATCAGTTAATCTAACGATTATTAAAACAATTATTGGACTATACTGTGATTATTGTAACGATTAATCATTAGCTCTTAACCGATTATTCTGCTTGTGTCCCAACTTAAAAGGTTGTATTAAATGTGCTTACTAGCAATAAAGAGGGGAAAAAAATCATCTTTTAAAAATATCTCTAAATGACATTCACTGAATTAAATGGGGGAAAAAAAACTTTTTATTAAGTTTAATTCAGTAAATAATTTCACTGCAAGAAATCCTATTTTTATCAAGTGTTTTTGTCTTGTTTTCCATTTAAGAATGTCTAAAAATCCTTAAAACAAGATACATTTAATTGAGAAGCAACATATAAGATATTTAGACTTGCTTTAAGAGAATGAATCTTAAATATACAGTAAGTTTAGTTTGTATTTTTCACTTGGTTATAATTATGTGAGTGTAGTAAAGACCTAAAGTAAAGTAAAGATCTATTCTCTAAAAGCAAGTCTAAGTATCTTAGATGCTGCTTCTCAGGTGAATGCTTTTATTTTTTTAAAGGATTTTTAGATCATTTAAAATATTTGTATTTTTAATACTATATTCAACATTCTCAGATAACAATTTTTTCTTCTGCAGTTTAGTTGCTAAAAAAAGTATGTTGTTTTAAAATATGTTGTTTCAGAGTTTGTAGTTATTTACATGACCTGCTGCCTTATTATTTGAACTTTAGTAAAGCAATAACGCATTAAATATAAATGCATTTAAGATGTAACATTGGAGTGTTTCCTATAAAGATGCTTGACAGGCAAGTCTTGCTTCAGCGGAGCGGCAGCTCCAGCTTCACTAATTCCACAATGAGAGTGCTTCTGTATTTACTTTGTATTTTTACATTATAATTCCCTCATACTTTGTGATCTACTTCACCTGAAGCTGTGAAAGTTTAGAGTGCATCTGGACTGTGAGTTGTGTAATTCTTCCTCTCCTAAGTCAGGTGCAAGCTGCAGTGCTCTTCTCTTGCATCATCATTAGAGTTTCATTTGATCTCATGTAACGTTATATGAGATCAAATGACTATTCAACAATGAAACTTTTGTCGACAATTTTTTATTGTAGACATTGTCGCAAACTTGCTGCAAATTCGCCACTGATCACAAGCTAATTTTCATGTGAAAATAATGAGTGGAAAATTTGTGGCAGGTTTGCGCTAGTTTGTGGCTAGTTTGCCAGAACTCTAGTTTTTTTAGTGAGGGACATTACCAAACTTTCAACAGTTGGTACATATATCAGTGAAATTTGACAATTCTCGATACAAAAAATAAATACTAGGCTAACTAATTTGCTTATAATATTTACATTTAGTCATTTAGCAGACGCTTTTATCTAACGTGACTTACAAATGAGGAACATAGCAAGCAATTTGTCATACAAAGTTCAACATCAACAGTGTTGTACTGCCAAGCTTTCAAGGTGGCTGGAGTAGTATAGGTGCTAGCACAGAAGAAAGAGACAGAGGAGAATGCGTGTGTGTGTGTGTGTGTGTGTGTGTGTGTGTGTGTACAGAAAGTGCAAGTTAAGTTCAATAGTAAGTGCAATTACTGTGGATTGGTTAAGTCCTCGAGGACAGATGTGTTTTCAGCTGGTTCTTGAATGTTGAGATGGTATCAGCAGATTGTGTGAAGGTTTGAACCTCATTTTACCACAGTGGAACAGAGAAAGTGAACAATCGTGAAGTAGACTTTGAGCCTCTTTGTGATGGGACAACCAGGTGCTGCTCATTCATAAATTGCAGAGAGTGAGTTGGAGCATAGACCTGGAGAAGTTAACTGAAGTAGAAGCATGCGGTTCCATTGGCTGTCCTGAAGGCCAGAGTCAAAGCCTTGAATTTGATGCAGGCAGCTACAGGTAGCCAGTGAAGTCAGATTTTAGGCAAACATTGTTTCAAGATCTCAATTATTCAAGACAAGGAAAAACAGTCAGTAATAAAATAAGAACAAAGAAACAAATTAAGAAAACAGTGCTTAAAGTTTCAAACAGCAGTATAAGTATTCAAGTAAAAGTTGCAACATAAAATAACCTATATTACAGGTCTTCACTGCATGATTGTAATACATTCATATTTTTTTAGAAGAAACTATAACCCAACCCAACCCTAACCATACACATAAACCTTACGCTATACAATCAGGTAGAGCTTTTCTCATACATATAAATGAGTCTGTCCCTGCCATCCTACGTTTCTGACATGTACGGGGGAGCCGAAATAAGGAAATAAAAAGTTAGCTTTAAGATTCTCGTTATTTGTGTAGTCTCTATTTCTACTCCCTTTCCCTTTTGACCTGTAAATGAGATCAATCATTGGTTGTCTTGAGATCAAACGGTGTGACTCCAAAAAAGCCAGGTGTGAAACCGCCATAGTGGTCACATTAACGGCTGTTCAGCAATACCAATATCGTACTCCTATTCTTGACCCATCACCATTGTGGCCCTGGGTAAGGCATCTAAATGCCAAGTACTGTCCCTGTAATAAGAATACTGTAATATGATTTGTATCAAAGTGCCTGTAAAAACAACTATGACATGTCTGAGGCAAATGGTGTCTGTCACTAACAGTATCTCTCTACTGTTAGTTTCAGCCATCATTTCAAAGGGTTGTGAAAGTCACGCTGTCTTTCACTCTTTTCGATCAGCTGCCACACAATACTCTGAATCATCAGACAGATTCACTTCCCTCAGATGCGCTGTGCTTTGAAGGCATTATCCTGGTCATAATAAAACAACCTTCGGCACATCAGTTACAAGCTAATTACATCCAATTTCCAAGGTTTATCAAAAGTGCCTATACTGTATAGAGTTTCAGGATTTCAGACTCAAAGCCAGACATCTCTTCAAAGCACAGACACTTTCGGTTTTAAAACCAACAATAATAAATAAATGGCAGGGCATGCAATCTTTTTGTTGATAGATGACATGTTTAGGAAAAGTTTCAATGCGCCCACACAATGGGCCACAGGATTTATTCACAGTTCAGATGTCTTTGAAGGCATTGTTAGGAGAGTGCAAAAGCAAACAAAGACAGTGGGTTGAGATATAACAGGCATCTCAGAATTCAGACACGGCACAGATACACATGTGAAGCAGACATCCTCTCAGGAAGTCAATGTGGAGACTGATGGGGCTTCAACAGGTGTATGGCATGCCTAAGTCAGGAGAAGGAAGTTTGACTATGGAATAATTACATTTTTCGTATCCTGCCTTGGCTGATTTTAATCAGTCTTCCATCTCCGCTTTCCCATTTTTTCTTTTTAACTCCATGTTCAATTCCACTCAAATCACATCATCATTTACACTCATATTTCTTTTTCACTCTCTCTCTCTCTCTCTCTCTCTCTCTTTCTCTCTCTCTCTCTCTTTCTCTCTCTCTCTCTCTCTCTCTCTCTCTCTCTCTTTCTTGATCTCCTACAAGCTGGGACAGGCATCCAGTGTTAGCTGCATGTGCGGGCAGGACATGATTGTGTGGCCTGAAGCAAGTTGAATTGAGTGTGTCTGGGAGCCTGCAGCAGTGAGTGAGGAATCTGGATCCTCCAGCAGGGTGAGGCAGAGCGTTGCCTCACAGATGTGAAGGCTACTGTCGGCAGACCTGGCCAGGAATAGAGCTCTGCACTGGAGTAGAGACACCGTGCTGATTCAGGTGACTACTCCAACAACAAGGAAAGCAAAAAAGACTAAAGTTTAAACCAAAAACTATTTTTTCAGTTTTATTTTTTGAAAACAGCACTAAATCATACTGAGTTTACGATCCAATAAAAAGCATGTTTGAACACACACCTACTTTGCGCTGAAAAAAGCACACACACAAAAAAACTATATTAAAACATACTCTGAAGTCAGCTATTACAAATTTTTTACTTACCACTACATGATCCCTGTCATGGTTTTTCTCCATACTGAATTTAATCATCATAATCGTAATTGTTTGTTTGATAATGAATCATCAGTCAAATTTCATAACTGTGACGGCCCTACTACTGATGTTTGTCTGATGCATTGGTGCATCTCGTCTTTTTTCATATTGCTGTGGCCACTATTCTGTGAAAGTTGTTTTATGCCTACCCTAAGAATACCCCTTACTTGTGGCAAAATTACTGTAGCACATGGCCTCTTTTGGATTATTGCTTTATTATACTCACTTTTATGACAGTTTCACATTTAATCCCCATTAACATCAAGCCAATCTGAATTAAACAAGAACTGAGTCTTCAAATACTATATCTTCGGTCACCACAGAGCTTCACCAGTGGAGAACCAGTGTGTCACACCACAAAGCCACAGGCTCAGACTCTCTCTTTCTTCAAGCCAAGGGTGAGTCAGCCTGATCTCTGGCTGGAAGCCCTGCTTTCACTGAGCTATCTGTTGTTTGGAAACAACAACCAAAGCAACAGAGCTGCAGGCTTGGACCGCAGCTGCTCGGCTCTCAAACACCACACAATTATGCAAACTTCAAGCTTGGGAAGGAATACTCCAAGGGACTCTGAGTCTATTTATAAAACTGTGAAATATATGTAAGTGATGTGATCGTAATTACTGAACCTTCTAGTTTGTAATTACAATTAGTCAGGCAACCCAATTTAGGAAATACAGTAAATTTCGTCATACAACTCAAATGTGTCAAAATACATGAATAATCTCTCTGATCAGGTTTCCATCATACTGTAGTCATTCTGTGTAGACTATTGCTCCTGTTTTAGCCACCAACATCTACTTTTATTTATAAAGCTAAAGATTACAGAGTTGAGATTTTGTGACCCTTACAGTCACATTAGGGCTGGGCAATATATATAGAATATTCACAATATAATCAAGATTATATTGCTGACAATATAAAATTAACCAATATTATGTATTTCGCAATTTTGTGCTTTTTATTTGGTAATTAATGGGACCGTTCACCCAAAAATAAAAATTCTCCCATCATTTACTCACCCCTTATGCCATACCAGATGTGAATGACTTTCTTTCTTCTGCTGAACACAAACTGAGATTTTCAGAAGAATATTTCAGCTCTGTAGGGCCATACAATGCAAGTGAACGAGTACCAACATTTTTAAGCTCCAAAAATTATATAAAGGCAGCTTAAAAGTAATCCATAAGACTCCAGTGTTTTAATCTATGTCTTCAGAACTGATATGATAAATGTGGGTGAGATACAAATCAATATTTAAGTTATTTCTATAAATTCTTCTCCCTGCCTAGTAGGTATCGATATGCATGAAGAATGTTTATCGCCAAAAAAGTGAAAGTGGAGATTGATTGTAAAAATGGATTCAAATATTGATCTGTTTCTCAACCACAATTATGATATCACTTCTGAAGACATGGATTTAACCACTGGAGTCATTTGGATTATATTTATCCTGCCTTTATGTGCTTTATGGAGCTTAAAATTATCGATAGATATTCACTTGCATTGTGAGGACCTACAGTGCTGAAATATTTTTATAAAAATCTTCATTTGTGTTTAGCAAAGGAAAGAAGGTCATACACATCTGGGATGGCATAAGGGTGAGTAAATTATGAGAGAATTGAAAACTTAAAGTTTCATAAAGAGCTTCAGTAGACTCATTTCACGATCCACCAGTGCTGCACAATGATCAAAGTAACATCAAAATGGCGATATGGTCATATGTGATTATTAAACTGCAAAAGGCTGCAATTAAAGACAGATATATGTGGTCTGTGTGAGCTTCAGAATAAACCGGTGATGCACTGATCTGTGCACACACGGTGCTTCTGATTTCTTCAGAACTCTCAGAGCAGTTCAAGTGCATTGTGAAATCAAAGTACTGCATGTTCAATTCCAAACATTAGTATCCACGACAAGTTATTATACAAATCTACAAAGGTGGCACATATAACAGAAAAGGAGGAGATGACAGTATTTCACCAGATGCAGAACATTGTAAACTGTCAAATAAACAGCACTTTCAGTGTCAAAATATAAGCTCCAAGGTGAAGTAAAATAGGACAGAAATACACTCACCGAGACTGTTGAGAGTTAAAATCTCAGGAGATCAGGAGAAACAGAAATACACTAACCAGCCCGTCTGGAACCAACAATCATACCACAGTCAAAATCACTGAGATGACATTTTTCGCCATTCTCATGGTTGATGTGAACATTAACTGAAGCTCCAAGATTTTATCCATTGCACTGCTGCCACACGATTGGCTGATTAGATAATTGCATGAATAAGTAGGTGTACAGGTGTACCTTATACTCAGTGAGTGTGTATTAATCCTCAGAATAATAATGATAATTCAGTTTTAAATAATAATAATAATAATAATAATAATAATAAAAAATAATGCAGTTTGTTCATTCACAAAAATGTTTTATTAAAAATATATCAATACTAATCAAGCTTCCGTGTATACTGAATAGAAATATAAAACTGCATGTCGATGAAAATGATTAAATCTCATTCTTCCTTGTGTTCAGTTAGTAAAAAACTGTGGGCAAACATGCCTTTATTATTTTTAAATACATTTTTATTAAATGGCTTTAAAATATAGAATTTACTTGTCTACAATGACTGTCTAGATTAAATTATCTGATTTAAAAGCAAAATCACATTTGAGCCATTTTACATTATTGTCGAGATATATAGGCTAGGCCAATCAAATATTGTCAATAGGCTGAAAAATGTTGAGATATAATTTTTGTAGCCATATTGTCCAGCCCTAATTCACAGCATTTGAAAGGAGACCTTGGGGTCTGACAGTCATTAATGTCTGTGAATAGGTCTAGAAACTACTCAGTTAACATGCAATCCAAGTGAATTTCCCAGTTACTCTGTAACGAACAGACCTCTGTGTGTATGGAAATGAAAAAATAATTTGTATGTACCATTCATATCCTCCTCAGGCAAGTCTGTCTGAGAAAAATGTAACAATATTTTCTCAAATATTACCAAATAGCAGCATTTACCAAATACTAGGACAGAAGCTCAGTCAAGCCTGCAAGAGAGTCTTCAAAATCAAGTGTCAGGTAGACAACTAAGATGTTAGATCTTTGATCGTCAACTGAAGTGCTGAGTGCCCAGTTTGGGCCAACACAATTCGCTCATGTGTCCTAAAGCTGAACTGCAGAGGCTCGGATGTGCAGGACTGTAAGCAGTTGGCCAGCAGCAGTCTGTGACATAACAAGTTTAACCAGTCATTGCAAAACTGTGTGGGGGAAAAAAGCAACTTCTAACAAGAACCTCCATCACACACGCTTATGAAGAATAACAGATCCGAACAGCCTGCTTCCAAAATAAAAAGCCCGAATCAAACTCATTACACACCGTTTACCCCAGATACAGCAGCTACAGCGCATCCCAGATTAAGGTCGTGTTATATAACCTTATCAGACAGTAAATGACAACCCAGAAAAGGCAAATGTGTATTTATAAAACTACGGGAGAGCATAACATTACATTACAATAAATCAACTTGCGGCAGGAGAGTCCCGGTGGTCATATCTCAATAATGCAACACAAGCAGAAAAACACACAAGGGTTGGATGGAGATGCGGTTTGAATGATGGACTATGTAGGAAACAACATCACTGGCTCTTATAGTTAGTTTCATATAGATTGGTCTCTTCTGATTTCTTAAACTTGCCTCACTGCGTTGTTTGTTTGAAGGATTTTCTGCTTCCGTCTGAGATCGTCAGTCCGATCTGGGCTACTTCTGCCAAAAGCACGACAGTAAAAGCACCACTTCACAACAAAGCGATGTTTCCACCAGTAAGGTGGATTCACCGTGTGAGTGATGGCATGTTTTTAACCGCACTCACCGTGGTATAGTGATACACTTGGTGTTGACACTCTGAGTTGTGATGGCTTTCTCCAGCTCGTCCAGCTGTCCCGTCTTCTTCAGCTTCTTCACCAGACTCTTGACGGCCTTTTCGCACCACTTCTCCTCCTGTCCGTTCTGCTCTCCCTTCTTCCAGCCCAGCAGCCTCTTCACAATCGGCGGAGTGAACGGTAAAATTGACATGTTGGATTCAGTTGAACGTCCCTCCTCTCGCGCGCAATCTCTCACGCAACTCGGAGAGAAACTTGGGACACTTTTATCTTCAGTGTAATCCAAAGGTTATTAAAGCAGAATAAAAACGTTTAGAGCTCGATAACTAAATTCGGAAACGTGAGAAGGACTTGAGACGTGACTGAGACACAGTCTCAAGTTCAGCGCTCAGTCGGCTAAGCTCCGTCTGTCTCTCGAGCTCATCATGCATAGCGCGCGCGCCGCATTACAATCAGAGGGCCATCTTATCACTCCGCACAGAAACATAGTCCCTTCCAGCACGTCTAGACAACAATTTTCGGGATAAGAAAACAGATACTCTCAACCGAGGATTTGACTACATTCTCTTTTTGTAATATAGCGTACATTTTTGTGCTGTCACCTTTCGATGGGTTAAAAGTGAGGTTTAGCCAAGTTTAAAGTCCTCCGCTGTGCTGTGTGCTGCGGCTCTATGTGACGTATTGTTAAGAAGTCTGCCTTTAATGCAAATATCAGCTCTGAAAACTCGCAGGACTGCGGTTCATATTTGTTGTCTTATTTCTTATGTAACGTTGTTAAAAATTTTGGTCGAACTTTACATTTAGAGTCCATTCAAGAACTAACAATAAACAATATATTGTTTACAGCATTTATTAATCTTTGTTAATGTAATTTAAAAAAAAAAATACAATTGTTCATTGGTAGTTAATGTTAGTTAATAGTACATTAAATAACGTTAACATATACAACTTTGTTACAACTATAGTATTACTATATGTTGAAATTAACATTAACCCAGATTAATAAATGCTGTAAAAGTATTGTTCATGGTAAGTTCATGTTAACTAATGTTGTTAACTATGTTAAAGGACTGTTCCGGGTTCAGTACAAGTTAAGCTAAATCAACAGCATTTGTGGTAATAATGTTGATTACCACAAAAATACATTTTCACATGTCCCTCCTTTTCTTATAAAGAAGCAAAAACTGAGGTTACAGTGAGGCACTTACAATGGAAGTGAATAGGGCCAATTATTTTGAGAGGTTAAAGGCAGAAATGTGAATCTTATAGTTTTATTAAAGCACTTACATTCATTCTTCTGTGCACTTACATTAATCTTAAAAACTTGTGTATTATTTGAGCTGTAAAGTTTTTTAAATCGTAATTTTTACAGTAGTTTTGGGGTTTTAGGGGTTGTTGACATTACGTCGTTATGGTAACGAAGTTGTAAAATTGGCTATATATTTACAGAAAAGTTTAGTAAGGGATTTCATCATGCTAAAATCATGTTAACACATATATTGTTTATGTTTTGTGGCTATACTTTTGAAACAGAGATTATTTTAATGTTTATGGATTGGCCCCATTCACTTCCATTGTAAGTGCCTCATTGTAACCCAGATTTTAGCTTTTTTTTTTTTTTTTTTTTAAAGTAGAGGCAAGTCAAGTCAAGTCAAGTCAATTTTATTTGTATAGCGCCTTTCACAACACACATCGTTTCAAAGCAGCTTTACAGAAGTTCAGCATTAACAGACGATAAAAATGTAATGTCTATAAAGTCGATAAATCATCATCCTTGTGCAGGGCTCCAAACTGCGACTAAAAATGGTCGCATTTGTGACCAAATAAATTTATTTGTGAGTGTAATTTCTGTCAAGGTCGCCATTGGCGACAGTAAAAGTTTACTCCCTTTTGATTTTAAAATTTGCATTACATTTCCCGAGATACATAACAAAAGTTTATATCAAAGAAATAGCGGGGAAAACGGAGTTCATTGCAGGAACTAACCATTTCAAAAAAGAGACTGTTAGAAAACACGGTGACAGTAACAAGCATAAAAATGCACGTGATCACATAATTGCGAAGAATGCTCCACAGACTACACTGTTAGCGAGCTGCGGGACGAAAAGGAATGGATGGAGTTAAAAAAATTTAAAATATTTGGCGCCTGTTTTTCCCCCTGTAGGAGCCATTGGCTCCTTAATTGATTTTTTTTTGTTTGTTTGGAGCCCTGTTGTGGAATTAGATAAGATATGATTCTTTATCGTGTTTAAAAATAATTAAATAATAATTGTATTAATAACCCCAGTGAGCAAGCCGAAGGCGACTGTGGCAAGGAACACAAAACTCCAAAAGATGATTGTTAATGGAGAAAAATAACTTTGGGAGAAACCAGACTCACTGTGGGGGGCCAGTTCCCCTCTGGCTAACATCATGAATAATGTAAATAAGAATTATTTATAGTCAAAAAACATGATTTAAAAAATTATTAAACTTATTAAGTGCTAAGGGTCAGTATTTAGACAGTGAATGTGTTTGAACTGCAAGATTAGTGACCAGTGTCTTTGAAGTCCATCCTTGATTAAATTCCAGAAGTTCACTTAGATGCAATTGTCCTTGTTTGGCTGATGAAGGCTTTTGTTGGCAATAATTAGTCTATGTATCCCATTTTAAGATCCTTGTCCATGGTGATGGGGCATCTGAAGTCTCCGTGAGAGGCTGGATACAAACTGGAGCTGACGAACGCTATTTACCTCGGGACTGGCGTCCCGAGATAACAGCAGAAAAGCAGATGGGAAATAATTAGCATAGCTGATGTTCATAATATTAATGCATTATAACTGATTCAGCAGTAGTATAAAAAGTTAGCATTATGTGAATGCTTGGTTAAAGAGATGTGTCTTTAATCTAGTTTTAAACTGGGACAGCGAGTCTGAGCCTCGAACAATATCGGGAAGGCTATTCCAGAGTTTAGGAGCTAAATGTGAGAACGCCCTCCCTCCATTAGTGGACTTAGATATCCTAGGTATGACCAGAAGCCTCGAATTTAGTGATCTTAAAGAGCGCGATGGATTGTATGGCGATAGAAGATCCGTTAAAATACACAGGAGATAAACCATTTAGGGCTTTATAGGTCAGTAGTAATACTTTGTAATTGATACGGAACTTAATTGGTAGCCAGTGTAGAGATGATAAAATCGGTGTTATGTGATCATATTTTCTTGACCTAGTAAGAACTCTAGCGGCTGCATTTTGGACTAACTGTAGCTTGTTTATTGAGGATGCAGGGCAACCAGCTAATAAAGCATTACAGTAATCTAGTCTCGAGGTCATGAATGCATGAACTAACTTTTCTGCATCAGAAACAGATAGCATGTTACGTAGCTTAGCAATGTTCTAAGGTGGAAAAAGGCTGTTCTCGTAACAGATGAAATATGATTTTCGAAAGTCAAGTTGCGGTCTAGTATAACACCCAGGTCTTTTACTGTAGTGGATAATGTAACAGGACATCCTTCTAAATTAAAGTTGTATTGTAAGGGATTTTGTGGGTAGTTTTTTGGACCAATAAGTAATACCTCCGTTTTATCGGAATTTAATAACAGGAAATTACGCGTCATCCAACATTTTATATCTTTAAGACACTCTGTCAAGTTAGATAAGTTAATGTTTTCATCTGGTCGTGATGAGATATATAATTGAGTGTCATCAGCATAACAGTGGAAATTAATTCCATGTTTTCTTATAATTTTACCAAGTGGTAGCATATATATTGAGAATAATAGAGGGCCTAACACAGATCCTTGTGGCACTCCATAGTCTACTGACGTTATTTTTGATTTTTCCCCATTTAAACAGACAAAATGGTAACGGTCTGATAAGTACGATCTAAACCAGCTTAATGCCTGTCCCTGAACACCAGTGTAGTTCTGTAGTCGATCCAAGAGTATTTTATGATCTATAGTGTCGAACGCAGCGCTAAGATCGAGTAGAACTAATATTGAGATGCAGCCTTGGTCAGAAGCTAAAAGTAAATCATTTGTAATTTTAACTAGCGCAGTTTCTGTGCTATGATGCGGTCTGAATCCTGACTGAAATTTTTCATAGATATCATTTTCTTGCAAGAAAGAGCACAATTGAGCGGACACAAATTTTTCTAATATTTTAGACATAAATGGAAGATTTGAGATGGGTCTGTAATTTGCTAGGTTATTTGGATCTAATTGTGGTTTCTTAATGAGAGGTTTTATAACTGCCAGCTTAAATATTCTTGGAACATGACCTAAAAATAAAGACGAGTTAATAATATTGAGAAGAGGCTCTTCCACTACAGGTAACACTTCTTTCAGTAGTTTAGTGGGTATTGGATCTAGTAAACATGTTGTTGGTTTAGATGCAATGATAAGTTTATTTAGCAAGTCAAAATTAATTTTTGTGGTAATCAACATTATCCCACAAATTCTGTTGTTTGAGCTTAACTTGTATTGAGTACATATTCAATATTAACAAATAATATTCCTTTAGAAAATAGAACCATATTGTAAAGTGTTTCCCAAATTTTTAATAACTCAACTAGCAACTCAGCACCCAAGATACTCTAGTCTGAATGTCAAAGTGCTTAACAGTTTTGGCAGCTGCTTTCATTATTGTTCACAGTAGGAAACAATAGTGTTTGATAATATGTCTAACATTTAGAAAGAATGTGAAAAGATACAAATTTATATACAGTCAAATATATATATAAACTGTATATGAGTAATTGGATCCATTGAGTTAGTATATCTGAAAATACTGAACAGTTTTATTGCTCTCCTTCCTGTGCTATTGTAAACGATTGTAAAACCAGCTCAGTAATCACTATTAGACAGTGACAATCACAGGAAACGTTTGAGTCAGTTATACAAAACCTTACTTTTTATTCACAGACTCAGTAAAAACAATTACAGTTAAATTCTCAAAAGAGAAAAGAGTGACATTCTCTTTCATTCCTTCTGGCTTCCCCCTCGCTCTATTTCCTTCTACCTCATTTAGGATTGAGTGGAAGAGGGGGATATCCCACTGAATAGTTTACAGGGTTTAATTAATCTGATACTGGGCATAGACTGCTTTTTTTAATGAGGAAGTTGAGATGAAAGGCACAATGTTGAGCACCAGGAGCCCTGCAGGCATGACAATGACATGCGATTATGCATTTGCCTGCTATAGAAGAAACACACAAAAACTTTTCTAATTGTTTTTCGTAAAGGTAATGACAACCAGCTATTTTTTTTTTATGTAAGAGACTTCAATGCACTTTATTATGTTAAAGGTTAGCTAGTACATTGTTGGGCTAAAAATTGTAGAGGGAACATTTTATGTAATTTTACATAAACACATGATAAAGATGCAAGTGTGTGTTATTTTGATGGAAGACTTTTTTTAGCATGACTTTTGACTGATATTTCTTTTCTTCTCAGTATATTCTGATTATTGACCAATAACATTGGAAGCGCACACACATGAACATGAACATATGCCAATGGGAGGTTAGGTCAGAAGTGTCAAGAGAAGCATGTGCAGCCAAGGGCCAGCTGTTACATACAACATGAAACATAAGGGCCTGCACTACTCAGATTAGATTTATCTTTTTTTTTTCTTTTTTTTTATGGAAACAATTTTATTGATTCCATATAATATATATATAATTTATTCCATCCATATATATATATATATAAAAAAAATAACAGAATTTTTGGGATCACTCTATACAACCCTTCCCCCCGAACACTATCGTGTACATAAGTATTCACAGCCTTTGCCATGACTGTCTTGCCCTGAATAGCCAAAACTCCACTCTGTGACAAAATAGTATTATACATGTATTTCAATCAGGTCAATTCTCTGAGGCCATAAGACAACATTCAGAGCTTTAGCTCTGCCTCTGCACTTTTAATATTCCCTTCCAACTTCACAAGTTTTTGATGAATGGGGCATACTCTATGATCCGACCCCTAAGAACTGCCTTAAGTGCTTCCCAGGTCACAGCCACAAAGGATTCTGAGGAATAGTTGGTCTCCATATAAACATTGATTTCAGCCTTTAACATTTGTTGGAAATCAAGATTTTGCAAAAGGGATACATTAAAGCGCCAGCTATATGATTTCTTTTTCTCCACATGTGGCAACACCTCTAAACTCACAAGGGCGTGATTTGAGACTAATATGTTTCCAATTGAGCAAACAGATGAAATGAGGTACTATATAGATATAAATCTATTCTAGAAAAATCATAATATATAACAGTTATGTAGCAAGGGGTTTTCAGTCTCACTGGCACTGGTTTAAGTCATAAAAATAACAAAAAACTAGCAAAGTGTGCAGAGCTTGTCGTTCACACGTCCGATCCCTGCATGGCACCACGCGACTAGATTCGATTTATTTTTATCAGACCGAGCATAATAGTTTTTTGCTTCTTCACAATACTCAGCAGCAGAACCTAATAAAGCTCACAGTGACTATCTAAAAACACGTTTTACATTGAAGAAGTAAGAGTTGTGCAGGTTTATGAGAAAATAATAATCTCTCTCTCTCTCTCTCTCTCTCTCTCTCTCTCTCTCTCTCTCTCTCTCTTGCTCTCTCTTTCTTACAAATGCAAATAAGGTTAAATCGATATAATTTTGATGGGTTTTTAAATACAGATACATTTACAGCACGATTATGGTCAGTATCTAAACTGATGTATAAATATATTTGCCCTCTCTGCACAGTGTGACGTACCTTAGGAAACATACCTTGTTTTTTTGAAAGTGTGTGCACATAGGAGTAAATGGCTAAATAAACATATTAAATTATATTTTGATGAACATGTTTCTGTGAGGGTTAGGTTTTGGTGACAGAAAATATCATTAGCTCCGTATAAAAACCATTACACCAATGGAAAGTCCTTGTAATGATAGGACAACCAACATGTGTTCCTGTATATGTGTGTGTGTGTGTGTGTGTGTGTGTCATGTATATGTGCAGTAGCATGTGGCAGGATGGAGGTTATGAGTACCCTGCCTGACTGCATTGGCCAGCACAAATTCAGCACCTGTTTATTCCCTCAGGGGCTTCAGCCTAGGGACAGCTGGTTTTGGGGTGTGTGGATGTAGGTTTATGTGTGTAGGAAGGGATGAAGTCCAGGGCCTGGGGGAGATTGTAGTTGAGAGTGTGTGGGGGCAGGGGGCAGATGGGACTAAGTGAGAAGTGGGGGGATTTGGGGTATATGTGTGTGAGCGTGTGCATGGAAGTGTTTGTCTGAAGAATTGCCTCACACAAAAGGCACGACTGTGTGAATGAGTAATGTCTCTATACAATCTGATGGTTGATGAGGGTATTGTGGATGCCTGGACTCAAGAGACCCTGGGGAGGAACAAGGTGGGATAGAGGGTATGAGGGCGTTGAACAATGTCCCAGTGGAGGACATGTGTTAGAGTGATAAGATGAAGCTTATGTCTGATCAGTAGTGTTTACTGCTAACATGTGCTCAGGACAGGTGGGTGATAGCAATGATTCTGGCTTCATCATTAACGATGCTGAAAAGTTCACCAGAGCAGCTCAGCAGAACACCAACATTAGTTTCAGACTGCCAATTATTTGAAAATCATGAAGTTAATATTTGTATTAAAAACTTTTTTTTTTTCACAAGTTCGCATTATCATACAATTCATTAATTAAGTAAAGGTAAAAATATTTGGCTTGCTGTCCATGATGTAGGACTCAAGCACAAGACTTGATTATGCTCTAAATACTCTCGATGGACAACATAAAAAAGATTTATTTTGGGGTGGTTGAGGTATGCTGGAAAATTGTTACATCAGTAAGATATGCTTAGCAGGACTTTATATACCCATGGTTTGTAATATTGCTTTGCTTAAACAATTGTACATGATTGAAAAACAAATGTTTGCAGAAAGTTTTTTGTAAGGGTTAGGGGATTGAATCTATAATTCGTACAGTATAAAAATCCTTATGTCTATGGAGAGTCCTCATATGTATAGCAGCACCAACATGTGTGTGTGTGTGTGTGTGTGTGTGTGTGTGTGTGTGACATTCTAAATGTCACCATGATAATATTTTAATGAACATGTAAAAATGCTAAAAGGTTTCTGTGAGATTTAGGTTTAGGGAATAGAAAATATTATTACCTCAGTATAAAAAACATTATATCTGTGTACTTAGCTATAGTTTGTGGACAAATGTGTACCCAGAAGTGAGCAAAAGCGAACAAAACCTCCCTTTGGGGACATTTTGTGTGTGTGTGTGTGTGTGTGTGTGTGTGTGTGTTTACGAGTCAACCTGAGAAATTTGCAGCTCCGTTGGCTGTGATATGACAGGTTTTATGGTGAACATAAGTATGGTGCAGTGTTGAGAGCCATCAACGTCAACCGCATGAAAATTCATGGCAGTTTCTGTTCTTCTAAATCCATCAATCTGTCCACAGAGTCAGACAGTTCCAAAATTGAACCCTCCTGTCAAACATGCATGCACAAACACACTCACCTATAAAACATTGACTTCAGGAAGATCTTGTCAGTTAAACATGTCACAGCTCAGTCACTGTCATAAACACACCCCATGCTCCCTATCCACTATGCTGTCAGAAGACTCTGAAATCCTCATGCACTCACATGAAGTTTGGAGTGTATAGAGTGCTAAGAATCACCATCAAATGTATCTAATACTCTCACTTATCTTTTGTTTCATGTAGTAACAACAACAGGCTCTATTCATGTAAAAATATTCATTATGACTAAATCAGTCTTTCTACATTAGTTTACGAAGGGAAAGTTATTTTTATTATCTGTAAACTGTGCACAGAGAAACTAAGAGCCATCTAATTCAACAGCCCTTGTATGCATGACAATGGAAAACATTTCAATATTTTTCACATTCAATTATCAACAAATGCTGCACTGAAGCATTTGTCGTGTCTATGTAAAATGCATTGTTGAAACGAGAAGACAAAAAAGAGGCAAAATATATGAGTTATTTTGCATACTGTGAAGAATTATTCATTCGCACAATGATGATTGCTCGTTTTTTAAAACAGTGAGCTGTAATACGGGACACATTTCATGATTGGTGACATATTCTGAGAATAAACATTTCTCATGTCAGTTGGAGCGCTCATGGTACGCACAGCTGCAGGCGTCACTGCTCCATGGCAGTAATGGTTCTAGCTTGTATCCTGAGCGAAACCCGCTTCAACAAGATGCCCATGTCGCCCAAGCCTAAATCCACCACTCCCCTAGGGTTACGTAATATGACACTCTGGATTTATTTTATTGTAAATAAATGCTGTGTTGCAAAACGTGTAGTGACTCACCATGTGTATATTACTATCTGTGTGAGTAATGGGACTAAAAGCTTACAGAACCAGCATGGAGAGCATATATTTTGTGTCTGATGGGTCATACTCTACACCCATGTGTGGATTACCATGATTTATGTGCTGATGTGTGCTCAAGGCTTGCAGATATAACTCCTCTTTTGTGCTGAGTGTGATGCGTGCTGGTCTAAGCACACATGAGTCACACTGAAGAGCCAAATGAGTGTTACAAATAATGAGAGCGTAATGACATGGGTCAGCAATTGCTGACTAAAATCTAACAGAGATTTGCGAACCATAAATGGTGATGAAGCCACTGTGCTATCACTATGCTGTCTTGGCCTGTCATTTAAGTTAGGCAGAGTTGATGATACGAAAAAGTCATTTTTCTTTAGCATGCCCCAACATAAATAGTACAGATTGGGGCCGGATTCACATACTGATGACTAGAATTCTTCTTAAGTACTATTTTCTGCAAATTTTCTAACTTAAGAAAAATGTTAAGAGTATTTTACTTCTTATTTCTTACTTACTTCTTATTTCTTACTTCCTAAGAACCTTATTTTCAAAAAATATTTCAGTCTGTTTTTAAGATGTCAGTTGTATGAAAAACTTCCATTAAATTGAATTGAGTTATTTTTTTTTACTTATTATGAATTCAAAAGTGTGAACTATTTAAAAGTAGTGAGCTAAATTCATAAGCTTTACACCTGTTTTTATGTACCAAATTTTTTGTATTTATGTTTTTAATTTACAGTTATGTTGGCCTAGTTTAAACAGCACAGTTTGGTAAAAGGCAAAGCAATGTCAAAATTTGCTTTGGAATTAATTGAAATAATTTTATACTTAGCAAAGTTAAGTATATTTAAGTTAATAAACCATTTGTTTAAATCTTACTTTTGCCAGGAATAAGGAAACACAGGGGAGGTTAGGGATACACAAGCTTGTAATTGTTCAGTGACACCTGGTGGCGAAGACTTTCTTTAGAAGCTCGTTAGCAGAAATTCACATCTAAATTACTTTTTTAAAGTTTTTTTGTCCATTAATATATTTATTTATTTTGGTTACCCATTTTGAGTGTTCAGTTCAGGGTGAATTTAAATGAAGAACAAATCCCAACCACTTAAATTCTCGGCAGTCTTTGGACGCAGCACTCGGCTGAGCTCCGCTTCTGTTGGGTGGGGTTTGAAAAGCAGGGGCAGCTTTACAAGCGTCCTTTAATACTTAATTAAACACTTTTGTGTATTCCAAGAACTCCAAATATTCTTAAGAGGAAATAACAGTCTTTAAAAATATAACTTGAGCAAACATGTGGTCTGAACAGTACAGTCTCTGAACCTTTGGCATACAAAACAGTGTGATCACAAAATACTCTTTAACTAAGCATAAGCCCTTATTTTGAGAAGCAAATGCAAGTAATGCAATTCACCTCTAAAATATTTCTGCTGATTGGTATAAACATGTACAGTTACTTGGTGTTCAAATACAGTGTTTAGGGTAACACTTTACAATAAGACACTTTTCATTCGTTAACATTAGTTAAATTATTAGTTCACCCAAAAATGAAAATTCTCTCATGATTTACTCACCTTTAAACCATCCCAGATATGATTGTCTTTTTCTCTTTAGCAGAACCAAAATGAAGATATAAGCACATTTAAGCTCTGTTTGTCCATACAATGAAATCAAATGTGTGCCATGATGCTGCTGGCTGTTTGACCGTCCAAAAGGCATTTTTAGGCAGCATAAATGTAATCCATACGTGACTCGAATACACTACCTACAGCACCATCTAGTGCTCTGCGCATACGTTAAGCACTAGGAAGTGTAATCAAGCATGAAATCATGATCGTACCTAGAGACTGCAGTGGCAAGATGTACTGTGAAAAAGGAGTTATCTTTTGGTCTCTCACCCAAAACCAACTGGATTAATTCAGAGGACATTGATTAAACCCCTTGAGTCATATGGATTACTTTTATGCTGACTATTTCTGCTTTTAAGAGCTTCAAAGGCCTGATAAACATTCACTTGCATTGTATGTGTGACTGGGCATGTGTGTAAGGAATCACGCTGAGAGCAGGTGGATGGTCACTCAAGGCTTTCTCTTTTATTGGACCTGGGACAAACAACCAAAGGCTGGTAAAATACAGTGGCTCAGTGTTGCTCAATCATCAACAGCAAGTGATATGTAGCTCTGCTGTGGATCACATAGCACCACCCTACTATGTAAACTATGCAAATAAATGCAAATATGCTGGTGCAACAACCAATGGCGAGATGTCCCAATCTTAGCATGAATTTGACAGTAATTTTGAACACTGTTACATATGGACCAACACAGCTTAAATATACTTGTACAAATATTAATATGTTTTCTGCAAAAGAGAGAAAGTCATACATAGCTGGAATGGCATGAGGGTTAGTAGATCATAAGAGAATTTCCATTTTTCAGTGAATGCATTCTTGCATAAAAACTACACGCATGGTGGGCTAAAATATTTACTTACTTTCTAGTATCAGTTGTCTATCATTTCAAAGTTCAAAACCAAGAAAACTGCTGACAAACCATTTGATTTCAAAGTGTAGTTCAACTTATGTCTCAGGCAAAAGGCTCCAAGCACTTGAATGTATTCATCATGGTTAGGCAGCGTTTAAAAAACTGTGGAAACATTTCCAGTGTCTGCTAGTATAATTTAAGAGATTAAACTATACAGCACAGTTATAAATCACTAATGTATCACACAACTATTTGGGCTGAGCTCCAACTCCTCATGAATGGAAGCAGAAACGGTAAAGGAAAACATCTGAGTTTGCTTGGCTCCAGTGGGTGTTCAGTGGGGGTGGGGGGGGGGGGTGTACTTGCTTGTTTTGATTATTGGTTTGATTTTGATTATTGGAATCTACGCCCTTGCTTCCAGGAAGTTATTGAATAGCTGCCTGGCTGGTAGCCAAATTGTTATGCCAGAGGATTGTCCTGTTCCATTCAAAAGGTTGTTACTGACATGTGTTTTGTTAAGACACCACTAGGTGGCAGCAAGTGCTGACAATTGATGACAATAAAATCTAATAAAGGCCTTGCCGCCCCCAAAAGGCCATACAGTTCAATATCTCGGAAAATGTAATTTGATAATATATAATAATTTTGTTTCTGTTTAAGTTATGCAATGCAGTACGCAAAATAATTCAAACAAATACAAAACACACAATAGAGAGCTGATTGATATTATAATGCGGTGGTATATTAGGACCTTACTCACATGGAGACACTTATTTAAGTAGTTATGACACTTTACCCAAAGTGGAAAGAGGAATAGGGAGCCATTTTAAGAAGGAATGCTCCCCACTCTGGTTTCATTGAAAGAGATGAGAAGAGTGAGAAGAATGATGTATAAGATTCGCTTTCAAAACATGTTTTGACAAAATGACACAGATTAATGTATTTCACGCATAATGTATTGTGTTTTGTAGAAAGAAGCTCATTATTAAGTCATGAATTCATGAAAAAACGTATTTTTATTAGTTAATTTTATGAAAAATTGAATTTCTAGGGTTTTTTATGTGGTCGGTTTCGAGGATTCTTTTCCCATTTCAAGGACAACAATTTGTGGTTCAAACTAGTCCAAGGCAGTTTCTGTTCAGTGAGGCCACACTCTCAAACCCTGGCACCGTGTACCTCGCCTATGTATGTTTTACCCTTCATACTGACACTCATATCTTCATAAATTAGCATTGTGTGGATGAATGCCCAATCCAAAGCTCAAATAGAATGTGTATATATATATATATATATATATATATATATATATATATATATATACTGCATGTATGTGTGATAATGTTTGGTACTGTAGCAACAAGCATGTTTAGCTGAGGCTAGTGAAAGTAAAACAGATGAGAAAATGTCTGGCTGTGTATGGATGCCCAGTCTGGTGTGGAGCCAGTACGTCTGCCGGCCGACTGCCCTCCTGGAGACTCGAGAAAATCCGATCCTCCTGTGGAGAGAGAGAGAGAGTGAAAGCAAATGTGAGAAAATAGAGAGAAAGATAGAGCAAGTGAGTGAGAGAAAGAGTGTTTGCTGGGGGGTAGAATGCATCTTAACACTACATTTCGTTGAAAAAATAAATAATGTATTACAAATCTTCATACATTATAATTCACAATGTAATTTTCATGTAATGAAAATGTAAACCAAAATTTTTTTTATTTTGTAATATAGCCTTACATATTTAGGCTCAACATAGTTACAATCATGGAACATAGCACAAGAGAAGCAGGTACAGTATTTGCAGTCATAAGAGACTTTCATCTAACATCGTACTGGCACTGTGTAACCCATAAGTCCTTGAGAGAACTCATTTGACTTGTTTTGAGTTATGTTGAATTATCTAACCCTGCAGAAATATCTGGGGAAATTCACTGCATGTTCACAGAGAATTATGGACAAGTTCAGTCAGTTCGTTACTAATAATAAAAAAAAAAGACTGCAAAGATTATGTGATGAACATTAAACTATAAAAAGGATTATTACAGTTAAAACCTCTTAAACTCTGTGGATCCACCAGCAGGTCCAAAAGGGGGCGCTATGCCGTGAACAATTTAAGCTTAAATGTTCATGTCTCCACGTTTATAAGACATAAGACAAGGCATATGGGTATCGTTTGAAAGTTTAAAATCGAAATGTTTTATACAGAACCATCACTTCTGCATTTTTGTTACATAAAATAACAAAATAAGGCCTGAGAACATTCGAGTCACAAATCAGCACCACCTAGAGGTCACGTTGTAGAAATATTCAAATTAATATAGAAGTCTTTCAAATATCACTTAAATGGACAAATCATAAATCAATTGAAAGTTCTCATTCTCAATGCACAGATAATTTAGTTGCCATAATACCACAGTCTGAAAGATTTTCAAAAGAATCACAAAGTGAAATATGATATTTGTAAGACATCAAATACAAGCATCTCTTTTTTGTGCCAATTACTGCAGCTGTAAGCCCCAAATAGCTAAAAAATACATTTTCTAGACATTTATTTTTTACTTGTCTGTGAGCTTGCTTGAGAGAATAATCCAATGTTATATCTTAGATGTCCAGAACAAAATATGCAGTCCAGCAGGAAAATCATGCTTAACAAATCATCAGAAATCGACTACTGATAAAAGGGGAGGATCTCAGCTTTCTAATGACAGCTAGATTGAGCTTCTAGTCCACTCAGAGGCCGAGATATTCTTTGAAATAAAGGGGGTGGTGCATGAACTGAAAATTAGACCGAATGTCTATGGACAAGCACATCTGTGAGGTCTGAAATGCATGCCACCTACATTTCAGATCGACATTTTGTGGAGGAACTGTATAAAGGAAAATTCTTCTAGTGCTTGCTGCCATCTAAAGGAATAAAATAAGACTTTTTGGATGGATATGGAACAGAACCATTATTACATGCTAATTACAAAATCTATTCATCAAAATATTGTAAACATATACAATATTATTTATGAATAACTTGAGTCTTTTCTGTTTAATTGGGGAGGAGGTGGGTTCTAAAAAATAAAAAATAATTTTTGGCAATTAGTCCACGAATTTAGAAAATGGTGAGCTTTTAAATTTGAGTGTTTTTTTATTTTATTTTTATGGCTATCAGGAATAGAATGAGGAATGGATTGTCTTTATATATCACTGTGGCCTTTCTGAAGCCATGTCTGATAAATGCTGGAGCTGAACAGCAGAATTGTGTCTGGCTCTATGGGGACCATATTGATTTCTCTGCTGCAGAGCTATCGACAGGAAAAGCTGAACGGTCTTCTGTGGCTCACTCATTCATAAAGTACACAGTTTATACTGCACTTTTTACAAATATAATTACATGACCTTGCAAGCCTATAAAAAAAGCAATAATTCAAAATGCTATGATGAAGCAAAGTCAAATAATTTTTACTTAGAAGTAAATAGCCACAAAAAGAAACTGCCTCCCTAAACAGATGTTTATCCAATGGTAATTTCAAATGCTTTTGAAATTTAAAAGAGGGTAGAAAACAGTCTGCATATAGAAGGACAGAGAAAGAAGACAATCACAGAAGAAAAAAGTAAAGAACGATATATCAGAGATGAGAGCAAAAGGAAAGAAGGAGAGATTTTGAAAGAAGCGAAAGGGTAGGAAATGGTTTCAGGATCTGGGTCTAGCAATGTTGTGTCTGAAGAATGTTTAAGGAGAGGGCTGTCCTGAGCCAGGCTTTCAGTCTCACTATAATTACTACAGTGGCTGACAGACATAGTGCTTAAAGAAACAAAACAGAGACAGGATTAGGAATAAACACCAATATGTCTACACGCCAAGGACACTACACACATAAACTTATAGATCATAGACATAGGCACATTCTTAGATACATGTTCTTTAAATAATCAAAGAGTTATGAGTGATTTAAATGGAGAAAAAACATTGAAAGACAATAACGTCTGAATATTATATTTAGATTATTACCTGATGACAGAATGATCTATGTTGCTGTCTCCTCTTATTTCATCAACCATGCTTCAGATTTTTGAGACTGTATGGGAATTTAGAGGAAAAGGGGCCATGAGGAAAAAATGAATCAGCTGTGATATGTACTGTAATGAAATATCTTGCATGTCACAATGGCACCATTTTCCATTTGTTGGTTTATTATGCTGTAGTTCTCTACCTAAGGGCCTATTGTCCCATAGGTTGATCCTTTAAAACCTACAGAAAAAAGTTTTAGACCATTTGTACACAGTCTTAATCAAAAGTTTTTTTTCTAAGCAATACTCATTTTACAGACCTGCACATTGTTGAAGGCATTTTAAAAAGTATGGCGATAAGGTAGATCAGCTGAACTTTCCAAAAGTTCCCAAAATGTATTCAATGATTGTTTGTCTCTCTTCTTTCTTTCTTTTATATTTTAAATGAAAACACAGCGTTTGTCATGATGAGATCCTCAATTAGTCTAATAATTGTTTGTGGTTCCTGCTATGTAAAATCTGTTAAGTTAAATTTTTTTGAATTGTTTTGATTAATTTAAGCTTTCTATTTGTATTATCTTCAACTCAGAGCAAGATTGCCAAAGCAAGATACACTGTTTAATTACAATTATAGGCATCTTAAGGAAATGCAGCTGTTTTCCATAAGCCCTTTCTTATATGATAGAATGGAAGACCAAACATTCTTTAGGAATATAAACTAGTTTGCATATATAAAAGGGCAAATATTTTAGATTATTCTTTGCAAATGCTCAAATGAATCCCAAACTGGTACGATCTGGTTTGGTTCATTAGAGCTGCATTGGCTGAGCCAAAATCACCACTCAAAAATCCAGTTCACTGTGAGGTCAGCCCACCATGGAGTTAAAAACACCACAGCTAGTAAGAAACCTCATGCAGAAACACAGCTGAGAGCCATTCTGCTTCTACAATGTGACAAATAAGATCAATTAGAAATAAACAACTGCAAAAATTCATCCTTAGTCTTATATAGGAGAACAGACTATAAAAACATGTATTATTTGTTAGTGATTGCACTGTAAATTGCTGAACCCTGATAACTGTGGACATATTAGGCATAAGTACATTCTATTCAAAGCCTCCCTAAACAGCAGCATCAGCTCTTGGGGAGAAAAACATACTAAATGCAAATGCGCCCATTCACAGGGGCATTTCCCGTAATTATTTATTTTTCCGTTTCTCTGCACAGATACAAATGTTCAAAGGTGCCATTTTTTCTGCTCTGTCTCCACAGTCATAATATGGCATTCACAGGGCTGAAGAATGTGTCTGGAGCTGGGCGGCCGGGGCAGCATGGCGCAGGGATAATGTCTATGTTGCTTTCTGGAAGTCCTGTTTTAAAAGGGATGAGGTGGGGCCAGGCAGACTGCTGAGTAAGCTAGCCACTACGCGGTCTCCCTCTAGAACAAACAACGGCACTAAAAGAAAGTTTCCCCAGAACCCAAAGAGAACAGTTGTGCATTGCAACATTGGAGAGGCAGAGATCTAAACCTCAATGTAATGTGTGAGCACAATGAAGGTGTTCTTAAAACAATGGAATTAAAAAGTTGTATTCTGTGGAGACTATGTGATGTTTTTGAGATGGTATGAGGAACAAATTCTATATTCCACAGAAAATGAAGTACTTGAACCTTGAGCAATTGAGAACTTGCAAATTATTTTTATCCAAATGTCAACCTCAGAAGCTTGACATGTAAAATATTTTGGTAATACTTTACAATAGGTTTCTATTTGTTCATCTTAGTTCATGTTAATTCATTAAAATTATGGCTGTCAATTTAACGTGTTAATTCAGTGCGATTAATTTTAAAAAATAAGGCGTTAAAAAAATTAATGCAATTAATCGCATGCCCACGGACCATAATAATGAAGATTCCTGAGAAATGCAAGCTTGTAGTACCACCTGTTTACTCCAGAGGGCAGTAATTGAAATTTCAGCTATATGACAATGCGCAGTTTATACAGTGAAGAAAACACGTCAGTAGGCAGAACAACACAAACATCCGTTATGTTCTTGCGTTCAAAACACTCAAAGGAGCGCAAATGCGATCTAAGGGATCTCAAGATGTGTTTAAAGATTGAGTATTAAACTATATTTAACTCGACACAGTGACCTAAACATTTTATGCTTATGACGCAACACACCTGAGACATCTGACGCAGGTGTAAATTGACGGGTCCTTAAACAAGCCCTCATAATAAATCTCCAACTGATTGACAAACTCACTTGTGAAATGGATTGCTGTGAACTGTGTGTCAATGATTGACTTATGATCAATAATAAGGTAGTAAACAATACATTGTATTCTAAAGCCACTTTCTGTATATATATATAATTTTTAAAGATTGAAAGATAACTATGTATAATTATTAGGGCTGTCAATCGATTAAAATATTTAATCGAATTAATTACATGATGATTAATCAAATTAATTAGATTAATTAATTGTGATTAATCGCATATACAAATATTTGCAGAGAAAACCCCTCATATAACTATAACTCAATATATAATTATACATAATTATCTTTAAATATTTAAATATATATATATATATATATATATATATATATATATATATATATATATATATATAAAATAAAAAATATTCAGATAATTAAAATGCATTACATTCTTGTAGCAGAAGAGTTAATCATTAATAAGACAATACAAAATGTATTGTTTACTACCTTATTATTGATCATAAGTCAATCATTGGCATACAGTTCACAGCAATCCATTTCACAAGTGAGTTTGTCAATCAGCTGGAGATTTATTATGAGGGCTTGTTTAAGGACCCGTCAATGAACACCTGCGTCAGACATGCTTGTGTAACGTCTCGGGTGCATTGCGTCATAAACATACAGTTTTTAGATCACTGTGTCAAGTTAAATATAGCTTAATACTCAATCTTTAAACACCTTGAGATCCCTTAGATCGCATTTGCGCTCCTTCAAGTGTTTTGAACACAAGAACATAACGGATGTTTGTGTTGTTCTGCCTACTGACGTGTTTTCTTCACTGTATAAACTGCTTGTTGCCACATAGCGGTAATTTCAATTTCTGCCCTCTGGAGTAAACAGGTGGTACTTCAAGCTTGCATTTCTCAGGAATCTTCATTATTATGGTCCGTGGGCATGCGATTAATTGCAAAATTGTAAAATTAACTGAATTAACACATTAAATCGACAGCCCTAATAATTATATATTGATATAAATATGTATAATCATTAATTAATTAATCGGGACACCATGTAATTAATTTGATTAAAATTTTTAATCGATTGACAGCCCTAATTAAAATACAATCGTTTTTTTGTTAGTTCATAACAGTCAATAATGCATTAACTATTCTTGATACAACTTTGAATTTTTTAAATGTATTACTATATGTTGAAATTAACATTAACTAAGATTAATAAGTGCTATTAAAGTATTGTTGTTAGTTTATGTTAACTAATGCCATTAACTAATATTAACAACTGCAACCCTACTGTATAGTGTTGTCAATATTTTACTGTGGTTTTCTCCATTTGGGATATACATATAATATAGATTTATTTGTGAAAAATCAGCTAAACAACAAATCTGTTATCAAAGTTAAGAGATCTAATGTTAAATTAGTGATAATTTTGACGAGCACTGATAATAAGGATGAAATTTAATTAAGGTTAGATTTATCTTCTGAGTTGAAATTAAATCAACCCTCATCCGGCAGCCCAGCAACAAACAGACAACACACCTATACACAGATACTGATTTCCTGTTTATACATCATATTATTATAGTTATTATATGCTATTTTCTATAGTTTTCACATACAGTATTAACATCAGCGTGATGTAATTATTCTTATTTACAAATAGCATTTTAAGCTTCAAACCAGTTGTTTAATTGCAATGAACCAAGAACTCTAAGAATAATCAGAACCAGTATTTCAAAAATACCTAATTATTAATTAGCCTATGAGACGTAACCTGTGGTTATTGAAGATATTACAATTATTTACTAAAACTAAGTTCAAAAGGAAACTCTTTAGTAAAAATTGCACATTATAACACACAGAAATCCAAAGTGCATTTCCTTTGTTTTTATTTACTCTGTCCATCCATAAAGATCATTGCACCATACATAAATAATTATGCTGTAAAAATGACTCAGTATTTACAAGTTTTCCATATAATACGTTTATATAAAACTTTATATTAAATTTAGATAGATTACATTTGGGGTTGTGAGTGTATGTAGTGAGTGTGTGCAAGATGTGGTAAGAGTACAGTATGTGTTTGCATTTGTTTGTGTGTGTGTGTGTGTGTGTGTACGCTATCTGTGTTTGTTGAGCAAAATCTCCAACCAGCACGGACATGATGTAATAAACTGTCTTGAGTAGCACGGTCCCCAGCCCTTGGCAAAACTGATCCTCACACTGTTTGGGTCGTATGGCCCTTCAAGGTGCACCAAATCCCTGGGATGTTGAATTTGGCATGACTTCTCATAGTCAAAAACCTTTATGGAGTAGCCTGGCATGACTCTCCTCACAGTCAAACTCAGGTAGGGCTGATGCTCCAGAGTGGGTGAATTCACAAAAATAGGGTGCTGACTACGATTGTAAGCCCAAACTCCATCTGGCTCTTTGCTGAGGAGGATGCCGTGTCCGATCTTGCCACGGGCACGCTGGACGGAGGTGGAGTGAGGAGAGAGTGGGAGCAGGCCCAAGCATAAGCCTGTACCCTGAGGTAGGTCAAAGAAGATGCTAAGCGAGGCATCGTGCACTGGGTACAGACGGCCCACGCGTGTGCGAAGCTCCCAGTATGCCACGTTACACCAGTGATTCTGTGCCAGGGAGGAGGGAGACATATTTGCATCTGAGGAGAGAAAACACAATGAAAGAAACTTGAATTTCATTAAAGGATACCATAGCACAGAAAACACAGCAGAAAACTAGATTTTAAAGGGAAAGTTCACCCAAAAATGAAAATTCTGTTATCATTTGTTAACGCTGATGTTGTTCTAAATCAATAAGACTATATCTCTTTTCCATGGAACACAAAACAAAATTTCAGGTAGAATGACCCACTTCCACACTATTTGGCATGGCCTCAGTCACCATTCACTCTCAAAATATGGGAAAAAAAGTTGCAATAAAAGTGAATATTGACTGAGACTAACATACTGCGCAGCATTTCCTTTTGTGTTCTACAGAAGAAAGAAAGTCATACAGGTTTGGAACAACATGACGATGACTGAATTTTCATTTTTGGGAAAAGTATCCCTTTAACAATTTTTTTCCCCACCTCAACAAATCAGTGTGTCTAGCTGCAGTATTTTTTTCCCACTTTGTTAGTAAAAGTTGAGGCTGATTAAAAAATCAAAAAACTTATAAGATGTTGTGATAACTCCTTCATAATAAGCAATGTAAAACAGTTTATTGTTGTACAGTTTAAAACAGAATGTGTAGTTCTGAAAGCCTCTAAAGTCCCAAAAATAGTGTTCCAAAGTATTTCCACACTTATTTCTACACTAATATGCTGTCAAGACATATGTTTTGGGCTCACTCATATTAGCTCTCTTATTCTTTTTAATATTACAGAGAGCCCATGTATTGTCGAAATCTCTATCAAATTCTATCAGAAGAGGATTTGAAACTGAAGAAGCAACGACCCCCACTAACAGGCCCAAATCTGTCATCTCTGACTCTAACACCCCCCACTCTTGCCCTAGCATTCCTCCCTCTGGGGCCCCCTCTCCCCCTCCGAGGGCCAGCATTCAGCTCTCTGACCACTCAGTGAAGGCCCGCGACCCCCTGACCCCCCAGCCGCCAGCCTATCCAGTCTGATTAACTCAAACACAGACTGATGGCATTATTTTGCTTCACAGGCTCTATTGAGAGAGAGGATCTAAAGCCCTGGGCCTGTGCCCCCATTCTGCTCAGCCTCAACCCTCTCTGGCCCAATCAGATTGCAGAGGACAAACTGTTAATGAAGTAAGTTTTGTTTAAGGAGGGGTTCTGAAATACACAATCGTTATCTCTGATTCATGGGAAAGAGGGAGAGATAGCAGAGTCAAGGAGAAAAAGATAATTTCCATAGAAATTTCCATAAATTTTAGTCTCAGTGCACAGACCTACCAAGAAGGCATCAGAAAAAGCAGCTGAGAATGTAAAAGTCTTATATTTAACTATCTCCATTATTTGAATCCTTCAAACAAATCTTGAACTAATCACAAGCAAAACAAATTATTGCAAGTTAAATTCTGAAAACAGTGGTGAAATTGTGATCAATTGCAGGAAATGTCACACTCTTCTTGAGTACTAATGTTGGCTTGACGATTTTTTTTCAAAATCCCAAAACAAACATCAACATTTCAAAAAATAACTTCTCCTAGAGCTTTCAATCTATATCCACCAAACTTCGCAGTGCTGTGTCTTTTGTAACTGAACGATCTTAAGTTTTTTTGCACAGCAGACGATAAAAATTTGAGAAATCCCATAAACCTACAATAATGGAATGTTTGAAAGGGCCAATGGAATGCTTGTTATTTCAAACTGCAACTGTCAAAAATGTAAATGTAAACAAACCCACACTAGGCTTTAAATGTGTTTAAGGGTGTGTTCATACTTGTAGTTTGGGTCTCTTGGTCCTCTTGGTCTGGACCAAAAATTAAAATGATAAATTTAGTCCTGGTTCGTTTAGCATTCACACTGGCATTTTTACCACCAAACCTAACGATACAAAACCAAAGGCATCAGGGAAAAGTCACAACCTGATTGGACAGCTTTCATGACGTATATTTTTTGACGGAACTTACGAACATCCAAAACAATGCTGGCGAAATGCGCTCATTGGATGTATACATGTATATATGGTGGTATTTTTACCCAGCTGAGAAAAAACGAAGAGTTAATAAAATGTGTAAAGGAGTCAAAAAACAAGGCCAGGAATTCCTCCATGTACACACAAACAGAGATATGCTGCAAGCACAGCTGACGAGCGGTTCCGACGCCAGTACCAAACTGTAATGGGAAACATAGCTCCTATGATGAGAAGACCAGGTATGCTTGAGATCAGCATTAGGCAAATTACTTCCTGTTTTTGGTCCGTTTAGACGTCTAGATGTTGCGTTCATATATCAATTGAACTGTACCAGAGTTCGTTTGGAAGTGGAAAGAGACCCACTTTTCAGGCGGTCTCGGTTCGCTTGATTAGTGTGTACCAAGGTTCGGGTAACAGCGTTCACACTTGTTCAAATTAACAGCACTAACAGAGCAATCGCACCAGAGTTTGTTTTAATCGAACCAAGCTTGCCAAGTGAGAACACACCCTAAGTTGCTCACTCTCTCACTCTCCGTATCCAAACTATCTATCTGATGGTTTATCCAACCAGAGTCCAACCAGATTGTGGCAGGGTGGAGGGCAGGGCCGGGTGGTGATTATACACACCCGGTCCCTTATCCGGAGTGTAAAGGTATATAAATGGGCAAGGAGATGGCGAGAACCGGCTTGACAATATAAATAATAGTTTAATGAGAAACTTAAAACTTTAAAGACACAAACACACACATGACAGACATGCCCGTAAACAATCTCTCTCTCCCGCACCATCTTCCGCAGTCGGTCTTTATCCCTCTCGGAGGCTTCATTGTAACTTTCTTTTACAGCCAATTGCATCATTAGACATCTGTGGCCCTCCGCCCTGCCACAGATGTCTAACGATGCAATTGGCTGTAAAAGAAAGTCGTAGGTTTTCAAACAAGTGCAGTAGAACGAAAAAGTTGTACGAATCCTGACGATTTCTCAGTGAGAGTGTGTTGGTTTATGTCTGTCTATATGACTATCTAGCTAGTTTGCTGTTTGTTTTACTGTAATGTCTGTATAATAATGCAACTTAAAACTTTTAAGACTAGTTTAAGCTTTCAGACAAGGCTTTGCCAAGCCAACATTAAAGTTTGTCGTGAACAACTTTACCTATCTTGTTTTTAATGTTACTTATAAGCAATGTGATGCATGCACAGTTGTTAATGCCTGCTAAAGCATTCTTGGTACTTGTGTGCCTAGTCCAACACCACAAAATTAGAGGGGGGAGGAGAGGATGGAGTCTTGTCTGTCCTGCTGTGCCAAATATTAGATCTCCCTCCACATATTAGACCCTTCCACTGAGCCAGCGAGTGGTTAAGGGAGCGTAGAGGGGTGATAATGAAAATGCCACAATGAGAACTGCCAGAAAACTCTAAATCACTTCCAATATTTTCACAATTCTACAACAATAGCACTACTTGAAATTGCTTGGTTCCAAGTGTAAGCCAACTTTTCATGTGCATCTAAAGGAATATTTCAAAATAACCCTTGTGTTTCATTTTTATTGTAATAAAACATAGTAGTCTGGCAGCAGTCAGTGCAAATTCTACAGTAACCATCTAAAATATGGTTGGGTAAGCATATCATGATTCTTTGAAGTACTTTTTGGAAGTCATTTTGTAGCTCATTCATTTGAATGATGAATTTGTGGTGAGAGAATATACTGCATATTGATCCCCATCTAAGATGAAACTAACAGCCCATGTCAGGATGAGAAAGCAAAATGATTTGTTTCTGTCACAACACTAACGAGACACCGAGACAAATATCCATACAGTTCCTATAGATAGTAACACACACAATTCCCACATAAACACATTACTTCAAATCTGCCAAAATTATCGAGAACTTAAACGTCTTGAATGAGTGTTCCTCCAGAAACAGGAGCAAATAATTTTCCAGCAATTTATAGAGTAATTCTTTGTCAACATCTGTAAAGTATCTCTGCAAAGATAGTCAGGATTTCATTAGTTAAATTGCGTGTTGGCCTGTGCTCTGTCAGGAAGAAGGAAAGCCACAGCGATGCCTGTAATTTAAAGCTTATTTTAAAATGTGACTGGCTGGCTGTGCCAGGGCCTGCATTGCAAAACTCAGCAGGAAGCAACAACAAGAAAATAATGAAGGAAAGAATGTATGTGACACACCAAAAGAGGATCTTGTTCACCGTCTTCTGACTTCTAAATGCTTTTCAGCACTGCGGTAATCACTGCAGTGCTGGGAGACATAGCAGATAAGAGAGCAGGAGGCTCTGAGTCCCCCAGTCAGCATACTGACAAAACTGCCCATTGTTGCTCATAATCTAATTTACAGAGAGTTTCAACTCTGTGCTGAAACACTGGTAGATGATATTATTTAATCTATTTTCATACAGCACTTCTAGATATCTGCTGCACAATATTCAAACAGTCAAAAATGGAAACTTGGAATCTTCAGAAGGAAGTATAATCCATGTATTCAGCACAACAGAAAAAAATGCTATAAACAAGAGACAGACAGAGAGAGAGAGGGAGAAAAAGAGAGAGATAGAGAGAGAGAGAGAGAGAGAGAGAGCAAGTAACATGCTGTATGTCTGTCAGTCTCCAGACCCCCCAAAAAGCATTTGGCTTCATAATAGGACTAAATGAACAAAAGAAAGAAGGAAAGAGTATGACAAAATAAATGCCTGCTCTTAGGCAACATGTTTATAGTTTAAAAATCTTAAAATAAGCACTGAGATTTCTTATGTGTTCTGAGGTTTGTTAAGTATTTGCAGTAGAGAGAGAGGAATGCTTTGCTGACCAATGCTTACAGAAAAATAGGAATACATGGATTAGCCTTTAATAACTCACTGGACATGATATATTGACCACGTTTACATGCACTTAAAGGTGCAAAATGTAACAATTTACATGTAATATTCGCCTTTTTTGCCAATGTGTGAACGGCTTATAACGCAACTTAAAACATTTGCCCTTCCCTATTATAGCCTGTAGACTGATTTTCATGCGATAGGAGCGGGTCGCTTTTGCCGGGAAAATCCAAAGAATGTGACGTTTATGCGCGCTCCAGAGAGCCTTGCCTCAGACAGTAATGGCTACTCTTCCACTAATCAACAGCGACAACAGTCTGCAACACTAGGTAACGTTATCTTAGAGGTGGAATCCAGCAAACGTCCAGCTCCCAGCACAACACTGACTCCTACACAAACTCAGAGTAAGCCAAAAAAAAAATTTTAATTACAACAAAAAAAAAACATTCATCTACTGAATCCAGTCTGGCTAAGCGGGAACATGATCGAGCAAAAACTAGAGTGAACGTCAGCAGGGCATTTCTTTCAAATAATTTCAAAAATCTTCTCTTTATACTAAAAGTCAGGTATACAGGATAAATGTAAGCAAATATCCTGGTTTCTTATTCATAGTACAATATATGACATACAAACATACAATAGTGCAACATAACAGTGCAAGAGTAAACTGTCTGGTATAGTTTGGTAATATGTAGCTGTATGTGTGTCAATATGCTATGCTAGCTGATAAGTAGTTTTAGTTTAGTATCAAAGTTTTTTGTAAAACAATCATAACTGTGAAATTTTATTTATGCTACCTCATCTGTCAGCATGATGCCAGTGCATCACGTTCAGTCTCTTTGTATGTTATGTCATTTTTGATGCTCGCTCGCTCATGTGCCAATGGAGTGTGTGCAGGAGCAACACTGGCTGGCTGCAGTTCATATAACGGCCACAAGTGTCATTAATAACAAGGGTTTCTGAATCTTGAAATACTGCTCCTTTAAGAAAACAGTTTATACCAGGGTTTTGTAGAAAACAGCATTCTGAAATGTCATGTAAAGGAGAACAGCAATTTCCTTATGCTGTTTAAGTGATTAAGAGAAAGTGGTTATCATACCCAGGTTTCTCCTGGAGAACATAAGGGCCATTTTAACAGGTTTAACGGTCACTCGCGTTTGCGAATGCACTCACAAACTGGGTTTTAAGTAAGAGAACCCCACTATTGCAGGGCAATTCTACTGCATATCATGATGGACAACAAGCGTTGCAGGGAAATTACGTTGCTGTGAAGAAAGTTGCTTACTGACCAAGCTGCAAGTATATGGCCGTAAAGTGTACACCACTTGTACAAAATATGTAAATGTAAACACTGTGTGGCACGGTGGAGGGCGGGACCGGCGCGTGATTGCGCACGCCCGGTCCCGTATCAGGCTAAATTGAGCCGGCAAGAGGGTTAAAAGGCCACTCGCAGACGGCGATCGAGAGAGAGAGCTTAATCAGCAGACGTCTGCTGTCCTAAATGTTTGTTTTAAGTTCTTTATTAAATTATTATTTATGTTGACGAGCCGGTTTCTCGCCTCTTCCTTGCCCATGAACTTGAACTGTTTTACATTGGTGCCGAAACCCAGGAAGGAAGAGGGATACGCCGTAGCGGAGTTCTCGCCACTTCTCAATGGAGCAGCCGCGGCCATCTGCCGGGGGACGGAGGAGCCCAGCCGCCTGGACGCGGAGGAACGGCCGCCGACCGCGAGGGGAGGAGGGGCTCCTGGCCGACCGCCTGGAGCGGTTAGGGCCGCTGCCAGGGGCGGGGGAGTTCCCTACTGGCCGCTGGAACGCGGCGGGGTTGGAGACTGCCGACCGCGTGCGGGGAGGGGCTCGCCGCCGACCGCCTGGAGCGGGAGAACCGCTGCCAGGGGCGGGGGGAGGCCCCTTCGACACCCCGGGAACGCGGCGGGGCGTTCCGTCCGCTAGGGGCTGAGGACTGCCTCCGATCTGCCCGGAGAGGCGCGGCTGTTGTCCTGAAGAGGGTGGAGAAGTGGCTGAGGAACGAGCTGCGGCGTATCAGAGAACCGGCGAGTATGTTTTTTTTCTTTCGTTTCTTTAATCTCTCTCTCCTCTCTCTCTCGATACCGCTCTGCGGTGGCCTTTTCCCTCTTTTTTTAAATTATGGTGTTTATGGGAGGGGGAGGTACTGCCCAGTGCAGGGACCCTCCCCCCCCCCCCCTTATTTTTAATGGTTGTTTCCCTCCCCTTGCCCCCTCCCTCGTCCAGGTTGATGGGGATGACCCGCCGGCAGACCGCGCGGGAGGCGCCCCCCCCCCAGGGGATGTACGTCAGGCCGGGGGTCCCCAGCCTGAGAGAACGGGGGAGGAGTGTGGCACGGTGGAGGGCGGGACCGGCGCATGATTGCGCACGCCCGGTCCCGTATCAGGCTAAATTGAGCCGGCAAGAGGGTTAAAAGGCCACTCGCAGACGGCGATCGAGAGAGAGAGCTTAATCAGCAGACGTCTGCTGTCCTAAATGTTTGTTTTAAGTTCTTTATTAAATTATTATTTATGTTGACGAGCCGGTTTCTCGCCTCTTCCTTGCCCATGAACTTGAACTGTTTTACACACTGCTTTCTCACAATACGCCACTTTCTGGTGGCCATGAAAACGTAGTGATTGATTAGCAGCTCTCAACATTTACTTAACTCATCATCATGTTCTCACCCTCATGTTGTGCCAAACCTGTATGACTTTCTTTCGTCTGTGGAACATAAAAAGAGATGTTATGCAGAATGAAAGTCTCAGTCACCAATCACTTTTATTTTATGGAAAACAGATGCAAAAAAAGTGAATGGTGACTGAGAATGGTGATCATAATGTCATCATCTCTTATTGCGTTCCACGGAAAAAGTCATACAATTTTAAAAACAACATTTGGGGAAGTAAATTATGACAGACTTTCCATTTTGGGGTGAACTATCCCTTTAAGTACAACATTAATTATATTATTATATCAAGCATTCAGTCTTAGTAGTTACTGAATGCAGTGGCGGGCCGTGCTTTTTAAATCTTGGCCTTCAGTGTGATTCATGCCATTAGGAAATCAAAGTTTCCCAATGAATAAGACTCACTATCCCTTTGGGCATCATACATTATGACGCAGCTAACTAGTAATACCAATTGACATTTTAAAAACACGTAGATGCACAAAAGCCAGAACTTAAAATGACACTTAATGCTCAAGCAAGCTTAATTTTAACTGCAGCATGACAGTTTTGTGAAATGAACGTCTCCCGAACAGACTTTCAAAAATCATAATTTTTCATATGAATTTACCATGAGGTCTATAATACCTGGATAAATCTATCTAATAATATTTGCGATTTAAATGTTGCATGCAATAAATTTTGTTTCGTCAGGGAACAGTTATGCTGCGTTACATTCAAGTTGGATGAGGGATATTCCTCACTTGATATCTCTGACCATATTCCTACTTGATATTCCCCAATATTCGGAAGATGACGTTTAAGGAAACAAAACTGCAAAACTAATCATTAACGTCATTAGAGATGTCTCCTATCAACCCAACTGATAAACAATGCTGCAGCGCTAGCATTTGTGCTTCAGGTGTACGATTATCAAAAGAGATTATAATATTTTATACACCTGTTTCTGCAGGCGTTTGTTAAACAATCTTTAATATCATGTTATGTGAAAACAAACTCATTTATCAATATTAAAGTGAATGTATATCTCTCTGAGTGTCGACATGTTTGTGTGACATCATGCCCCTGAGTTGAGAATTTCTGCACGAGCATACAAGTTGTAATTCTGACTTCAAGATGCATTCTATTGCACTTTTCCTATTAGGAAGTTGTAAAATCCGACTTTCCAAGTTTAATGGAATGCAGCACTACTTTTCAAAACTTGATCCAACACTAATTTACACTTGTTGCTTTTTGCATACATGTTGCTATAATGATGCAAAAAGCACTTACCAATTTACTTGAAGTGAAAATCAATCCTCCTTTCCGGTTTAATAAATTAAGCAATCACACCGTCATGCAGAACATCTCATGGTTTTAATCCATAAGGATCTCTCTCAATGGTGATGACAGCCGACTCATCAGCAAGATCTCGGGCTCTTCACTTTTCAAATTACATACATCATTTAAAGCGTCACTCAAGGCCAGCTAAAAGGCCTCGACTTGGACATATCCTTAAAACCACACCCACCAAGAACAAATAAATCAATCTGATTGGCTGATGAATCTGCCAATCTGACTTTAGTTGCTCATTCATTTGCACTGTTGAGGGATTCTGTGGAAATTCTGAAGGCCTGACGGGGTGGAGCTCAGACTCATGCGCTGCTTCGGCCATGTGATTTGTGAAAAAGTTGTCACGCATGGAATATATTCTGACTGGAAAAACTTTATGTTTTTTCTCTATTTGTTTGTAGATTAATTAAGAGTGGAAAGCGATTAAAAACACATACGTAAAAAGGTGATTGAGAATGAAAAAATGAAAAATATTTATTTATTTGTCATGTTAGGCCAGCAGAGAAGGCTTTGCTGGTCCTGAGAATTCACCACTGACTGAATGTACTTATTCCATTTTAATGCACTAATTTGCTGTAGATTTCACCAACCTAAATAGTCTTGCGACATGCCACTGAGTGAACGCGTGGCCTCAGTTTCTGTGTAAGGCAGTATCAGGAAGGAAGAGTCTGTAAGAAAGAGGCAGATGAAAATGTTTAGCTTTTTTCTATTTAACTGCATTCAAACAACATGCCATGCAGGCTCACATATGACACAAAAGGTTTCAGAAAGGGACTGTCAGGATAAAACTGTGATTAAACAAAGGAATTAAACATCATACTTCACATCAAGGTAGGTAATTTTTTTAGAAGCAGTACAAACCAACAGATGCTTGTTTGAACTGAAGAAAACTTTATTACTTACTCAGCGGCTTGTTTTCTGATATGGGAGAGAGATGGGAGTAAGGAGGAGGGGGCGTGTCTGAAAATAGAGAGACTTGGGTCACAACTTTGGTTTTTTGAAAGAGCATCCCTCTAAACTGAACACATCTCTGACTATTAGAGCTGCACGATTAATCATATCGCAATCGCGATGTCAGCCTGTGCGATTATGTGACGCAAATGCTGTGATTTTATTAAATAAATAAGTGCATATTTGGCCCATTCTCTCTAAGACCCGTTTGCCCATTTTCTACACCGCTAATAAAAAGATGACCAGTCAGTCTCAGTTTAGGGAGTGTCACGTGTGGTCATGTCATGAGAGTTTCCAGTGTTCCGGTCTGAGCGGGAGTCGAGACCGGGAGAGATTTAAAGTTCCACCGGCTGATGCACAAGCTAACACGGAGATGCTTGTCTCTCACCCCCGCTGTCTGCATTGATGAGATCATATATATATATATATATATATATACACACACACACACACACACACACACACACACACAACAACAACAGTAGTGGTTTGATTGAGTGAACCACACTTTTGTATCCAGTTTCCTTTTCAAAAGAGTTTATACAAAGTACATGTTACATCCTGCTTAAATGTCCCTGTTTGTTTGGACAATCTTATTTTCGTGAAAATGCGTAAGTTCTTATTTATTGTTCTATTTTATTTAGGTGTAATATTGAGAAAATAACAAGTTTGCAGTAATGCAATTATATTATTTAATTTTGTAAAATATTTTAATTTGAAAACACTGTGAATTTATAGTTGTTGTTGTTGCTAGTTTGTATGTTTGAGTTGAGAAATACACATTTCAGCATTATCAGTAATCTATTTCTAAATTTTCATTGATAACCAAGCAAGATGACTCATGCTACTATTTATTTATTATATCGCAATCGCATATCACAATATTAACCTCAATAATCTCAATATGACATTTTCCCCAAATTGTGCAGCCCTACTGACTATCCAAGCCTACATTTGACCAGACATACAGCTGAAGTCAGAAGTTTATCTTGTAAACATTTAAACTCAGTTTTTCACAATTCTTGAAATGTAATTGTAGAAAACATTCCCTGTTTTAGGTCAGTTAGAATCACTACTTTATTTTAAGAATGTGAAATATCAGAATAATAGTAGAGAGAATGATTTATTTCAGCTTTTATTTCTTTCATCACATTCCCAGTGGGTCAGAAGTTTACATTCACTTTGTTAGTATTTGGTAGCATTGCCTTTAAATTTTTAACTTGAGTCAAACATTTTGGGTAGCCTTCCACAAGCTTCTCACAATAAGTTTCTGGAATTTTGGCCCATTGCTCCAGACAGAACTGGTGTAACTGGTCAGGTTTGTAGGCCTCCTTGCTTGCACATGCTTTTTCAGTTCTGCCCACAAATATTTACCGGATTGAGGATGGGGCTTTGTGATGGCCACTCGTACCTTGACTTTGTTGATTTAAGCCATTTTGCCACAACTTTGGAGGTATGATTGGGGTCACTGTCCATTTGGAAGACCCATTTGCGACCAAGCTTTAACTTCATGGCTGATGTCTTGAGATGTTGCTTCAATATATCCACATACATTTCCTTCCCCATAATCCCATCTATTTTGTGAAGTGCACCAGTCCCTCCTGCAGCAAAGCACCCCACAACATGATGCTGCCACCCCCATGCTTCATTGTTGGGATGGTGTTCTTGCAAACCTCACTCTGTTTCCTCCAAAAATAACGATGGTCATTATGGCCAAACCGTTCAATTTGTGTTTCATCAGACCAGAGGAGATTTCTCCAAAAAGTAAGATCTTTGTCCCCGTGTGCACTTGCAAACTGTAGTCTGTTTTTTATGGCAGATTTGGAGCAGTGGCTTCTTCCTTGCTGAGTAGCCTTTCAGATTATGTCGATACAGGAATTATTTTACTGTGGATATAGATTCTTGTCTACCTGTTTCATCCAGCACCTTCACAAGGTTCTTTTTGCAGTTGTTCTGGGATTGATTACTACGTTCATCTCTAGGAGACAGAATGCATCTCCTTCCAGAGTGCTATGATGGCTGCATGGTCCCATGGTGTTTATACTTGCATACAATTATTTGTACAACTTCTTTGGAAATTGCTCCTAAGGACAAACTATACTTGTGGAAGGAGGTCCACAACTTTTTCTGAGGTTTTTCTTGGCTGATTTCTTTTGATTTCCCCATGATGTCAAGCAAAGACGCACTGAGTTAGAAGGTAAGCCTTAAAATACATCCACAGATACACCTCCAATTCAGTACACCTCTTGACATCTTGACATCATTTTCCAGAATTTTTCAGGCTGCTTAAAGGCACAAATAACTTGCATGTAAACCTCTGACCCACTGGATTTGTGATATAGTCAATTAAAAGTGAAACAATCTGTCTGTAAATAATTTTTGGAAAAATAACTTGTGTCCTGCACAAAGTTGATGTGCTAAACAACTTGCCAAAACTATAGTTTTCTAATATGAAATCTGTAGAGTGGTTAAAAAAAAAAAAGAGTTTTAATGACTTCAACCTAAGTGTATGTAAACTTATGACTTCAACTGTATACCTATAGATCTTATACTGAGACAGTTTCTCTGGCAATATTTACAGCAAATAGGAATATTCCCAGTGTGGTATGGAAATCATTTGTCAACCATGCATGGAATCAAATCAAAATGAACCTGTTCACATGATTACAGAACACATTTTGCTGAAACTGTGAATAGGAACTTAACGGAAAACACAAAGACTAAGGAGAAATTAATTATGTTAAAAGCTACATTAGTAAATTAAATGAAGACCTTCCCAATTTATTTATGTTTGCCGTCACTAAACCAGGTTCATCTCATCCTCACAGTGGGAAAAATGTTCAAAAAAACTAGAGAACAACAGCCTTCAAATATTTTTGGAAAGACAGTACATTATTAACTTAAAAACACATATTGTACAATCAATTCTGTTCGTAAGCTGGTGTTGTTCATATGAGCACAATGTCAGGGTAGTGTTCTTGTGAATAGGGGGGGGGAGCTGAGCAATTGAGAATCCCAGTGGGATACTCGTTGGGATTTTCACTTCCTGAACAGGAGTATCACTGTCCAACTCCCCTCCCTATCATTAAGTAAATTCACCCACGCTTCAAGTCAAATCACATGTATTCTAGTACAAAGGACTTGCAGCTAAGAAACAATAGTGCACTTTCATTACACAGCAAACAACAATTAAGAACATTTAAGCTTCAATCATAACCGTCACCGTAAATTAATATAGTTATTCCGTAGGTTAAAGGAATATTCGGGATTCAAAACAAGTTAAACTTAATCGGCAGCATTTGTGGCATTATATTGATTAACACATTACTTTAGTCTCAACCTTCCTTTTCTTTAAAAAAAAGCAAAACGGTGTTACACTGAGGCAATTACATTGGAAGTGAATGGGACCAATCCGTAAACGTTAAAATACTCAAAAGTATAGCCACAAGATATAAACCATATGGAATAAGATTTTAGTGTGATAACATCACTAACTAACTTTTTCAGTGTAAAGTTAGAGCCAATTTAACAACTTTGTTGCCATGACAATGAAATGTCAACATACCCTAAAATGACTGCAAAAATTACGATTTAAACAACTTTACAGCTCAAATAATACACGTTTTAACAGAAGAATTAATGTAATTTCTATTAAAAAATTAATAGAATTTCTGCCATTAAACCCTCCAAAAATTGGCCCAATTCACTTCCTTAGTAAGTGCCTTACTATAATTTGTGCATTTTTTTTTAAAGAAAAGGAGGGACGAATTGAAATATTTTTTGTGGTATTCAACATTATGCCACAAATGCTGCAAATTAAACTTAACTTGTATTAAACCCAGAATATTCCTTGAAACGAATAAGTAAATGTTACTGAAAGCCTTAGGGGCTGTTCACACCGAACAAAATACTTTTCCTTACCATCCTTAACTGGTCCACAGATGCGACTGTAATGATAGGGGTTGCAGCAGCAGAGTGTCTGATTGTCTTCTGCTTTGAAACTCTGACAATGACAGAGTGGCTTGAGGAGAGAGGAGAGCTGCAGGTCGGGCCAGCGGAACAGCCTACACAGCAGGTACTGTGGAGACACCAGCTGACCTCCAACCCGCACTTCAGTCTGTGATGCCAGAACACAGCCACTCGGCATCCCACATTGAGACTCCACTGCCTCCAGTAAAACATTCAGAGACTTCTCTTTCAACTTTTTCAAGAACGCATAAGTGCACTTCTTTAGCTCTTGCTCGGTCACGGCACCACTTTCCCATTCCCCGGCACAGTTGTTGTGGTTTCTATGGTCCACACGACAAGTACGTCTGATACCACTAGGTAAGTCTTTAAACAAACAGCATGTCACCGTCCTGCCCTCGCTCAGGGGGCTTCCACGCCGCTCATGGTCAACAAAGACCCCTGGCTCCCCACTTTCCTCTACAAGTCTGCTACAAAAGGCCCCAGTGGTTCCCGGTGCGTATTCCGTTCTGGGGATTTTCTCCGGGTTGCTGTCACTCCGTTCGTCCGGACCGCCATCGTCCCACTCTTTACCTGCGGTAAGCAAACGGCTTCTCCAGAGTCGCCGAACCAGACCCGTGCGTCTCGTCCTGAACATACGACAGTTTAAACAGTTTTCATCCGTTTTTTCCCTATGTTTGGTCAGACCCGTGGAGACTCCGACCACTCCTGCGCTCTCTGTCCGACATCAATGATCTGTGCTTACATGCACAGCGGCGCAGAGCCTGAGCAAAGCCCAACATTAGACTCCGGGGCTAAAATGTATCAACACTGTAGCAAAGGGCTGACAGCAATGGTAATAGTGTAATATGTAAGAAGCAGTGCATCAAGTTTGCAAACATTCCCCGTCAACATGAGAATCTTTATTAATCGGCTTACGGTTGAACAACGCGAAATGCGCAATATTCAAAAAGAAAAAAGCTTTTCGCATGTGGTCTCCGAAACAGACCTTTTATGCAGTTCAACTCGTTTTTTCCCCTCTAACAAACCCTCTGCAGCAGTTTAATGACGCTGAGCACATGAATGGATCTCCGTATAATCCTTGTATTCACATTCCACATGCTTCTCGCGGAAGAAAATGATTGTGTTGCGACGGAAAAGTTCCAAGTGGATAGACGGACCTGGTATGACTTGAGGTTTCCGCTCCTTTAGTTCCGTGTTTCGGGCGAGATTAATGGGATTCTTCGATTGTTTCTTTCGCCGTTTAACTCTCTATCTTCTTCAGATACACACACACACACACACACACACACACACACACACTAACTCACTCACTCACACACGGGCCCCTGAGGAGAGCCGTGGAGCCATTGGTTGATTCCCATCATGTGCCCGTCTAGACACTTTGGCGGCTGCGAGCCGCGCTGATTGTTGCGCAAACACAGTATCAAGTTTCTGAACTCTTAAAGGAGCAACATGTACCTCTATGTTGCGCTTAGCGGTATTTAGTGGCACCGTCGGAGTTCAGGTTAATACAACTGGTAATGTATCACAACAGAGCATGAATCCATTAAAAATGACTACAGAATTCATTAACAAAAGATTCTTCACACGCGTCTTCTCTGATAAATCTTTTTTTCTTAAATTAACCTTACAGGCAGCACCAAACTACACCAATCCTGATTGATCTCCTAAAGCCTCTAATAAACTGATGACACTTTATTCTTTACATTTGCCATTAACAAACATATACTGTAGGGAGGCCATATTTGATCAGATTAGTAGCTTGTTCATCAACATTTATATCTTTCAAATTAAAAGACATAAAACTTTCATGACATTTATAAATACATTTTTTTCTGTTTTAACTGTCTATTAACTGTTGTATAATGCAATAATGCTTAATAGGTTATTCATGAAAGTTATACAATGTTTTTTTGTTTGTTTGTTTTTTATCCCGTTTTTCCTCCCAATATGGCATGCCCAATTCCCACTACTTAGTAGGTCCTCCTGGTGGTGTGGTTACTATCCTCAATCCGGGTAGCGGAGGACAAGCCTCAGTTGCTTCTGAGACCGTCAATCCGCACATTTTATCATGTGGCTCGTTGTGCATGACACTGTGGACTCCGCATGTGGAGGCTCATGCTACTCTCCGCAATCCACACACAATTTACCACACGCCCCTAAGAACCTCTAATCATGACAATGAGGAGGTTACCCCATGTGACTCTACCCTCCCTAGCAACCAGGCAAATTTGGTTGCTAAGGAGACCTGGCAGGAGTCACTCAGCACGCCATGGATTCAACCCCATGACTCCAGGGGAGTTATACAATGTTAATATATTTTATATGACATAAACTACCACAAAGAAGCAATTCTGCATATACTGTTTTTCCAGACCAGTGGTTCCCAACCTTTTAACCTGAAGCCCCCTCTACTTATATATGTCTACACATACAGCCAATGCAAAGGTTATGCAATGCACGTTCCATAAATCATTGCATTATAATCAGGGCTGGACTGGTAATCTGGCATACCAGGCATTTTCCCGGTGGGCCGACGCACTTTGGGGCCAATCAGGGGTGGACTGGCCATCAGGAGAACCAAGCGAATGTTCCATTATGCAAAACGGAACACAAAACGGCGCCGCGATATGCAGAAAAGGACAGCGAACATATTTGCTACGTAAATCCCGGGTCGATTTCTCTTCTCAGTCCAGCCCTGATTATAATCTTCATCATGAATGCTCGCTCTCTCCTTGCTCTCTATGTGTTTACTCGTGTGCTGCGCAAGAGAGCACTACTACTGCCACAGATTTTGCATAACTACGATAGACATGATACTTGATACATTTCTTGCAGTTGACATTTCTACCGATCTATAACATATTGACGCAGAGAAATGCAGCAGTGATATGATGTTATAAAATTTTCATGACAATAGACCTCTCCCCCGGAATCTACGCCCCTGCATGGTATACCTCTCCTTTGATCTCTGTATGCGCATGGAAGAAAGAGAGGGAGGGAGAGGATAGCACTTGCAGCCATGTGAAAGTGAAAAAAACTGTGCTTTTAATACAAAAATATCTTACGCGCCTCTTTCTAAAGCATTTAGTGTATGAGGGAAGATGCATTGAGGAGTTTTAGTTCTGATGGTAGGCTGCAATAATAAGTTCATAACTTTAGCTCAGTTGTTACTCGCATCGTGCGGCCAAATAATTTTCTGCGTTCGCAATTCACGAAATTTAGAGTATCCTAGCTGTGTAAATTAGTCTTAATTTAGTATAAATGAATCTATTTTTGACTTCTTATGGGGGGTCCCTAATGCCTTTTGGGGGTAACAGTAATAATAATAACAATAATAGGCTAAATAGCTAATAATAAATATAATCATGTTCTTCATCACCATCATCATGCTTCTTACACTGTAAAAGTTGTAACCTGAATTTGTTACCTAAAAGGGATAGTTCACACAAAAATGAAAATTCTCTCATCATTTACTCACCCTCATGCCATCCTAGATGCTGAACACAAATTAAGGTTTTTAAAAAGTAATTCATATGACTCCAGTTGTTTAATCCATGTCTTCAGAGGTGATCTAATCGATTTTGGGTGAGAATACACTAAAATACAAATTCTTTGTATTGTACCTCTTGCCATACTGCCATAGCAGTCTCCTTGGCAATCATGATTTCAAGCTCATTTACACTTCCTAGTGCTTTATGTATGCACAGAGCTCTAGAGGGTGGTAGAAAGTGTAATCAAACTGGAAATCATGATAGCTAAGTAGGCTGCTGATGTCAAGATTTTTATTTTTTAAAATATTTTTAACTGTTCTCACTCAAAATCTATTTTCTGCTGTGAGATGTTACCCCACTCTTTCACTAAGGCACTTGCAAGTTCCCCAACATTTCTGGGGGGAATGGCCCTAGCCCTCACCCTCCGATCCAACAGGTCGCAGACTTGCTCAATGGAATTGAGAGCCAGGCTCGTCGCTGGCCATGGCAGAACTCTGACATCCCTGTCTTGCAGGAAATCAAGCACAGAACGAGCAGTACTGCTGGTGACATTGTCATGCTGGAGGGTCATGTCAGTATGAGCCTGCAGGAAGGGTACCACATGACGCAGGAGGATGTCTTCTCTGTAACGCTCAGCCCCAGGCCATGACGGACCTCCACCTCCAAATCAAGTACAGGCCACGGTGTAACGCTCATTCCTTCAACGATAAACACGAGTCCGACCATCACCCCTGGTGAGACAAAACTGCGGCTCTTCAGTGAAGAGCTCTTTTTGCTATTCCTGTCTGGTCCAGCGAAATTGGGTTTGTGCCCATAGGTGACATTGTTGCAGGTGATGTCTAGTAAGGACCTGCCTTTCAACAGGCCTACAAGCCCTCAGTCCAGCCTCTCTCAGCCTATTGTGGACAGTCTGAGCGCTGATGGAGGGATTGTGCGTTCCTCGTGTTACTCGGGCAGTTGTTGTTGCCATCCTGTACCTGACCCGCAGGTGTGATATTCAGATGTACCGATCCTGTGCAGGTGTTGTTACACGTGGTCTGCCACTGCAAGGACCATCAGCTGTCCTTCCTGTCTCCCTGTAGCACTGTCTTAAGCGTCTCACAGTATGGATATTGCCCTGGCCACATCTGCAGTCCTCATGCCTCCATGCAGCATGACTAAGGCACGTTCATGAAGATGAACACAATTTAACACCATCTGGGGCAGAAGAACGAAACACTCATTTGGAGGCAAATCTCTCAGTCTCCGAGTAAGAGGTCTGTTGGGCCTTTAACCAGGTAAGGAGACTAAGAGGGCAATTACAAACAGGTGGCAGTCATCAGTACCTGTGAGAGGAGAGTAGGAGGAGCAACAGGAAAGGTGGATAACAGAAAACAACATAACAATAGTATGTATTAGTAATAATAAAATTACAACAAATGTTTAGTTTAGCCTATAACTTTGATGTAAAAGTGAGATTTCAAATGATGGTCTCAGTATTTTTCACCTCCCAGAGCAGAGCAGTGTTTAGTCATACAATTTTCAAGCTGACTAAATTATTTTCAAGACATCCCTAAAGAAAAAAAATGATTTTAAATTATTGTATAAAGTTTATTAAATTATCAGTAGATTTGGCACCCTTATTTTTCCAGTAATATTTCATATAATTTTTTTTTCATATATGAAAAGACTTTCATACCAAACATTCATTATTTCTCATTGGCCTAATGATTATTTAATGTGTGATCAAATCCCAGTGATATTGGTGACTATGGTGAATAATACTTAGTACACATAATAGACATTTAGAATGGCAAAGATTTGGCGCCTGTTAGCAAAGGCAGAATCCTCCCTTCACGTATTAGACAGGGTTATGATAACTGTTTTAGCCTGGCGTCAGGCTAATGATAGCAGCTACTCTCATTAAGTCTCCTAGATAATCTATCAGCAGATTTTTGGAGCAGAGACAGAGAGACCAGCACCAAACCACCTTCTAAAATAACCCAGTCTGGACAGCCATGGTCCTGTTGATGGGGTCTAGCAAGACCCAACAGGAACAACATGTCATCAAGCCCCTTATTCCTAATGGATCTTTGGGAAAGAGGGGAGACAGTGTTGAGAAAGGGGGGCAGTCAGGTCTATTGGTTTCACACTCCATACATCAGTACATTTGTAATGGATGATGCTAACTCCAAGAATACTGCAGAAATGTCTAAGTGTTAATAGAACAAAGTAAACCATAGTTTAGTTGAGACAAGTTAAGTTAAGATGGGCTTGATTTGTGCTTAGTTGGAATGGGATGAGTTGAGTTTATATTTTGTCTGTAAATCAGTTCATGCATTAGACATCGTAAAGATGTTATAATGTTGCTTTACATTTTTGTCAGGACATGATATTGTTGACCTGATTTGTGTCTAGTGGTGTGGTCTATGGTAGCAGGAAGTCATAGCTACAGACAGACATTACCAGTGTAATCTGCCTCCAGTGGAAGGTTCGGGCAGTCAAAACAGAGTTTCGGCAAGCAAAACCTCATTTATAGTTAAGACTTGGAGGCAGCCAGAGCCCTAAATTAATGTCTGCTGTGCAAATGAGATAGATTCATCTACGTGGCAGGAGTGTTCACATATGAAAGCACTATGTAATATCCTTAACAACAGCAGAGCATGATGGAAATTGTCTTCTCCTTTGGAAAATGCACTGTAAATAACAGTTTTGAAAGATAATTACCACAATTCTCTTATTTAAAACCCTGTTTTTCCATGACTTGAATGAAAGGGATAGTTCACTCAAAAAATGTTTCTCCAACCCTAAATTACCTTCTTTCTTCTGTGGAACACAAAAGGAGTTGTAAATTGTTAACATCATCTCAATTTTTTTTCTTCTTCCATACAACAAAGATGAATGGTGACTAAGGGCCTATCTCCATATGTGTCCTTTTGTGTTTGGAACAACAAGAAGACGAGTGAATTATGACAGATCTTCTTTTTTTTCTTCTATTATGGTGAACAATCCCTCTAATGATTATTTGTTTATGAAAAACTTAACACCTCTGGAATATTCTATTCTTTAAAGCATCAGCTGAGAGGATCAAAGGCATTGTTCACAATACAGAACGCATGAAATGCAACGAAAAGAGCAAATCTTTGTTATCCCAGATTCATAAAAAGAAAACCAAGACAGAAATCCACATTAGAACATTTGAACATAGTACAGAAAAGGCCCTTTCCCACTGCAGGAACTAAAGCCAGTTTTGGGTACTTTACAAACTAGTACTTTTCGTTGTATTCGCACATGAGAAACTATGATTCCTCCTTGCCATGTAGAGGCACTTTAGAGGGACTTTTTTGCTCCTACTCTAGGGTAGGTACTTTTTGAGAAAAGAAGGATTGTGGGATGTGGTGCAACATGTGATTGGTCAATTAGTTTGATGCTCAAAGCATTGAGCAACACAGAGTCAACAGATACCACGAGTAAACAAACTTGTAGCTGCTGGCCTGCTACTCATAGTATTGCACTCATTTTTTCAATTTCCTTAACAGAACTAACATAAAACCAACAAAGCATCCAAAGAGTATCACCTGTTTCACATGTGTTAGTGCGAGAGGTGAGCAGATATGCTGCCTGTCTTTAACTATTTGAGTTTTCATCGCATCTGTACTGTGTGACTTTACAAAAAAATAAAGTTATTTCTGGATTACTATACATAAAATATTTCATGGGATAACAGACATAAATAATAAAATGATTGACAGTGGGTAATTGAAATCTATTAGAAATGTAACCATCATGAAATCTAATTCACATGAGGAAAGTGTTTAATGCCTGTTACTTGCATCAAGACGTCTCTTTTGAAGTCAGTAATTCAGTACAGTATTTCAGTCATAAAAGCCTTTATTGTAAAATATTGTGTTGATAAATTGGTTTATAGTGCATTTCAGCATGTTTTCCACTGATTTCAGCATCTGCTGCATGTTTAAAATAGGCTGAGCATGTCATCTCTCTCTGTGGAAAGTCTGCGGACCCAATTCTAATGGTGCTAAGCGCAATGCGATACATCACATGAACATAGTCGGTGGACATGGTATTTTGGTATTTTCGTGCAAGTATGCGCTAAGTCTAGGTGCAAGTGGGTTTGACGATTCTGCGCACGCATTGCGCCAATGGCCTGGGTCAAGTGCAAATGAATTCTGAAGTTCCATTCTCTATCAAGCACCAGCAATATAAACAAAGACAGCATAGTCATCAGAAATTGATATTGTAAATGGGATGCCTGTATTCAATTAATCAGAAGTATGTATTAGACGTATTTTAAATATGGACTTATGCTCTTTTGTGCATTTACTGCATCCTTGTTGAATGTCGGTCATGTTTCTATGACCGTGACGCTCCTTTTATTGGCATGGTAAATGTGGTTCTTGTCAGGACTTGGATGTAGGCTCCATTAAATTATAGAGAATGTAAGTACTAATATAGTGATCTACTGACATACAAATCATGGCTAGTATTAACAGTGATTGTATCGGCTCTCGAGGTTAGACTTTGGTTTGAGGGATCTTTTTTATTTTTTTTATGCTTATTCAGACTTCACTTCTACTGGTCGATCTTGCTTTAAAAATTGTATTAATTTATTGAAACACGCAAAACATATATTTCTAAATTCAAATTATATTTCAAACGAAAATATAATCAAAATAACAAAGGGATCGAAATCTTATATAACAACCTCCCCAAACTTCTTTCACCAGCCCCTTTTGCAGTGACGTAAATATCAATCTTCGACAACAGGTGGAAAATACCAATACAATAAAAATACAGTGCAATACAGTGTAAGTATACAGTAGGTTCAAAACATATGTGCAAGTAAAAAAAAAAAAAAAAAAAACAAACATGTAAATTCATATTGAGACATGTTACTTGTACAAACCAATGTGTTCAGCATTTAAAACACTATTTTTACATTTTATTTTAACTACCTCAACAAATCAATTCCCATTTACTATTAATCTATACACAGTGAAAGATTTGTAAAACTATTTCAAATGGGATGGTGGTGTCAAAAAATTTTTTGAGGGGGGGGGTGGTCGCTAATGCTTGTGGGTTATTGACAAATAAGGTTGTCTGAGGAGTTAAAAATAGTAAAGTAATCTTTATAAAGAAATCGAGCTTCAATTAAAACACTTGTGTCAAGTTAACAGACTTGTCATCTTTGTGCTCAATCTGGTCTCATTTATTTTGAAAAAAACGTTTACAGCATTTTCTACAAAAACAAAATAACAATTTAACAAATTTAACATAGAGTAAAAGGTAAAGTAATCCTTTCTTGGCACCTTGAATATATGAGAGGATAAACAATTTAATCTTTAATTAAAAAAAAAAAATGGTAAACAAATATTTTTTATGCATATAATGAATTCATTAGTCAAAAATATCACTACATTTTCTCAGGGTTACACTACATGACCAGAACAAAATGTGCCTTTTTGTAAAGAAATATGTTTTTTCAAAACTTCATGCTGTATTAAGGGTCTCAAGGTGTCCACTCTGTTTTATGGTTTTATGTTCAACATAAACAACAAATACATGCTGGTTATACCACATGACTTGGATTTTTTTAATCATATTTTAAAACGATTGATTTTTGTTTTTAAAGAAATAACAATAAAAGATTATTCTGAAGTAGTCTTGCTAGCATTTATTATTTCAAGAATTGCAGCTTTTAATGAGCCTTTTTTCTGTTTCTGACACGAGATCTCACCACATGACAGAAAAAATATCAATGACTTTGAGTTAAAAAATTCAAAATATGCTCAAGAGGTGTATGTAAATGTTTATTGTGAATTGCATTTGTATTGCAATATGTCGTTTTAGTTTAATAGATCTGGAGAATAAAAAGAGTGTCACGTCACTGACCCTTAAACATGGCCATAATATACATTAATTTTGTGAATAAAATCCATATTATGATCATGAAAGAAACAGACACACACACACATTTGTTTCTACTCCAATAACTGAACTATTAGGGAAGTTTGGGCTGTTTATATGAAGGATGCTTAAACTGTGCTGCAAAAAGTTGTTCTTCACACAAAAGCATTTTATGGGAGTTTTTTTATTCTTTTATTCACAATTGTTTGCACATTTGTCACAGCAATATCTTACCTTCTGTTCTGTTCTTTTTAAAGAAAGACAAAAGATTTCCTCTAACTGTACTCATTGCCATTTTTGCAAGTCTGCGAAACTTTTGAAAAGTTGTATTACTTTCAGTGGTGTAAGTTTCTTGTGAACACTGAGAAGGACAAGTCAGCCCATCCTTGCTAAACTCCGACATACCTCTTTGCCAGTGTTTTCAGAAATCTGGTGTCTTTTTGCAGTGGATGGACAGTTTGCATGCTCAAGATTGCCCGAATGCACAACTAAAGCATCACACTAGCAGAATATTTCCAAACTGTTTAAGTGTAAAGATCTGATTGGGGGATTTCACATCTTGAAATCTGGCAACCTCAAACATGTCAAAATCTAATTCTGGTTGGCTAATCGCATATATTTAAAGTCTGTTATTTATTCTCTCAAACGTAGAGAATTACATATTTTACTTGCATGATTAGTTCCACGTAGCCTAATACATAACACACTTGAATCTAAAGGGGATTGTAAGGGGGGATGATGTTTTTTACAAAGGGGATGGTACTTGTTATTTCTTGCAAAAAGGGGGATGGCATCCCCTCTCACCCCTTCTCAGCTCGAGCCCTGTCTATTCATCTATAAAATACAGAAATACAGCTGTTAAACACAGAATTACAGGATATATCCTGTAATTCTGTGTCTAGCTGGTGTATTTCTGTATGCACTGGAAGCTTCTGATCAGAGGCCAAATTTATTTTGTGTATGTGTGTGTGTTTGTGTGCGAGCAAATCTTGGCGATAACAATGTGATCAGATGGTAATACCATGGTGCTTTGAAATACAACAACCATATTTATGTACCATTCTGTATTTGCATGGTGCTTCAAAGCACATCAGAAAATACCATGTTACTAGCATGGTAAATTTATATATGATTACCATATCATATACTATTTTATTTACATGGTGCTTCAAGGTAATTAAAAAAATACCATGGTACTTCACTATATGAAGCTATTCATATAGCCCACCATTGTGTTCAGGTTATGGTAATGCCATGGTATTTCTTCTATATGATTTTATGTAGGCTAATACGTGTTTTGTTACTCTTTTGGTTGGAAAATGTATTTACCTGCAGAAGTCGTTTGCAAGCTGCAAACATGTTGACGTTTATAAGACCTTCATAATCACTGACAAAGGACGATAGGACACATTTGCAGGTTTTGTTTCAATTGAGTGTAGATCAGCTGCGACCAGCATCATCTTTATTTACCACGTTATAAAATACTCAGTGAGCTTATTGGCATGTGAGAGTGTGCACAAATGTTTCAGCAGTGCGAGCGTAAGCTTTCCGAGTCATTCAGATTGAATCGCAAACCGATTCAGACCACTTTCCTATCACGTGTGACCAGTTAATTTCAAAGAACTGACTCAGAAGAGCTAAATAATTTGTGATCGGACATCTTTAGTTTTGTTTAAAAACAGGTGATAGTAAACACAGTGTACAAGGCATGATGTAGTGTGTAGCTTTTCTCAATGCTACGCCACTACCTAGTCAAAAATATAGATTCGCTACTGAAAAGCTACTTGATTTCAAAACTAGCGAAGCTACCACCTGGCTACTCAGAAATATCAAATCAAATCAAATCAAATCAAATCACTTTATTGTCACACTACTGTGTACACGAGTGCAACAGTAGGTGAAATTCTTGTGTGCAGTTCCGAGTAACATAGCAGTCATGACAGTGACGAGACATAAACCACTTTACAATAAACAACATATTTACACAACACAATTTACATAACAAATGTACACGTACTTACACAACAATTTACATAACAAATGTACACAATACACACAATGTAGAATACACATACACTAGATAAGGGTATAAATATATATATATATATACACTAATTGAATTGGGAGCGAGAATATATTTGACAGAATGAAGATTAATAAAGTGCATTGCTGATTGTTGATCGTGAGAGATCATGTGTTCAGAAGTCTTATTGCTTGTGGGAAGAAGCTGTCATGTAGTCGGGTGGTGCGGGTCCAGATGCTGCGATACCGCCTGCCTGATGGAAGCAGTGAGAGCAGCCCATAACTCGGTTGGCTGGAGTCTCTGATAATCCTCCGAGCTTTTTTCACACACCGTCTGTTATATATATCCTGGAGGGAGGGAAGCTCACCTCCGATGATGTTTCTGGCAGTTCGCACCACCCTTTGCAGGTCTTTGCGGTTGTGGGCGGTGCTATTGCCGTACCAGGCGGTGATGCAGCCAGTCAGGATGCTCTCTACGGTGCTGGTGTAGAACCGTGTGAGGATGTGTTGGTTCATTCCAAACTTCCTCAGCCGTCTCAGGAAGAAGAGGCGCTGGTGAGCCTTCTTCACAACGGCCTCAGTGTGGACGGACCATGTGAGTTCCTCAGTAATGTGGACACCGAGGAACTTGAAGCTGCTGACTCTCTCCACCGGTGCTCCATTAATGGTGATGGGGCTGTGTTCTCTGTCTTTCTTCCTGAAGTCCACCACAAGCTCCTTGGTTTTACTGACGTTGAGGGAGAGGTTGTGCTCCTGACACCAGCGTGTCAGAGTGTGCACCTCCTCTCTGTAGGCTGTTTCATCATTGTCAGTGATCAGACCTACAACCGTCGTATCGTCAGCAAACTTAATGATGGCATTGGAGCTATGTGTCGCCACACAGTCATGTGTGTAAAGGGAATACAGGAGTGGGCTGAGAACACAGCCCTGCGGGCCTAGTGTTGAGGGTCAGTGATGAGGAGATGTTGCTGCCCATTCTAACCACCTGACGTCTGCCTGATAGGAAATCCAGGATCCAGCTGCACAGCGAGCTGTTTAAGCCCAGAGCCCGGAGTTTCTCATCAAGCTTGGAGGGCATTATGGTGTTAAATGCTGAGCTGTAGTCTACAAACAGCATTCTCACATATGTGTTCCTTTTTTCCAGGTGGGAAAGAGCAGTGTGTATTGTAGATGCAATGGCATCTTCAGTGGAGCGGTTGTTGCGGTAGGCAATGGGTCCAAAGAGGTGGGCAGAACAGAGCAGATGTGATCTCTGATCAACCTCTCAAAGCATTTGCTGATGATGGGGGTGAGGGCAACAGAACGCCAGTCATTTAAGCAAGTGATTTTTGATTGCTTCGGTACAGGCACAATGGTTGATGTTTTGAAGCATGTGGGGACTACAGACAGGGATAGGGACAAGTTGAAAATGTCCGTAAAAACACCAGCCAGTTGGTTCGCGCATGCTCTGATGACGCGGCCCGGAATGCCGTCTGGACCCGCGGCTTTACGAATGTTCACTCGTCGGAAGGATCGGGTTACATCCGCAACAGAGACAGAGAGTGAACCAGCCTCTGTAGTATCGGCCGCGAGTGCTCTCTCCGTTAGGGCGGTGTTGTTGTTGTCCTCGAAACGAGCATAAAATGTATTAAGCTCGTCCGGGAGAGAGGCAGCGGTGTTCATGGCGGAGTTTTTATTCCGTTTATAGTCCGTGATGGTGTTAATTCCCTGCCACATACTTCTGGAGTCAGTGGTGTTGAACTGTTCTTCAATTTTGTGCCTGTACTGGCGTTTGGCTGCACGGATGGAGTTACGGAGGGCATAACTGGCTTGTTTACGCTCCTCCGCATTCCCGGAATTAAAAGCGGTGGTCCGCGCAGTAAGTGCCGCGCGAACATCGCCGTTAACCCATGGTTTCTGGTTGGGGTAGATCCTTATATTTTTTGTCAGAACAACGTCCTCTACGCACTTCCTGATGAAACACGTTACGCTATCAGCGTAAACCTCGATGTCGTCATCGGAGGCAGACCGGAACATCTCCCAGTCCGCGTGATCAAAACAGTCCTGTAGCGCAGAGTCTGATTGGTCCGACCAGCACTGGATCATTCTGAGGGCGGGTGCTTCCCGTTTCAGTTTCTGCCTGTAAGCGGGCAGAAGCAGAACGGAAGAGTGGTCGGATTTGCCAAATGGTGGGCGGGGGAGGGATTTGTAGCCATCCCGGAAAGGAGAATAGCAATTATCCAAAACCCGGTCCCCTCGTGTGTTAAAGCTGATGTGTTGGTGGTATTTTGGTGCTATTGTTTTAAAGTAGGCTTTGTTGAAGTCCCCGGCAACAATGAATGCGGCCTCAGGGTGCGCGGTTTCCTGCTGACTTATACACTCATACAGTTCCCTAAGTGCCCGGTCTGTGTCGGCTTGTGGGGGGATGTACACAGCAGTGATAATGACCGCTGTGAATTCCCTCGGTAGCCAGAATGGTCGACACAGAAGCATGAGAAATTCCAGATCAGGAGAGCAGAAAGACCTGATAAAATGTACATTCCTCTGATCACACCATGATTTGTTGATCATAAAACATACACCTCCACCTCTGCTTTTACCTGAGAGGTCTTTCCCTCTGTCCGCTCGGTGCACGGAGAAACCCGTGGGTTCGATGGCCGAGTCTGGAATCTCCGTGGACATCCAGGTTTCCGTAAGACAGATAACACAGCATTCTCTCGTCTCTCGTTGGAAGGAGATCTGCGCTCTCAGCTCGCAGAGCTTGTTGTCCAGAGACTGAATATTTGCCAGTAGTATACTGGGTAGCGGGGGGCGATTTGCGCGACTTCTTAATCTGATGAGAACGCCGGCTCTTTTTCCTCTTTTCCGTCTGCGTTTCCGCGGCCGGGCAGCCCAAACAAAGGGCTCCGCTGGCATGTTTGTAGACCGTGGGTCGGCATTGAGGAATGTGAAGTCCGGTTTTCGGTGTGTGATTGCCGAACCAATGTCCAAAAGCGTTTGTCTGTCGTACACAATAAGGCAGACAACATCCAAGACAAAAAAACACAGAACTGTAAACAAAACAAACAATAAACTGCAGTGTTTTGACGGAGCTCGCGACGCAGCAGCCATACTCGGCGCCATCTTGAAGCACGTTTATGCTTATAGTTTAGCAGCCATACTCGGCGCCATCTTGAAGCACGTTTATGCTTATAGTTTAGCTTATAGTTTCACTATTTGTAGCATGCACTTTGCGTCACTTCATTTACATATATGACACACACTGGTTGCAAGGATACAGCCACAGATGCCCACTTGTGCTTTGCTCTGGCATGAAAATAGTTGTTGTTGCTATTGAATCGCATGTGCAAACTAAGCCAGAAGAAAAATGGTCGACCCTAGATGATGTCACTACAAGGGTAACTTTTGTGTTCGAATGCTAAAGGGAAAAGTCTCCTCTGATGTGCAAACCACCATAAGGTCCGAAACATGCACTGCGCAAGTATGTGAACAGGCGCATCTTGCAACGCAAGCTCGATTTCATGTGCTGTTGCATTCTGAAATGTGTCAAACCGCAATTCATAACTTTACACAACAATGTGTTTCATTCTCATCATTGCTGCATGGGCCACTATTGTGAGATTAGTGTGAACTGTCCACTTCTACGGTGAGTTTTCTATTTTAACTCTACTGTCATGGCAGTGCAATAGTTGGAAGAGAATATTGCTGAGCAATTAAGTTAGAGTCAATATAGAACCTTACCTTACTTAAACACATCCAGGTTAATAGGACAGAAGTTTGAAGGTAACACTTTCTCTTGAGTACTGTGATTTGTTCCTGTTATATTAACGCAAGAACGCACATGAAGTATGTTCAGCCAGATCGATCATTGGCAATGCGATGGTGAAGCTCTCGCATCTGTGTTCACATACATGCATATAGTTTCGGTCAAAAGAGTTCTTATTAAGAAAGTTTCTACAGGGAAAGTAGGACTGCATTAGGGAAAGGGGCTGAACATACTGTAGATAGCATGTGAGGAGAAATGCAAAGATTGTTTCCGTTCCACTTATTTTGTTGTGTCTTATAAACATGCCAGTTGTTACTGTAGCTTCTGAGAGTGAAAGGAGAATATCTGAGAAACCAAGGAAGGAAGTAGGCTAAAAACAGAGGAAAGGGAGAGAAACTCAGTGAGATCAGGCCACTTTGTGTTGCAGCTGATTGTAGTATAGTCTAGTCTGGTCTCGGAGTGCCTGGCGCCGACCGAGCACGCCATAAAGTTCTAGACTGAGAGATAGTGCTCATACTCTCACTTATTCAAGTAAACAAAAAGTGTACTTCACTTAGCATGCACTTCACTCATGGCATTTGTGTAGCACAGTCAATGCAAATGAGGTTATCTTGTGCCTCGTCATCTCAATACTAAATGATTGCAATAACACAGTAATAACATATGTACTGTTGAGATTGAAGATTGTTTTTTTGTTTTGTTTAAAGAAAGAAACCGAGGCAGAGATGTACAAACATAGACAGCAAGATATGAAGATTACAAGTGTTTGTATTCATCAGTAAACCTGCATAACCAGAGACAGGCGTGTCCTGTCAACATAATAGACTTTGCGTGCATCTGTGCCACCCAGTGTTTACGTCAGTGGATACAAAGACTATATCTAATCTCTACGAGAGAGAGACAAGGGCAGACATGGAGAGAGAGAGAGAGAGAGAGAGAGAGAGAGAGAGAGCGAGCGGAAGAGGGAGAAAACTGGTGCCGGGGGCCAGGGCTCCTCAGAGTGAAATGAACTAGATGAGAGAGAGAGAACGAGAGGTGGAGAGGCAGAGAGAAGAGTAAATCAATGGCGGAGATTTGAGACAGGAAGACTATGGCGTCAGTACAGGCTGGAGATAAGGGATTCAGTTCCATACACAAACACACTTGTTCTCCCGGGCTGAGTAGCTACACATACTTTGTCTCACTGTCAAGGAACTGAGTAGACACCCACAGGTCCTCTCTGCCAGAGCTTTTAATCTCCAGTCATACACTGCTATAGGGACTGTTTGACTGATTTTATATTCCTTACACTCCCTGACCTCCCATTCTGAAATTGCTACCCCAGTGATTATGTTAGAGAAGAGCGTTTGCTCAAAACTAAATGAAGTCATAATCAATGCCCTATGTTCCAAAAATACCTTGCATTTCTGTCATCATGCAGTCTGCAATCGTGAGTTATTTTTATGCCATGATTTGCTCCTCTCTGCCTAAAAACACACAAAATCCAGTGTTGCACTACAGTCAAAACAGCAACAATAGATTGGCAGACCGCACTTGTATTTCTTCCTTGAATCAGCAAGATGCACAAAGATATAAGGTGAGGAAACACGATCTTGGCTGAGAGAGGTCTGAGTCTGGTCAGGGGTCAGAGGAACTTTTCCTCAAAGATAAGCGGGAGTGCAAAAAGGAGGACTAAGGGATAAGCCACTTTTTTCAGGAAGAGCCATCTGCTTTTAAAGCAATGTTGTAGTGACGTTGAATATATAAGGTTCTAGGTGGGTATATATGTTTCTTTGAGTGCATTTGTGCACATGTGCACTGATTAGCCTACCAAAAGAGAAAGAAAAACTTAAAGCAATCACTCTCTTTTTATCAATCTTAAAGGAATATTTCACCCAAAAAAGAAAACTCTGTCATCATTTACTCATCCCCACAAACCCATATGACCCTTTTCATTCTGCTGTACACAAAAATAAATTTTTTAAAGAATGTTGTGTTCCCTGATTAGTCTTCTGAAGGCACACGATGAGAAACAACCTAAAGTTTAAGTTGTTTTAGAGTGAATATCTTGACTTCCACCATGCCTCTCCTGTGTACTTGCATGAGAGAAGCTTGTCTCTTGCGGAAACCTTGTGAAAGCAAAACTTGTGAACAGCGTAAGTGCTTGCCTGACAGCCATTGTGAACGAGCTTCTCACCTATATATATTATATGCCTTCAGAAGACTTGCAAAGTGATGCATAAGCGGCATAGATTACTTTTGTGACACTTTTGGGTGCTTTTTTCCACTATGTGAAAATCAGGGATCACAATATGCTTTAATGTAAATCCTTTAGTGTTCCATATAAGGAAAATCTATGGATATGGGTTTTTAAAATGACACAAGGGTGAGCAAATAATGATGACCTTATCATCATTCAATTATTATTCATAACCTCATTATTCAACAGCTCAGTTTGTACCTCAACTAGCAGCATTTTGAGCTATTGAGGTACAAACTATTTCAGTACTCCACAAACCGCTGAAGTGGGCTGCAGATGAACATTGATCCCGGTGTAAACTGATCTCATATGGATGTGGCTCTCTTTTTACTGTCTCATTGGACAGAGCGTCCTGAAACCCAAGGAGATATTTAACAAAACAAACAACCTCTTCTATATCATAATAACACTGATTTTTACTATCAGTGTGCATAACTTTACTTTGGTCAAGAGTAGGAATTTAATCACCAGTAAAAGATATATCTGTGATATTATGAAGTATAATTTTAAAAAATGGAAATGTCAAAGTGATGATAATCAATAATCAATATTATCAAAGACAATGATAATAGAAAAAACAAAGAGGGACAGTTACATATACATGAAACAAAACAACAACAAAAAAAGGGAGAAAGAGAACTTCAGATCTAGCTGTCACTTCTCTACCGACCATTTTGGCCAGCTTGTCTTCTCTTGACTTTTCCTCTTCACTGATTTTTGTTGTGTGGTGCAGGTAGTCTGTGTGTTTGCATGTGTGTTTTTACCTGCAAGTGTTGCAGGGAATTGGTGAGATGTTCTTATGGTGTGATTCAAACAAACTCTAAATATCTTTCCCTTATTACTGTATATGCTTTTGAATTCACAGTATTTGGCAAGTTGTCTATTCTCCCTTCAGTTCATAATTCTTGAGAAAATGTTAAGCCCACAGTGAGAGAAGGAGAGAGAGAGAGAGAGAGAGAGAGAGAGAGAGAGAGGGAGAGAGAGGGATGTGTTCATCTTGGGTTGAGCGCTTTAGAAGAACATGGTTTATATCGCAAGTAATTGCTTGTGATTCTCAAAGCAACTTCAAAGCAAGCAGCTCTGCAGTTCAGGGTTGGGAGGCCAGACCATTAACAAATTGTCTCTTAGTTTCCTGTCCCTGCCGGGCTCCAAGCAGAGAGTGGATTTGAGGCAGAAAAGTAAGGAATAACAAAGAGAGATGGACAGATATAAAATTACAACCTGTTTTGAGAACAAATTCAAAAACTTTTGAAAATCCACTCCCTTTACTTTCTAATTCAGAGAAAGGTTGTAAAGTTCCACTGATACCAAACTCTAATAACAAAACAAGGTTTTATTCAAAATAAAAAAAATGTACTTAACATTACTTAATAAACATGAATACATTTGTTACACCAATGAAAGTTTTTATTATGGGTCAGATCAGGTAGAAATAGCTGCTTGAGGTATCAACTGCACAACATTAACCTAACCTGCTTCATGTGGCAACATGAAACAACTGGTTTTAATCCATGAAAAAATATGATTTAACATCACACCAACAAAACTAATGTCAAGGGTTAGATCAAGTAGAAATAGCAACTTAAGATAACAATTTAACCAATTCATTCAACCAATTGTTAACAGTGTGTATCGTGTATTTATCTGAATGAAGAAAATGAATAATCCAATTCTATTTCAAGTTTCTGGATGGTCAGACTCACAAATCAACCAGTCATAATGGAGATCGACATAACTATTTTTTTTTTTTTTTTTTTTTTTTTAACCACATAAGCACTTAGCATTAGGGACAGAAGAGAAAGAAAGAAGTCATCTTTAATTTAGTAATAGAAGTGTGGTGTCCATTCTCTGCTACTGTATGTTTCATGGCCCATCTCTGTAAATGAGGACAACAAGCTCATTTGTTTAGTCTCTAATCAAATCATTCACTCTGTCTATTCTCTATTTTTCTTCAAGCATCTCTTTTTTAATAATTTAAAAGTTCTTCCTTTGCCTTCATCCATGACAGAGAGCAGTATCATATTGTAATCATTCTTGTTAGATAAGAAAAGACATAAATTGGGTGGCCCAAGGAGAAGTACAACAGATTACGCTTTATCAGTACATTCAGGACCAGTTGTCATCCAGGAATCCAAAGAAGAGTTTTCAAAGGGGAACCTTGGTCCAGACGGTATTGCCATTCTACATCTGAAAACACATTTAGGGCAAAATATACTGACCTGTGTATCATGTTTAACATGTATGAACTTTAACACTCTTTTTCTGTCATCCTCTATTCTTTTTGTGTTCTGTATGCACACACACATTAACAAACAACAATTATTTAACATACATGCATACATGATAGAAACATTATCTCTACAAATCAATGTAGATAGGTAAATGAAGGTGGGAAAATATATTTCAACCTAGAAAGAGTTATGAATCTAACATATTTTTTTATTCTCCAAGAACTGGTGGCACTGGCAAGTCTCAAGCCACCCCGAGTGCCCGAGGCAGACTGTGCTCTGGCTTTATTCACTGAGCCTGTGACTGACACAGCACATGCACACACACATAAACTCTAGATTACAGCTTCATGGTCCCTTTCACAGCCCATAGAAGGAATTAGCAATGACATGTGAATACAGACCAGCTCTGATTTAAGCATCCACATTTATACGCCTATAATGGGGTCAGTGTGAGCGCTTTTGAAGCAGGCCGGAGACTGTCCAGATCTCTCTTTCCAGAACGAAGGCAAGACATTACTGATAAATCCTAATATAGGAGAATATGCATGTATTTTAAATTGTTTTCATAACCAATGACATATTTAAAAAAACTTATCCACGGACATTTTTACAAGAATCATACAACTTTGAAACCCAAGATGATAATGTGTATGATTTTCCTCCGATAACGATGTTTCTAAAGTTTAGAGGACATTTCAAAAACTGGTTGCACTTTACACTAAGGTTCTATTTGTGAACTACATTATTTAACATGACATGAACAATAATTTTACAGCATTTATTAATCTTGGTTAATGTTAATTTATAAATATACAATAAAAAAATGATTAAAATGTATATATGTTAACATTAGTTAATGCATTTTGAATTAACATGAACATATAATGAATTATAGTGTTTTTTTTTTCTTTGATAAATTACCATTAACTAAGATTAATAAATGCAATGAAAAAGTATTGTTCATTAGCTCATCATACCTAATGCACAAACTAATGTTAACAAATAGAACCTTATTGTAAAGGTAAAGGGTTACCAAAATAAATTTCGAACTAAATCAGAACAGGAATATTGCTTTACGAATCCAAACAGATAACTTAAACTAAACAGATAAAACAGAAGGGTCTTGAAATGACCTGGTTGTGCAGGCAGAGGGTTATGGCATGCCTGTGTTATTCAGTAAACCACTTTGGTCTGTGTTTGTGTTTGATAGGATCAGGGGCTCTGTGGGTGGTGCAAGACGCTGGTAACTCCTTGCTGTTTTTTTATTCTTTCTTCAGCCCAGCCTCCAAGCAGCCTGCACCCTGAAGGGAAGGGCTAAAATGTAAACATCTAAACATGCTGAGGCCCTTTTAAAAGGCTCTTTTCCAGCCTCCGCTATTAATTGGAAACAGACATTGGCCTTCTTCTATGAAGAGGTGGGGTTAAAGCTCAGACGCTACACGGTCTTAAAAACAGGCTGCAAATCCCACTCAAAATCTTTGATGTGATGTCTCAGTGAGACTCATTGAATTTTTTTTTTGTGTGGCATAGTTAGCTGTTTGTCTGATCTACGCCTCTTAATGTTATGACATGGTGATGCAGACTACAAGTGTTGGGGAAGCTACTTTGAAACTAATAAGTTACAAGCTACTCATAACATCAAGTTAACTACAATCAAGCTACTCATTGTTCGTTACACTACAAGTTACTAACAAATAGTTGCTAACTACACCGAATTTTATATATAAAACAATTAGATGATATAAATTAATTTGGATGACATTAAACAATTAGGGTAACAACATTAAATTTAACATATACATTTATACTAAAAATAAAATTATAAAAATATAAAAGACACAATTTTATATAACGAAATACAGGAATTAACTAAATATTTCATATTTCAAATATACAGCTCTGGATAAAATTAAGAGACCACTGCAAAATGATTTACTATTTATAGGTATGTGTTTCAGACAAATTAACATTTTTGAGTTATTCTATAAAGTACTGACAACATTTCTCCCAAATTCCATATAAAAATATTGTCATTTAGAGCATTTATTTGCAGAAAATGACAACTAATCAAAATAACAAAAAAGATTTCAGGCCTCGAATAATGCAAAAGAAAACAAGTTGACATTCATTTTTAAACAACACAATATACTAATGTTTTAACTTTGGAAGAGTTCAGAAATCAATATTTTGTGTAATAACCCTGATTTTAAGTCACAGCTTTCACACGTCTCGTCATGCTCTCTACCAGTCTTTCATATTGCTGTTGGGTGAATTTATGCAACTCCTGGCGCAAAAATTCAAGCAGCTCGGCTTTGTTTGATAGCTTGTGGCCATCCATCTTCCTCTTGATTACACTCCAGAGGCTTTCAATGAGGTTCAGGTCAGGAAATTGGGCTGGCCATGACAGGGTCTTGATCCGGTGGTCCTCCATTCACACATTGATTGACCTTTCTGTGTGGCATGGAGCATTCTCCTGCTGTAAAGACCAATCCTCAGAGTTGGGGAACATTGTCAGAGCAGAAGGAAGCAAGTTTTCTGCTAGGATAACCTTGTATGTGGCTTGATTCATGTGTCCTTCACAAGTCAAATCTGCCAAATTCCAGCCTTGCTGAAGCACCCCTAGATAATCACCGATCCTCCACCAAATTTCACAGTGGGTGCGAGACACTGTGGCTAGGTCTCTCCAGGTCTTCATCTAACCATTAGAAAACCAGGTGGAGGATCAGTGATGATATTTCAAACAGTTGTCATTTTCTGAAAATAAATGCTCTAAATGACAATATTTTATTTTGACAATTTTAGAGAAATGTTGTCAGTACTTTCAAGAATAAAACAAAAATGTCAATTTTACTCAAACACATACCTATAAATAGTAAATCCAGAGAAACATCTAGGTTTCTGTTGTTACCCCATTCCCTGATGGAGGGAACGAGACGTTGTGTCAATGTAGTGACATTAGGGGTCTCTCTTGAGAGCCTCGGTTGCCTTTGAACTTGAGAAAAGGCCAATGAAAAATTTGGCAAACAGAATTTGCATGTCCCTCCCCTGGACATACGGGTACAAAGGAGGGCGTAATATGACTGTTCATTCAGGTTTTGCACTGAGGAGCCGAGAATAAGGTTCGGCCGTTACAGCGGTTGGTACGGTTTTGTGGCAAGAGGGACACAAATTCTCATTCCCTACATCAGGGAACGGGGGTTACAACAATAACCTAGATGTTCCCTTCTGTCACTCACTCAAAGCTGTGTCGATGTAGTGACACTAGAGGTCCATATCCAATAATACCACGACACTGAACCGTGTTACGTGGACTGCTGATCCAGGTGCAAGCAAGCTGTTGCGTGCCGAAGGAGCAGACCGCATCAGGCTACACGTAACCTTCCCCAACGCCCCATAAGAAGTCATATACATTTTAGGTTCCTGGCATCCCTGAGGGGGGAACAAGCGACGTGACAAGCATGGGAGCAGGCCGCGCCAGCCACTGCCTTTTCTCGCTCTATGTTTTCTCTCCATAAATTGTTAGATGCGGCTGGGGCCATCTAACACTATCACACGCATATGGGAAGGTATTCTTTTCAAATCCTATTCTTTCAGGGGGAAAAGACCCCGCGGAGACCACATCCTGCTCAGCCTATGGAGGTCAACATGTGTCAAATATGTAACATGGGCTTACAAGCCACACATGGAAGTGGTATGGTGGTAGATCCTGCCTAGTGAGGGAGGAGGTCTACAAATGGTGGCTGATGCATCAGATACCGCAACTGATGCCGTCAGATGCTGCAACGCTCTCCGATACAGCACCGATATTCTAATCCAGCTCTGGGGGTCTGGCGTTCCCCAGATCAGATTCATCGGAAGCCGCGCCGGCCTCAATCCCGTAGGAAGAAGGCATGGCACGGGGGGTGGCTGAAGTGGCTTTCCCTCGGTGGATGAAAGCCGCGACCGCAATGTTGCCATGGTCATGTTCTCGCAATGAGCAGATGGGTAGCACCCATGACCATCAGAAGCAGAGAGATATCTGCTGCATCCAGTAACTACACAAAGTCGGAAAGGCCTCTTTAAAAAGATGCATCTTTAAAAAGACGTTCAACACCAATGTGTACTCTTTTAGAGAAAATACACTTTTAAAGGTTATTTGCTCTTTTAGAAGCACTGTCGAAGCGACTGCTCTGGCATGAAGAAAATAGAAAAGCCACTGGTATCGCGCCGTAAGATCCAACAGCAAAGCACTGCAGAGGTGAGTGGAGCAGTAGTGGAAACGTCAGCTTGCTGAACAAACAACCGCTCGGCTCTGAAGAAAAAATCTGAATGAACAGCCATAATGCGCCCTCCTTTGTACCTGTATGTCCAGGGGAGGGACATGCAAATTCTGTTCACCAAATTTGTCATTGGCTTTTTCTCAAGTTCAGAGGCAACCGAGGCTATCAAGAGAGACCCCTAGTGTCACTACATCGACACAACGTCGAGTGAGTGACAGAAGGGGAACTGATCATTTTTTTTCAGAGCTGTACATTGGTACATTCTTTTAGGATGAATCTTGACTTCAAACACAAGTTCTGTCAAGGTCTGTTAAGTGAGTAGGGCGGTGAATGTGTTGTGTAGGTAATTACTTGGCAACCCTTTTAATGCCTCTCAGCTCATACACAAACACACATGCACATTGCTCAGAGGGTCATTATAGATGAGTGAGAGGGAAGGGAGGGAGTCCGTCCTGCCATCACCGCAAAGCTGTTAGTGCTGGCTGAATGGAGGTGAGTGCAGGATGCTTAATTGGTCCAGTGTGTATGTGTGTGTGCATGTGCTTGCGTGTGTGCAAGAATTAGTGATAATTGTGGTTCACAGGTGGCCACAGTAGTGGCCTCGCGCAGGGCTGTCCAAGCTTTGAGTTCATAACAGGGCCTGGGACAAAAGACGTAGATTCCAGGACTCTTTGTTATTGATTGTGTTCACATCCTCTAGCCTTCTTGCTCAGATCCTCCCCTGCCCATCTAGATCTTAACTCATGAGTCCCTGTAAATTCAAATAAAAATACTTTAGATCTTTACATCAATAATATAATGTTCTATGGTAATGACTGTATTTAGCATATCTGTATACTTGCAGAACAAATGGGTGTCTTTGCAATTGCAACTGCAGGGGGGTCCAGTACTGATCTATACTGATGAGGGTAAAACTAGAATATGTAAAAATGTCCATCTTCTAGCAATTGAGGCTTTCACAAAATGTATTGGCATAACAGTAAAAAATATTGCACTATAGCCCAATTTTGACTGTTCATATCAGATATTCTTATCAGATAATAGAAAGAATTCTTCAAACATAAATATGCTCTTAGCATGCAGTCTCCCAAGGCATTTCCCTTCTTTGATGACTAAAGGACTCAAAACATGCCACAACAAGAAGCCACGCTGCAAAGCGGTATATAGCGTCAAGATCTTCCTGATAATCACACTGAAATAGCTTGTCAGACATGAAGGCGTTTGCTTTTAAGCCTTGCAGGGTATTTTCTGGTGAGATAATCTGCAAAATTCATCTCTGTAATATAGACCAAGCAAAACTACTGAGAGAGCAGGAAAGAACATTTTGCACTGACAAAGTGATATATATGCTGCAAATGAGTCAAAACATGACAGGATCATTTGTATGACATACATGTTTATTAGGCTATGCAGTGTGGTTGAAATGCACATCTTCACAATCCACCAATTTTATTTGCAATTTAGTAATGATTATCTTGCAAAGGTGGCTTCTTTAAAATATGACTGTCACAGATGCCAGGGCAAAGCACAGGCTAATAAAACAAAAATAATTATTTTAACAAAATTGCTTTGTGTGATGGAAATGTGGGTGACTTCAAGTGGGTGGAATTTACTAGATATACTTTTTTAAATTGTGTGACATTCACAAGTCTGTGTTACTGTCTTGCTTAAGAGAGTGCTTTAGAGAATGTATATTTTAGTGACACCCTTCACGTCTCTGATGAAGCTTGATGGTCACACATAGATAAAAACATATTGTTTCATAGTATGGTGTTTAAGCATTTCAACACTCTAATACTGTGCAAACATAGTCAAACCAGACTGAAATACTAACTGCTATTAAAGAGGCCCTATTATGCTTTTTGGGATTTTACCTTTCCTTTAGTGTGTAACATTGTAATTTTGCAGACGTTTTACACGCACAAAGAGCTAAGCACAAAATCCACACAAAAGGGATTTATACTCTCCCACAGACAACACTGCTCAAGAACTACAAGAAACGGCTGGATTGTAGTCCAGCCATTTCTTCTGTAAAGTATCTATGTCACTATATAACATATTTGCATAATGCCCACCTAAGGGCTACTTTGGCCCACCCTCAAACAAACTTATTTATAGCCGAAGTCAGGATGAGTTGGATTAGTTTTGTTGCCATGTCAAGAAGATGCAGTTTTCTTCACAGCGAAAGCAAAACATCTTTGTTTGGACTTTGGGCAGACGAATTGAAGAATCAGTGGTTAAAATTTATTTTTACCACTATTCCTCAGCAGTACAACCACAACCAATGTCGGATTTTCAAGACGGTTACTCCTGAAAGATGGTGCAGTTCACACTTTGTTTGGACAATCTGGCACTTCAGGATCAGTAAGTATACTTCATTATTTGTGGATTTATCTGCATGAGATTTGAAAAGCAAAGTTTTCTGTTGTAGCTATGGTATACGCCCAGTGCCCAGTGCCCTCTGCTAACCTACTAGCTAATATTATTCTGTTGAAATAGTTTTGCTAATCTGCTGTGGGCCCACTTTTACCTACAATTGTGTTATAACAAAGCAGGCAAAGTGTGAGGATCTAAGTGCAGCTTTATTAAAAAAGAACAAAAAACTCAGAATAAAGAAATAACAGGGAACCTAGCACAGATCATAACAAAACATGCAAGAACTGACAAATAAACTGGGGAAAACAAAGGCTTAAATACACAAGGGAAACAAGGAACACCTGGGGAAACAATTAGGGAACCAATCAGGGGAAAACCAATCATAAAATAAAACTACAAAGGACTACAAAAACCTAACAGGAAACAGGAACTAAACTAAACTTCAGCATAAAAGCACAAAAACAAAAGACAACAGGGAATGTGAAATGTGTAGAATTATGCAGATTGTTTGTCGTTCTTAGGATCATGATTATTGATCAAGTGTGGAGATGCATTTATTTTTACAAATGGTCATTTTACGTCTGCAATCAATGGTAGTGCTTGGCTAACTTACTATGTAACATTATTGTTTTGGTAAGGGTTTACAATTCAGCATTGGACAGCTTTTATCTAAAACTGTATAACAAAATAGTCGATCTCAAGAGTCTTATATAATTATATAATTAAAAGCTTTAATGTTACGGTCGCTATCCGCGGTAGTCCACGGTTAATTGCTCACTAACCGGGAGTAAGCCTCTGTTCTCCGTTCATATCTCGGGCAAAAAAAGTTTGGCTACACCCATACCAGCAAAAGATGACTAACTTAGATGCACTATGTGTTTTTTACTTGAAGCTTTGTTATGTTCAAAATAATTAACAGTGTACTTTTAAAAAAGCTGCAAAAATAAAACTTACCACTGTGAAACATCCTGCTCAAGTTGTGCTAGCAAAGGTGGTTTGAGTCGATCAGCTTGTTCTTGCAACTTTCATTATTTAATTTATTATCGTACTCGGGCTTGTACGGCAAAAAAACAACGCCATTGTTACCATAGTTACAGTAGTATTTACAGCTGTTTACAGCCTTAAGGGGAGGTACAACAGGTTAATAGGCAAAAAAAATCCTGTTCCCCATCTGTCGCTCACTTCGACGCTGTGTCGAAGAAGCGACACTAGGGGTCTCTCTTGAGTGCCGAATATACCTCTGATCTATGAAAAAAGGCCAATGAGAAGTTGGCAGACAGAATTTGCATGTCCCGCCCCTGGACATACAGGTATAAAGGCGGGGATATACGTCTGTTTCATTCAGAAATTTTCTTAGGAGCCGATGGTCGTGTATGCAGCGAGCTGCGAGTCACACACCTGTTCCTCTTACCTCTGAGCAATCTGCTGTTGGATCTACGGCGCACTTCAGCGGCTTTCTCCTTCTCTGCACGGCAGTGCAGTTTTCCCCTGGATGCTTCGACAGCGCAAACTAAAAGAGTGATTTTCTCTAAAGGAGTATTTTCCTCTAAAAGAGCAATACACAGCGGCGTTGAACGTCCTTTTCAGGACGTGTCTTTATAAAGATGCCTTTCCGCCCCTGTGTAGTTCCTGGATGCGGTAGAGTGCTCTCCACTTGTAGCTGTGGGACAGAGAGCACTCTACCGCATCCAGGAACTACACGGGGCATCTTTATAAATCGCATCCTGAGCACGGATCTTGGATGCGTGGCTTTCACTTCCCAACCCGTCACGCTGGCTGGCCAGGACCATACCCCCGCTTGTTTGCTCCGGTGAGACTTCCGGATGAGTGCGCTGGCTCATCTCAGGGCGAGTTCGGCCTCTTATTCGGGGCCCATGAAGGTGATGAGCTTTCGAGAACAGCATCGGAGAGCGGGCTCGTCCTGTTGGGCGTGGAAGCCTCGGCTGGGCTGCCCTCCTCGGGTACGTTCGCCCAGTCTGAGGCTGACGCTGAAATGACAGACATGCTTTCCCGGTCAGCTGGACTATATGGTGGACTGTAAAGCATTTTTAAAAGACTTATTGACAAGACACAGCATTAGTAAAAGTTTCTCAAAGTTATCTTCTAAAACAGTAGCCTGCTGTGGCAGTAAATCCTTGATACTAAATGATAAGCATACCATATTCATGTACCACGGTATTTAAACGAAACTCCAATGTACATGTCCAAAAAACATGAAAAGATACCTTTTGGTATGGCGGAGGTGGTACCATTGGGGTTTGCTCTCTATGTTCTAAAGTGTTCTGTTACTGTTTTACTGAGTGAGAAACCACTTCCAATTATTGAGTGCATACTGAACCATGCGAATGATTCGGTGTGAACTACGAGCCAATATTGCTAATCGGTTTGACCAATTAATTGAAAAGAACAACTCAACCAATCTGATTCATGAATCAGGTATTGGTAGTTCTGATTCTAAACAGCCAACAGAAATACAGGGACACACAACATGATTGCTGAAATATAGGGAGGGATGTTGTTTCTTAGATCGCGTTTCTGATATCCATCATGAATATTTACTGGGGCACAATAGTGTACCACAAATCTTGTGGGCCCCACCATGAGCCATGAGATGGGTACCCATCCTCTCACAAGTGGTGACATTAAGTTCAAGCATTTGGGGGAGAAGTATCGCTGATGGAAACAGACAGTGATGTTATAATGGGCAATTTAGCTCCAGTGTTGGGACACATAAAGCTACTTGAGCGCATGACTCTGTAAAAAGATTATTTTGCTAGTGACACTGGTCCATATGACTCGTACAAGTGATCGAAGCATACGATAGTGTTTGTGTAAAGAACAAGACGAGATGTATTATTATTCACTGGAAATATTGACATCCTATCTCCTTGACGCATTCATGAGAGAAGTAGTAAATTGTGAACAAAACACTGTTTTGAGTCAAATCTTCTAATCGATTAATCGATTGGACCATGTCACAAAACTCACTGATCATTGGCAGAAAGAATTTCTTAAAAGAGGGTGAAATAATGACAAAACCTTGAGGTCAGCAATTTTTTTTAAATATGAATTGTAGGTTGCTTTGTGTATGTGTGTGTCTTTTGCTACAAGGGTATAAATATTTGTATGTTTATAAATGGGGCAGAACTTATTATCCATTCACAACTCTGTGCAGAGCAAGAGGAATGCTGTGTATGGGTGGTCAATTAGTTTGCAATTTCAGCTGTTACCAACTGGCTTACGCTAGCAAAGAAACATAGGACCCTTTCCATTCAACAAGCCACGCCATCTCCAAAGTCAGACTGAGTGTGTTTGTTTGTGTGCCTGTGGTAGAGAGGGAAAGAGCTTTGTGATGGGCTTCCAGCCCAGAGCCCCCCCCCCCCCAAAATAAGATACGCATTCTTAGTTTTCTGTTTAAATCATGGGCCTCAAAACAGCTGGATCTGGCTATAATTTTCAATTGCTTACACTTATTTTTGTGTTAGTATTTCTGTGTATTATAAAGTCAGTTCATGAATTGCACATATTCACTACATCTCATGTCAAAAATGTATATTAGAATTCTAATAAGTAATAGTATTTATTATTATTTATGGAAATTGGTTTATGTAGTAAGTATCAGTAGGAATAGTAGTAATATTACTATTTTAAAAGTACAAACAATAGCAGTAACAGTAGTATTTAATGCAATGGCTATGTCCCCAACATTTGTTTATTTAAGCAAAATCAAACGAGCAAGAGTGAGATATGGCCCTACATCAGCACTGCTGTGATTCGGTGATTTGGTGATTGATTTTGGTGATATGCATCATATATTCTCAGTGAAAAAAATGGTTCAAGTGGGGATATTCCTCCCTATTTCATGGTAGCCGGTTTGCTATTTTGAACAGTACGTCCTCTGTTTGTGGAAACTCCTGTAAGAGCACCTTGAGTTTGTTGAATTGTTGAATTAGTAGTGTAGTAGTAATACGAGCGATCACGGAGTGCTGTTGAATGTAAACACTGACTGACTCATTTCACCAACTCATAACAGAACATCATAACACACAAAAATGGTCTTTTGCCTCTATTGCTGGCTAAAATATGTAATGTCACAAAATTAAACGTAGAGACAGATAGCTCTTAACACATCTGCACTGCTCTTACACTTTAGTTTAGAACAGCACAAACACAAGCGGAGTGATACACATACAGTGAAGACATCAGTACTTATGGAACATCTCTCATCCAATCAGATTCGAGGACAACTAACTGTTGTATGTAATTAACATAAACATATTTTCAGTCTTGCCTATATTATTCCCATTTCTTCCCTTATGCCAATTGATTTCATTCTATTCCTCCACTGTTTCTGAAGGTAAAAGGCATCTGTACCTCCAGCCTGCTGTGGTGACTGTGAGAGAGATGTACCACGATGTCATCAGTCCAACAGGGGCACAGCAACTGCTGCTCCCACAGCCCAAAGAAATACCTCTCCGGCCTTTAGAGAGCATGGCAGCATGTGTCTCTAAGTCTAACTCTGTGCTCAAGCCCACGTGAATTCCTCAACGTATGCTCAAATATACACCAATGAGCTCCACAGCTGCTCTTTAAGGGATTTACATCATAGAAGAGCAGGCAAAGTCGTGAGCTCAGAGTTCCTATTATCATCTCATGTTTACTGATGCGTCCCATTAGAGCAGGAGAATACAATTTTATTTATTTATTACAGGAAATAATGATGTGCATGTTATGGGACAGTGTGCATTTACTGTGGAAAATCCTCATGTAGTCCATGATTGAGAGTAACCAGTACCCTGGAATCAGTCGTTTATTTCGAACCTGTTTTCCATGCTCAATAATGACTAATGTTATTTGATCAAACTGATCCTGGAGCAGTGTGAAGTTATTATCTCAAAACGGTGGGTGTTCTGACAGAAACTCAAACGCGCATAATGTAGCATTCACCACCAGAGGGCATCACAACACATGTTCCTGTGCTGTTGTCATACCGGATAAACTAGTATTTCCTGTTAGATAATTTAAGCACAAAAAACATTTGTCTTTTTCATCAGTTTATTACTAAAATAGTTTTTTTTCTGTTGGGTTTGTTTCATTTATAGCTTGTATATTGTTTGTATAAAGAGCTGACAGATGAGTGTATGTTTCAGGAGATTTCATTTAGCCAAAGCGGACTCGGCGAATTGAGCCAACAGTGCTGTTTTGGGCACCCCAGTCAGAGAAGTTGTTGTAGTCCTTCTTTTCAAGTACATAGTGTGCTCCTCTGTAGTTAGGCTCCTGGTACACCACCCAGCTGTAGTCACAGAGAATGAAAGGAGGAGCAGTAAGCTCTGATATAAGAATCACATTTTCACAGATATGCACAAACATTGAGTTTATATAGAAAACAGTGGCATAAGTAAGCTTGTACTCACGTTCCACCCATTACTCTGATAGAGGATGCTCTGTTAAGGCTGTGACGGCTCATCAGATTGGGGATGTCATCATGGAGCTCTGTCTTCTTGCCAGAGAAACCGGCCCTCTCAAACAGCTGTGCACGAGAAGTGTTGTTGTCCTAGCCCACCAAACAAAAACAAAAAGAGGAGAAACATTTACATTGGATATAGATATTTTCATAGATATACATGATTTTCTCAAATATCAGGAATTAGGAACATGCCTGTCACATATGTCAGAAAATTTGCTGCCGGTAGAAATTTCACAGATTGTCAAGACTTTTTTCTTTTTTATGTGTCTTATGTTGAGTATGGTGCCTTTAAATTTCTTTAGTATTATTAAATACAATATGTGTTTATGTGGAAGTTGTCTCACTTGTTTCACAGCACGAACAGATGAGATGTGGTCACCCTGAGCACACCACTTTTCAGTGCAGTTGTACTCCCCCTTGTCAGACATGTCCCACAGGTACTGACGCCCTCGGAAGTTCTCATGTTCATATCCAACCCATCTACACATGAACACACACATTTGAAAATCTAAGCACAGTTGAAATCTAAAGCATTCTTGAGTGGGCTTGAATTTTCACAATGTCATTATATGGAAAAATAAATTATTGAGTAAATGTTTTGTATAGTTTAAAATCAATGTGAAGTAATTATTAAAGTTAAATTTATCAATGGTTAACGTTGCCACCATCGGCGTATAAGCACCATCATGCAAAAACAGAAGTTCTCAGTTACCAATGTCATTGTAAAAATACGGTATTCACAGTTAGTCATGATTCATTTATTCCGATAATGAAAGCGGCCAATTGCAGGGGATTAATGAGGGTGTAAAAAGCAAATAATATTCGGCTACTCATATGATCTCAACGTGGCGGCGCTCATGAATGTGAACCCAGCTTCATATGTAAAATAAGGAAGCTTTTTCATTGTAAGACTGATATGATTAGTCTTCATCTTGTCATTTTTAACATATATATATATATATATATATATATATATATTATTCTACTAGTAATATTTCTTTCTGTATAAAAGTTTAGCACTAAACAAAAACTAAAAATGATAAAATACTGAGTGCAACTTTAAATAAGGTGTTCTGTGTTGTGAGACAAAACTAATATGAACTCACGCTCCACTTTCAACCTGCACAGAGTTGCATCTGTCAGGAAAGTTTTTCTCACTCAACTTCTGACAGTCAGAGGTCAGGTCCAGTCGTCGACCAGCAAAATTCCTCTGCTCGAAAAGGGTCACCTGACAAAACACACAAAGCAATATCATGTAACACCTGAGTATATGCCATTTTTGGTTTCATTAAAAATGTTGATAAAGACAATGAGATTTAAAAGAAAATCAAAAATTTTGAGCATAAACTAGACTCTGAACTAAAGAAATAATTACTTTTTCTTGTATTATTTAATACTTTCCTAATGGCTTTCCCAAGAGCACCATAAGACTGTTTAAGGAGCAAAACTCAAAATGAACAGTCTTAACCAATAAAGTAGCAAACAGAGAATACAAAATTCCTTAAAACTTAAATGCAGTTAATCAGCACCAAATTCCCTGCAGAAAGTATTACTGTAAGAATCAAGCTCTCACCCTCCCACTGGACCCGTAGAAGGCACGTTGGAGCACAGACCCCAGCTTGCTACGGAAAATAGTAAAAATACTCTTAGTACATTTTTACACAGAGAACACAGGAACATTTTTACAACCAACAATTAAGCAATGTCTATAAATATTGCATGAAAGAGGCCAGTAAATTGGCTGTATGAACTGTTTGGAGAGGATGTTTTTCTTTCCAACAGAATGATCAAACTTGTTCCATAAGAGTAAATGCATGTGTGGAACAAATTGAAACAAAACAGTATGTTAGTTTTCACTCTGTTTCAGGGCTGCCCTAACCGTATGAATGTAATCTGAAATACACATTCATTTCCTTTACCAAATCTGACGTTGGTCTGAATTTTGAGACTTTCAAATGACTTATTTCTGCAATGATAAATACAGTCCTCCTATAGGAGGTGTAGATTTGGTTGAAAAACTCAAACCAGAATATTTGGTGATGCTCCTCTTCTCAAATGCACGGCTAACATACCTGGTTTGTTGGGCTAGTCCGGGGACTTTAGTAAAGATGTTCATGTCAGCTCGTGGTGGCCACTAAGATGGTCCTTAAATACAGCATGTACATAGAAACAGGGAGTGCTAGAATGCTCATATTCTTTCTGCTGCTCTCTCTGTAGTGTTCCCTGTATTGATATGCTAAACACATACAGTATGCTATGTTTTTGTCAAACCCTTTAGCTATACGTGCAAACAGAATCTCAAATGGACTACATATACAAAAGCAAACACATATACATTCATACAACATGCATGAGAAGACACATGATATGCACATGATAAAATAATATACATTGAACAATTCTGCCTTTTCACATTCACAAGCATAACAGCATACAGACACACATACAGTTAAAGAAAGTGCAGTGCCAACACTTTTTGAAACAATTCAGCATTTCTTCACAGTTCGATTACAATGCATTTTGCATGTTGTAACTGCATTCATGTTTGAATTGAGGCAGCTACAGAAAATTGTTTGAAAGCATGCCTCACTCACAATGAAGGTTTCTGTGGACACACAGCCACACATATGTACTTTGTGGCGATCTATGTAGTTGTAACCAACTATGGGTTTCTATAATATTGGTCTGATTAAAATAGTTTAATTATCATGTAAAGATTCTCTCTGTATTTATAAAAAAGGAAAATGTGCTAGAAACAGGTTGCATATGAATTATATCGGCATTTTCTAAACTAACTCTAGACTGTCACTCACTGTAACATTTAAGAGCTATAATACACATTACATACATTACAAATACATTCGTACATTATCTTCTGATGGTGAAATATCTCTGAAATATTTTGCTGAAACTCAAGATACACAAGTTAATATACATAAGAGTCACATAAGAAATGTGTCCATACTTTATTAGTAAGTATACAGAATTGGTAAAGAAATGCTGTTGGTTGGAGTAACGTAAACATTTTGACCTTTTTTTCTTATAGTATAAACTTGTAGTGGCCCCACCAGGGTCAAAATACAAATGGATCAACCTAACCATCATTAACTTTGCTTACAGTGTCAAATCTCCAATTCTATAAAACATGATAGGAGCAGCACTTTTCCCCTCTCAGCCCATTGAATTTGAATAGGAGGTATTTGGTCTGTGTGTGGGCCACACAACTCCTGAATGGAGCTTGAATCAACTAGATGCTTCGATGCTGTTTTGTGCCCGGGGCACATTGGCACTGGGCAGCTTTGTGAGGTTGACTGAAGTCCAGAAGCTTAGGTAACCTTCTGGCACTTTGAAGTGGATTCCAGTCAAGACATATGTGAGGCCTGGAGCAGGTATACATGTATATGTGCTTGAGTGCAAACCTAGATGGAGAGAGAGAGGGTGAGAGGAGGGAGAGAGAGACATGAGACAGGGCAAATCTGCTGGTTCCTGCAACTAGAAGGGAGCGATTTAATCATCTTCTCATCCTCTCTTCTTCAGATCGAAACTTAAATCTCCTCTCTTCAGGATAAATATTTTTGAGATGTCTTTTTTATTGGCAGCTCTTGACAAACTGGCTTATTTTTTGTCTCTGATATCATTTTGTGTCAGTCTGTCTTATAGCTGGCTTAAATGAGCACTAACTTCTGTGTTTGAAAAATGTATTCACTTTTTTTTGCATTTTTGGCTGATTGCATGTGAATTGAGAGAGCTTTTTAATTTGGGATGCACCTTTGATCTGCCTCGGCTCTGAATACTTTGGAAGTTGACCACTCTAAGTATGCTTCTGCTTTTAGAAATAGCAAAAAAAGAATGTAAATAAAGTATTTTCACTATTTAAGAACTGAGAAATATAACCGCAAAATATTGTGATTTACTGTTTGTTCAGAACTATTGGGTCCATAAGATCTTCAGAGGTGATTCAGTTTTACCTTTGTGAACATAAGTAAAGTGAGTCGGTTTTATCTGTGCAGGTATAACTGGTGAAAAATGGACTCCTATGAAAATAAGAGGATGGCACAACACAGTGTGCTGAGGGTATGCTACATTCTGCTGTTGGCAATGTGCATCTGTGCTAGAGAAGAATTTGATTGGACCAAGAATGAAAAGGGATCATTTTACTATGGCACATTTCCTTCAGGTAAAAAACAATCCGTATATCTACTGTATATCTATCTGTAGTAAACCATTAAGTGACTGCACAGAAAGAATAAGCTTAAAAAAAAGTTGAAGTGTAGTCTATCCTGTCTAAATTAAAATAATACAGTGTGTATGCATGAATTTTCAGGATTCTCTTGGGGCGCTGGCAGCTCAGCATATCAAACAGAAGGAGCATGGGACAGAGATGGAAAAGGAAAGAGCATCTGGGATGTGTTCTCCCATAAGAAAGGGAACATTCACCTGAATGACACAGGTGACTCATCCTGTGAAGGCTACTACAAAGTCAAGGTATTATGATTTACTTGATGACGTGAATTTTGTAGGTGTAAGCTTGGGTTCTAAGATAGTTTTTCAATGTATGTTTTAGGATGATATCTCACTGATGAAAGACATGAAGCTGAACCACTATCTCTTTTCCATCTCCTGGCCAAGGATTCTGCCCAGTGGCATTAAGAGTAATTAAAATGATTAGTGGTACAATTAATCAAATAGTTCTCTTGTAATATCTTATAAAAGCCATTACCTAAATGTTTCTCTGATTATCTTTTAGCTGAATACATTAATGAGAAAGGGATAGAGCACTATGATAACCTGATTAATATGCTTCTGGAGAACAGGATCACACCAATTGTGACACTCTACCACTGGGACTTACCACAGGTAAAATAAAATTCCCCACAGGAAATGACAATGACACTGAATTGTCTCAAACTCAGAAATTAGTCTGGTAGAGTATACAACTATTTGAAAAACTCTGGACATTTGTCCTACTTAATTTAATTGTTTTAATTGTGTGCAGGTTCTGGAAGAGAAATATGGAGGTTGGCAAAATGCAAGCATGGTCAACTACTTTAATAATTTTGCCAACCTGTGCTTTGAGAGATTTGGCAACCGAGTCAAACACTGGATCACCTTCAACAATCCTTGGGTAAGAACTGTAAAAAATTAAAAATTATCCACTTTTACAACTCTATCTTGGAAAATGTCCAGTCAACATATTAATTTTAATGCAGTGTTCAAGATCTGCTTTATCTGAGTATAAATTATTTAATATTGGGAGTAAATTTAAATCCATTCTGAGTTTATCATGATTAAAAACAATTGCTCATTACTGACTTAGTTTAATTATTATCTGGTTTAAAAAGCAATGTCAAACTATCCTGCTGAAAAGACCAGCATGAATTTTCATGTGGATTAATGTTGGTTTAGTGCTGGTCTAGACATGCTATTCACCAGCAAAACATATCTGGTTAAAGGGATAGTTCACCCAAAAATTTATATTCTCTAAACATTTACTCACCCTCATACTATCTTAGGTGTGTATGACTGTCTTTCTTCTACTGAACACAAACAACGTTTTTCAGAAGAATATTTCAGCTCTGTAGGTCCAATCAATGCAAGTGAACAGTGATCAGGCCTTTGAAGCTCCAAAAAGCAGATAAGGCAGCATAACCGTAATCCATAACACTCCAGTTGTTTAATCAATGTCTTCTGAAGTGATCCAGTTGGTTTCAGGTGAAAACAGACCAAAATGTAACTCTTTTTTTACTGTACATCTTTACAGCAGTCTCCATGATTTCAAGATTAAGCTCTGCATTTGCATCAAGCACTATGAAGTGTAATTGAGCTTGAAATCAATTGTGCCCAGAGACTGCAATGGAAAGATGTACAGTAGAGTGAAAAATGTGTTATATTTTGGTATGTTCTCATCCAAAATCAACTGGATCGCTTCAGAAGACATTGATTAAACAACTGGAGTCTGATGAATTACTTTTATGCTGCCTTTATCTCCTTTTTGGAGATTCAAAGGCCTGATCACCATTCATTTGCATATTCTTCTAAAAATCGTTGTTTGTGTTTGTTCAGCAGAAGAAAGTCAAACACATCTTAAATGGCATGAAGATGAGTAAATTATGAGAGAATTTTTATTTTCTAATGAACTATCCCATTAAAATAGCTAAAAAGCCTGGTGGGAACATCAGCACCCCATGCTGGTGATTAGCTATACTGGTCTAATGTTTCAAGTAAAGATCCCATGTTTAAAGTCTGTTGCAGTAGAGGGTTATGAAACTGGGGAACATGCTCCTGGATTGAAGCTGAGAGGTACTGGTGCCTATAATGCTGCCCACAATATTATTAAGGTAATCAATATCAAAAAGCTCACAATAGCCATACTGACCTACAAATTCCACATGATCCAAAATAATTCTTAATATGCTAATTTATCAATGAAATCCACTGGCATTTGCTGTAGTATAAACCAAACATAAACTGAGATAAATTGTCACTCATTTACAGCATATCTGTTATACTAACAGGCTCATGCTAAAGTCTGGCACACATATGATGCCCAGTGGCGAAACAAGCAGAAAGGTAGACAAACTTCAGATATTCAACTCAGCTTTTGCTTTTTCATAGTAAACAGTTTCCAATCTGGTATAAGTGATTCTTCAATTTCAGGTATGGTGGGCATCTCACTGTCTGCTGACTGGGGAGAACCAGTAGATGCCACCAACCAGCGAGATATAGATGCTGCTGAAAGATATGTTCAGTTCTACCTGGGATGGTTTGCCACACCACTCTTTAATGGAGACTACCCTCAAGTAATGAAAGACTACATAGGCAAGTAGCAAACCATAAATAAATACAATACCAAGCAAACTAAAATAAATTCCACTGCCTTTACGTACAACAAGTAGGTTGTATGCTGAATAGCCATTGGTATGCTCATTTAGTTGGAGTGGTAGCCAACTGAAAAATGTATATTGTACTGTTTTATTTCTGCAGGTAGAAAGAGTGCCCAGCAAGGCCTGAGTAGCTCTCGTCTGCCTATTTTCAGCCCTCAGGAGAAAAGTTATATCAGAGGCACCTGTGACTTTCTGGGCATCGGCCACTTCACTACTCGCTACATCACACAGAAGAATTTCCCCCTCAACCATGGCAGCAGCTACTTTACTGACCGTGACCTTGCTGACCTGGTGGACCCACGCTGGCCTGACCCTGGATCAGAGTGGCTCTACTCTGTGCCATGGGGCTTCCGCCGTCTGCTCAACTATGTGAAGGTATTACAGGGAATTCATCACTGTGTCTGCAACAAACAAAAAAAGTCTGGGCAAGTAGAAAAGTTTTTGGTAAAATAACTCATAGTAATAACGACTTCTAAAAGGTGGCCAGCAATCTGACCGAGAATGGAAAATTTTGGCCTTCTCTGGCAAATCTCTTTTTTATTCTTAGACACAGTATGGGGACACCATGATATACGTGACAGAAAATGGCATATCGGAGAAGATGATGTGCACAGATCTTTGTGATGACTGGAGAATGCAGTACTTCAGGGAGTATGTCAATGAAATGCTCAAAGGTCAGAATCAATTAAGAAATCTATGGCTTATAACATTAAATGTTTTATTTAATAATATAACTTGATTCACAAAACTATTTACAGCATACAAAGCCGATTTACTGAGCTTGATTATTATTGCCAACACGGAAATCTGATCATAAGGCCATATATGAACATATTTAAGTATATAGTTATATTTATATATGGTTAATATATTTTAGCAAATATTTGTTTAATAAAATTTCTGTATGTATATATTTTGAGACATATGTTGGATGTATGTACAAATATGGGAATTTTTCAAATCAGTGAACACCATAAATAAACATATATTTAATATACACTCACTGAGCACTGTATTAGGAACACTATGGTCTTAATAAAGTGCCTGACGTGGTCTTCTGCTGTTGTAGCTCATCCACCTCAAGATTCAATGTGTTGTGCATTCTGAGATGTTATTCTGGTCACTACAATTGTACAGAGTGATTATCCGAGTTACCGTAGCCTTTCTGTCAGGTTGAACCAGTCTGGCCATTCTTGCCATTGTTCTTTGACCTCTCTCATCAGCAAGCTATCCGCAGAACTGGATGTTTCTTGTTTATCGCACCATTCTGAGTAAATTCTTGAGCAGTTTTTCCAACCGCTGTGCCGAAAGATTGTCATGTTTCCGGTTTGGAATATTCCACAAAATAAATCAGGGCTCTAGACTGCGACTAATTTTGCGACCATTTGTCCTAACAGTGCGATAAAACTTAGCAAGAAGTCGTGTTGGTGCGACTACAAATTTGCTCAACTCTGTGATTGTCTGCTGTTGTTTTTTGTTACGCATGAAAAATGTCAAACGTTCCAAACGCGAAAGGAAACCGTTCTACCCGGATCAGTCAGCGCGGTTCAATGGACAGTTCAACGCGAGTCGTGCATCTACACGTGGACCGGTCTCGAGCGCTCAGCCGCGCAGATAATCATAAACAGCGCTGCGACAATTATACAGGCGGGGTCGTGGATTCGGCATTGATTATTTGTTTAAAACCTCTATGAAAGCTCATGTGTCGATGACTAAACTAGTTTTAAAAAAAATTAAATGGCCCCAAAATTTTAAACAGCACTGAAAAGAATTAAAGGAAAAATCTGCACCATGAACAGACAGAAATTGTAAGGCTTTCAGTCCACACATTACAGATATTAAAACATATTGACCATTAACTTATCAATTTATCGGGATAGTGAGGGAATACAATGTAATTGTTGTATGTTTTTCTTATGAAAAATTCCAGAATTTGTTTTATGGTTACTTAGGCCTACTGCTAATCATGGTTTTATTTTTACCTTTTTATGATCTTATTATTGCAAATACCACAGTTAAAACTATATGGATACAATAGACCTTTCCTTCGGTGTAAAATCTTTTCAAATGCCCTTTGAGCATTCTTTCAACACTCAACACTTGCCCTGTAAATAAATAGCCTACATACAAAAAAAAAAAAAAAAAATGTGTGGCGGCATTGCAAGAATTAATTTGCAAGAACAAAGAAGCAAAGAAAAGAAGCAAATTTATTTATTTTATTTTTTTTATTATCCATTTAGTGCTCTTGTCAGCTTTATCCTCATTATATAGCTTACATGACTTGTTTTTGCATAGCCAAATTTTAAACATTAGGAGTAGGCTAAACACGCTACAAACATGGCAAGTTCTTGAAAAGGAAAAATATTGACGATGGTTATGTGGGACAGAGATGTGCTGTGTGATTTTTTTTATTTATAAAAAGTGTGCTGTGGCAGGGGAAAAAAAAGGTTGGGAAACATTGCTCTAGAAACTGTTGTGTGTGAAAATCCCAGGAGATCAGCAGTTACAGAAATACTCAAACCATCCCGTCTGGCACCTACAATCATGCCACTGTCCAAATCACCAAATGATTTTATGCATTGCACTAATGCCACACGATTGGCTGATTAGATAATGGAGTTAATAATTAGGTGTACAGATGTTCTTGTAAAATTATCAGTGAGTGTATTCTGTGTTTTGCATGTATTGCCATATATCAGATTTCTGTGTTGGTGGGTAAGACCATGTGATTGCATGAGGAGTTCTGCATTTTTAGTCCCTAACAAATGCTACCAAATGCAAAAAGACCTAACCCAAAGCTCATTGCTCTTCATCTCTTTGTTAAATAAAGCCTACGCAAATACTAAGTGAAACCTCTTTTTTTTTTTTTATTCAGCTGTTAAAGATGGAGTGAATGTGAAAGGTTACACGGCTTGGTCATTGCTGGACAAATTTGAATGGGATGAAGGCTACTCTGAGAGATTCGGCCTGTACTATGTGGACTTTGGAGGCAAAAATAAACCACGCTACCCAAAAGCTTCAGTTCAGTATTACAAACGCATCATCAGCTCTAATGGTTTCCCCAATCAAAGAGAGGTATGGCTTTGTAAGTAGGCAGTGATATGAACAAATCCATATTTTTATGACCTTAGCAAAACATTAAAACATTACTCCATTTTGTGATTAAAAGTTCAAGAGTTTGAAAGGATAGGTCACCCAAAAATGAAAATTCTCTCATAATTTATTTACCTGTATGACATTCGAGATGTGAATAACTTCCTCCTGCTAAACACAAGCAAAGATATTTCGAAGGATAGTTCAGCTCTGTAGGTCCTCACAATGGAAGTGAATGGTGACCAGAAATTTGAAGCTCCAAAAGTAAATAATGGCAGCATATCCATAAGACTCCAGTGGTGAAATCCATATCTTCAGAAGTGATATGAAAAGGTGTGTGTGAGAAACAGATCAATATTCCAGTCCTTTTTTACTATCAATCTGCAATTTAACTTTCACTTTCTTCTTCTTTTGTTTTTGGTGATTTGCATTCTTCATGCATATCGCCACATACTGGGCAGGGAGAAAAAGGTCTTAAATATTAATCTGTTTTCACTCATATTGCTTCAGAGGATATAGATTTACCTACTGGAATCTTATGGTTTAATTTCATACTGCCATTATATTTATGTGCTTTTTGTAGCTTCAAATTTTTGGTACCCATTCACTTGCATTGTGAGGACCTGCATAGCTTCAATATTCTTCTAAAAATCTTAATTTGTGTTCTGCAGAAGATTGAAAGTCATCTGGGATGGCATGAGGGTGAGTAAATGATGAGAGAATTTTCATTTTTGGGAGAACTGTCCATTTCAGAGTCTAAACATCTTGTTATAAACTTACACTCACCGGCTACTTTATTAGCAACACCTGTACATCTACTTATTCATATGATTATCTAATCAGCCAATCGTGTGGCAGCTGTGTAATGTATAAAATCATGCATGTATGAGTCAGGAGCTTCAGTTAATATTCACATCAACAATACAGTTTATTACTGTAATAAACTGAACTGTGGTATGATTGTTGTGCCAGATGGGCTGGGTTGAGTATTTCTCATCCCTTTTTACCCCTCCGGGTACCACTACTGTCAGCTTATCAAGCTTTGTTTCCCTGCACGTTTCGCTCAGTGCTCCCGATGGCCAGTCCGCCCCTAATCAGACCCAAAGTGCATCGGCCCACCGGGAAAATGTCCGGTTTGACAGATTACCAGTTCAGGCCTGACTGGCCATTCTCCGCTGACCTCTCTCATCAAGAAGGCATTTCCTTCCGCAGAACTGCCGCTCACTGGATGTTTCTTGTTTTCCGCACCATTCTCTTTACACTCTAGAGACTGTTGTGTGTGGAAATCCCAGGAGATCAGGAGAAACAGAAATACTCAAACAAGCCCGTCTGGCTCCAACAATCATGCCACGGTCAAATTCACTGAGATGACATTTTTCCCCATTCTGATGGTTGGTGTGAACATTAACTGAAGCTCCTGACCAGTATCTGTGTGATTTATATGTTACACTCCTGTCACACGATTGGCTGATTAGATAAAAGCAAGAATAAGTAGGTGTACAGGTGTACCTAATAAATTAGCAGGTGAGTGAATGTCTCAGTTTATGTAATTTTATGTTGTTAAATTTTGTGTATATTGTTTGCCACAGATTGAAAGCTGGAAAAGAAAGTCATTGGAAACATGCATCTCAAGTAACCAGCTCCTTGCGGCAGGTTAGTGAACAGTCGCTAACTTCACTCACCACTGGGCAGCATAACCAGCAGTGATCTAGCTGGGGCAAATAAAAGAAAACTCTGTCTCAAATTACATTGTATATGTGTAATCAAGAGCAATATACAGAGAAGGGAAAATTATAATGTCTAAGATTCTAACAGGAATTTTCTTTTGTTTGCCCTTCCAGCTAGAAGAAAATCCAAGGAAAACAAGGAACATGCAGGCTTGCCAAAGGTTTGGCCTGTGCATGATGAAGTTTAGGTACAGGGTTGACATGTTGGTATTCTGGGGGTTGGTATTTTCTGTTTCAGTCAACTTTATGCTTTACCTGAATATATCCCGTATTAGATTTCACTGATGTGCTTGTATTTTTCCCCCAGATCCACTGATCAGCCACATGGAGATGGTCACAGAGATTGTTGTCCCCACTGTGTGCACTCTCTGCATTCTCCTCAGTGCGGTTTTGCTCATGTTTTTGCTGAGAACACGAATATAAAACTGAACGCTTCACAACTAATTGACTATATTTTTTCACATGACGTGTCCACAGCATTTCTCGTTTTCTTATTATTTAGATATTTCTTATTATTTATATATACTATTATTAAATAATTGACATGCAGAGACTACATGTCATATCAAATAAAGAAATGGTCCAAATGTGCATCTGTGTTGAATTGTTAGACCATCTAAACATCTCAGCTCAAATTACTCAAAGAGGATAAATTGAGATTTGGGTGTTTGATATGAGGTGAGAAAGTTTCAGAAAGTTTTTAAAAGCAATATTATAATCATATTAGCAATGATGTTTGTAAATGTGACTAAAACACAAGATAAAATAAATATGATCATAAATGTGTTGGTAAAACATCTCAAATCCATTTTGAGTCCTCAAACTACTAATGAACACATTGCATATAAGATCAACATGTATGAGAGCAATGCTTTCAATAAAGTTTGAACCCCTGTATTTTGATGTGTTTTTGGCAAGACCTCACTGAAACGATCGTCCATTAGAGTGTTTTTGGAAATGCATGCAGCGCTCCTTGTCAACAGATGGCGCTGTTCACTTCTGCCACACGAGAAGCGACGAGACAGAACCAATGACGCTTTTCCGAATCAGAGAATTGATTGGCTGCAGGAAAAGCCGCCTGTAGAAACTTGTATCGTCCTCAAGCTGTGGGTTGCTGGTGAAGATTCCTCCGTTTATAACACATTCAGTAAGTACAAAACTGGACTGAGGTTGACCTCTTCGCACAAATGACAATGTCATTGTTTGGACTTAGTATCCAGCCATGTGCGAGACTGAAGGAGTTGTGCGTGCGTGTCTCTGGCGCCAAACTGCTGCTATTCGAGTAGCTCTTATATCTGCTCAGATCTACACATAAACTACTATGTCTGTGCAGGATGTATGTCGATGAGCCACGAAGTGATTGTGTATCTCTCGGATCATTGAGCACATAAACATGACTTACAGAGCTAGAAGGTTCTCTTTAGTTTACCGTTTAGTCTCTTACCAGCTCATCGCACTGCACAACTATCTGTCCTCATCTTACTTGGGTATTTAGTGACCCGGGACCTCATTCCGCCCCTTGTACCTCATCCTCATTTTATTTATGTGTTATTATTATTATTATTGGAGTTGTGTCCAAACTTCTTTAGTATTCCTAAATCTATCCTTTATAGTGTAAAACAAAAAAATTACAATTGCAAAATAAATAAATAAAATTGTATAATGTCTTAAACACGATATCACGTTGATTTTCCGTGCAAAATTGATGAATTATCAGTATTTTTTGTGTTTACGTATTGTACATGCTATTTCTTACTCAAGTTGGCGCTGTTGTTTCAGTGATTGAATTGATTTACATTTTGAATTTGCTATTTGATAAAGTAACAATGTGCCAGTAAACTATAGCGAGTACAACACATGAACAGTATGATATAGCTATTGTCATGTGGGTGTACTACTGAATTTATGCTAAGTTCTGCATCTATTTAGACTCAATAAGAACATAAGAAAATGCTTATATGTAGCTCAATAAATAACAGCCAGTTCTAGATTGGTCCTGATTTGTTGCATTATCTCTTTGATGTATGAAAAATCAAACATAAAAATATATATACAAATATAATTGATTCTGTTTTTTTTCTAATTGGCTTAAAAATATCTGGGCATTATGTAGATCCATTTGTGATCGATATAGATGCTGGGTCTCTAAAGTCTCAAATATGTAAGAGTGCATGCATTTAAGGGTTAAAGGATAAGTCAGGATTCCCAGGGTCATGAAAAAACAGAAAATATATTTTTTTATATTGTGATGAATTTTGTTTTTTATTTAGGCACTTTTTTTATTTATTTCAGCCCTGGAGAAGTCATGGAAATTAATAATGTCTTTCAAAAACTATAGAAATGACATTTATATAGTCAATGTACATTTTAATAGTTACACTCAGCTTTAAAATATTTCTACAGCTGTTAATTACTCCTGGTGATTGTCTATAAGATGATTTTTAAATTCCTCATACAGAAATCATGAACAAATGGAAAAGTCCTGGAAAGTCATTGGTCAAAATGTATGGGAACCCATCTTTTCTCTTTTTAGAAATAAATGTCTTGTCTGTCTACAGGATCCTATGCACCATGTCCGATCCATCAGAAAATGGCCCTTTTGACATCCCAGACTACGAGCGCATAGAGGATGAGGCTTTCCCTCCTTTTCCTCCCCCATCATCCCCTGGACAGGGTGGCCTTGAGGATGATCCTTTCGGCAATGGAGAGGGTATGTTTCTCATACTTCTCAGTTCTAGCATTAAGAAGGCACATATTTCAATTGCATTTCTGCTTAAGAACTCAAAAGGGACTTTATCAAAAACTTTAGTTAGGATTTTTTTTTTTTTTTTTTACATGCTGTTTTAGTGTCATAAAGAAAAAAAGCAGATCAGATTGCTCATCCTGGTGTTACACATCCCATGTTCTCCCATGCTTACTGTACATAAACAGCGGGCCAGACACAGAATAAAGTCAGTCCTGACTAAAATGGATCTGCAGTAGTGACTGGAAAATCTACTGTGCTTTTAAGTTTTTTAAAGGACTATTCTTAACAGGGATGCTGTTTATGCAGATTAAACTCATTTTAATGTGTGTTTAGGTGATGAGGAAGGAGACGTGTCTAAACTAGCTGAAGTGCCAGTGGCAAAAAGACGAACTGTGAAGAGACCACAGCCTAAACTAGATGCAAACAGGTACTGAACCAGATGATTGATGGGTTTGTTTATAGGGAACAGAGTTTGATTGAATTCACTTCTCCAGTGTTTACTATTTTTCATCTAATTTTCTCTGTCTCTCTCCATCCCTTTTTCTCTTTTAGGTTGATTTCTGAAAAAGGTCTTCCAGCACTACGTACATTATTTGACAATGTTAAGTTCAAAGGCAAAGGACACGAGGTAATAGACTGGCTAACCAGTCACTTCACTCTCAATTTTTCAAATTAGGACTGGGTAAATATAAAGATTTTCTGATGCATCGCAATCTTAATTTGAACGATCTCGATATCAGTTCTTAAAGATAGATCTTTTACTATAAGCTCAACTCTTTACAATGAGATTAATCACTTGCATATGCGACCATATTCCGCGCTTTGTGACACAATTTCTGTGATTAGCCACTAGCTGGTAAATGTTCGGATTTCAATTAATCAGTGATTGAGTATTGGTGTTTAGATCCAATACTCATCGAGATCCTTTCACTGTGTGTTGAGAGTTGAAGTTTGGTTTGACTCATTCCACGTAATGTGTGTCCAAAGACGAGATCCACATGATCCATTTGTCATTGAATGATGTCTTTTTTAATTCCCTTTCTGTTCTTTGTAATTGTGTTAATCAAAAACAACAATAGCAACAGTTAACCTAATCACACATAGCACGGATGAGGTAAAGTAGCCATTTGAGGGGCCTGGGTAGTTCAGCAAGTAAAGGCGCTGACTACCATGCCTGGAGTCGCAATCTAGGGCGTGCTGAGTGACTCCAGTCAGGCTTCCGAAGCAACCAATTGGCCCGGTTGCTAGGGTGGTTAGTCACATTGGGGTAACCTCCTCGTGGTCGCTATAATGTGGCTCTCGGTTGGGTGCGTAGTGAGTTGTTCTTGAATGCCGTGGAGAATAGCGTGAAGACTCCACACGCGCTATGTCTCCACAGTAACGCGCTCAATGAGCCACGTGATAAGATGATGGTCAGATGCAGAGGCAACTGAGATTTGTCCTCCGCCACCTGGACTGAGGTGAGTCACTACGCCACCACGAGGATTTAGAGCACATTACACTTTACAGAACTACCACTTCTCTTAGAGACAGTATCTTTTTTTTGTTTGCACTTGTTCCACAAATCATTGTAAATTATGCATTAAATAATAAACATGTAACAAAATATATGCAATATGTCATATTTATTGATTGAAAACATGGATTTGTTAATATTTAAATTGCTCAAATGTGATCAAAATGATAACTAATACAGAATAATTAGTAAAGTTACTATTTTCTTAATGTACCAAGTTAGAAGGTCCCCTTTTTACAGCATTAGCTGGGAATTTAATTTTATTTTATATGCAAGCAAAATAGACTGAAATACACAAATTAATCGATATCAAATCGAAATCCAATCAAATAGAGAACTTGTGAATCGGAATCCAATCAGGAAATCTGTATTAAATCCAGCCCTATAGGATTGAAAAATTCCAGAACTATTTGCTGTATGATTATAATGCTCTTTTGTTGTTTTGGGATATTTAATGTAAATTCCTCATTGCTAATTTAGGCTGAGGATCTGAAGCTACTCCTGCAGAAAACAGAGAACTGGGCCCATCGTCTGTATCCTAAACTTAAGTTTGAAGACTTCATTGATAGAGTGGAGAGTCTTGGGGGCAAAAAAGAAGTTCAGGTGAGACCACTGACAGTCCTACTGTAATAAAAAAAAAAGCAAATTTGATCTAAAATGTTTTTGATTTATATTTATATAGCACAGAAAAGCTTAACTCTTTTAAAAAAACTCAAATCATATCCTTGATGGAAGTTGACAAAAACCTACTTTTTCCTCTCCATTAGACATGTCTCAAACGAATTCGACTCGACATGCCTTTAACACATGAGGACTTCATTGGTAAGGAAGGATGTGAGAAACATTGAATCAGGTTTAATGAGTGGCTCCCTCGCACTACCAATGAAAGCAGTTTGTGGAGAAATAAAATGCAGAAGAATAAAGCTAAAGATATTCCAGTGATTTCATGACTTTACACTCTCCTCAGAGGCGGCAGAAGTTAATATACAGGAAGAGTCTGATCCAGGTGGAGACGGAGGTTTTCCTGAAGAGCCGTTTATCCATTCCACTCCTGCCCCAGCCTCTCTCACTGAGGAACAGCAGCAGCGCATAGAGCTCAACAAACAGCTTGCTTTGGAGAGAAGACTGGCACGGCAGAAACAGCTAGGTGTGTGAAGAGTTGAAATCATTAGGATATAACATTACCCTGAGAGGGTGGAGTATTTATGTGTGCGGGTGGGTTTTATTGTTTACTCCGGTTGTAATATCATGTTGGATATACTGTATAATGTTGTTGGTTTGATCAAATGAGGGGACACATGTTTGTGGGTGGTGTTGTCTTGCCATAATCAAAGTCTTCTTTCTCTCATTTGGTCTAGTCCAGGGAATAACCAGGACTTTTATGTTCTTGCAAATATTTATTTACATGTTTTGTATTCTATCCCCAGAATCCTCCCAGAGTTTAACCCAGGGAGATGCAGATGATGAACCTTCCACTAGTTCCCCAGGACAGTACCTCAGTCAAGAGAATCAGGGCACCGCAAACGCAACTCCTCTCAAACAAAAGCCAGCTTTACTCAAGAATTCCCCATTATATGATAAGGAATGTGACAGTCCAGTTCCAAATAGCATAGATGATGATAATAGTAACTGAACCCATCTGCCCTGTTTTTACCAAAAGCAAAAGTGTATTCTCTATTAGAATTCTTTAACATTTCTTCTTTCCTTCTTCAAACTGCCAATTCTTCCTTAGATCTAAAGGGAATCACGTCCCCTACTTGCAGATGATCTTCATATTTACCAATAAGTTACTTTGAAAATTAAGTCTGTTTGTCATTCCACTCCACTGTTCTGGTCATTGTATCCATGTTTTTTTTTTTTTTTTACTTGTGTCAATTGTTGTATTTTGATATTGTAAATAAAATGGTCATGTAGTTCATAGTATGATGTATGACCCTGTATGATGTTACCCATGTTCAAGTTCAGTTCTTCTGCAGTAGAGGTCGACCGATAGAGATTTTGCTAATACTGATTACTACGGTCATGGAAAGGGCAGATCGATTTCTTACTATTTCCTTAAGACAGGAGGCTCCAAGAGTCCAAAATGCAAAACATCCCAAAAGCAGTTTGTGCAACCAAAAATAAAACAGAAATATCTAGATTTGGTGAATAACACAGTAATTTAACTACAAACAAGACCATTATTCTCCAGGAACTTTGTTAAAATACACAGTACAATGGGGCTTGTTGTTAAGTTCCAGAAACAAGCTGTCGGCATGGTAACTGGAGGGTTCTACAGAGTTATGGACCTGATGAGGAAGGAAAACATGACGTGGGAGATTGACAAATGGAAATAAACAGATGTGCCACACTGACTTGGACACAGAACCTCTTCTGTCAAATAGATTTTGCTGCTAACACTTACTGTGACATGGTCAAAGAGGTAAAAGCAGTGAGTTCCAGTGCTGATCCTATTATGGTATCTCTGCAACACCCTAGCCTGCCACTCGCACCTTCCATCTTCACTGACACTAACCACTTTACCCTACCGATCCTTGAGGTACACTGCTCCTTTCAAACTACCTGTGTAAAAAGGTTATTCAAGTGTTACAGCAGCTTGACATCAAACTTCATGCCCAGTTTAAACAATGTTTTCTCTTTCAAACCTTTATATTATATCCATCATATAGAAATTCTCCAAACCCAAGTATTACACCTAACGCAAAAATGTTATTCCATAGGCAAGTTTTTACAGTGGTACGAAGATGAGAAAGCCATTAGTTCGAACAGCATAGATCACTCCACAATGTTCAATGTGCACTGGAAGAGCTCTGTGAACTGCTGCTGTGCATGCTGTGCTGCCTGTCAAAAAAGAGAGTTCTGCAAGTGTTGGGACAATTTCCCAGATGGACTATTTTACTGCTATATTGCTTCAAAATATTGGCACATAAAGTAAGCTCATGGCCTCCACTTACCCTGTTTTTATTGTAAATTTTTTTGAGCCAAGTTCTTGGCTACTAGCAAACGCCTTGTTTAGTGACTCTTCATTCTCCAGTTGAATGGCAGCCATAAGGAGCCGGTGGACTATTACATCACCATAGCATCTGATTGGAGCGTTAAAGTGAGTATTAAAGAGTATTCAATCTATGAACCATTGAGACAGCCTAAATAGATAAAAGAACTGTGGAAAATTCTCAAAGAAACTTTGAACATCCTATTTTCCAACAACCACGAAAAACTGTCCAGGTGTACCTACGAGAATTGGTGCTGTTTTGGCAAAGGTGGTCTCACTTAATATTAATTTGGCATTTTTTATGTTTACTGGACTTTGAATAACATTAATTGATAAATAAAAACAATTTATGCCGTTATTTTTGAAGAAATCTTCACTATGAAACATTTTTCACAAGTGCCTAAACTTTTGCACATTAATGTATATACAGTGTATTGAAATGATGCACAATCTATCTGTAACCATCTGAGTAGAGATCTACATGGTTTATTAGCCATAAATAATTATTGTTTTTGTTCTATACTGGTGCACCCCTACTTTGTAATACTTACATTTTACCTTGTTTTAATACTGAAGCCATGGCCTATGCACTGTTAAAATTTAGTTGATTAAAAAACTCCTGTTTCAGAGGTGGGTGATGACACAGATGTGCTTGGTGTGGAAAGCTCTCCTGTATCTGCGTGCTACCCATTGGATGGCATAGATCATAAACTCCGCCACAGGCTCATGAACCTCCAGAGGCTGTTTGGGCACCAGGGCTGTAATGTTCTTATCCTCACACAGCTGAGCCCTCACCTCCACCCCTTCTAACTCCAGAGCCCATATCCCTCTGTGCCCAGAGGTGCCTGGCCACCCTTGTCTGAGTCTCCAGGCCCTGCAGGAGCTGGGCCAATTTCAGTTCCCACTGAGAACCCTCCAGCTGTGCAAGCTCAGGCACCTCGACCTTTCCCCCGTTCAGCAGGCTCTGATAAGATTAAAAAAACACCTAAATACTTTCTCAATACACTTTATATAATGTAAAATCTGAAAAATAAGGGGGAAAAAGTACATTTTTGGCTTAAGTGTTTGTGATTTTTCAGCAGTTTCAGCAGTTCAAAAATTTGAAAAGTTTTCTTTAAAATTATATGAAACAATTAACCCTCTTTGATTTTTTTTAATTATCATTATTTTGAGCATGCCACTGAAACAGGAAATCTTCAGAGAAAAGTGTTAACATTTAACCAAGATTAATAAATGTTGTTGAATGATATTGTTATATCTTAGTTCCTGATACATAATGCATTTACTAATGTTAACAAACAGAACCTTATTGTAAATCATTACTGGAAAAAACATAATTCAAAGACAAACTTTTGAAATTACTTCAACTTCTCATCTCAGATACTCACACTATGAGAGTCAGTATACTTGTTCCTCAACTCTCACCTGTGCTTCTGAAAATGGTGGTACATAGATGCAGATTCACAGAGTTTCAGTCTCCAGCTCTCCTACATTTCCCAGCACTCTCACACAGTGAACATTTGGGTAGACTGAAGTACTCTCCCATGAATCCAGATGCAGATTTTCGGGATGCGGTAGTCCAAGGGAACAACCAGAATCTTCTGTGAATTTCGGCTATGGGATGGCACTACCTCAAGAGGAGGAAAGCTCACTACGTAGTCATTCCAGTTCCTCTAAAGAACACACACCACCCTGCCTATAGGAAAAGAGAGCGAAAACATGTCCTGTTTAGCTGTCCATACATGTGTATAATTCAATCTATCACTGTGAAGTGCCAAGTTCAGCTCAGACCAATTGCTATAACTATATAAAGTTCTAATGATGGTTTCCTGTTTGCATGGGCTGGCTCTGCATGTCCACCTGTTATCGCTCCTATCCCTGACCTTCTGTTAGTACCATGGTCTGGCCCTTCAACTCATTTCGTGGCATCAGTTCTTTGACGACCATATCTCCATGGACCGCACGGTAATGACGAGTTTACACTACACGATTTTAAGATTTTGGCTCGCCAACAGTTTTGTGGAGATTGCCGACAAAAGCCTGAAATCGTAGGCAAATCGGAGCAGCTCCCATGCGCGATGATCGTAAATTATCAATTATCAAAGACGCGATCTGAGAGAAGCGCCGAAACGTCACCAATGTCAGCGAGATATCTAGCATGTTAAATATCTGGTCAGCCACTCCAAATTGCGGACTGTGAAATGTGTTTTGACTGAATACAACTGCAGCGTTGACCTACAGCCAATGAGAGAGCAAGAAACGGGGCACGGGAAGTTTTAGTTGCAGAGTCCTGATGTACCTGCAGCAGAACATCAACTAGCATGTCTGCGGTATCAAGAAAGTCTCATTGGACCGAAGAAATGGAGGAAAAATTTGAGGAACATTAGCAGGAGCACCAGTGCCTATTTGATGTTTCATCTGAACTGTACCACAACCGGGTGGAGAAAGAGAAGAGTTGGAGAGAAATTGCGAATTCTTTTGGACAGTCAGGTAAGCAAAGAGGTAGATTTAATGTGTTCACCCCTGTCGCCGATTCCTTGTGTAATGTGAAATCTCTACGACTTCCAAGACAAGACGGACAGTTGTGTAATATGAACAGTACCGATGTCTTTGAATGTCGTGTAGTGTAGGAGGCATAATGTGCTTCATTCCATTAACCAGCACATCAATGTTTAGATCTAAACACAAAGGAACACACACACACACTTGTGTTCGTCCATCATGCAGGTATACAATGGCTTAAGACCATAACTGGCCTCGGCATGAGCATGTTGATGCAAAAAAAAGTGTTAGTTACTTGACAATTATTGCGCTGTAACGTGCGATAGCGAGACAACAAGACCCGAAAGCAGAGGAACAGTTCAAAGTATTTATTTACAACAAATAATAGTCTCTGTCCATTGTGGAAGTTAGGAATAGAATCGTGCAACCCTCCGTTGAAGCTTAACTGACACACACCAAACTGGAAGGCAACCACACTCCTGACACACAGGCTGAGACAAAGTATCCTTCATGGAACCCCAGCTGACATTCAGCAAACTGGAAGGCAACTACACGCCCGACACGTGCGCAACCAAGAGATACACGAGACAGGGTCAACTAGGCAAAGAGATTGATTTTAGTACTCAAAATCAAACAGCTATCTATAATGTAAACATATTACAAACTACAACAATCTACACTCAACATTAAACTACATTTAACAATCCAGCAAAGGACATGACACATGAGGGGATTAATAAAGGCATGAACAGACAAGATTCGGGTGCCACTCCCAGCTGTAAATTGGCATTATCAGCATTCCCATGGAAACAATAAGGGTTCCCATGGAACGCTGATTCCGTGTTCAAACGGCACCTGAAATATTTGAGGGCAAAAACGTAAACACGCTTATAACAAAACAAACAGAGAATGATGATGCCATGGTCCTCGTCAGACAAAACCCAACCTGACAAGTTGACAGGACCATGACATTACCGGATAATGCACGGCGGTAACTCACGCACTGTGGTCACTAACAACCGGACCCATGCGCTCACACAAAGAATGTACACAAAACATGAAACGAACAAGGGACGATAATGCCACATTCCCATCAGACAGAAACCCAACCTGACAAGGTGACAGGACCGTGACATGCACTTAATTTCAAATCATGGATAAGCTATATATGGGAGAATCAAACATTCGCCGCTCCTTTTACCACGCGTAATTATTGCTTTGTTCTGTGACGTGTACTGCATCAATAGTCAACATATGGCAAGCAATCATTTTGACATATTTTGCGAGTTGAATTGTAATGAGAAATTATTTCATTTTGCTGCGCTGCTCATCGTGAACTGCTAGAGGGTGTGTCTCTATCTGCAGGGGTTTATGAATATACACACATTTTTTATATAGAATGAGTACTTTCAAGATAAACTTCATTTATAGATATTGATTTCTAGATAACTTTCTAGATAGACTTGGTTTAGATATAAAGAATACCTACACAGGCTAAGAATTATTTAGCAGTTTTCTTATTACTGTATATTATTTCTGAACATCTAGGGTTTATTAGATTTTAATTTATTTTACATTTACATTCTGTTGACAACTTTCCCCTTTGGTGCATTTGTAAATTTTTCTTGCACACCTTTGTTTGGTATAATGAAAATAATTTGGATTTCTCTGACCTTGCCTTACATTCTAATAAAAAACATACAATTTGAATCATCTTGGAGTACGTTTAAATGTTGAAAAAATCTAATCGTCCATAAGTTTGATAAAAATCAAATGTCTTTTTTTTTTTTTTGCCATATCGCCCAGCCATAGATTGGAATGTAGTTATTGTAAGCCATCAGGTGAATTAACATATGTCATCATTTACTCACCCTCATGTTGTTCCAACCTCATATGACTTTCTTTGTTCCATGGAACATAAAAGGAGATGTAAGACAGAATGTTAGCAACTGACAGCCTCAGTCACCTTTCACTTTCACTTTTACTCCAATGAAAGTGGATGGTGACTGAGGCTGTCATTGCCTAACATTGTGCCCAAGATCTCCTTTCCAGTGTTCCACAGAAGAAATCAAATCAGACGGGTTTGAAATAATAGTTAACGAGAAGGATCTGTGAATGAGGGTAACAAACCTGGATGTACTTGCCAGATTTAATACCAGCCTCCAGCACCACAGCAGGCAGCTGTTCAGCATACTCTTTCTCCACTTCCTCACTCTCTCACTCTTGCAGGGTCTCAGCAATGGATTTGTACATATCTTGGGCAGCCTGCAGGTCTGGCCAGAAACTTTTCAGGTAGTCTAACAAGTGAATTCACAGATGTTATTAATGAAGTGTTATATTGGTCTCAATTTGTATTATTTTTCATGAAATGTAAAAAGGTTAAACCCAGCTTTTCTAATTTTTTACAAGTCAAACACTACTGATTTCAGAACAAATAAAATAAGAGCATACCTGAATTGAGATGATATACACTCCACTGTTTAAGGCATTATATTCTATAATAGCATCACATCATCTTCTGTAAGCATAACCACTGACATAAGTACAGCGAGATGGTTAAAATACCAAACTGCTGCATGGGACACACACACTTCTGGAACAAAGTCAAGAAATTCCTTTTCACATAATATTTTTTTTTTTCTTAAGCAAGTCTACAGCTTGAATCCATCATCTGGTCCTCTAAAATATCTATCATGACCATAAGTTTATTTTGTGAGATACTGTCACAAAGGTTGAATTTGCTTTATTTGCATTAAAAAAATGTATGGGACATACTACACACTCCTAACATTTCTTGCAAGTTGAAGATAAATTGCATGTCATTCAACTTTATAGATTGATTGAAAATTAAGTATCCACTGTTGTATGTATTGCAATAAAACCAAAACACTGAAACCGCTTAAGTTCTCACCTTGTATGCCATTTGTCCTGAGACTCACCCTGGTCGCTTGGGCAGTAGGAGTCCTGCTGACACTCATTAGCAAACAGCACACAATCGTGGCGAGGGTCATTCAGTAGAGCATGCAGTCTATTATAGTGCCTGCACAAAGAAATGATAGCTAAAACAATGAAACTCTTAAAGCAACCCTTACAGTAATCCTTCCAATTTGCTATATGCTTATTCACTTAAAAGAACTGGTTAATAAAACATGCATAGTTTTTGTCATGTGTGATGTTTGCGGGGTTGACCTGTGTCCAGGTGTGTGCTGAACATTTTGGTAGGCTGTCTGGATGAACACAAATCCCTGCAGCTCCCTGAATTCCAGAATCTCCTGGAATTCCAGAACAACTCCCACGTCCAGAACCATATAGGGGTCACATCGCTGGAAAACACCTTTCCATCTACTGAAACATAAAGGGTTACCTTACTGAAATGTTATTAGTTTTACATTTATAAGACAAACACACATATACAAGCCTGTTTTGTGCATATGTGTTCTATTAAAAAGACCACCTTTGCCCTTTCAATGCTGGTTTGGTGGTGGTCTAGCTAAAGACATGCCGTTCACCTGCTAAACTTGGCTCGTGAAGCTGGTTGACCAAGGAAGTCTTACTGCTAGATCTAGTAAATAAGCCAAGAGGGGACAACAGCATCATAACATAACAGAAGGAAACTTATAACCAAATGTTTGGGCAGAAATTATACTATATTGCAAACCATTAAAGATATAGATCACCCATAAATGAAAATTCCCTCAGCCTCATGGTCTCCTAGATGTGTATGACTTTTCCTTCTTATCAACACAAACAAAGATTTTTAGAAAAATATTTAAGCTCCATAGGTCCTCACAATGCAAGTGAATGGTGACCAGAAATGTAAAGCTCCAAAATAGCACATCAAAGCAGCATCAAATTAATCTATACAACTCCTGTGGTTAAATTTATATCTTCAGAAGCAATATGATAGGCGTGGATGAGAAAACAGATCAATATTTGAGTCCTTTTTGTACTATACATTCTTCTCCCTGCTCATTAGGTGGCAATATGCACACCTTTCTCTTGCAGTGTATGGACCTACAAAGCTGAGATATTCTTCTAAAAATCTGTGTTCAGCAGAATAAAGAAAGTCATACACATATGGGATCGTATGAGGGCGAGTAAATTATGAGAGAATTTACTTTTGTGTGTGTACTATCAATTTAATATCAGAACTGCACAAACGTTAAGTTAATCTCATGATAAACCAACGCCATCAGACAAACGTATTTCCTTCACGAGTTAAAGCATTAGTCAGTAGCATTATCAACCATTTTCAGTTTATTACCAAATTGTGCTGGAGATATATCCTTGTGGTTTGAGTACGATGACTGAAACATCCACTCACAACTGTATTATATTTACAATCGTGAAAACAACGACATTAAAACACTTAAACGCTGTCTCTTCAGACTTGAGTTGACTAGTTTTCACAGAAAGGGAGCTCCCACATGGCACCCCTTCCCTCACATAGTGCTCTCGGACCACACAAACCTTTCTACCCTTTGAGCTTTTCAAATGTAAAACCTCTTCAGTTTTGATCATGTCCCGATCTTTCACAATAAATTAAACTCTTAGGGAACAATCAACAACAGCAGGCAACTTCCCCTTCTTCGCTTTGTTTACATCGCGGTCTTTGGTGTATTCGAAAGGAGCGTGTGCAGATATAATGGCTGGAGTGAACAAACGAGGTCAAGGTGTTCACTGAAACATTTGTGTTATAATCGTGATAATACCACACAAAAAAGAGCCTTTTGGTGAGCAGAGCTGAACCAGCCGGCTCACTGAAAAGAGCCGGAATGCCCATCATTACCGCTCAACACAGAATGCTCTTCGTGATATGTTGGTTTGGGAACCTGTGAAATAAGCAATAGGCCTGAGGGAGTTCAAACATTGTTTTAGTGAAAATGCAAACCTTATAGCCTACATAAATGCAAATTATAAGTCAGAGAACGAGGAAATCGAAAGGGAGTGTGGAGAGAACGCGAGAACTAGCAAATATTCCTTTTGCAGTGGTACGCGTCACATTGCCTGAGAGCACGAGGATGTGCTACGTGAACCTGGTAGTGCAACATAAGGTGAGCTAGTAGGCTACAATACCATTTGATTTAATAAATAAGTAGATAGTAAGGTAGTTTGTTGTTTTGCAATCATGTCAGTGTAGCTGCCAGCTAGATGCAGGCCCGGTTCTGCGAGAGTGAGCATCCGCTTGGGCTGTGAGCCACTGAGTGAAGCGCACGGAGCGGGTTATTGAGTGGAGTGTCACACCACTCCGATTCACTCACATGGGTGCTGCCATGTTAGAATCACATGACGAATACTACTCACTTAATCTCAGTAACCATCCTGTTGACACTTTCACTCACTGATTAAAGTAATCCTGGCTGACTGTGAATACTACATTTCTACAATGGCATTTGAAACTGAAAACTGCCTTTATCACAGTCCACGTGCGGTCACATCAGGCTCCGAATTGTAGTATAACCAAACATCCACCTGTCGATCCGTCCATGGACTATCGTAGTTTTTGTGATTGCAACAAATATGGTCAACTTGGATGCACTTGGCAGTAAACATCAGACGTTTAATTGTTTCTTTGGATTAACACAGCACTTCACCATACGTGTTATCTACCACTTTAATGTGTACTAGTATCTGAGCGAGGTGATTATCAGCACAAAGTTTTACCAGTTAATTAGCAATTGCGCTCGCTGTTCAGCTCTCTCCCAGATGCTTATTGTGCTCAACTCAAGTCTGAAGAGACAGCGTTTAAGTGTTTTAATGTCGTTGTTTTCACTATTGTAAATACAGTTGTGAGTGGACGTTTCGGTCACCGTACTCAAACCACAAGGATATAACTCCACGTTTACGATTAAGCCAGTTATTTTCTGTAATCAGTCTCTGGGGTGGAAAGGTTTCTTTATTTGAAAATGTTTTAATGGATCTTATGTCATACATGGATATTATATTAATTAATTACATGAAAGCAATGTGATCATTATCATCGCAAATACTCTGTCAAATCTTTACTCGGAATATACTTTTTTTGTGCCTTACTGTGTGCCCGTCTTGTTCGATTGCTCTTTAATGTGTAAAGTTACTCTTGTTTGTATATATTCTTGCATTCGTCTAATAAAAAAAAAGTACTTGTACTCTGTGAAGTGTTCCCTGCTCACATACATCCTGTATAAAATAATAAAACAACATGACATTGTTTTAATTTACATTATCATCCCTGAGTGAGGAAGATCTGTTTAGATTAAGTATTTGAGATTAATACATCAAATTGTCCATAATAATTCCACGCTGTTGACAGTGCCATTGAAACAGACTGCAGCTGAAGTTCTTTTACTTTCTAAGTGAAGCTTCTGCTCTGCAAACACGGAAGTGTGATAAAAGGCCTATTTATTTATTTTTAAATGATGCTGCATCCAAGCCCCTAGGTGTAGTGTAAATCAAAGATGACACAAAGACAAAAGTTACTGAGTGCACCTTCAACACATATAATGTTTAAATCTTCTGGCCATACTTTTGAAACAGTAATTTAACGTTTATGAACTGGCCCCATTTAGAAGAATCAGAATTAGATTTATGCTTGCACATACAAGGAAATTGTCTTGGTGACAGAAGCTTCCAGTCCACAAACAATACAGCAGCAAGACAGAATTGAAAGTAAAGTCAAATAAAAAGTGAATTAAAAAAATAAGGATATATAGAAATACACAATAGGACTAATATATATATATATATATATATATAAATAAATATATATATATATATATATATATATATATATATATATATATATATATATATACACACACACACACACACACATATACACTACCGTTCAAAAGTTTGGGGTCACATTGAAATGTCCTTATTTTTGAAGGAAAAGCACTGTACTTTTCAATGAAGACAACTTTAAACTAGTCTTAACTTTGAAGAAATACACTCTATACATTGCTAATGTGGTAAATGACTATTCTAGCTGCAAATGTCTGGTTTTTGGTGCAATATGTACATAGGTGTATAGAGGCCCATTTCCAGCAACTATCACTCCAGTGTTCTAATGGTACAATGTGTTTGCTCATTGGCTCAGAAGGCTAATTGATGATTAGAAAACCCTTGTGCAATCATGTTCACACATCTGAAAACAGTTTAGGTCGTTACAGAAGCTACAAAACTGACCTTCCTTTGAGCAGATTGAGTTTCTGGAGCATCACATTTGTGGGGTCAATTAAACGCTCAAAATGGCCAGAAAAAGAGAACTTTCATCTGAAACTCGACAGTCTATTCTTGTCCTTAGAAATGAAGGCTATTCCATGCGAGACATTGCTAAGAAATTGAAGATTTCCTACAACGGTGTGTACTACTCCCTTCAGAGGACAGCACAAACAGGCTCTAACCAGAGTAGAAAAAGAAGTGGGAGGCTGCGTTACACAACTGAGCAAGAAGATAAGTACATTAGAGTCTCTAGTTTGAGAAACAGACGCCTCACAGGTCCCCAACTGGCATCTTCATTAAATAGTACCTGCAAAACACCAGTGAAGAGGCGGCTGCGGGATTCTAGGCTTCAGGGCAGAGTGGCAAAGAAAAAGCCATATCTGAGACTGGCCAATAAAAGAAAAAGATTAAGATGGGCAAAAGAACACAGACATTGGACAGAGGAAGACTGGAAAAAAGTGTTGTGGACAGATGAATCCAAGTTTGAGGTGTTTGGATCACAAAGAAGAACGTTTGTGAGACGCAGAACAAATGAAAAGATGCTGGAAGAATGCCTGACGCCATCTGTTAAGCATGGTGGAGGTAATATAATGGTCTGGGGTTGCTTTGGTGCTGGTAAGGTGGGAGATTTGTACAGGGTAAAAGGGATTCTGAATAAGGAAGGCTATCACTCCATTTTGCAACGCCATGCCATACCCAGTGGACAGCGCTTGATTGGAGCCAATTTCATCCTACAACAGGACAATGACCCTAAACACACCCTCAAATTGTGCAAGAACTATTTAGAGCAGAAGCAGGCAGCTGGTATTCTATCGGTAATGGAGTGGCCAGCGCAGTCACCAGATCTGAACCCCATTGAGCTGTTGTGGGAGCAGCTTGACCGTATGGTACGCAAGAAGTGCCCATCCAACCAATCCAACTTGTGGGAGCTGCTTCTGGAAGCGTGGGGTGCAATTTCTCCAGATTACCTCAACAAATTAACAGCTAGAATGCCAAAGGTCTGCAATGCTGTAATTGCTGCAAATGGAGGATTCTTTGACGAAAGCAAAGTTTGATGTAAAAAAAATCTTATTTCAAATACAAATCATTATTTCTAACCTTGTCAATGTCTTGACTCTATTTTCTATTCATTTCACAACGTATGGTGGTGAATAAGTGTGACTTTTCAGGAAAACACAAAATTGTTTGGGTGACCCCAAACTTTTGAACGGTAGTGTACGTATCTACAATATACAAATACAATCTGTTATATTCAGTGCAAGGGAATGTAACAGCAGAAAAGGTGCGGTATGTTGGATAAATATAAATAGATTAAACTGTGTATTGCACATAATTATTGCTGAGTGGGGCAGTTTTAACTGTTCATGAGATGGATAGCCTGAGGGAAAAAACTGTTCCTGTGTCTGACGGTTCTGGTGCTCAGAGCTCTGAAGCGTCGGCCAGAAGGCAACAGTTCAAAAAGGTAGAGGGATGGGTGAGTAATTTTTCCAGCCTTTTTCCTCACTCTGGAAGTTTACAGTTCTTGAAGGGAGGGCAGGAGTAACCAATAATCCTCTCAGCAGTCCGGACTATCCTTTGTAGTCTTCTGATGTCTGATTTCATAGCTGAACCAGACCAGACAGTGATTGAAGTGCAGAGGACAGACTCAATGTCTGCTGAGTAGAACTGTTTCAGCAGCACCTGTGGCAGGTTGAACTTCCTCAGCTGGCGAAGGAAGTACAACCTCTGCTGGGCCTTTTTCACAATGGAGTCAATGTGCGTCTCCCACTTCAGGTCCTGTGAGATGGTAGTGCCCAGGATCCTGAATGACTCCACTGCTGCCACAGTGCTGTTTAGAATGGTGAGGGGGTCAGTGTTGGGGTGTTCCTCCTAAAGTCCACAATCATCTCCACCGTTTTTAATGTGTTGAGCTGCAGGATGTTTTGACTACACCAGTGAGCCAGCAGTTCAACCTCCCTTCTGTATACAGACTCATTGTCATCACGGATGAGGCCAATGACAGTGGTGTCATCTGCAAATTAAGGAGCTTGACAGAGGGGTCCTTGGTGGTGCAGTCATTGGTGTAGAGGGAGAGTAGTAGTGGGGAGAGCACACATCCCTGGGGGGCACCAGTGCTGATGGTACAGGTGCTGGAACTGTCTCACTAGCTGCTGCCTGTCCGTCAGAAAGCTGGTGATCTACTGACAGGTAGAAGTGGGAACAGAGAGTTGGTGTAATTTAGTCTGGAGAATAGTTGGGATGATGGTGTTGAAAGCCGAACTGAAGTCCACAAAAAAGATCTTTGCGTATGTCCCCGGTCTGTCCAGATGTTGCAGGACATGATGCAATCCCATGTTGACTGCATCATCCACAGACCTTTTTGCTTGATAAGCAAATTGAAGGGGATCCAGAAAGGGTCCAGTGATGTCCTTCAGGTGGACCAACACCAGTCTTTCAAATAATTTCATGACCACAGATGTCAGAGCGACAGGTCTACAGTCATTAAGTCCTGTGTAACTTCCTGTTAAATCCTGGTTACTTCCATTGTAAACACTGAAAAAAAGTGTATCATTAGATCAAAGTAAACATTTTGTGTCAACTTGTTACATCTAATTACTTTACTTTTTATCAACTTAAAATTTTTACTTTGAAGAGAATTAACAATCCATTACTTAGCCAAAGCAAAAAGTATCTTTGAATCAAATGAAGTTTTTAAGTTTAATGAAATCTCAAATTATACTTTGTCTCAATGTTTTCTCTTTGTATTAACTTAATTATTTTACATCTAACCAAATATCCAAACAAATACAATTTAAAATATTAATGTAATATAAAGAAATGTATTTACTTTCAGAATGTGTAATTTTATCATCTAAGAAAAATGACTTCAAGCATCAAACTTTTGACAATTTATTTTGTCATAATACAAAATTTTGTACAATGTGTACAGTATCCTCATACAAATACACACTGTCTAACAATGTAAACATCATAAACTTGACAATTTTTGTCATAAAACATTTCTACAATGTGTATAGTATTGTTTTAGTATCCATACACATAGACACATTGGATACAATGTAAATTCACCATAAGAAACCGTTATGGTTTCGAAGAGAAACATGCAATCTTTCCATTAACAGTCACTTAGAACTGACTACACAATCAAACCTTTAGAATTCTTCTGAAGTTAAAACAAGTTTGGCCCAAAAACTGGTTTAAAATGGGCAGTGTAAAACCAAACACTTAACCAAATTAGCCAATGGTAGAAAGAAAAAAAAAAAAGTATTTTCACCTTCATGGAATAGTTTACCCAAAAATGAAACTTCTCTCATAATTATCATAAAATATCTCTGAACCAAATTTAATTAAAGTTAAATACTTGAATAGCTTAAGGATAAGTAAACAACTTAAGAATTTTCATTTTTGGGTAAACTATTTAACTAACCCTAGATAAAACAAATCCGGTTTAGTAAACAATAGTATAGTTAAATTTGTATAAAAGGCTTTATACAGTCCAACATCTTACCATCAGCAGAACATTGTGACAGGGTCAAAGGAAACATTTTACTCCTGCAGCTTTGAAGAGAGGTTCTGCACCCTTCGGCTCATCTGCTTACTCTCTATGTCCATGATTATCTTCTGAAAGGCCTCAAAGGTATATTTGAGTCCTTCAGGATATTTTAAGTTCAGTGCATAAATGAGTCCAAACATCATGGCACAGGCACATGCAACAGAAGGCAACTCCTTTAGTACTTCCACACCTTCAATGACAATGGAAATGTCCAGTGCACGACTCAGAGCATCACTTTCGTGGATCACAAAAAAATGCCATAGTGGTCTTTTCAAATTCTCTCTCCGCTTCCTCCTGCTGGTCAGCCTAAAAACATACAAGAACAGATAGTAATTGAGGGACTGTGGAAGAAAAGAAAAAAACCCCTTCATCTGAAAATTTATTACAAAATTTTGTTAGCTGTCCTACTATGAAGGTCAGTGTCCTACTATGAAGGTCCCATGTGTTGACCATAGTAGACAGAGACATATTTGTTGAGTGCAGTACCACAATGGCCAATCAGAGGCATTTATCAATCTACTCAACAGTGTTCAAAATGCATTTTTGTGTAAACCAACTCCTATTAAAGTAGTAATTCACAATCAAAATTCTGTCATCATTTAAATTTCTCTTGTCATTTCAAACCTGTATGAGTCCTCTGCAGAATTTTGAACAATGTTGGTAACAGCACAGCTCCCATTCACTATTATTGTATGGACACAAAACCAATGCAAGTGAATGGGGGGCTCTTAACAACATTCTTCAAAATATATTCTTTTGTGTTCTGTGGAAGAAAGTCACACAGGCTGATGTGTAAATGATAACACAATTACTTGAACTACTTTAAAGCAATACATCACTACCAAATAAAAATTTCCCCACGTTTTACTCACCCTCAAGGCTTGAGAAGACATTTGTTAAGACCACAGAGCTGTGTCAAGCAGTTTTTTAATCAATGGATGCACTATTTGAAGCTTCAAAAAGTCAACAATTCACTCCCATTCTACCGCTTGGAAGTAAAATGATACGTAGGATTATAACTTTGCCTGTTTTGTTCTTCAAGAATATACAGGTGCATCTCAATAAATTAGAATGTCGTGAAAAGTATTTTTTTTTTTCTTGTAAGTTATTTCAAACAGTGAAACTTTCATATATTTTAGATTAATTGCATGTAAAGTAAAAAATGTCAAAAGTTTTTTTGTTTTAATTTTGATGATTAGAACTTACAGCTCATGAAAGTAAAAAATCAGTATCTCAAAATATTAGAATATTTACATTTGAGTTTCAGTTAATGACCATCCCTACGGTATAAATTCCGGGTATCTCCACAATAATGGAGAAGACTGCTGACTTGGCAATGATCCAGAAGTCGAACATTGACACCCTCCACAAAGAGGGTAAGTCACAGAGGGTCATTACTGAAAGGTGTGGCAATTTACAGAATGCTATATCAAAGCATATTAAATGCAAAGTTGACTGGAAGGAAGAATTTAAATAGGAAAAAGTGCACAAGCAACAGGGATGACTTCAAGCTTGAGAATACGGTCAAGCAAAGCTGATTCAAACACTTGTAAGAGCTTAACAAGGAGTAGACTGAAGCTGGAGTCAGTGCTCAGACGTTTTCAGGAAAAGGGCTACCAAGCCACTTCTGAACCAGAGACAACGTCAGAAGCGTCTTACCTGGGCTGTGGAGAAAAATAAGTGGACTGTTGCTCAGTGGTCCAAAGTCCTCTTTTCAGATGAAAGTAAATTTTGCTTTCATTTGGAAATCAAGGAGGAAGAGCAGAGAGGCACAGAATCCATGTGCTTGAAGTCGAGTGTGAAGTTTCCACAGTCAGTGATGATTTCGGCTGCCATGCCATCTGCTGGTGTTGGTCCACTGTATTTTCTGAAGTCCACAGTCAACGCAGCCATCTACCAGGACATTTTAGAGCACTTCATGATTCCTTCTGCTAACAAGCTTTTTGGAGATGCTGATTTCATTTTCCGGCAGAACTTGGCACCTGCCCACACTGCCAAAGGTACCAAAAGCTGGTTCAGTGACCATGGTATTACTGTGCTTGATTGGCCAGCAAACTCGCCTGACCTGAACCCCATAGAGAATCTATGGGATATTGTCAAGAGAAAGATGAGACACCAGACCCAACAATGCAGATGACCTGAAGGCTGCTATCAAAGAAACCTGGGCTTCCATACCACCTCAGCAGTGCCACAAACTGATCACCACCATGCCACGCCGAATTGAGGCAGTAATTAAAGCAAAAGGAGCCCCTACCAAGTATTGAGTACATATACAGTAAATGAACATACTTTCCAGAAGGCAAACAATTCACTAAAAATGATTTTTTTTTTTTTTTATTATTGGTCTTATGAAGTATTCTAATTTGTTGAGATAGTGAATTGGTGGTTTTTTGTTAAATGTGAGCCTAAATCATCACACTTAAAAGAACATCAGTCTTTGTGCACTGAATTTTTTTAATACATGAGTTTCACAATCTAAGTTGAATTAATGAAATAAATGAACTTTTCCACAACATTCTAATTTATTGAGATGCACCTGTAACCATATTCAGTTATGATGCCTTGAGGGCGAGTAAAACATGGGGAAATATTGACTTGGTAGTGAAATATAACTTTAAGGCAAACATGGTTGGAGAAAATTTCAGTAGTTTGCATTGTCTACATTACCTGGTATTCTTTGATCAGACAGCTTGCATCTTCACCAAGGTACATGATCAGGCACTTCAGCAGGCACTCTCTTCTGATGTCTATGTCCAGACTCAACAAAATGTTCAAGATGTATTGTTTTTATTAGACCAAAACACTACTAAATTGATTGCCACAAGCAATTTTGTTCGCATGCAACCAATACCTGATCCATAACTTTAATAGTATCCTTAGTTTTTTCACGGAGGACACCACCTTTGCTCCTAATAACCTGGAGAAGCTGAGAGCTCTGTCTGTCCAAAGAGGCCATAAATCTTGATTGTAAAGGTAAGGTCGTGATGCGAAAAAATTCGGCATTAAGCTGTAAGAAAGAGAAACAGAAAATAGACTTCTGAAAAAAATGATTTTACTTTGAGAACTAGTTGTAAAAATACATAGACACACAAAGCATTAAACAACAAAAGGTATAATTAGGGCATCTAAAACATTTTCAAAAACACTACATACTAAAATACCATTGTAAAAACTATGGTAAATTCAGGATTAGTCACTTCCATTTTAACATTTTTCAATACAAATAAATGCTTTTACCTCCTCTTGTTGAAACAGAGCTGGCCATCTTTCTTGCAGTTCTTGAACACTAGGTTGGTTTTCCACAATCTCTTGTCTGCGTAAGGCAAACGTCTTTGTCATTTTTTCTCTGATTGTCAATGCATTGTTTCTTTTCTTCACTTCCTTTACAAGTGCCAGGCGCTTAATTTCAAGGTTTGCTGATGTCTCTCCAGCAGGTAGGTATGGGATATGATTGGCCTCACCACGTTTAGGTCGTTTAACATTTTTTGCTGGAAAAGCATGGTCTGAGGCTTTGGTTTTCAGAGAATTTACCAAATACTCAGGGCATCCAAGACCTTTCAACTGTGTGCGTAGGTTTCCCATCTTCATTTTAAGTCTCTGTGTCCACCCATAGCACCCATTGAAGGATCCTTTTTCTGCTAAGCAAGGGTGTTTCTTGATAATTGCCTCTGAAACTTCATAGAAGTTTGCACTGCTGGGATAAGATTAATACTTGTATATCTCATCACAAACCTTCTCCAGAATATCAGACTTCATCTTTGGAGTGACAGTCAGCCTTGTTCCGTTAGCCTTAAAAAGAGAATTTCCTCTCTCTAATTGGAGTTCAGTGTCATAAGAAAAGCGTGGAATATTAAATTCTCTTGGCCACGGTTGATTTTTTGTAGAAACTGTTTCTAAGCCAGGGGGTGAGAGGATGATTGTATCATCAGTGTCGACAGAGCCAACGGAGGACAGAGCATCATCATTAGTCTGGGTTCCATCATTTGTTTGAGCAGTGAGTGAGTCTTCGTCTGGCAACGGGATAATCTTTAGAGTGCCAAGACTCTGAAGTTCTCCAGTGTTCGTTAAATTTACAAATACATCCCCAAAATCTTTGTCCTGATACTGTAGTCTGAATCTACAATTTAATCCAAAAGCTTCCCTCACTTTTTCACTGAGCTCATCCACTGATTCAGGAATCCCATCTGGCAGAAGCAACTTTCTTGAATCATCTTGACCCACAATCATCAAAAGCTTGCCAGGTCTTCTTCCTGACATGCTAACAGATTCTGGGAAAAGAAAATAAATAAGATTAGATACAGTACAAGTAATAGATAATTGCTAGACATTTACATGTTCACTACATCTTGTGCACTTTTCTTAGAATTTATAAACAATTCTAACCTCAAACATGTATATATCTCTTCAGAACCACCATGCGTCTCCCCCCAATTGTGTACTGAACAAGTGGATATGGGTCTGTAAGGTCATGGTGCTCTAAAAGTTCAATTTTCTTGTCAGATGACTGGACCAAGACATAGGCTCTATAATGTTCAGTATACCATGCATTAAGTCTTCTGACAATGAACAGTGGTTTGTCCTGCAACACAATAATGTGCACAATTTCGCCAAACTCTGGAAGTCCAGAACATTCTCCATGAACAATGATCATACTTTCTCTGTAGGTGAAGCCTTTAAATGTTACTTCCTTGGACAAGCACACAACATCCAGATTCGGGTGTTTTTGTTGTACAGTCCGTGATATGTCTTCATTCAGAACATCAATGGGAATATTAGAAACATGTGATACTTCCAATCTTGGTGTAAGAGAGCTGCACTGATACAGATGATATGCCATATGAAACTGATGTCTTTGTGACAATGACAGGAGCACATTCTTGAAGCAGTTGGTGTGACGCACAACTCTTTTAAAGAAGCTATGCTTAGCCTCAAATCGCATTGTCCACAGAGCAACCAGAGGGCCAAATTTCTCAATTAGCTCAGGATAATTCATCTGATTCATTGTCATCTTCTTCAGAAACAATAGGGACTGATCTTTCACAGACAATAATGCCAGGCTTTAAGTCCTCTTCAGAGAATGATTTGTGTTTTCTTGCCTTGTGTGTTCTAAATGATCCATAAATATTGGTTTTGTATGAGCACCCACTAAAAACACAAGGAACCGTTTCATTATTTTTCAGGTGCTGCCCAATGTGATGGAAGTAGTCTTTAAACGATGACGTGTGTTTGTATTCACAAAGCAAGCATTTATAAGTTGTCAATGCATCTTTTTGAGGGGGATGCTGAGGATGCCTCCTTGACACATGGCTCTTCAGAGAACTCCAAGTTTTAAATGAACAAGGACAGTCTGAATAAACATAAGGATAAGGATGACGACGTCCAAAATTCCGATGTTCAAGCTTAAAATGCTTGAGAAGCTCAGAACGCTTGACTTTGGAGACACCACAATCTTTGCATTTCCACATTGAGTTACTTGCCAACGAGAATGGTGAGGTAGAGCATAGGAGAAGGAAGATTTACAAACCTGACCCTCCAAAGCAATAATTAAAAGGACCTGTCCTAATTGTTGTTCAGCAGTACCCTATCCTATAAAAGACAAAGAGAAATAACAAACAGGCTCACATAAAAGTAAACAGACGACTTCTTTACCAGGTATGCTGGTCGACGCGATACGTTAAAATAGGTGTTTAGGCACGTCACTAAAGACGTGTTTGGGCCTTCATGTAAAGCTAATGTTAAGTGTTAACATTAATCATAAATAAAGTAAGCAGAGCGAATACCTTGCGAACGCGAGCTTAATACTAAATCAATAAAAATCATCATAATAATAAAGCTTCATGACAACGTTAAGTCCATAAAGCGTCTGAAGCGTGCATGTACTTTATACATGGCGCCACCATGTACATGCCGCGATGGCGCCGTACAGTATCGCACTCCAGCATACCCGAAACAGTCTTTATACTACGTTTCAATATCAATTCATTTCACCTCAAGCACTTTACTTGTATTATTATTATTTTTTTCCACTCGGTTTAACATCGTGATGAGGGAAACTTGTAAACCTTTTAGCGGAGTTAGAGCCGTCAAACTAGTAATACTAACCATATGTAAAACAACAGTACAACATAATATTTTATGAAATCATATATGTATAACTGGGCTTGACATTAACTTTTTTGCTCACCAGCCACTGTGGCTAGTGGTTTTCTAAAGTTACTAACCACTCAGCATTTTCACTGGCCAAAATTGTTTGGTTGGGAAATGTGTTGTTGGCTATATGTAAATGACCACTGTATAACAGGACAGGTCATCAAATAGGCCTTTTTAGCTCTGATATGGTTGTGTGTAAAGCTCCTTAAATCTAGATGGAGAAAACCGTTGCTTGTCTGAATTTTTTTTTTTTTTTTTGTTGGTGTAAATATAATTTATTCTCAAGCAATATTCTCATCAGTGTTCTATCAGCTATGACATATTTAAATGTAGCATATTTTGTGTATGAGCCCCAAAAATCAACAAAAATCCAAAAGGTGTGCGTCATACCTCACACCTAGATGAACACTTTGCAGTTGGTTTGGTGACTGGAAGTCATTCTCTTCAAATGCTATTGAAGTTAGAAACGTGTATACCAATGTCGTATTTAACTTTAGAGACGGTCCCTAAATGCGAATATCGAATGTCCAACGTCAAGCCAACTTTATGGCAGACCCATCAGATGCGTTATATATGCGCTATATGTTTGAAACTATATTCGCAGCTCAAATAGAACAAAAACAGTCAATCACTGTATGATGAATGAATCTCCTATGTAGGCTACATCGCTCGTACATCTCTGCTTTGAGTGCAGATTTCAGTGAGTGAGAGCGCGCTCTGAACAAAACTCCCGCGTTTCAGCGATGACTAATCTGAACGCCTTCTGATTATTAGACATTGCATTCATAAACTCAAAAGAATCGCGTGTGTTTGTTCTAATGCGCAGCGCGATTATCGTATAAGAAAAATTACCTTTTGAGAAAAATCAATCCGCCTTTTGGCTAGTGGGAGTAACTGTGTTACACGCCACAGCTGAAACACACCCGCGAATGGCGGGTATTAATGTCAAGCCCTGATGTATAATGTTAATAATACGCCCAAACGTATGTTTAAAATTACTTACCAATTTTCTTGATTCCCGCTTTCCCACGCCGAGTTCATCCACGCGGTGTAACAAGATGGCGGAAAACTGAACGTCCTCAGGCACGACCACGGATGACGTTAGAAATCACGTGACAATGGAAACTAATATTTTTACTTTAATTTAAAGAAATGTATTTACTTTACACTAACAAGACTTTTAATTTAAATCAACCAACACATTTTACGTAACACTGATGGCTAGACAGAAAATTAAATGTTTTGAGTTACATCAAGTATAAAAACTTCTTTAGAGTAATGACATGACTTGAGCACTTTTTTCAGTTAAGGAATATTTCAGGTTCAAAACAAGTGAAGCTAAATTGACAGCATTTTTTGAATAAAGTTGATTCCTATAAAAATTTTATGTTTAATTTTATGAAAGCACTTACAATAATGTTAAAATGTGTGTATTATTTTCATTCACTTCCATTGTAGTGCCTCACTAGAACTCAGATTTGTCTTTTTTTCCTTTTTTTTTTTAAGAAAAGGTGCAACAAGTTGAATATTTGTGGTAATTAACATGATGCCACAAATGCTGTCAAAGCTGGGACATTCCTTTAAAATATAAATTACTGACACAAACACCGATCATATTTGATCATTTTTTTATTTATATTATTCATATCTTAAAATCATTTTGTTTTACAGTAAATATTCAGATCATTTTCTGCATGGTGGTCATCATGTCATCTTATCTAGCATTTATTGAAAATTTGCCTTTTTTTTTTGGTTTTTAAATAATACAATATTTATTTATTTAAGTAAACTATGTTGATGACCTTCAGGTGCAAACGAGCAATGAAAAAGAAGCAAAATTCCTACAGTATATTCCATTATGGAGTTATTCTTCAGTTTATTTTGGCTTCTACAGACAATTTAAATATTCAACAAAAATAGAATTAAAAAAAAGTTTTGTTTGATCAGTTTAAAATTGTCTTTTGAATCCATTTGGCAAATCACTTCAAAAGTTACAATCTTTTCTTCATTAAATCTGTCTTCATTACTTTCACATAGGTGCAATATTAAATAAAGTGTCTTTGGCTTTACAGATGTACCCCGTGTCTCAATCAGCTCCCTAGCTCTCTATGTTGTGAATCAGTAGATGGATTCCAAATGGAAGTGAGCATGCCTATGCCCTACTCCCTCCGAAGGGCTAAGACCATGAAGTGGGAACTCTGGAGTGAAACTTTACCATGATGACGCACTGTAGCTGTTCTAAAAACAGGAATCTCTTATTTATTGCTGTTAATTTGTTGTTACAACTGGTAATTATTAGTGAAAGACATTACAAACAGCATATCTTTTAAAGAGAAAATAAGGCTGTCACTCTAGTTTTACACTTGTGATCATAATCTAACGATTTGAGATACTTCAGATGACATGACGATGAAGGGGAATATAGTGAGCAAGGATGCTCCTGGGTTTTTACAGTGCCTAGTGGGATTTTTTAGGGAGTGAACATTTCAGTGGACTGGAACGATTTTGCGATTGAGATAGCCCAAAAAATGTCAGACTGACTGATCAGTGCCCTGACTACTGAACTATGGAGCTGATTGAGACACACCCATAGTCTTATTTTGAATGTCCCTGTGGAAAGTTGGTCATCTGGATGTTGCCCCCTTGTAGTCCTGGATTGTAGTAGCCAAATCCATCAAACTTCAAGTCCAGTGGCTCACTGTTATCCAGCCTGAGAACTATAATAGGAAGTGACAAAACAAAATAAATAAATAAATAAAGAGCATAGGAGTGAATATGTATGTTCATGTAGAAGCCCTCACGTGCATTCAAATAGATCATGGTTCAAAGCGATGCAATTCTGTGATAGAGTTGAAAATAATAACACAGAAGAGTTTTGTATCACCTGGATCAGGTGACATCTCCTCCACCAGTTGTCTGTGAGAGAAGTCTCTTCTGTTCCTTTGGTTTATGATGATAAATGCTGCCAAGGCAATGACCCCCACAACAATTCCAATGCCCAACACGATAGCCCATCCCTGTCCTTTCTTTTCCTTTTGCTCTGTAACATCTGAGAAGAAACCTGTAAAGATATATTTTAAGTTTATTTAAACAATGATTGCAACAAACAAAATATACACTTAAATAAAAAAAAAAAACTAAAACCAGTACATTTAATTACCTCTGTGAAGTTGGTACCCAATATAATTAAATAATCTCCAAAACTATCCCATTCGCTTGTGCTGCATTTGTGCTGATTTGTGCCTCTAAAACAATCGTTTGTGCTGGTTTGGTGTTTGAGATATTAGACATTCTTTTTTTGGCTGTGTGATGTCATTTATTTAAATCATTAAAAGCAAAACTTCACCAAATGTATTAATAGAGATTGATAAAATCTTAATTAAACAGCACAAGAGAGAATATTCTTCTTTTGGTAAATCTTATGTTGTTCAGAATTTAAAATGAAGATTTTAAACTGAGCAATAATTGTGGTTGAAATTGTGGACCTTGATCTTTTGTCCTGAATTAAATCACACCAACACCATCAAAGGTGACTCATGGTTAAATTGCTTATTTAAAGCCAGTCGTTTCCCCTCCAGTTCATTAATATAATCAAAACAGTCCATCCTTACAAAAAGCGAGAGTTCATTGCAAATTTGCCACTGATAATTTTCACATGCAAATGAGCTTTGCAGCAAACTTCTGGCAAACATTTGTGGCAAATCACAAGCTCATTTCCATGTCGAATTAATGAGCTGCAAATTTGCGGCAAGTTTGCAGCTAGTTTATATATTTTGTAAGGGCAAGCAGGAAACTTTACACATAATCTGAATATTCATAGAAAAGTAAACCTGAATATGTAAACATAACCTCACTTTAGGTCATGTTTGATGTCTTGGATGTATTTGGATACAGAGCGATCGAAATGACTTTTTACTAAAAAATATTGTTGGAATTGTTTTCCAGCAATGCCAGGTTTTCTATGCCACATTGCTCCACATCTGACCTCAAAAGGAGAGCCTCTCAATATCTGCTGGGTGAACACTACTCTTATTGTGAGGAAAGGTGGGGTGTCGGTAACTAGAAACTCTGGCACAGAGCAGAGGACAAACAAAGCCCGAAACCCAATCCAACACAGAAGAACAGTGGCAAATATGGCTTTTATAACTGAATGGAGAAGCTGAGAATGTGGGTTAGCTTGAGGTGGTGAAAATAAAAAAAAATTGAGCTTTGGAACTATATGTGAACTACTTTCATGGTAAAAATGTTTGGCTTTTAATCTAACCAAATCTATTGCTTATGATTTTATGAACATTTTCTCTACTTAACACCAACATAAAAAAGGGCATTCAAAACTCCTTTTAAAGTACCAATTATGTGACCAATGATGTTATAATGTTTTTTTTTTAAAAAACAATTAAAATAATCCTCATTTGAGTGCAGCAATCTTATCATAATCTTATTATATGCTGTGTATCTAACCTCTTTCGGAATTCCCCCTGGAGTCAAAAGGTCCAGTCAGGTTTGTGTCTGTATTATCACTGTCCAGGGCAGCAGTTGTGATATCCTCTGGAACATCTGGTTGAATCATTGGCTTTGTGGTTTTGTATACTGGTGGTTCAGATGGCCTCACTGTAGTTCTTTCTTTCCCATCTGTTGTTGTGGATGTCGGACTCTTAGTAGTGCTGTTGGCAGGTTCTGCCTCTGGGAGCAAACTCTGAGAACCTGGTTCATCAAGGCTGCTCTGTGTTGTGGTAGAGTATGGATTTGAACTTGGATATGTGTTGTTAGGATCAGTTTCATTCATCTGCTCAGACTCTGATGTGGAAGTATTTAAGGCATCCAACTCGTTCTGTATTTCATAGGATTCTGCCGATATATCTAAAAGTTCGAAACTTGAATTAAGTGGGATCATAAGAGGTGGTGTTGTAGCAATAGGTCCGTAAGAAGTAACTTCCACTGCATCAGTAACAGGCAGCCCTTGTGTTGCTGCAGGTATCTGTTCTATCTTTGAGGACCTCTGTTCCAGTTGTCCACTTCCACTATATAACAAGTAGCCAAATGATTGTCCTTTTTCTGTACTGCTCTCGCTATTTGTGGGTTCTGTCTGTGTAGCCTCATTGATTTGTGGGTCACCCTCACTCCCTTCCATTGGTACTTCAGCTATTACCTCACTAGATGGCTGTTCTCCATAGTCACCCTCAAGAATTGTTTCATTACTTCTTTTCCATTCATCGGGTATCTGGGTGGACACTTGTTGGAAGTTCTGAAGTATCAGCAGGAATGTGAGTGTGAGTGTGATGCCAAGTGGCCACTTCATGTCTGGTTTCACTACCTGCCAAAAGAAGACATATTATACGAGTATAAAGGGAATGTGCATATCACAGGAGATACTGTGGTCTCAATTAGGACAAAACACTCAACTAGCCACGTGATGGTATTCAGTAATACGGTAAATCACGGTAATTAATATGCACGATTTTGTTATCGTGGGTATTTCAAAATACTGTATACAATTCTAGATAACTGTGATAATACCCTATACCGTGATAAAAGCTTCAGCAATTATCGTGATGTAATCATTTTATATCGTCACATGCCTACTCTCAACACAAACAACCAAAGCAACCCTTATTAAAATTGAAAGTTCATGGGAAATTTGCCGCAAACTTGCCGGAAATTCACCACTGATCATTTTGCAAATGCAAATGAGCTTTGCGAATAACCTGCGGCATATTGTCCATTGTTGCCAAAGGTTTGCCGGAGGTTCACCACTACCAGTGAAGAGCTGCAAACATCTGGCAAACATTCGGTGAATCAAAATCTATTTTGCATGTGAAAATAACAAGCCGCAAATTTGCGGCAAGTTTACATTTTTTTGTCAAGACAAATTTTTTGCCAAAATGATTGTTCCGTTCTGTTAGCTTTGGGGACACATAATCTGAATATTCATAAATTTACTTTTAGCAGATACTCATACTGTACTCACTCATTTTGTCCAATAAAATGCTCTCCAAATCAAGAATGTCCCTTCCCCAAATACCACATACTTCTGACAAGTAGTAGCAAGAAGCTAGCCATGTTCATGGCTTTCATGTCAACTAAAACCTATTGGAAAGGACAGCCCTTCTGTAACGATCCACACCGTCTTTGGCTTGTGTACCTTTTTATTTAAGTTTTTGGCACTTTTTATGTTCCACATTGTTCTTTGTTTATGCACTCTAAGTTTTGGCACCTTTTATGTTCCGTATTGCCTTCTGTTTTAAGCACTCTTATTTTGAAGTTTTGTCATGTCCTGTTTTCCCTCCTTGTCCATGTGTCTGGTCCTCATTGGTTTATTGTTTGATTACTTTATTATCAGTTCTAGTTTAGTCATTGGTTTTAGTTAATTGCCCTTTTACCTTGTTATGAGTTCTGTTTGTCCATTGGTCTATGTTTTCCCTTGTTTTGTATTTAAGCCCTGATGTTTCACCTTGTCCTCTGTTGGTCGTTGTTTAATGTTATTGCTAATGTTAATGTTGGATGCTCTGTTCTTGAATCCTGCCTTGTTCCTGCCTGTGCCCTCCTTGCAAGACCCCCGTGTTGTTCTCTTGTGTTCTTCTCTTTATTTTTCCCCTCGTGGACGTTTCATTTGTTCCTGCATTTATACTTCCCTTTACTTTGCGAACTTCAATAAAGCTGCATTTGGATCCTTACTCCCTCGTCTGCCCTCCTCATAACACCTTCTAAATGTGCTTGTCAAGCCAGTTCATATAGGGACTTCAGATGTGACAAAAGGTGTTTTACAGACATTGTTGTCAAATGCTACATGATCTTATTGTACAGCTGGTAGTTTAAAAATAGCCATGCTGATCTCGGGACTCTTAAATTAGTGTAAAATCCTGACATCTATCAAATTATAGCTCCCATATTAATCAATGTTCAGGGAAGCATAAACTACTGACCATCAAAACGAAAGTGTTCTTCAGTCTTTATTTCTCTGAAACTTCAGTTCAGCAACCCTTTGATTCACTCCCACAAGTGTTTTCACTGAGTCCTCTTAATGCAAGTGTAATGTACACCATTCAACCTTGTAACTGAGAATACAATATTCTGCATTCTGTGGTTGTGTTTACAAAGTACACACCCAAACTATATTTAGATACAAATTTGAGAGAAAATATGGCAATAAATACAATAAGTGTTTGGCTTTTACACAAACACATATACTAACACAATAAATGTTTTGGACTGAGAAGACTAAGAATGTAATGATCATGTCATTAATTGATACAGTATCTATATCTTATTTTGATGTATTGTGGGACGGACACGTCTTCACATACGTATGACTAATTAAGTAACCATTTTCATCTCATTGTCACTCCACAGCTATTCTTGTTTGGCCAGTTTATCTGCTATTATCCACCATTGTAATACACCAACAAAGCTCAAATAAAGAGTGTGATAATGTTACAGAAACAAGAGTGTAATAATGTGATGTTAAATGATGTGTCCCAGTATCTGACATGTCCTTTAAACCAGATGCTAATTGTTTGGGAAGTGTTGCTTTTTCTAATCTACATTTAATAAAAACATAGTACTATTTACATGTATATATTTGTTGATAAACTGTATTTGTATTCTTTAATTGTATTGATAATTTTAGTGGAATTCTGTATTGACATGAATTCTTTTTCTGTTTGTTTACATTCAGAATTCTGAGGCTATCTGAGAAGACTTTGTCAAAAATGGTCATTTTGTGTGCTAAAGATATCTAAGTACATATTCAAACATGTTCACCATATTAAATATTGCTCTCTCTCTCACACACACACACATCTAGTACTCTCTATCAGACAAATATTTTATGAATAATCCTTGAATGTGCCAAAACAGGTTACCCAGCATAGAATATGTGGCATGGTTTATGTCATCGTATGATGAAGCAGAGTGAAAGAAAACGTTAAAGTCAGTAAGGAAAAGTGAATACTAAGGTGAAATATATTTGGAAAGTTTTATGTTTCTTTGGATAAGATACAATTTTCCCAACATTTTATGAATTTAATAATTGTTTACTTTTGAGCATCAGGAGAAACTGACATTAATGTAACAATTTCATATTATCCTGTAACAGGCATGGTGTGCCATTTGTCCCAAAGGTTATTTATTATTTCTTTTGTGAAATTACTAAGTCTGTTGAGGCTCAAATAGTCTTCAGTTACACCACTAACATCTCATATCTGTTCCCCATTTTACAACAATACCAGACCAGCCATATTTTTAAACTTTACGCAATCCGCATCAGGTTTCTTTGTATTTAAGGTGAAAATTTTGAACCTACCCGAGTTCTGTCTGTTGAGCACAAGTGAGATGATCAAGGAAGGTTAAAATAGAATCGTTTGTGAGTTCAGAGAGTTTTCTTCCAGAGACAATAGTCATGGGGAGGTACCTGCCTCCCTTGTGGGTATCCGGGAACTGGCTTTACCTGAATTTGCACCTGCAAACCACACCTCTGCATCAAACTTATTTGATGCAAGCAACTAAACAATGGATGTGCGTCATCTAGAACAGGGGACTCCATTTGTGCCTCAGTCATACACACCTTCTCTGGTCCTGGAGGTGGGTTTTAAAGTAAGAGTGCTTTTGAGATCTTTGAACAACTGAAATTCCCAAAAAGGAAACAGCACCTGCAGTACTGGGCCTCAGAGCATTCCACTCATGCCCTGTATCCATGGCAACACAAAGGCAGTGCAGATCTGCTTTCCTCCTCCCCTTATCTTTGCAACATTATGCCGTGACAAAAGACATATTTTTACATGACGGATGACTATGTGCGTCATAAGGATGTCTTTTGTCATAGTGGGTTCATGTATTGCATTTTAACAGTGTTATTAAGAGATGATGGATCTGTCTTCACTGCTTTGTCTTCATAAAGACACTTATGGGTAGTGGGAAGGGAGTGTTTCTAATTGTTAATCATGGACATGCTTTTAGGTTACCTTTGAAAAACCTGTGAAATACCATTGGCCATAAGCCATTTAAACAAAAAAGTAACTTTGAAAATGTATTTTCCTACACTGTCCCAGCAGAGGGCAGAGTGTGCTATAAACTTCCATCGGTCTTGTATGTGGCAATAACATGATTATTCCTACAGTAACTGTTGTATGTTATACTATAACAAATCCCTTAGCTCCAGGGAATGAGGAAGCGAGAGACGGCGATTCAAACACTGGAAAACTTTTATTTAAACAAAAAACGTTTGCTTAGCATCAATAACTAAATCTTCCAACAAATCAAAGGTGGCAAACAAATAAACAGATTTTCAGCACGGCGAATGGCCAACACACAGACAGCTTGTCGACTGGGCTCTCTCTCCCCGTCTGGCGCTGTCTCCTCTCCTTAAATGCTCCTGTCACTCCTCAATGAAACACAAGACAGGTTTAACACCTGGTTAAACACAGCACAGGTTAAAATTATTCACCACTCATCTCCCCCGGCCCCACTCCCAACAGCACGGTGCTCGGCCATGACCCGCCTCCACAGATACCATTTAAATTGCTGTTTATTGTTGTAAGTTTTCACTTAGGTGCTAGCAAAGAGTTCTAAACAAAAGTTCTGGAGGAGCATGTTCATATAATTAAAAGTGCCGGGTAGATTACTTCTGAAATGTAATTGGGTACTGATTACAAATTACACAATTAGTTGTAATCTGTTACCTAATCTTTTAAATGACACTTTTTAGGTAATTTAATCAGATTAATTTTGGATTGCTCATTGCATATTTTAATTAAAATCCATTAATTTATTAAAGAACTCATTAACAAAAATTAATCATGAAAAAAAGTGCTTAATGAGTTATAAAATGCACGTCACTCAAGACAGACGGCAATGAGAACAAGCTTGTATTTTACATTTTAAAAGACTTGTTGTTTAGGAAATCAGGAATAGGGATTGGATTTTTTTATTATCCAGCTTTGAAATCAATAATGAGAGAATGTCTTTAGACATCATGTACGAATGTCTCTATAGATGTGTGATGTGTACCACCTTATAATTATTTTTGAAAAGATGTGGCCTTTTTTTTTTTTTGCAATCGTGACTCATGGGCCGAATTGCATTTGCATGGTGCAAAAGAACAAAGTTGCATGTGATTGGCACCTCTGAAATGTTTGTTTACAAAATGTGTGAAGAGTGTCAAGAATTATGGACAGGTGGATGAAGGATTGTTTGAAATCTTTTACTTTCTTTGCAGGGTGCAAAAACAAACAACTGGGCATTTAATTGTGCATTAATTTAGAAACGGAATTTAAAACAGAAACCAAATGCCCTGTGTGTATTTGTGGATTATATTATGCACTTTCTATGCAGTGTATCAATTTCGGGAGATGCGTGCATGATACGTAGCATAATAATTAAAATACTTTATACTTTAAATAACATATACAGATGTAAAAATATAGTTTACATGTAGATCCTCCAAATGCTTCTTAAGATTGGATGTGAAGTCTTGTTCAATGGATATACATTTTGCAAAGCATAGACTGCATTGCTCAGATGTTTTCCCCTGTCTCTCTTTGAAAGTCAAGTTATTTTGGTTTGTGGTCAAATGAAGAATAGGACTGCACCTTCTTTAATGTATGTAGTTCTACCTGTTTTTTTTTTTTTTTAAGGTTCTGGCTCAGACTGCTCTTTTAAAATTTAGAAGCATAATCAGTAAACAACACACAAATTATTGTTTTTGGCTGATTGTTGATGTAATCTTTTAATCCAAAAAATTTAACCATAATTTTATTACACACACTATAAAATGTAATTGTTTCGAGGAGGAGGGCATGGTCAGCCCATGAGTGTGCTCGGCCAGCGCTGAGTCAACTGATCAGTGGGAGAGCAAGATTAAGGGGAGCTGGACGCCAGATCGAGAGAGAGAGAGAGAGAGAGAGAGAAAGAGAGACATGCGGCCGCTGCGTGAGTGTGTGTTTTATGTTTTATGTTGTTTTAACATAAAATGGTGAGTTAGTTTAATGAGTTAGTCATTAAAACTTTTGTTGACTGTTCAGCCGGTTCCTGCCTCCTCCTTGACCAGCAGTGGCCCGTGCATTTTAAGTCTAGGCCTTTAGTGCGATTCATGCCATTAAGAAAACACAGTGTCACAATGAATAAGACACTGTATGCCCATCATACATTACGTGGCAGTCAACTAATAATACCAATTGACATTCTAAAAGCACGTCCACACACGAAAGCCAGAACCAAGGAGGTCTAATACCAAGAAAAGCTCTAATACTATTTAATTAATCAGTCGCACGATCATACAGAACATCTCAGGTTTTAAAGCATGATTACATCACTCAAGGCCAGCTAGAAGGCCTCGACTGGGACATATCCTAAAGATCACACCAACCAAGAGCAAATAAATCAATCTGATTGGCTGATGAATCTGACAATCTGACTTTAGATGCCTATTCACTGCACTGTTGAGGGATTCTGTGGAAATTCTGAAAGCCTGACGGGATGGAGCTCAGACTCATGCGCTGCTTTGGTGAAAGAGCTTGGCTCTGGGCATGTGATTTGTGAAAAAGTTGTCACACTTTGCTTGAAAGCATCGAGGAATAAATTATGACTGGGTAAACTTTTTATTTTTTGTTATTCGTTTGTAGATGAATTAGCAGTGGAAAGCGATTGAAAATGCAAATGCAAAAAGCTCAGTGAGAATGAAAGGATGAAAAAATATACATTTATTAGGAATGTTACACCAGCAGAGAAGGCTTTGCTGGCCCTGAGACATCACCACTGTCCTTGCCCATACCTTAGCTGTTACAGTAATATAATCCAATAACAAGTACTTGATTTCTGTAATATGATTATGTAATTCAGATAGCATGTAATCTATAACTATGCAGTACATCATATAATCCAGCCAATCACAATGCAAAGTAAGCATATACAGTTGAAGTCAGATGTTTACATAAAAAAAATACATATAGAATCAGTTTTTCACAATTCCTGACATTTATTCGTAGAAAACATTCCCTGTCTTAGGTCAGTTAGGATCACTACTTTATTTTAAGAATAAGAAATGTCAGAATAATAGTAGAGAGAATTATTTATTTCAGCTTTTATTTCTTTTATCACATTCCCGGTGGGTCAGAAGTTTACATTGTTAGTATTTGGTAGCATTGCCTTTAAATTGTATAACTGTCAAACCTTTTGGGTAGATTTCCATAAGTTTCTCACAATACATTTTTGGAATTTTGGCCCATTCCTCCAGACAGTTCTGGTGTAACTGAGTCAGGTTTGTAAGCCTCCTTTATCACACAGGAGTTTTGTTCTGACCACAAATTTTGGTATTGAATTGATGACTTTATGATGGCCACTGCAATACCTTGACATTGTTGACACTAGTTTTAGCCATTTTGCCACAACTTTGGAGTTGTTTGGAGCTTGGGGTCATTGTCCATTTGGAAGACCCATTTGCGACCAAGCTTTAACTTCATGTCCGATGTCTTGAGATGTTGCTTCAATATATCCACATAATTTTCCTTCCTCATGATTCCATCTATTTTGTGAAGTGCACCAGTCCCTCCTGCAGCAAAGCACCCCACAACAGGATGCATGATGCTTCGCGGTTGGGATGGTGTTCTTCGGCTTGCAAGTCTCACCCTTTTCCTCCAATCATAACAATGGTTATTATGGTCAAAAATAAAAAATGTCTTTCATCAGACCAAAGAACATTTCTCCAAAAAGTAAGATCTTTGTCCCCATGTGCACTTGCAAACTGTAGTCTGGCTTTTTATGACAGTTTTGGAGCAGTGGCTTCTTCCTGGCTGAGCAGCCTTTCAGGTAATGTCGATATAGGACTAATTTTACTGTGGATATAGATAATTGTCAACCTGTTTCCTCCAGCATCTTCACAAGGTCCTTTGCTGTTGTTCTGGGATTGATTTGCACTTTTATCACCAAACTGTGTTCATAGGAGACAGAATGCATCTCTTTCCAGAGTGGTATGACGGCTGCGTGTTCCCATGGTATTTATACTTGTGTACTATTGTTTGAACAGATGAATGCGGAACCTTCAGTCATTTGGAAATTGCTCCCAATGATTAATAAAACATTTTTTGTGGTCTTGGATGATTTCTTTTGATTTTCCCATGATTTCAAGCAAAGAGGACCTGCATTTGAAGGTACCCCTTAAAATACATCCACAGGTACACCTCCAATTGACTCCAATTAGCCTACCAGTAGCTAATTGTCTAATGGCTAAAGGCTTGACATAATTTTCTGGAATTTTACAAGCCGCTTAAAGGCACAGTTAATTTAGTTTATGTAAAGTTCTGACCCACTGGAATTGTGATTTAGTCAATTAAAAGTGAAACAATGTGTCTGTAAACAATTGTAGCAAAAATGACTTGTGCCATGCACAAAGTAGATGTCCTAAACGACTTGCCAAAACTATAGTTTACTAATATTAAATCTGTGGAGTGGTTAAAAAATCAGTTTTTATGACTTCAGCCTAAGTGCATGTAAACTTCTGACTTCAACAGAATAAACAGGTGATTACCTCACTCCTGCGACAATTCTTCCAACATCCCTCTTCCACTCCAACTCCATCTTATGTTTTGTTGTTACTAAACTCATTTATGTCCGAATTAAGTCCAGTGGGGGTATATCGAGCTCGAGCCCTCAATTAAGGACTGTGGGCAAATCTGTTTCCTGTTACCTCTATTCAAGGATTACATTTATATGGTAACTCCTGAACTGTAAGCTTCAGAACTGTGTGAGGTTATCTTTAAAAGGTGAATACTTAAAAGCGCCCTTTATCAATTTAAAAGTTTATGAGTAAATATATCATTGTACAAAAATATACCATTGGTTTTTTTTAAACATGTTGAATGTTTAACAGATATCTTCCTGGATGTCTGAGTATCACACTCTTTGATGTATTCTAGTAACATCCAGATGTTTCAGAAGTATTCTATTACTCAAAATTATCACACAATTATAAATAAGATTGTCATTATTAAAAAAACGCTATGGCTAATAATCAACAACTATGGCTAATAATCATTTAGAAATTTTGTTTTAAAAACAATAACAAATCCTGGGCTGTGTTATGTAATGAGGAATGTTGTATGTACGCGGTTTTCAATTGGAAACATTCTTTCCTAGAGGGACTAACAAATGTCACATTAACTTTATTTGCTTTCTTGACCTCTTAAAAGTGGCAATGTCCATTACTTCTGTCCAAGCCTTCCCAATTGAACATGTTTTTACATGTTTTAAAGCTATGTCTGAAGAAGGATCCTATTCAAATGAGTAAAATGAAATTCACCCATAAACTGCCTCTGGAGAACAAAAGCCAGATGGCCAAAGGTCAAACTATTAAACTACAGGGCTTCAAACCATAAAGCTCCACCACTGTAGCTGTTAAGTTCTGATCTCACAGAAAAAGCACATTATATTTATGGGCAGCTGAACGAAACAAAATAAACTTGTGAGTGATTCTGAATCTGCCATGTATTACAGCACCATAGATGGGGTCAAATACTTTGTTGATGCAAGGAATCTGTTGTTAATTAGTCAGGACTCAGGACTCGGGAGTTCAGATAAAGTAGCTGCCTTTTTATTAGGTCTTTTGGAGACCTCTTGCGATTTAAAACCACAGGGAGACCTGTGAACTGCATTTGACTGGAGGAACCTGATGGATGGTGAGGTAAAATTTTTCAGGTCTGTTAGTTTCAGATAGAACAGCTGAGCACTGAGTGCCAAATAGTTTTTAATCATAGCAACAAACCCAGAACTTTCCCTTAAAGGGATAGTTCACCAAAAGATAAAAATTCTCTCATCATCTACTCACCTTCATGTCATCTCAGATGTGTATGAAATTATTTCTTCTGCAGAACACAAACAAAGATTTTTAGGAGAATATTTCAGCTCTGTGGATCCATACAATGCAAGTAAATGTTCATTAGACATTTCAATGTCCAAAAGTCACATAAAGGATGCATAAAAGTAATCCATAGGACTCCAGTGGCTTAATTTACACTCACTGAGCACTTTATTAGGAACACCTGTATAGCACAGCTCAAATAAAGATTAGAACTGATTCCAGGTCAGTTATTAAATAATTCTTTATAGAAATGCATATATGCGCCTCAGCTGCACATGCAGAGAGAACTGAGATTGTGTGACCAGGGTCCAACTTGACCAAAAAGACACAGATCACCCTAATGGTGACATTACACCAAACAACTATTTGCTACAAAGCATAAATAATACAACAAAATAGCTAAAACATCTAGGAATTCTTAATTACAATTATTTAAAATCCCTGACAGACTCTGACCAAGGAAACATAATTCAAGCAGCAAGGGATTGTGGGTATTCCACATGGCCTCAATTTTGTACTCAATAGTTTGAGTTATAAACACTTCAAATCTTAAGTCTATGTATTTGTAAGAAAAATAACTTCAATGAATTCAAATATTTGAGTCCAAAACTTGACATTTCAAGTTAAATTTAATTTAGACAACTTGATTTTTACAGTAATTACATCTTTAGGGGTTACAGTGTATAAAATCAGCAAACAGTAAAGTTATGAGTGGTACATAGACATTTGCATAATTTATTCATACCGCAGGTAACAGAAGTGCAGCTCACGCCTGATAAAAATGCAGAAAATAAGATTACTTTATGGCAATTTAAGTCTTTGATGGTTACTTTGTTTAAAGGAGAGTGGAAACAGTGCTTGTCAATGTATAGGGCTTTTCACTTTTTCTCAAGGATAATCTAACACTGCAGATATAAAGATGCAACAAACTCACATAGAGGGAAAATATGAGCAATTAATCTGCAAAATATCTGCAAAATTCTACACTTTAAGAGGTATGTTTATTTTTTTATTTTTACATACAGTATATTTATATGTGTTTATATTTATATATGTACATATTTTGGCTAACTTTGTTTTCATAGATTTTTTAAAAATTAACATTAACAGTTTTGAGTAATTAACGTGAATTTTTAAGCATTGCCATCAGTGTCCTGCTGTGTGACACTTTCTTCATCTAACTATTTTAAACAACATTGTATGATCTTGTAGAGCTATAAATATATATATTATTATTATACTTGTTGTTTCCACAGCCTTATACTAACTAAGACAATACTTTATTTGCACTTCTGGGAAAAAAAGTTGAAAGGTGATCTGCTGACTTTTCACTGCACCTAAAATACACACTTTCCCTTGAATTTTCATGTACATTTGTTGGGAAAAACATTACAGACACGTTATTTGTCTGAGATATAAAGTGCTTATTTATAAGCAATTTATAACCAATATGTATACCATGATCAATGGAAACATGTAAATGCTTCACACTGTGTGATATAATAGTGATAGAATTAATGAAGTGATATAATAGGCGTGGGTGATATTAAAGTCCTTTTTTAATAAAAATCTCAACTTTCTTGTTCTGATTGAAGTAAAATGGTAAATGGTCTGCACTTATATAGTGCATTTTTCTAACCTCAGAGGTTACCAAAGCGCTTTACACTGTGTCCCAATCACCCATTCACACACACACACACACTCATACACCAATGGCGGCAGAGCTGCCATGCAAGGCGCTAGCCTGCCATCAGGAGCAACTTGGGGTTCAGTGTCTTGCCCAAGGACACTTCGGTACGTGGAGTCGTATGGGCCGGGATTTGAACCACCAACCCTGCGATTAGTGGCCGACCCGCTCTACCACCTGAGCCACAGCCGCCCCAGTAAGTATTGATCTGTTTCTCACCCAAAGTGATTGCATTGCTTCAGAAGACATATATTAAACCACTGGACTATTTTATATTTCCTTAATGTGATTTTTGGAGCTTGAAATGTTTGGTCATCATTAACATGTATTGTATGGACCTACTGAGCTGAGATATTCTTCTAAAAATCTAGGAAGTCATACACATCTGGGGTGGCATGAGGGTGAGTGAATGACAAGAGAATTATCATATTTGGGTGAACTATCCCTTAAGGTTGTTAACAGCATAGTAGAAATTTTACTCAAACATATTAGGAAATAAATTTTTCTGAAAAACTTGAGAATGTTCTGTGTAACAGAGTTAGTATTTTCAGGACAAATGGAGGAGTCGGGAGACAATGGAAACAGTCGACGTGAGTATCTTATTACTCTTCAGTGCTGAAGTCGTTCAGTGGCCAAGCAATCACATGAGAAAATAATTCTTGTCACACACACACACACACACACACACACACACACACACACACACACACATGTAGGCACTCTGCTCACTTGCAGTTTTCCGATTTGAGGGCCAGAGTACGTTTTACTTGTTTTTTGGCATTAGATGTGAGTGTGTGTTAATGTTACACTCTGTTTGGCCCAACTAAAACTCATTAATTTGTAACTTGAGTTTTTGCAACATTCTTGGATTCAGACAGTGAAATGGAATGTTTAATGTGATTCATTTTTAAATAATTTAACTGGTACTCTCTTTCCACACAAATTAAATGTTAATGTTGTTAATAAAATTAATAAAGGAATTATAGTGATAAACCTTTGCAAGAAAATAGATGGAATCACTTTTTCACATGCAAGGTCTGGGAGACACTATATTACAGTAAGATACATCTATTTTAAGTGAAACTAGGAACATGTTTTTAAATAAGTGTATTTACAATACATATCAATTCAAAGCAAGTGGAACATAGATTTCAGTATTAACCCATGAAGTACCACACTTAAGTGGAGGGTCTAAATACAAAATGTTTAAAACATTTGATGGGTTATTAATTTAAAACACATTTTAAGACATTAATCCAAAACATGCGAAGGGAACAAAAGAAACTTTCACTGTTACTCAACTCATGATTAAAAGAAAACATTAAAAAAGTAATATACAAAGGTGTATCTTCCTAGACAACCATCAGAATCAAACCACAGAGTTTTAATTCTCTCTCTCTCTCTCTCTCTCTCTCTCTCTCTATCTCTCTCTCCATTTTCTCCCCACTCTTCAGCAGCTGCTTTTTCGTTTATCACACTATTACATAAACACAGAAAAAATGTGGGAGTGGAGCTTGGCTTCCCAGTCAAAGACTGTTTCAGATGAAAGATTATAAAGAGACTATCTGCTACCTCAGCTGTAAACAGACCCAAATAGCCTCAACAATAGTGTCTGGTGGTTTAGAGTAAGGGTTTTTCTTGCTGTGTGTATATTTTGTATGCACAGTAAGTGGGGCCCTGATGATTCTCATTACAGTGTAGAATGTGTAATGAAGGAGAAGAGTAATTAGGACTTTTGTTGAAATGAAACCGAGTGGGTGTCCATTTTTGCATTAAATGTAACCGAGTCAGCCGTGTTATTCAAAAAAAGGAGAAAATCATCAAAAACATTCCTAAAAAAACATCTCAGTTACTGTGGTAACCTCCGATCCCTGATGGAGGGAACGAGACGTTGTGTCGATGTAGTGACACCAGGGGTCGCTCTTGGGAGCAAGGAAAATCTAGTATTGGAGCAGGCCGTGCCAGTCACGGCCTTTTCTCATTAAGTTTTCTCTACACAGAGTATTAGCTTCATTCATTAGCTTGGGCCTTTAAATGCTCATAAAATATGCAGAGGAAGGTGTTCTTTTCCTTTCCTATTCTTTCAGGGGGGAAAGATCCCATGGAGACCACACCCTGCCCCAAAGGGGGGGGTGGGGGGGGGGTTGGGGGGTAAACATGTGGCAAATACGTCACATGGGCTCAAGGCCGCACATGGAAGAGGCGTGGCGGTAAATCCTGCCCTTCGAAGGGGGGGATCTCTACAAGCTCATCAACCGGGGCAGAGAGGGCTCTGCCCAAGGGAGACATGGGTCTATGAAAGGGAGACAGTGCCACGGAAGATGCATCACAGGAGGTTACTGACACCTGCAAAGAGCCGCTCTGAGCATCAAGAGCGCTGCATGCGATCCAAATAGATGAGCAAAGCAAGCAAGTAACAATAAGGCTGGGTCTGCCACCTCCTAGGGCAGCTTTGCTAGCAGTTTCACCAAGTTCCCACTAAGGCAGACAAGGGAACAATGGGCAGATAGCTCGGTCGGGGTCTCAGGATCATGTGAGAGTGTTCCAGCCCGAACGCCTGGCACGTTTCGCAGACAAAGAACACTTGGAGGTCCCCGACACTCTTGATGGAAGTGAGCATGGTCAGAAGGGTGGTCTTTAATGAAACGGCATTTAACTCGACTGACTCTAGGGCTTGAACAGGGCTCTACAATGGGCTCACATAGAGAACATGAACCATGCACGAACGCTTCCTCAGTGTGATTACTGCCCAGACACGTAAGGAAGCGGACGTGGCCATCAGAGGCGGAGAGGAAACGACTGCACCCAGGAACTACACAGAGACGGAAAGGCATCTTTCATGTTAGGGTCTTAAGTTTCCCAGTTCAAAATTATGTTAACACATATTAACCCTCCTATTGTGTGTGGGTCAAATTTTACCCATTTCAAGTTCAAATATTTTTTTAAATATTATCCATATAATATTATTTCATAAATATTAACCCTAACCCCTAACCCTATAAATCTGGGGAACATAGGACCCTTTAGGACCCTGGGAACTGGGCAACATAGGACCCTGGGAACATCAGACCCTATAGGACCCTGGGAACTGGGGAACATAGGACACTTTGTCATGTGTGATTAAGTGCCATATAAATCTCCTGATGAAGGGGTGATCCCGAAAACATTTTGCTGCAGCACATGGCACTCTGCAATAAATTGATGTGAGATTTAGCCTATTTTTGAGTGTGCAATAATTATTCCTTCCCTTTGCATATTTTTTTATTAACCCACTTGGATAATTGGATTATAATGTGCATCCGGAAAGTATTCACAGCCCTTAACTTTTTCCACATTTTGTTATGTAACAGCCTTATTCCAAAATTGATTAAATTCATTATTTTCATTAAAATTCTACAAACAATACCCCATAATGACAATGTGAAAGAAGTTTGTTTGAAATTGAGCTCAGGTTTCCACTGATCATCCTTGAGATGTTTCTACAACTTGAATTCAGTTGATTGGACATGATTTGGAAAGGCACATACGTACGCGAGGGGACAGAGACATGCCAAAGGGGAGGACCTTGTACTGATACGCCTGGCCTTCGAACCGAAGGAAGGGTCGGTGTAGAGGCAATATTGAGACGTGGAAGTACGCGTCCTTCAGGTCTACCGCTGCGAACCAATCTAGATGCTAGACGCAAGTTAAGATGTGTTTTTGCATGAGCATTTTGAACGGGAGTTTGTGCAAAGCCCGGTTGAAAACTCTCAAGTCCAAGATCGGTCGTAAGCTGCCACCTTTCTTGGGTACAATGAAGTAAGGGCTGTAGAGACCCTTCTTCATTTCGGTTGGATGGACAGGCTCTATCGCAGATCTCCGCGCGAAGGGATTTGGCATGCTCGCCGTGTACTGCGGTGAAGCGGACGCCAGTGAAGGGGGGCGGAGGCCTGGCAAACTGAATTGCGTAACCAAGTCGGATGGTCTGGGCCAGCCAGCGTGACGGATTGGGAAGTGAAAGCCACGCATCCAAGCTCCGTGCTAGGGGCACCAAGGGGACGATTATTTTTGACGTACCCGGTGAGGCTTCGCAGCAGGGCGGAGCAGGTGTTACTGAAAAGGTCGAACTGGGAGACAGGGGCGTTGAGAAAGCGAGTCTTGTCGGTTTCACGCATCTCGACCAAGTTCAGACATTGATGACGTTTCTGGACCATGAGCGTGGCCTTCGCCTGCCCGAGTGACTATGACTATGAGGGCGATGTCGGTTGCTGAGCGCAGTTCCTGCAGCACTTCGGGATCAGGGCTACCCACGTGCAGATCTTTAAGCACCTTGGCCTGGTGGACTTGCAGGAGGGCCATGGCGTGCAGGGCGGAAGCGGCGTGTCCGACGGCGCTGTAGGCTTTAGCAGTCAGTGTAGACATCGTCCTACAGGCCTTGGAGGGGAGCACAGGGCGACCCCGCCAGGTGGTCGGGTTTCCGGGGCACAGGTGGAGCGCAACAACCATATCCACCAGGGTGTACCCGTGGGCCGCTCCGCCGTCGAGGGTAGCGAGAGCGGATGAACGGGCGGCATGACGAGTGGAGAGCGGTGCCCTCCACGTAGACGTCAACTCATCATGCACTTCCGGGAAAAATGGGACCGGGAGTGTGCGCGGCTGTGAGCGGAGCGGTGTTCCCAGGAACCAATCATCCAGCCGCAATGGCTGTGGGGAGGACGGAGGGTTCCAGTCCAGCTCCACGCTAGCGGCGGTCCGGGCAAGCATATCGGACATCTGCGCATCATGCTCTCGCAGTGAGTGCATGAACCATCCACAAACGCTGCCTCGGTGTTATCGCAACCCAGACACACGAGACAACGCCTGTGGCCGCCTGAAGCTGAGAGCACTCTACCGCATCCAGGAACTACAAAGGGGCGGAATGGCATCTTTATAAAGACTAAATTAAAAAGATTAAAAGCGTTTTTAAGAATTAAAACTCTTTTAATTTTGCGCTGTCGAAGCGCCCAGGGGCAAACTGCACTGCCGTGCAGAGAAAGAGAAAATCCACTGATGTGCGCCGTAGATCCAACAGCAAGCAAAGCATCAGAGGAACAGGAACAGGTGTGTAACTCGCAGCTGACTGCTGACACGACCAAGGCTCCGAAGAAAATTTCCTGAATGAACTCATAGTATTTCCTCGCCTTTATACCCGTATGTCCAGGGGCAGGGTATGCAAATACTGTCTGCCAACTTCTCATTGGCCTTTTTTCATGCATCAGAGGCATATTCGACGCTCAAGAGTGACCCCTAGTGTCGCTTCTTCGACACGACATCGAAGTGAGCGACAGACGGGAACTATTGCTTTTGCGTGATGTTGCATCCACACCACTAGGTGTCATTATAAATTCAAGATGACTGCCATATTGCATAAGCAAATATTTACTGAGTGCACCTTTAATTCCATTGAAAACTATTTATACAATAAAAGCAATTGCTATTGAGTGACTGAGACAAAGAACCTGGTTGAGCTACTTTATTCGTGCTGAGAATAAGACCCCCCTGGGCTCATGTGACTGCAGGCCAAGGCAAAAGAGAGTCTGGCAGAATTAAATGGGATTAAGGAAAGAGGGAGGGAGAATCCAGACCCAAAATACTTCCAGATTTGAGAGGAAAGACAGAGGGAGATTATAAAACAGAAACCTTCCTCAGACATGAGCTCAGCATCCTGCCTCACTGATGTTTCAGTGCTGATGGGTGCCCTGAGGAGGCCAAACACTAAGTGGGCTTTTTGAAGACTCCACAATTTGGAGATTCTTGCATGGAGATTGCCAATCTAACCCTTTATCCATAAAAAACACCAGAACAACTAGGTCACTTGGATATATATTTAATTAATTTCCACTTCCAGTTTGTTTTCAGCTGAATTCTATCAATCACAGATCTATACAAATCTACACACACATGCACGTACACACACACTCACACATATACATGGGTCGATGATGCATAATGTGTCCATGCATTTTTTTTAACTACATCAAGATTTTAGTTTAAAATATATGAATGTATAAAGGAAAGTGTGTATTTCAGGTCCTGTAACTGGTCACCATATCTTTCAAGTTTTTCTCTATTTATAATCACATTTTAATGTTCAATAGTTCATTTTAAATGGCCTTGTGTTGTGAAAAATAATATTTTTTTAAAGTACAAAAATTTTGAGGCCTGGGTATCTTAGCGAGCATTGATGCTGACGAGTTCGAATCCAGGGTGTGCTGAGTGAATCCAGCCAAGTCTCCTAAGCAACCAAATTGGCCCGGTTGCTAGGGAGGGTATAGTCACATGGGGTAATCTCCTCGTGGTCATGATTAAGTGGTTCTCGCTCTCAATGGGGCGTGTGGTAAGTTGTGCGGGGATTGCGGAGAGTAGCATGAGCCTCCACATGCTGTGAGTCTTCATGGTGTCATGCACAACAAGCCACGTAATAAGATATACGGATTGACGTCTCAGAAGGCAACTGAGACTTGTCCTTTGGCACCTGGATTGAGGTGAATAACCATGTCACCACGGGGACCTAGTAAGTAGTGGGAATTGGGCATTCCAAAATTTGGGAGAAAAGGGGATAAAATAATAATAAAAAATTAAAAAGCACAAATATTTAATGCACTCTCAATATTAAAGTTATAAACTCTAAATGCATAATAATAAGAATTAGCTAAATGCTGTTTCTAATGGGTTTAGATGGAGTATGTCACATCGCAGGCATGTCAACTTTCTACGAGTATGTCAACTACCCAAATATTTTTATTACAATTTTAATAAAAAAATAAAATAAATAAAAATAAATAAAAAAAACAGCTAATTGCCCAAAAACCTTGTAAGTTTTTAGAAAGATGCTGATGTACAAGAGAGCACACACAAATACAGATGTACTGATGTACAGTATGGATGATCACATGCATAAAAAGTTCAACTGGGGAAAGTTCTTGGAATACTTGAGCATTTTGTAATTCACAAAGGGTTTAATATACCAGGAAGAAAATATTTAATTTATTTCTCAGGTTTGTTTCATTCAGCCCTTCATTTATCATTCTGTCTCACAGAATTTATCATTCTGTCTCACATCTAAACTGCAGATATTAAATGCAGAATATACATGAGGAGGCAGCACTGTAAATTCATTGCAATACAAATTCACTGCAAAGAAAATTATTATTGCTTATCATGAACATGAATATGTAACTCTACATGATTTAAACTAGACTGTATTGAATTTCAATTCATTATCTATGTAGGTACACATATTTAACTTTATTATGTGCAGTTCAGTCAGCTCTCTTGGCCATTTGAATGATCTAAATGAATCAACAGTGGAGGTACAATATCTGTCAAAGCAAAAAGTAAAACAATACTAGCGAAAATCTTCAACTATAATTTATATATTTTGAAGTTTTTAAGGTTTTAAACATATACAGCTTATTTAACTACATCTGCCAGAAAAGTCAGTTTTGATATTCAGGGCATCCAATGTACTTTATATGCTTTTATAATAAATACAGACACAAAAATTCACAAATTGAAATGTAAACTCACTGTCAACTGTGTTTTATTGAAAAGTGACATTTTAAAAGCTCAGAATGACCTTGGCACGCTAACTTTAATTCTGTTTGAGAGTAATGTGAAGTTTGAAGGAACTCTGTTTAGTTCAATATCATCATGCAGAACACAGATTTGAACTTCTTAGCTGTCAGGAACTGATGTAATAGTCACAGCTCACAGGAGGCCACCACAACATTAATGATGCATATTTTTTTAAGTGCACTATAATGAAAAGGCATTGAGTCATAAAACTAAGAAGGATAAATGTGAGTCTGTAACTAATGTGTTCCATAAGCTACAACTAATCTGCATGCCTCATCAAAAGAAAAAAAATAAGGAATACTTCAGACATTCTGTATTTATCCAAGAATATTAAGAGGGTAGATTAATCACCTGGTGAGGGATGGTACTGACTAAAATGAGCAAAGCACCGATGATGTCACTCACTTGTGAGTACTAAGAAGAATGGGCCTGTGCACTGTTTTAAGCTCGGTGCACACTGTGCGGTACTTACTGTACTGTACATTTGTTGCCTTTTTCTCTGCAGTTTATGAAATTACGACATTTTTTGATCACTTGGTGTGACAAGAGATGTCTGATTTATTGCATTTGTGATGAACCTTAGCTTCTGACAAAGTTATGGCAGTGTCAAAAAATTGCATCGCAGTCATGCCAACATGATCACACGGGAAGTCAGCATGTTGTCACCGAATGTTCCAGAACCCTGTCATTGGCCCCATTATGCAGAGTAACTAACAAGTGTGTTTACCTTCTCCTGTAGTGTGGCCAATAGTGTGTTGCATCAGCAGCGAGGGAGGCCTGGATTCTTGTCTTGTGCTGAAACCAGGAAATAATTGCGTTTGCGTAATCACTGACAAGCACGAGACGGAGGTTACATTTTCCCTCTTAGAGTACATTTTTACTTCACTGACGGTTAAGTTTAGGGTTGGGGTTTGGGGGCACAGTTAATACATTAGGCATTGCTCTTCACTGTATTACATAATTTACAGGGTATTTCACCTGGAAACTAAAGCTCACACATGCCTTATGTTCAAAAACACTTCCCGCTTCGGCCACTAAGGACACCGCTTAGATTCATTGGTAAGCACAGACCGAGTTAAGCTCAAGAAATGCCAACCTACTGTTTACGAATACACAGTGAACTCAGTCTGGTCATGCAGTTTGACTGCTCCTACAACTGTCAGATGATGTAAAACTCAAAGTCAGCTCTATCAATCGGGGCGATTGAGACTAAAGTCTTGTACAGTCTGAAATAATGTTACACTGTGTGCCATGGCTTTTACCCAAGATCTCACTGGAATCATATTGTCCAGTCTGACAAGCAGCAATCATATAGGACTATAAAAATCATACAGTGTGCACTCGGCTTAAGACTGTGGTCACATGCAACATCCATAGAGACAACTACAAAAATACTGTAAAGAAAACTGACATCAGTAACACATTTTAAAACAACTACTCTCTTTCACAATCTCTCAATGTGTTTTTTTGTCTGGAACAATTCCCAACACTGACATCTCAATTTTTTTATTTTTCTCGACAGTTATTTTCCCCGAGAACTTAACATACCAGCACTAGACTAACGTTATGTAAATATTTCAAGTTTTTTTTTTATCAGCCTCCAATATGGTGGCAGTGTGGCTATTTTCTGTCATAGAGTGGAAAGACATGGTGTAGCATGTTTCGCCTAAGTCTGTCAGTGTTTTGGACACAATGAGGGCATTTATGGATGGCCGACATTGAGACAGAACTGTTTCTGCGGCTAAGTTCCTGGCAAATGCAAGGAGGTTTAATGCTGCCACAGCTATTCCTCTTGAGCATGCTCCAAACATTACTCCACCAGAGAAAGCCCAGTGTAGGTCCTGCTTGGGCCCACCATTGACCCAGTGTGGGTCTCTGCCAACAGTTTCAGTGCTCAACACTTACTGCATATGGAAGGCATGCATGATCCTCCTCCCTGAGTTAAAATAAAAAGAGTCCCTGTGGCCCCAAACCAAGATGCTCTAAACCTTTCCACTGTTTGAATCTTAGGAGTGTCCTGTCACATTCAGTCACATTAAAAACTGAAGCATGTTAATACATGTGTTCTTTCACTCCCCTTCCCTGGACTTGTCCTGCTTTTATGGCAGAGCACTGGAGTTTCACTGGCTTCGGATGGAGCAAAGACTCTGCACGTCATGCCAGTTAAAATGAACGAGTCATTACTTCATAATTGCCTCTTTCAAACAATTTGTAAAGCTTACATCACTCACATTACATATGTTTTTCTTGCCTCCTGTTTTGGTCAGCAGAAGATCTTTGACTGGATCCAGAGTGACTCAAATTTTATAATCCCTCATGACCTCTTAACACTGTGGCACATTAAACTGCCTTTCACCAACACTGCTTTTAAGCTCTGATCTGTAGTCTATGTAAAATAGAAAATTATTGTGTGATATAAAGTATGAGTGGTGAGCTCATATTGTCAGCCACAGTATGCTTCTAAGAAAGAATATAATCAATTTCTCATTATGTCCAAGTGATTTATGCCACCTGATCTGTTACAAAACTTTTTGGAAGGAAGCCCCTGTATTTCACCACAGACCATGCTTCAACGGCACATTGTTTATCATTTCGGACTCTATTTAATACAACACTTCAGTTTTCCTGGCAAAACTGATGAAATCTAATAAACGTATTATTGCCTCAACTCCTAATTTTTTAGGGAATTCACAACATACCTCCTTTATTTTAATTGCAACAAAAAGCCTAAATAACGGTCTTGGAATATTCTGGATATTACTACATCCCATAAAGTATATCATCTCAGATGCCTGATTCACCTGCAATTGATTGTTTACTTCAAACCAACGAGTGCGATTTTTTTAAACAATATATGTGTTTTGGCCAGAAAAGGAGCCAAAGGCTTTCCATAGTCAGGGTTGGGAGGGTTACTTTTGAAATGTATTCCACTACAGATTACAGAATACATGCTGTAAAACGTCATTTGTAACGGATTCCGTTAGATTACTCAAGGTCAGTAACGTATTCTACATACGTTAATATGAATTACTTATTTCAGCACTGGAAGATTTTTTAACTTGTTTTGACTATAAAAACTGCCAGTACAGTAAGATTAAATACACATGTTAAAAATACTTTCTCTGAAAAACCTAAATATCTTATGCAGTGTTGTTTCTAAAACAAGATGAAACTAATTGATATTTTTAAAGGAAAACAATACAAAAATTATTATCAAGAATATGATTTTTGCTCTAATATCAAAGGTCTGTATTACTAGATAAAATTAATTCTGATCCAACGTGAATTTTATTGATCGTGCCTGGTAACGTGCATGTAAAATGGCTAGAAAAAGCATTTTAGCTTAACGTAAAGCTCAAAACACAAGGTTTATTTATTTTGCTCAAAACTTCTCTGTCTGCTCGTATGAATGTAACACATCGTAAGAAACTGTTTCACCACTGTTCAAAGGCACTTTGGATTGCATCATTTATATGTATAAATGTTTCCATCTGAAAGGACTAAATATTAAATGAAACAAATGACAATAAAATGCAAAGTAATCTCTTCAGTAATCAAAATACTTTTTGAATGTAACTGTATTCTAAATACCAATTATATAAATTGTAACTGTAGTGGAATACAGTTACTTATATTTTGTATTTTAAATACGTAATCCCCAACCCTGTGAACCAATAGATGAATAACAGACATCTGAGAGGAAGACCATCTATTATTATTATCTACTATTATTGTCATCATCTATTGACAGATTTAGATATTAGAATATAAAATGTAACTTTCTCTGACATTTTTCTTTTTTCAACAGGAACTCTGTCTCTCTCCCTTTGAAAAATGTAGAGCAATTTATGAATATAATTGAAGTAAAATCCAGGTTTTCCACAATAAAGTGATAAAAAGCAATATTTACCTACATTTATATTTACAAAATACTAGTTTTTTTTTTTTTTTTTTTTTTTTTTTTTTTGAACTGGGTGTGCAAACCTACTACATTTTTGAATTCAGTTGTTATTTATTAATATTATAAACCAACAATTATTTGTTGTTGTCCAGTTTGTCATTATAATATTATACAGTATTATTATTACTTTGAGGATTTGTTGTATAGTAATATATTCCAATCTTATTTACTTTACTTTCACCTGGAGCTTATATTCCGACGAAGCAGTATATCGTTCACCATGTTGCAAAAGGCTGAATTTTTTGTAAACTTCATAGGCAACATTCGTAACAGTATTGTAATAGTAAACATACATTGCACGGTGACCCTTCAGCACACTAGAGCAGAAGAGAAAATAAATATTGCTGTTTATCAAGTGCTGAATCTTTGCTAGGTGCAGAACAATCTGGAATAATGTTAGTCACCTCTTTGCAACCTGAACTTGTTCAAAATGTTAAGTCTTTGCTGACAACAGCCTATTTGCGTATGTACCCAGAACAACATGTCACTCCTCAAGAGGTTTTTACAGTCTTTCCTACTAGGGCTGGGCCCCCTCCGACATCCGTGGCCCCACGCAATTGTGTGGTGGTTTAAACCGCCGCTAATATCAAAACAATTCAGTCTCCAATCAAGGCGGTCCTTTTTAAATCCTCTTTTCATTTATTCTCTCAGAGGCCTTTCCGTTGCATGGATGCAAGTTACACTAAATGCCCTCCTCCTCCCCAGCTCACCTCTTGCATGACAGCTTTGCATGTAGTTATCTCAACATCTTTCCCGTTATTCTGTGCACTTTTTTTTATTCCAGACTGACAATCAGTTGTAAATCTATCTTCAATGTGTTTGCGGCTTGTTCTTGATTTACCAACTTGTTATATTTGGAGTTCTATCAAGTGTATATCCAATCTATGCAAGGATCAATTGTACCATGTTGCACTTTTAGAAATGTGAACATTTTACAATGCTGTAATATAAATCTGCTGGATCTGTTCTGTTACCCCAGGGGAGTTTATTCACTGATCCATGCATTGCTGCATTGATGGGAGAGACATTTACCCAGAACAGAGCCATACCATCAACACAAACAGATGCTTCAATTGTCTACAAGTTAATAAAGTATTCATTCAAAAATTCAAGTTAATATTAATTTGGCAGAAATGGTCCTGACTAAAATACTTTAATGAAACAAGTTGATTGCATTTAAATGCAATTAATTACCATAGGGGACAAATTCTGTTGTTATTTATTCTCTCTTTTACACATAGATATAAGCACATAATCATGTGCAGGAAAATGTGTCAGACGAAAAATGTATTTAAATCTGCTCAGAGTCCAACATGAGTGCATGTATGGACAAATGACAGAAAGAAAGCACAATGGGAATCGTTGCAGTATTCTGCCAGTCAACTGCCATGTGGAAATTTGATTCATAGTCATGACTAAAACTATTGCATATTTGGCACAGGGTAATGGAATCTAAAATGTTTTCTGAAATACACACAGGAAAGATGTTCAGGACATGTTCCAACTGCAAGGTAACGCAAGAAAACTGCTGCTTCTTGCCATCAATCTACTTGTCAGCAGTTACTTCAGTTTGTTGTTATTGATATCAAGACTATAACCAGAACAATTATGAACAGGGAAGTTAATATAAATATGCTCACTTGACACTTTATTAAGAACATCTAATAAATTGCCTGACGTGGTCTTCTTCTGTTGTAGCCCATCTGCCTCAAGGTTCAACGTGTTGTGATAATATTCTGCTCACTACAATTGTACTGATGTGTTATCTCTGTTACTGTAGCCTTTCTGTCTGCTCAAACCAGTCTGGCCATTCTCTGTTGACCTCTCTCATCAACAAGGCATTGCTGTCCAAAGAACTGCAGCTCACTCTCATTGGATGTTTTTTGTTTTTGGCACCATTCTGAGTAAACTCTAGAGATTGTTGTGCGTTAAAATCCCAGGAGATCAGCAGTTACAGAAATACTCAAACCAGACTGTCTGGCACCAACAATCATACCACTAACTGAGATCACATTTTTCCCCATTTTGATGGTTGATATAAACATTAACTGAAGCTCCTGACCCGTATCTGCATGGTTTTATATATTAAACTGGTGCCACACGATTGGCTGATTAGATAATCACATGAATAAGTAGATGTAGAGGTGTACCTAATAAAGTTGCCGGTGAGTGTATGTATATACGTATATATATATATATATATATATATATATATATATATATATATATTACTTATTCATTACATATTTTAATATTAATTATCATAATAATTATTTAAGATTAATTATTATTAATTAAAAACTCAATGGGGAAATTGTTAAGATGTCTATCATGTTTTACAATTGTGGCTATGTTTTTAAAAGTATGTTAAAAATTAAATTGCACATACATAATAACTATTTGAAGTGTGACTACCTCAACTATTGGTGAATACCTCACTCTTGGCTCCAGTTATTTTATATAAACAACATACAATAAAAAAAATATTTATTTAGTTATTTTAATTACACCAGTAATTGTTATAATTGGTACACTGTCAATACACTATACAGATACTGTCCTCAAGATTTCAAACTGTGTTTAAAATATTAGGTGAAAGGAGCTAATTACATTTGTGATGTGTTGTTAGGCATATCTAGTGTTACCAGTCACTGTATATTGTAGGCCTATAACAAAATCTGAAATTTGGAAAAGATGACCAAGAGTTTACAACATTATAGCAAATCAAGCACAACTTTATTTGATATTAATAGGTTAATAGAGGGTTTTGCATTGAATTATTGGCTCATTGAGAGAAAACAGGATGGACATTGACAGGTGTGTTCAACACACGCTTATAAAAGCAAACAGCTCCGCTATTAATTTTCCCCCCTTTTTTCACAGTCCAGAGTGATGAATAGAGCACAGAAGGCCCTTCTATGTGCAAAACATGGAAAATGTCCTTCCTGCCATACAGATCATCATTTACCACCTCATCCAAATTTGTGTTGGTTGTTGCTGTTGCTATTTCATGTCTCTCTCTCTCTCTCTCTCTCTCTCTCTCTCTCTCTCTCTCTCTCTCTCTTCTTCTTCTTCTTGGTCTCAGTTTTACACTTATTCTCACTATTTGAGATGCCATTAGATCATTTCTGCTGCTCTCGCTATTTATCAGACAGTTTGTCTTTTACCAGACCATCCTCGAGCACTCATTTTTTCCATTCATTATTATGACAGAGTATTCACACTAAATCTCTCTGTGTCTCCCTGTAGATTCAATGAACAGATGACTGCAGTCTTTGGCTGCAACTCTTGCTGTGCTCCTCACTGACTAATAGTTAAACCTGCACAGCCACTTAGTTTAATCCTACACAAACATTTAAGAATTTACAAGGAAGCTTAAAATAAAAATACATTCCAGAAATACATGTTTAATGGTAGGGTTTAACACTAATAGAATGAGGCCACAATTACGGAAATATTTAGGTGAGGATTAAATATTTTTAATGCAATAAAATCGACAATAAATTGTATATACAGTGCATTCATAAAGCATTCAGACCCCTTCATGTTATTCACATTTTGTTATGTTGCAGCCTTATGCTAAAATGCTTTAAATTATTATTTGTTTTACATCAACCTACACTCCATACACCATAATCACAAAGCAAAAACCAAGATTTTTGATAACTTTGCAAATGTATTAAAAATAAAAAACTGATATCACATTGACATGAGTATTCAGACCCTTTACTCTGTACTACGCTGAAACACCTTTGGCAGCAATTACAGCCTCAAGTCTTTTTGGCTATTATGCAACAAGCTTTATACACCTGGATTTGGGGATTTTCTGCCATTCTTCTCTGCAGATCCTCTCAAGCTCTGTCAGGTTAGATAGGGACCGTCGGTGGAAAACTATTTTCAGGTCTCTCCAGAGATGTTCGATCGGGATCAAATCTGGGCTCTGGCTGGGTTACTCGAGGACATTCACAGAATTATCCCTAAGCCACCCTTGCGTTGTCTTGGCAGTGTGCTAAGGGTCATTGTCCTGTTGGAAGGTGAAACTTTGGTCCAGTCTAAGTTCCTCAGCCCTTTGGACCAGGTTTTCATTGAGATTATTTGTGTTCTACTGCGTTCAGCATTCCTTCAACCATGACCAGACCCCCAGTCCCTGCTGCTGAAAAACACCCCCACAGCATGATGCTACCTCCACTATGCTTCATTGTTGGGATGGTATTGCACAGGTTATGAGCAGTGCCTGGTTTCCTCCAGACATGGCGCTTAGAATTGAGGCTAAACAGTTCAATCTTCGTTTCATTAGACCAGAGAATCTTGATTCTCACAGTCTCGGAGTCCTTTAGGTACTTTTTTTGCTAATTCCAAACAGGCTTTCATGTGTCTTGCACTGAGGAGCGGCTTCTGTCTGGCCACTCTGCCATAAAGCCCAGATCTGTGGAGTGTTGCTGTGATGGTTGTCCTTCTGCAAGTTTCTCCCATCTCCACACATTATCTCTGGAGCTCAACCAGAGTGACCATCGGATTCCTCTCTTACCAAGGCCCTTCTTCTCTTATTGTTTTTTTGTCTTCCCCAGATCTGTGCATCGACACAATCTAATTTCTGTCTTTGAGCTCTTTGACTTCATGGCTTGGTATTTGCTCTGATATGCATTTTCAGCTGTGAGACCTTATATAGACATGTGTATACCTTTTCCAATCATGTCTAATCAATTGAATATGCCACAGGTGGAATCCAATCAAAGTGTAGAAACATCTCAAAGATGATCCAGAGAAATGGGATGCACCAGAGCTAAATTTCAATGTCATAGTAAAGGGTCTGAATACTTAAATCAATGTGATATTTCACATTGATTTAAGTATTCAGACTCTATGATTCTATCATAGAGAGAATTATTTTTAATAAATTTGGAAAGTTGACAAAAATCAGGGTTTTTTTGTCATTATGGGATATGGAGTGTAGATTGATATGAAAAATACAATAATTTAAAGCATTTTAGCATAAGGCTGCAACATAACAAAATGTGGAAAAAATGAAGGGGTCTGAATAATTTCTGAATGCACTGCATACTGTAAACATTAGGAGTCCAAATAATATCTTTGCTTCTCACTTCATTAAATGCGTCTTGCACAATCTGAACAACTCATGTCTGGGCACATTTCATCTGGAAAATCATAGAGAGAATTGTGTGATTGTGTATCTGTTCATTCTTCCATAAATTTCACAATACAATTAATGAATGTAAAAATAAGGGGACCAGCAGAGAGTTATTATTCCAGACCCACATGTATGGACAGGGCCATTTCTAGGCATAGGCGAACTAGGTGGTCACCTAGGGCGGCACCTGCTGGGAGGGGCACCAAAGAGGAGTCCTCCACAATGCACCCCAAACACCACACAACAGGGGCAGCAATAGGAATCTCACCTAGGGTGCCAGAATGGTGGTACTCTCTATACACAAACATTCTTTAATATCACTAATATGTTACTTGAGCTTTGGGAATGTACCAAATGGCACATTAGGGAAGCGGCACATTTGTTTATTCTTTATTTTGTTGTTTATCTAATTCTTGCTTGGAAATCATACAATGTGATGCTTTCATGCACCGTGCAGAGGATTTTTCCATTTGTCATTTAGTGGGGAATCATCACAGAAGAATGAAAGTTTATGTACTGAGACTCTTGGAGACTCTGTGATAGTATTGCTTTGTGCTATGTGGATAAGCAACAGTTGAGAAGAGTGTCATTCTGAAGTTATTCCTGGAAAGACTGATGAGTGGATGATGAAGCAGCCTTATACATTGTTGGCATTGATCATTAAACATCACACTTCAGATTTAAATTTTAAGTTAAGTTCTGATTGTGACAAAAGTCATATACTAAACACATTTAACACTTAACATGGATGACTTTACCATACATGGGTAAATATTCAACCAGTTCTGGTCCAAATGCTCACTTCATAGAAAGTTGACTTAGAAACAAATAATTTTTTGCAGGACTGAAATATATGTGAACATTAGTTTCCAGAATATTTCCATATGGAAAATGTATAAATGAATAAAGGGGTCGTGAGGAAAGCAGCTGACCACAAAATAGCTGGAAAAAATCTCTTCAGCAGCTCTTCAACAAACAACTCTAATTCCTTAGATTCCCCCTGTGGAGATTTACCCCCTATTTAATCCCTTTTACTGCCTAAAGGCCCAAATATACTTTAGACTAAATCAAAGAACGAATGGGTGTGACATCATTTAGAAATAAATCTAGCCAAAAAGACAGTGATTTTGCATTCGTTTCTGTGGTTTGTAACAGTTCGCCTGGGCAAACTTTTAGGAAAACTTCTAAACGACTTCTAAACACCTTCTTACTGCCATTGGTCCACATCATCGGTAGGTGTGACCTGGAGCTCCACCTACCTTGACTCCGACAGCTTATTCTGTTTATGTTCTTCAGTCAGTCAAAATCAATTAATAAAACAAGTGTTATTAGCTACCTGGTGCACATTTACCTACATTTGTACGATCGTTCACATAGAGACATTTTCCAAGACCATGTCATGCGATTTTTTGTTTTGTTTTATTTAATTATTTTACCAAAGGAATCATATCTACTCAAATACTCTGAAGGGCCTATTCACTCTTTTGTTGTATATGCTGTTACACTTATATACAGCCATTCAAACATCTGCCCAAATTAAGATATGCCTATTATCATTATTTTGTCTTTATTCTGCACATTAACACTTTTATACACTCATCTTTGCAACAGTATCAGTGTCATCATAAATTACAATATCAGAGTGTAACTGGCACATTATTATGGCCGCCTATAGCGTGTTAGCACATTCAAAATGTAAACAAGACAAATTAAACCTTTTCATCATCGAGTGGTTAAAACAACTTTTACTGATCTCATGTGAATTCTACTCATAGAATGAGGCATTGTCATTGATAAAACATTTTAATGTCACATTAGCGTCCTCATATTTAAATATACTTCTAAACGCCCCACACAGAGGTGTGGCGGGTGTCTGAATGTTCACAAACGGTATACCTTTGCTCGGCTGTTTTGAACTTCCTTTTACCCCTTAACGAAGAAGAATTTCTCCGGAAGTATATCGGGCCATTTCATTTCATCACTTGCTTTCAGTTTAAATGTCAGTTCTCAAACTCACTTTTAAAATGTTGTTTAATTTTTTAGTTATTTGTCTGGATCTGTTTTGTTATAAGCATTCGTATGGAAAAGGTATTACACAGTATGTATTGATTTAACTGATTTATTTCAACATGTTTATCTTTTCTTCCAGGGATCAACATGGCTCCTAGCATTGCGTCATAGGCCTTCTTTTTTTTTTACTTAATGGACTTGTAAATCCAGAAGTTTATGGAACTGGGCAGTAGCTATCAGAGAGTCCGGTGTTAGATCACCATTGGACTGAGTTCCTGGAACATGTGTGTGTGATAAAGGAATAACACAAGGGGACCAAAGTGTTCATTAGCCATCTGAGACATCACAGAGCTCTTAACCAAAAGAGATTTGTAAGGCTTCATGCTTGTCTAACATAATCAGTTGTGCTTCCTGCATGAGTGCACCTGTTGATAATTCAGTCACATTTAACTTTTGGTTTCAGATTGGGACAGTGATAGCTTTTTAAGCTTCTATGGCCTCCCATACTGCCATATGGCTCTCATCTAGGTTTCCACCCAAGTGACAGTGTGTAGATAGTCAGATTAAATACAAGATGCCAGAAAGGTTTATAGGTTACACAGAATAGTGTGGCATTCTTTCATCTGAGCATTATAATTATGCATACATGGGTGATTCTCATGAAACCTGTCAAGAAATGTCCTGGTCATATTTAACCCCAAATAAAAACTAAATTATAGTTTTCATAAAGAAAATGAAGCTTTAATTTAGGAGCTTTAAGATTTTTTGCATTGTGACATTATTTACAGGACAAATATTATCACCCAAATTCTCATTACTGTAACATGTCTGGACATTTAACTTTTACTGTTCTCAGTGTTTTCAATTATGTTTCTCATTACTATATCACAGTAAACATTTTTACAATAAAAAGTTGCAGTTGTACAATGATTATTTGGAATTAAAATCAGCACAAATTAAAGGCAGTACCAAGGGAGTACTATTATGATGTATAAACAGTCACTACGTTTACATGGACACCAGAATGTGACTTTTTGAAAGAAAGCAGTGTTTCCGTTTACATGCAATGCATAATTTCCCCACAGCGCTTGTTTAAATAGCTCATATACGTGAACGTGAGGGACAGTCAATATTTTACATTAGTGTGTATAAATAGGTACAGTTTATAGTGTATGTGCTTTTCCCACTGTACTCCCAGAAATGTTGAATTCTTTCCGCTGTGTTGACATCTGGTTAATCTGCATACTATGACGTTTGTTATCCGGTCTGTTCACGCACATGTGCACTCTTTAAACACCCATCAGAATGTTGCTTATGTGTTTACATGACCACATAAACCGTGTTCTCAAGGAGAAACCTAGGTGTTTTAAACCGCTTTCTCTTAATCCCTTAATCAATGTGAGGAAATTGGCTTTCTTGCTTACAAAACATTTCAGACTGCTGCTTTCTGCAAAAAAAAAATAAAAATGGAATAAACGTTTTTTTTTTAAATGCATTTAAACATGGTCATTGTTGGGTAAGTTACTCAAAATAAGTAAAACACTACATTACTGATTACTTAATCTAAAAAGTAATCACATTACTAATTATTTTATTTTTACATTACTGAATCACTTTTCCTAGAAAAGTTCAAATTCAAAATATCTATATTTCCTCTTCATTCATTATCACACACCCTTCAGCTGTCACAGAAACAATAACAGACGTACATATGAATTAATATTTTAAATGTACTATACATGTTACTTTAGTACAAGTAATGTACTTAAAAGTAATTACTTTAATTGAAAGTATCTGTAATCTGATTTTTGAAAGAATTTAAAATGTAATTTATTACACTATTTTCTAAAAAAAATTAAAATTACATTAGAGTAACTAATTACTTTGTAATCAGATACACCCAACATAAATAGAATTAAAATAATATACAGTTTTTTCGAATTTTTCAAATATTATGACCATCTTTTTTGTGCTGCGATAATTAGAATAGGGGGTAAATGTGCGTAAATGCAAATTCCCTTTGGAGACAAGTCAGTCCACTGGACCGCCATCTTTTAACGCTCCCAGGCAGCTATTTTCTATGGAGACAGGAGGCATAAAAGTACAGCTACTGTCTACTTGAATGGAGAAAGACAGAAATCTCTAAAATTGTCATTATTACAATAAAAGAACATATTTCAAATCAACAGTTAAATCTGACAACAATGGTATCTTAAATTGGTCTTCTTTAGCTCAGATCACGCTAAAAAGCACTATTTTTCAGGCTAGTCCAGCTAATGCACATGCAAGTTTTTTAGCTGACTGACAGGCAATGTCTGTTTCTAAAAGGTGATTGGCCCTTTTACCTAAGAATCCGCCATATTAGGCATTCCAATTTCTCCAATTAATTTTAATACAAGTGCCCCGTCTCGGGCTAAATAGTCTCTGGTAAATGTCACGAAATATCACAATCACAACAAGGCTTTAAAAAAGGCTTTATTTGCCATTTGCAAAATATTATTTATTTTATTATTATTTTTTTCTCATTTGACTTTGGAGTAAAATATGACAAGGATACTTTCTTGACAGTTTCCATGAGAATTCCCCTCATATGGGCGCATAAGTTTGTCATCGGGGACCATTGACACACTCTATATGAAGTATTTTGAAAAAGAAAAACAGGGTGCATTTCAAATAGAGAGACAAAATATAAACCGAAACTTTAATGCACAGTTGTTTTGATAAAGCATTTCAATGTGATTTAATTTACATGCATCATGCTACACTTTGTGTGTGCCTGTCCTCTCAGAGTTATGGCATTAGATCCTGAAGAACATGAGGAATATTCTGTTTCATGTCCCCTTTGGCTGTGTTCCCCAGCATCTATATCTTTTATGACCACCCTTCTCAAAAGCCTTACTAATCTTTTTACCTCAGAGTCTTTTGCTCTGTGGAAAATATATTGGATTAATGACGAAACAACTGTTCTCCCATAATTCTTACCTCAAAGATCAAAACTGTCCTGAGTTTTAGTTCATGCACCAAAGTTTGTGGTATTTAAGCCAGTGCCCATTTTTTCCTTGCCAAGCTGATGGCATTAATTCAGTCTAACCACAAAGGAACTGCACACGGCCTTCATTACTTAACAGGCCCGCCCAAGCTCAACATGATGACCTCAAATGTATTTATGATGCATACTCTTAGTGCAAAGGCAGGCTGAGGTGTGCAGTTCAAAACATAATATTCAGACACAGTTTGGGAAGTCTAATAATTTAATATGATATGGAGCTTATGCAGCTAATGCCAAGTTAAAACACTCGAAAGCTATGACAAATGCCAATAAGCTAAAATACAGTATATGCACCCGTTATTAAGATTATTAGCAGGGGAAGAGTGGGGGAAGTATGTTGTGAGCTGGCAATGTTCCAAACACTGGGGTTTAGGAGACTGGAGAGGGAGAGAGCCAGCCCCCTTGTAGTGGATATCTGTGGGAGGAACATTGGGGGAACCAGGTTCAAAGGGGTGTAGGGCGTCTGAGTAAAGGTACTTGAACACCATAAAAATTAGAGCACTCTATAAAGAATTGATTCAAACAGAACAACTTCCACTATAGTGGAATCAGGACTCTCTTTCTCTCTCACTCACTCACACACATACTCACACGCTCTCACACACAGTGGAGTCTTTCCTCCACTGTGGCTAGTGTTCTTCATCTGTGGTGATTTTGTATTTTTTTTTTTACTGGGATCTGAGGGAGAGCTATTATTTTACTGGAACTATGCCTCTCTATACAGTATCAATGAGATGCATGCTATAATGAGGACACACTACTGTGGCTCAAAGGCAATCCCTGTTACCTCATACTCTCAGACACATACCAGACTGAAAGACCATAAATTGTAAAAAAAACAAATGTGTGTCTTGAAAGGTGTGTGTGTCTATTGCGTGTGGGTACATGTGTTTGCTTAAGAGCCATATGTTGAAATAAAAGCACACTGGCACTAGCTTTACAATGTCTGTAATAATGATGAAAGATGGTTGTATGCGGTGCTGTGATCCTCTCTGATCCAAATCTTGGGGAGGATATGAAAATCTTCATACATCAAATATGACATCACCGTTTTTGTTACATTTTCCACCCAATGTTTGCATGTTATTTTTCTTGGAAGTTTTTGTTGGAATGTGTGGCTCATTAATGCCTGAAGGTTAATGTTTCATTACAGCACAAACCAAAGTGCCTAATAACAGTTTAAATTAATGCACAGATAAATATACAATTATATTAATTGCATACTCTTGAATATATATACAATATGTATAACATTCCGAAAAAAGGACTTTCAGAAAATGTAAATTCTTCCTGCTCATCTAAAATGCCTGTCTGCTTTCCTCACCCTGAAAAAACAACTGATCATTTCAATGGATGCCTTTAACATCTTTACAGGCGTCACATTTGGCTCATGTGATATATTTAATGTTTTCTAAATTCCTCCAAAAGCTTTGTGTGGGTAACAGATCTACAGACATAAATTGCACATGTTGTCAGCCACTGACTGTGTCATGAAAGACAAAGTTTTATTCCTGCATGGGGCACTTGAAAATATTAATCTCTTTAATCTCTATTAATAATATACTTGAAAAACATTTAAATCTCAGAACGGAGACATTTTATACTGGATAGCATTTTTAATAAAAACTGATGGAATCATACCTACGAATGGAAATCCACCTCAGCATTAAGTATTTTTTTTAAATCCTCGTCCAGTAATAATAAATAACTGTGATTGGCCCATCTTGGCCAGCATTGAGAAAAGTAACAGGTAACAAGTGACACCGTTTTCTACACTAGAGGGTGATTGTGTTGCTGAGTTTGGAATGGCATACTACCCATGCTACTCTTACTACTTCTGCCATGTCAGAAATAGTAAGAGTAGTATGGAAGTATGACATTCCGAACTCTGCCCGTGACGCTAGTTAGGCGATACAAACTCTTACAACATAGTATATTTATCAGCTGCTGCCAGATATTTGTATCTAGTGTAATGTATTTGAACTGAATTATAATATTTATTATATAACATGTATCATTATTTTTAATTATATACTAAATCATATTTATTTTTGGGTCTTTCTCAAATATTGATAAATGCAATTAATTGCAACTAACTGTGATTAATCGGTTCATCATGTATTTAATCAATTTGATTACAGATTTTGATCAGTTTTCAGCCCTAGTTTAAAGGAAATGTTCTCTCAAAAATTCTGCAATCATTTACTCAATCTAATGTTGCTTCTTTGGTGGAACACAGAAGGTGAATTTTTAAAAAGTCTTCACAGTGTTTAATTGCCATATAAAGCAAGTGAACAGTGACACCAGTCAAGCTCAAAAAAGGTCAAACAAAGGTCAAACAAAAACAAGACAAGATTAATCAATATTCGCCTGCACTGTATTCAAAGTCTTCTGAAGGGATACGATCACTTTGTTTGATGAACCGAATTAGTCTTTTTCACTCTCAAATCAAAGCAAATATGGAGGCTAATGTCGATAACATTAAACCTCATTAGTTCTCATCGCCTGTCATCATGTTGCCTGTTTGTAGAGACATTAGGCTCATTAGTGAACTATTCCTTTAAATGTTGCATGTCATTTGATTTATTTGTTTTATCTTATTTTTTGAGCACACAAATGTAGAGTAGCCTTCAGCTCTTATTTACAAAAAAAAAAAAAAGAAGAAGCAGTGAGTAGTTTACATACACAACGTAATAATACACCTCTCCACGACCAGCCTAATCGTGTTGTGTTTCTGTAGCTTTCAGGAGCACTAAATGTCTCCGCAAACTCATGTTTCTTTGATGACAAACCCTGTTATGTGTGCTGCCAATTATGTGTGCAGCCTTTTAAGTGAAGGAGTGACGGGCTTGTAATTTGAGAGTCAGACCGGGGGTTTTATTATCTAAAGCGCAGAGTCTGAACAGTCCAGATGTTGAAATAGACACAAGCAAGCCAAGGAGGACCCTACGAGGGTTTTAGTGTTTTCCTATCATCTGTTTATTTCTCCGAACATACTGAGTTATAAAAAAAAAATACAAAATATTCTGGCGAGTCTTTCTCTCACCAAATCCAAAACTTCTGCGGTCATTTAATTCTGATGATTTAGCTGTCTCGTGTCGGGACAGCTTGATATTGTACACTCTGGACATATGTGGGATTGGACGAGGAATGCTGTCGTAACTTTTGAAGAACACAGTTGAATGTAATTTTAAGTCTGATAACGATAAGGCAGATGTGGGCATGATGGCTTCCTCTCTGATCATTCTGATAGCCTGTTTGGCCTCGTTGCGTTTCGGAGGAGCTCTATTTTCGGGACCTCTGCAACCGGAGATGTCGAACGGCACTTTTCATCATTATTTCGTGCCGGATGGCTTCTATGAAGACAACGACGACCCCGAGAAATGTCAAATGCTATTTAAAATGACCGACGAACGCAAATGCACCCTGGACGAGGACCAAGACTCGGTGATCCGGGACGATTTTACCATCATTAAGCGTCACATCGAAGACTCGGCGAGGGTGCTGGAGGGAATCGGGAAGAGCATCTCCTTTGACCTGGACGGAGAGGACAGCTACGGGAGATACCTGCGACGGGAGACGACTCAGATTACCGAGGCGTTTTCCAACTCAGAAAAGTCTCTGCTGGAGCTGGAAGTGAAATTCAAACAGAGTCAAGATAACGAGCTAAAAGAGGAGCACAAGATCAGCGATGACGTTCTCAACATGATCGTGCACACGCGGGACGTCCTGAAGGAGACACTGGACATCTCACTGGGATTGAAAGACAAGCACGAGCTACTGTCACTCATCATCCGGAGTCACGGGACCCGGTTAAGCCGCCTGAAAAACGAGTATATGAAGGTGTAGAGGACTGTTTGGGATTTTTTGGCCAAACTGATGCATCTATTTTGTGCAAAAAGTGGAAGCCAATATTCACTTAATATCTGCAATCATACACGAAGACAGTCATTAAATACGTTAAACTTATTGTTGCAGCTCATAAGGCTGGCATCTCAGTCTCATCAATATAGAGGTAAAGAGGTAACCTCTGAGAGGGACACACAAACTGAGTTAGATGCAATGTTGCAATGCTTACTAATGTTTTCTCTGAAAAAAATGTAGGTTGTGTTTGTTGAAAGGCATTAACTTGCACTTTGATTTGAGAGACAATTATTGTAAACATAAGGAATATAGTTTTTATTGTACACATTTTTGCTTTCATATTAATAATTAGTTTATTACAAGAGCATGCTCTTGGAATCATTTTTAACCATTCAGACTGACAATCCTCCAAAAGATAATGGCATGAATGAACACGATATTATTCATTTCAGTATTATTGCTTTCTATAATACATTGGGAGGGGAAATGATTATTTTTTTTTTTAATCTTCTTTGTACTTTATTACATGTTGTGTCTCCTATTAAATCGATATGTTTTATATTGAGCTTTTAAATATATTAAGACGGTGGGTGTTTATATTTATGAAAAAGCTTAAATGTATTCATTTATGAGATTAATTATCTTTTAATACTCTGAAAAGTCATGGAAAAAGGACCATCTGGGATGACATATTCCCAGACACTCCAAAATGACTGCGGTCAAATATATTGGACTTAAAGCATTTGACCATAAGTAGTTCCATGCCTGAGAGATTTTTTTGTTCATGCAGCTTTGTAATAAAAACTCTTTAAGATAAGTTTTTGTGTGTGTATGTGCACAAATCAAGAGCATTATACAGTACCTTCAAACTGGGCCTCGTTTCACAAAAGCATCGTAAACCTAAGTAGAATCCATTTTACGATCGGTCTTAGTTGTGCGGTCCGTTTTCCAAAGCCATCGTAACAAGTTAGTACTTGAAAATGTTCGTAGATTAACGAGCGCTCCGGAATAGTCGTAGATCGCTAAGTGCATTTTAAGCAAAGAGACTCAGTAGAGACTCCATCAGGCCAACACTAAAAATTACATGGATGCATAAAGATGGGTATTTTAGATTTAAAAAAAGAAAAGAAAAGAGAATGGTATATATATATATATATATATTTTTTTTACAGCAGTTAAGCTGAAACTGGAATATTTTTATATGAAATACACAAGTTTGGTGCAGACAAGATTTGATTAATTTATTGGTTGGTTTGTCCTCCCTGCTCCTCACATGGATCATGTAAGGTTTGTCAGGCAACTTCATATGAAACATGATTCTAGTAAACACACTAAATACATGAAACAATACACATACAATTAAACATTGTATGCTTAGGCAACAAGGTAACCTTGATGTTACACTACCTTGTTAGTCAGACAGAAGAATGGGTACAGAAATGGAGGGCCTAGCCAACTTTAATTCCTCCAAAGTGAGTTTTTTATCGTCAATATGAAGGTGAGCCCTCTTGATCCTGAGCACTTCCTCCTGGAATTTTGCATCTCACTCAGATGCCTCCTTCCATGTCTTCTGGATATCTTTTAGAAGGTCCACTTTCTCCCTCTAGCTCCACCAGATCCTGGCTACAGGCACAGGTGTCCTCAACATTTTTAGATGAGGAATTGTGTGGCACAGGTGGAGTATCAAGGGGGATAGGAAACTCAGGCTGGGTGAGACATGGGGAACCTGATCTTCCCTCCTCAGAAGTTATTGCCACTGTGGGCAAAACACTCCTGTGGACATCCACACCCCCAGTAATGCCATCTATGGAGGTGGCACCCATTATACTCAGGGCTCTCTCTCCTCCTCAGGGGTAAGAGAACTGGCAGAGTTCTCCACCCCCAGTTTGACTTAAATCTTGCCATTTCCCTAATGTCTTGACTGCTTCTTTACAAACCTTTGGCTGCTGTAGATTTTTAAGCAATTACTTCCCAAACCTTCTCTTTGTTGGCGTGGGCACCTTTAAATCTACTGAACAAAGCCATCTTGTGGTTCTCAAATTCTTCCAGCATAATCTGAACTTTCTCAGACCTAAACGCAACCTTCCGCTTTTTCTCACTCGCCATCTGTCTTTCATCAAACGGTGTGCGTATTACGTAAGTATTTTATAGACGGCTCATGACACCTGCTATATGCATACATCATATATTATTTTTATTTAACCACATACAATATACATTGAAAACGATAATAATAATAAATGTAAACCGTTTTCTATACAAACAGAAAATAATAATTTTAGTGTACCGTGATTAATCAATTATTTTGGTTAATGTTTATAAAAAAGTCTTGAAGTTTCGACAGAACAATCAGATTTCAGCACCCCATGAAAACGAACAGCGGCTTGTCAGGTAGTACTTAAAGAGACGTGAAAAGTGTTCTTGTTACGAGCATATTTGGGAAACGCACGTAAAAAACAATGAACGTTAATTAAATTGCTATTAGAACAACAAAGATCAACAACAAAGATCAATCGTTATTGGGAAACAAAGACCTATCCAATAAAAAGCTAAAGAATCAGTTCACCCAAAAATTAAAATTCCAAACCTATTCCAAATCCGTATGACTCTCTTTCTCATGCAGAACACAAAAGGGACGATTTTTATGAATTTAACAGTCTGACTCATTAATGCAATGGCAGTTGATAGGGAATCAAAGCTTAAACAAGAGGCTTGTGCATCATATTCCAAGTCTTTTAATGGCATACAAAACATTTTCCTAAGAAACAACCTGAAACGTAAGTAATTTTTTATTGGAAATACTGACATCCGTTTCACCGTTTAGCCATGTGACAGGATTAGAACAGGATAAGGAATCAATTAAAGAGGCACCAGGAGGATATATATTGATACCAAACGATCAATTGCCTGAACCCATTTGTCGAATCAATCACTCTTTTGGGAAAACCTTAAACCATATTGGCCAACTTAGACACAATTTGCAGAATTCAGAAACACTTTTTTTCAAAACTATAAGCACATTCTCATACTTTAAAGCTAATTTTGCATGGAGATGCATTTGTGATGCAAAATGACAAACACAGGCTGCAAAAGTTAAACACAATTTCAACACAGTTGTCATAATTTAAAAACTACGAGTCAAAATAGTTAGCACTTGTTTCAAATGATGAAACCAATTAGTGAATGGCATATAAGCAAGTGCAAGTGGCAAGGCCCAGTAGAATGTTGATTCTAACAATTGATGGCAACTATCGACAAGGCAGAGGAGAAAAAGTTTGCGTCAGAAGTGACAGACAAGGAGGAAGGGTACATGTAAGAGGTGGTGGACGAGTAGGAAGAGGACAAATAGCTCCAAGAGCACCAATTTCTGATGAACTTCATGCCACCGTCATTGATCATGTCTTTGTTCATGGGATGACGATGAGGGAAGCTGGAAGGTTCACAGTGTCCACCATAGTGAGGACTTTCAGACAGCATAACAGGTACAGTTCAGAAATTGGGTTCTTGGTCCTTGAATATTTAATGTATGCAAATATTTCAGTACAGTACATCACTTTTCCAATAGTAAAGTGACTAGAGAACAACCTGTTTCACCTATGTATTGAAGTCAAGTCCATTACTGTACTATCATAACAGTATGTATGTGTATGTAATTCCATCTTTGCTTTTTGTAGAACTGCAAGACTGCCTCGAGGAGGTGGCGGATGTTCCATGTTTATGCTGCAGCAAGAGGCTCACATTTTTGATATGGTCCTTAAAATAATGCCATCTGTCTTAGAGAAATACAAGACCAAATAATTGAAGATAATGCCAATTTTGAAGGTATCAACAGTATCTTGCAGAGGAACAGGGTATGCATGAAACAAGTGTACCAGGTACCCTTTGAGCGCAACTCTAAAAGAGTAAAAGAGCTACGCTTTCTGAGTTTATGAGTTTGGTTCTTACAGCACCTTACTACATACAGTAATGTAAAACTGTCAAACGTCTGCACTATAATGTAGTACTGTAAATCAGGGCTGCATACAGACACAAAAACAGAAGAGATCTGTCATTCTGTAGCACTCATACTGTTACTGTAAACCTACAAACCCTTTTGTATATATTTTACCTACAGAGAATATTTGACCTGGATTCAATGGAAAGGCCCCATGAGTATATTTATATTGATGAGGCTGGAATCAATCTGACGAAAAAAAGGCGAGGAAGGAACATAATTGGCTAATGGGCCATTGTGGAAGTCCCTGGTCAGTGTGGAGGCAATATGACCCTTTATGCAGCCATCAGTAACAGAGGGGTTCTCCACCGCCGTGCTACCTTGGGGCCTTGTAACACTCAACACTGGTCTTCTGGATCTCCTGTTTGACCGTGAGCTCCAGGATCATGGCCAGGCAGAACATCCAGTCTTTGTGGTTGTTTGGGACAAAGTGCGCTTTCACTGTGGTGCCCAGGTCCAAGAGTGGTTCTACATCAACCAATGTTTCTTGAATGTTTTCCTTCCACCCTACTTTTTTTTTTAGTCCAGTCAACAAGGGGCCTGGGTAGCTCAGCAAGTAAAGATGCTGACTACCACACCTGGAGTCGCGAGTTCAAATCCAGGGCATGCTGAGTGACTCCACTCAGGTCTCCTAAGCAACCAAATTGGCCCGGTTGCTAGAGAGGGTAGAGTCACATGGGGTAACCTCTTTGTGGTCACTATAAAGTGGTTTTCACTCTTGGTGGGGTGCGTGATGAATTGTGCGTGGATGCCACAAAGAATAGCATGAAGCTTCCACATGTGCTATATCATCACGGTAATGCGCTCAACAAGCCACATGATAAGATAAAGAGTTGAATTTTTTACAGAATGCACAAAATACATAGATATCTGTGAAAATTGTACAATAAAATCAAACATATTCACAACACAATTGAGGATTTAACAAACAATGAAAACCTCCTCTTCTTATTAGGACTGCGGAGTCAGGATGAAAATATGGTGCTTTTCAAACTGTTCTGAGGCCAGTTTCCCCAAGAGTTTCATTCACTGAAAAATGCTGTTAATTGGATAAGTCAGTAACTGATTTGGCAGCAAAGCAGCAAGTCAGCTGCCTAACTTTTTAGGTGTACCCTTTGTGTCTGTCTGCCGCAGAATGAGTGACAGTGAATGAACTGATGATCCTATTTAACTTATTTGTCAAGTATACATGCATATTTTGTCTTTTTTTATCTTCGTTTTAATTTGTATCCAGCTCAGCTGTAAATGCTTTGGCAATACGAATGCAATACAAAATATTTGTCGTGCCAATAAAGCACCTTCCATCCATCCATCCATCCATCCATCCATCCATCCATCCATCCATCTATCGTCTACCAGGGTCGCATAAAGCACCTTATAACAACATAAAAAAAGGAAACTGAGAGAGAGAGAGAGAGAGAGAGAGAGAGAGAGAGAGAGAGAGAGAGAGAGAGAGATTTTATGCATATTGTTATTCATTTTATTTATTTTTTATTCATTTCTTGACACATTATTTAAATTTTATTTTTATTGTTATTTGTTACTGTTTTATTATTATAATTATTTTCTTGTTATTATCTGTTTTGTGTATTAATGCTTTGGCAAATATTGTATTTAAACATAAGTATGTAAAGTACATTTTTAAAAATATCAATCTTTTATTATAAATGTATTATTAAAATATTGTATTTAAATTATTATGCCATTTCAATGAGCACATAAAACCTACCACAAAGTAACAGTTTACAGTATGCAATCATAAAGTAACAGCGTTCTCTGTGTACATAGAGAATGTGCAGTCGTTATATCGTTACCTTTGAGCTATTTTTATCTGAGCAAACATTAAAAATTATTTTTGTTGTAGTCAGGTTGATTCAGTGATATTAAGTGATATTTCTGACTCAAATATAACCAATTAATTCAGATCTTATTAAATGGAACACGTTGTACAGTGTAGTGTGCCCACAATGACATCACAAATACAAGTATCGAAATGTCGAGCATAGTTGCACGTAATTTTGGCCAAGTGACGTCCATTGCTGTGCAAGATCATCATTATGATAACAGTGTGTACAGCAGCAGCAGCAGCTCTGTGACCTTTTACCCACTTACACTGTCGCGAGTTCTCACGCTTCCACAGCAGCTCTATATAAAGCAGCAATAACTGAGGATACATTACAGCCCATCTTTACGGTAAGTGTCCTATCACATTTTGTGTTTTAAAGACTTCTCGTGATTTAAAATAGAAATAACAGTATATCTGAATCTTAAACATGAGTTGGCTGGGCTGCAGAAGAGAAGCGGGATGAACGCGCATGTATCAGGATGATGAATGAAAGATCGCTTAACTGTTGTGCTTGTTATCCGCATCATATCCGTGACTTCCTTACGGCTCATGTTTTATGAATGAATACCCCTAGGTAACCATTTAACTGTAGGGTAAATATTCGTGTCAGTACACACAGAGCAGCAAGCGTTTATTTTCACGTGTTGTGCGGCATTAACGTTTGAGGCGGTAAAGTGTTTGTTTGCATGTTGTAGCGACATTTCACCCACTTCCGTGCTCACTCAAGAGTTGAGATGCATGCATATATTACATACGTCTGCTTGGAATACTGTTTGAACTATGCAAGAGATATTTAGACATAATTAGCTGCTTAAAGGTTTTCAATTCCTTGCAAAGGTCACACCTGTTTGAATGTCTTTTTCCTTTCATATTGTAAGACAGTAGTTGCCTTGAAGTCATGTAAGGAAGGTTATTACCATACGTAAGTATGAATGTTCCTGACTTCCTGTCTCGCTAGAGCTGGAGAATGCATCAACAAGCTGTGAAGACTTTGATTTGTGAAACCTTGACATGGCTTTTTAATCTTGTCCACACCCAGGTTACATTTTCTGTGATGTAGTATTCTTGGCACAATTACACAAATTATTTAAATGGAAAAGAGAGCAGAACACATATTTATATTATTTATTGCACATCTGGCAGATATCACTCAATCAGCAACAATGAGCTGAATCTTCCAAGTCCAAATCTTCTCTATTTCAGGTCAAGGAATGACATATTTTGACAAAATGTTTTTTTTTTTTGTTGACAGTCTTTAATTTTCCCAAGCTCATAGTGCCCAAACAACATTGACAGCTTCACATATTTTACTCAAGTCATTCCAAATGTAAACTTTTTTTTTTTTTATGGCATATTGTTATCAGCATCAATAATATTTTTATGCAAAAAAAAAATACACATTTGAGTTACTGACTGTAGATTTTAGGTTGCTACCGTGTATTTAAATGCATGAGTTTGTTCATATGGTATTGTTTAGCTTATGAAAGAGTTACGCAAAGTAGCTCTGATTGTTTCAAAGAAATGCTACACATATCATATTCTTCCAAGAAATACAAGAAGGGATAGTCTTAGTCATGGTTTGAGCAATCTGGCAGTGCTAAAGTCCTCTAATCACCAAGAATCAGATTAGATTTTATCATGGTTCCTTAGATGTAATAATATTTATATTACACCATTGTCAAAGATATGCACCTTGACAGTTATTAAGATCTGGATGTCGTCATTGTTATGTTCCAATGCAGTTACTTATAGGCCCGGCTTTGGCCAGCTGTGCTAGGGTGGGCTGGGGGATATCATAGGTGGCCATTTGGGATTCGGTGGGGGGAGGGGTGTACTCATTTAATGTCTTTAATTGGCATAACAAATGAGTAATTATTAAGATTGTAAGGCTCATTATAACTTTACCTTATACTTATTCCCCATATTAAAAAAGTATTCAATTATTGAAATAAATAATCTAATAAACACTTTATATAATCATAAGATGGAAGTGGGGCCTGAAAATCTTATTCTTGGTATACTACCTCCAGTACTAAGGAACATATTATAAAAAAACACTTTCAGAGATATTAGAATTGCAGCCTTAAAGCAAATTACAAAGACAAATATGTGTCCCCATGAATGCAGGAATGGAGTTGAGAGAAATAATATCAATGATAAATACAAAGATGGAGTGTAAAGATATATATTAGATGGGAAGATCAATAACATATAAGATTTTACCTAAAATTCGAACACAGATGGAAACTGCTTAAAGACGTAATGATATAATATTAAATGATGATGATTCTTTCTCTTTGACTATTCTGATTAATTGGTTAAATAGAAATGTAATTAGCAATTATACTGCCCTTCAAATTAAAATGCAAAACTGAGTTATGACTGAAATGATGGGCGGTATGTATAAAAGCGCTTAGAGCAAAAATGCCTCCTCGTGCCAACAGCAGCAAAGCAAAGTGCCAGTGACCAATAGATTGCAAGTTTGTTTTCTTTATGTTGAAGAGCAAAATAAATGAAACACACACACACACACACACACACACGCAATCCAGGCTGTTTTGTAATTTTGTAATCAACAAGCCACTAATGTCACTAATAACTAAATTGGAGCAACTTTACCTTTATTTTAGACAGTTTGATGACTATACATCAAACAAACACTCCAAAACAAGTGTGAAGGCATTCACCTACCCTTGTAACTCATAACAGTCATTTTCATGTCAAGATTTAATTTTGGGTGAAAGGTTAGGTGAAGGGGCATGACTGATATAAAATTTCTAAACAACTTAAAACTTTTTATGTGTCCTTATACTAGCAAACTAGTTACTGCAGTAACTCAGGACCAGGATGTTATCCAATCTTACTCGCTGGGTGTCCAGAGGTGCGCTCCAGGCACTGAAGGGGGCAAGCAGTTGGCCTCAGCTGGTCAAGACTCCTCATATTGGGAATCAGACACTGGCAGCAGCCCCTCTGCCCTTCACTGGGGGTAGTCAAGGAGTGAGGCAGGCCCAAGCGCTGTATCAGGAGAGGCTACTGAAGATCGATTGGGATGATGGGACCTGTAGTTTGTATCCATTCACCTGGCTGAGGGATAATTGCCAGTGCCCTCTCTGCATGCTGCAGTCAGCGCAGGCACGCAGCCTGATGCTCTCAGATTTGGACGTGCACATCGGGATGGACCAAGTGCAGCTAATGGACAATAAGGTTGGTCTTGATAAGAAAAGTTTAGGCCTGATTGTGTTTTGAAAATATCCTGAGACTAGCACTGTTATTCTGTCTGTAGCCTTGCTGGTTAAGCTAGTAAGGAAGTCTGCTGAGGATACCAGGACACAGCACACACAGTAAAACGTGGAAAACTGCAAAAAGGAGCTATTTCTACCTGGTTTTGTTAGTGTAACCTAATTTATTCAGATTGATTCAGTGATGTTAAATAACATTTTTGGCTCGAACAAAACCACTTTAAATGGTCCAACATGAAACATATTTTTAGGTTAAACATTATTTTTCTTTTATGTACACAGTGGTGACACTATACTGATCTTTTCAGCTTGGTTTACATCTAAGCCATTGTCCAATTGTCGTAAAAGTAATATTCCGGGTTCAATACAAGTTAAACTCAACCAACAGCAATTGTGGCATAATTAATTTTGATTAGCCTCTCCTTTACTTAAAAAAATAAATAAAGTAGCAAAAATCTAGTTTACAGTGAGGCACTTACAATGGAAGTGAATGGGACCAATCCATAAACATTAAAATACTCACTATATCAAAAGTATAGCCACAAGACATAAACAATATGTGTGTTAACATCATTTATAACTTTTCTGTGTAAAGTTATATGGTGTAATGTTAGCAAACCCCAAATCCCTAAAATGACTGCAGAAATTATGATTTAAACGTGAGTTTTAACAGATGAATTCATGTATGTCCTTTTATAAAATTATAAGCTTTACATTTCTGCCTTTTGACACTCCAAGGATTGGCCCCATTCACTTCCATTGTAAGGGCCTCACTGTTACCTCGGTTTTTGCATTTCTTCCAGTTCTGTTCATTGAGCTTAACTTTACTTGAACCCGAAATATTCCTTTAATAAATCTGTTTATCTGAAACTCACTGTAGGTGTCCATAACTTGGCCAGATCAGCACAGTAGTGAATTTGAGCCAGAATGGCTGAAGAAAAGGTGTTTTTCTTCTGAGGCAAGACAGTCTTTGCAAGAGGAACTCTTCATTAATGGTGAGTTCATTGTTTTTGTCTTCATTGCTAAAATCTTTGTGTTATCTCTTTTGTACCTCCATACACCCGAGTTTTCCTCTTTGCTAGTTACTTCCGATTAACTGTAATGCTGCCTTGATGTTCAGAGCTGCTTTTATTATTTTATGCTTTGATTGCTCCTAAATAACTTTAGATATGTAGATGTGTATCTCTGTGCATTTTGATAACCTCAAAAATACAGATTATATAGCCTTTATACACTCACTCTTAGAAATATACTGTTTGAATGTTACCTAAAGATTCTTTACCATTGTCAGTCTATTTGAGGAATCTGGTATTCACCTCTCTCAAGTATTTTAGTACATTTTCAGTGTGAATGTTTGTTAGGTGTTGCTCAGTAATGGGCCTCTGCTCCCTAAGGGGCCATTCACACCCACCAAGTTTGCATCTGTTTCTGCTGTCATACAGTTTTTTTTTTTGTTTTTTTTTAATGTTAACATGCATTAGATGGAGATTTTTTACTCTTGTGCCACATCTCGCTGTTTTTTCAGTGTCTTACCCAGAAGCACCACATTTTTAAGACACCGTTTCAAGTTAAAAGAACTTAAACTTTTAAAAATGCACCTCCAGACACTTGCATCTTGTTCTCTTCATTAATCTGCATCTATATTTTGAACACAAGAACACAATGGCCCCTAATAATAACCATATTTGTGATGTGCACCATGGAAGAAAGAAAAGAATCTGAGTTTGAAACAGGCTATCGACAGACATCATTTGTCTGTATTGCTTAAATAAACATGGAATGAGAAACTAAAAATGTTCACAAACATTTCCTTACTAGATGAAATAGCTTAAATTCAATACTGTATTTATATCTGGTTGGTCTGCATGGGGATAAAAGTTTTTTTGCTCAAGAAATCATTACGAATCATTAGGAGTTGTCCTGAGACTATGTTGGAGAAACCTATACTGTATATACAGTATATATGCAGAATACATGTACTGACAGACACAATGTTCAATCTGCTGTAACCACGGAATCTCTCAAGTTGGTATAAGCACAACAGCTCACTCTTCTCAAATTGCCTTAAATCTCTATTCCATCTGGCAGGAAGTAGAGAAAGACTTTCCACACAGAGGCGATTCTGGGGGAAGTGTATGCACACTGAAAAGGTAACTGCTGTCCAGATCACACATGAAAAAGACAAATTTAAATAATCCACAAACATTAGCCTACATAAGTACATTTAAATGTTATATCATCTTTAAAACGTGGTCTAAAAAAAATCACAGTACAGACAAACCACTTCTGCTGCTGCTGAATTAACAAACAGTGGAGGAAAAACTTCTAAAAACTCGCCCTAATGATAACATTTGCACAAAATGTAAAATAGAGGCAAAAAATTATTACAAAAGAAGTTTTTATTTCCTTTCTAAAGCAATGTTGTCATTAAGACTCCTAGCTATTATAAGTATTTGGGTAAAGGGTTAAATTTAGGTAAAATCATAATACAATTTTTCGTTGGTTCCTTTATTTTACTCAATGGGAGTAAAAGTCGTCCGTTTTTGTATGAGCCAACTCGTGCAATTTCTTATGAATAACTCATCTGTTATGAGACTGGGCTGGTTTCTTTCTATAATGATGTGTCTGATGTGTAAATGTTTGAGATGTTTGAAATGTTTGGTATTTGAGATTTAGCTCTTTTAGGCCACGTCCACATAAATCCAGAGACATTTGAAAATGCTGTTTTTGTTTTCGAAGTGCTCTCCATCCAAACTGCCGTTTTCAAGCTTTTTTCAAAAGTTTCAAATCCACATAAAAACTTGAAAACTCTTAAATCCCCTTACTGTGCATGCAAAAAATGTGCACGCCATTCCATATACGTTATGAAGCGCAATTGCTCTGTCGCCAGACAGCAATGTCGTGTGATCTTCCCGTCGAATTTGAAGGAATGCAATGTGAAGGTTTTGCAAAGTACCATTTATCTTGAACAGCGCTATTAAAAGGGGCATTTCCACTGCACGGTACAACTCGACTCAACTCGACTGCACGCTTTTTGGGGGTTTTCCACTGTGGATAGTACCTGGTACCTGATACTTTTTAGTACCACTACGGTCGAGGTTCCAAGATAGTAAATGTGACGTAAAAATCCTGTAGATCACTGAATGGTCAGAGAGAATCGTCACTACCAGAGTCACTGGATTTCCGACATGTGACATCAACCCGCTAGTTTTAAAGTTAGAAACAGCGACAGAAGTATCATTTGTTCACACGACTTTTGAGAAAAAAGCTTATTGGCTATTTAAAAAAACCTGTAACTTTACTTTACTTGAGTAGATTGCTTTAACTAGGATTTTTATGACCAGGTGCTCTGATTAATTTAGTTTATAACTTGCAAGAGTGCACTTAACACAGTTTACAAAGAAAATAAATACTTTGCACTCTCTTTGTGAGCTACTGTCTGTCCTGAGCTTAGTGGTATATATATAGTACTGTGTGCTCGGAGCTCTCAGTAGAGACTCTGTTGAATGACTTTGACTGGATGTAGCTGACTGCCAGCGACAGGAGCCACAGTTTCACATTTCCATAGCTGGAAAAGTCACAAAAGCAATCAAGGAAACTGTTTAAGTACACACGATCTGACACCTTTCTTGTCCTATGTGCATTTGTATGCATAAATATATATACATTATGTGTGACTGTTTGAGTGAGTGAAAAGGTAATTGAAAAATAATGTAAGTTTTTTGTGGAAATTTCTCCAGAGAACCAGCTTGATAGAATGAAGACATGATATTAATATCTGATTGGCTTTGAGGGCAGAGTGATTCCTGCCAAGAAACCATAGTATGTCAGCGAGAAACAGAATATTGAGCATTACACGGTAATAAGAGCCCTGCATTACTGAGTCTGACCTGGACTAATTGAAACAGTTCACCCTGGCCTCTGGGCCCAGCTCTTTCTCCAACTAACTCATTCAGCCCCAGCCATTTTTTATTATGGTTAACATGTTTCAGCCTGTTCAAGCTCTTCTGTCTCTCGGCTTTACTTTTCTGTTGGCTTGATAATCACTTCACTTCCATGCTTATTTGTGGGCAGTGTTGGGTAGATTACTTCTGAAATGTAATTTTGTACTGATTACTAATTACGCAACTAAAATTGTAATCAGTTATTTAGTCTTATAGATCACAATTGAATGTAATCTGATTATTTTATTCTGTTGGATTACTTAATGTAGGTTTCTGTAATTTTAAGTGTAGTAAGAAACCATTTACACTCCTTTCATGAAACATTAGTAAACATGAAATCAAACAGCAATTTGCTATTTGTCAGTACCTGAGTCCTATTCTTAAAGGGATAGTTCACCCAAAAATGGAAATTATCTAATCTTTTATTCACTTTCATGCTGTCCGAGATGTGTATGACTTTCTTTCTTCTGCTGAACACAGAAAAAGATTTTTAGAAGAATATCTCAGCTTTGTAGGTCCATACAATGCAAGTGAATGTTGGCCAGAAGGTCCAAAAATCACATAAAGGCAGCTTAAAAGTACTCTATAAGACTCCAGTGGTTAAATCCATACAGTATCTTCAGATGTGATATGATAGGTGTGGGTGAGAAACAGATCAATATTTAAGTCCTTTTTTTAACTATAAGTCTCCTCTTTCACATTCACTTTCACATTCTTCTTCTTTTGTTTTTTTGCAATTCGCATTCTTCATGCATATCGCCACCTACTGGGCAGGGAGGAGAATTAATAGTAAAAAATTAATTAAAATTAAATATTGATCTGTTTCTCACCACACTAATTGTATCACTTCAGAAGACATCGATTTAAACACTGGGGTCTTATGGATTACTTTTAAGCTGCCTTTATGTGCTTTTTGGAGCTTCAAAGTTCTGGCCACCATTCAGAGAGTCAATCTACAGAACAGAAATATTCTACTAAAAATCTTATTTTGTATTCAGAAGAAGAAAGAAAGTCATAAACACCTGAGATGGCATGAGGGTGAGTAAAATCATTTAATTTTTTTGCTGAACTATCCCTTTAAAGCTCTTTTTTTGAAGTTATATTTCTTACCATTTTTCACCTTTATTCAGTACATAAGTGGAGATGGAAACAAGGCAGTAGAGGGGGAATGGAATTGGGAAATGACCTTGAGCCAGGACTCAAACTCGGTCTCCTGTGATATTGCAGCATATTTCAGAACATTGCTCACAAGGCTGCAGCCTCAAAGCTCGTATACTTTATTCTTTTTTTAGATGCTATCAGGCTGCTCCCACATTTTTTGCTCATGCTCCTCATTACCATGAATATCATAGGTGTTTTTGTGAGCTGTGTTTGAATAAATTGTAGAACTCCTCTTCCTTTCCAAGCAAAATTAGTATGCTGAGTTGACATTGTGGCTTCCTCCATGTCAGGGTCTGGATTATTTAATGGAACAAACTTTCTTTATCCTGCTGAGGTGTGACTGTCGATAATGTAACTCTGAGAAATCTGAAGCTTATGCAAACTCATACACATTAGGTACATGCATCTTAAAATGTGTTTTTTCACCCTTGGCTGAGATAGTTTACTGCCAGTCGCAGCCAGACTTTTGACTTAACAACATAGAGTTGGGTCCAGATTGCAGCTTGTTATGGCCAAGTACAACCCACTTAGGAAGAAACTGTCTGACTGACATGTAAAGCAGCCAACCACAGTTCATTTTATTTTTAAGTGCGGTTTAGGGCCTGGTTCGTCTGAAATTATTATACCACAATAATAAACCAGTGTCATGAAAAATTCAAATAATGGCGTGGCAGTGTCTGGGGTTGTATAGAAAATTACAGAAAATGGGTCATTTGCTCTAGGGCTCCTGTAGCTCCACTAGAGCATGCACTAGCAATGCCAAGAACATGGGTTCAATTCCCAGGCAACACAAAATGATCAAATGGATACACTGAATGTACTGTAAGTCGTTTTGGATAAAAGGGTCTGCCAAATGCATAAATTTACATGCTGTTTAAGATTGAGTTTTACTAATTTACTGCAGGTTTTATTTAGTCATTCATTTATTTTTTACCACAGGTAAAATCTAAGCCAGGTGGAAACAAGGGACTTCCTAAATTGATAGGGACAAGAACTTCAATCAATAGAACTTATTTACTTTTTCACAATAGCACCATATTTGATTTTTGACATAACTGAAATGGGATAGACTTACAGTCTCTTCAATGGCATGCACTGTATAAAGCTGTATAAAACTCCTTGATCACATCTAATTTTCCACAATCATGTTTTCAGAAGTTTTTTTGTACACTAAAATTTCTTGGAAAGATTATTTTTTTCAATGTTTCATCAAGTCTGTTCCTCACACCCTCATTGTCATTACCGTAAAAAAAAAGATGGCACTACTGTGAATAAGGTCCATGAGAAAGGATTTTCTTTCAGTTATAGGTACTGAGTTGTATTTGTCTCTATAATGAGAGTCTCTACTGTGACAGTTTTTCCAGTGCGATAGTTTTGTAAATTGAGAAAAAGGGGTAAAAAAAAATACTTTTTGTGGAGGTCCAAGAAGCAATTTATTGGTGTAAGTGTTTGGTTATGCACATTCACATGTACACTTTTTTTTAGAGGCCATCTGTGCAAACAAGAGACATTTTTCCAGCAGTGTTCCTGTTCAGTCAAACATTGCACGTCCCCACATAATGTTCTGACCAGTGTGTTTTGGCCTTGGCCACACACACACACACACACACACACACACACACACACATGTTGGGTTTCCATGTTTTATGAGGACTTTCCATAGACATAATGGTTTTCATACTGTACAAACTTTATATTCTATCCACTAACCCTTACAGAAAACTTTCTGCATTTTTACATTTTCAAAAAACATAATTTAGTATGATTTATAAGCTGTTTTCCTCATGGGGACCGACAAAATGTCCCCACAAGGTAAAACATTTAGGGTTTTACTATCCTTATTGGGACATGTAGTCCCCACAAAGTGATAAATACATGCTCCCACACACACAAACACACACAAACCTGTTTTTATATCATTGTGGGGACTCTTTATAGACTTCCATGCATTATATGGATTTTATACAGATCTATTGATAATTTAGATCTCACAGAAACTTTTTTGGATTTTTACATTTAAAAAAAAATATTGTTTAGATTGTTTTATAAACCATTTCCCTCATGGGAAACGCTGAATGAGCCCCACAAGTTAGGTGGTCTCAGGTTTTATTATCCTTATGGGATATTTGGCCCCCACAATGTAGCATAAACATGTACACACACACACACACACACACACACACACACACTCACTCACAGTATGTGCGTGCATGTGTCCATTATTTTTAAGACATTTGCTAGGGAAGTTTCTGTCATGTGATATTTGAGTAAGATTTTTATAAAGGTTATTTTTCTGCCTAGCAATGAAAGGGTTGAACTGATGCTGAAAATACATTTGAAATAAATATCATTATTCATTGTCTGTGTTTTGATGCTTTTGCAATGTCGCATGCAAAGAAATCATGCTAATAGAGTACTCATTAGAAATCACTAAATAAATAAATGTATCCCATTTGAAATCATTCATTTAAAAAATACTCTTTAAAACTATTTTCACCACAACAAAGGTAGACATTTAAAGGATACAGTTAAAAAGCTTATTAATGTTGAAAAGTTTGATACCTTTGCGAATAGTACAGGTATTAAAACATATGGCCTTGTTGATTTAGTCAAGTTTTTTTTTTTTTTGTGGTTTTGAAGTTGACCGGTTCTTTCACTTCTAGTTGGTAGAAGGAGACTATGAATCTGACTCTGTTATAAGCCTCACAGTGTTTGCTCAATTTGAGCCTGCAAATCTGACATGTTTGAGTTCCTCTTAATTATTTCTTCTAGGCAAAGAGAGAGAGAGAGAGAGAGAGAGAGAGAGAGAGAGAGAGAGAGAGAGAGAGTAGCATATTTAAGTTGCACTTTGAGTAATAATCACATCATTACTTTGAACCCGTTCCTAATATACTTGGACCACTATGAGCCACAACTGTTCAACTGTTTAAATAGATTATTGTTCAATGATTAATCAGGACCTCGGTTTTCTAGTGTTCTTGAGTCCAAGTGTTCTGCCTGTGAACTGCACTGGAACTAGCCCAGCCTGAGGCTTGTTTCCATAAATGAAAACATTTGGGATGAACAAGTACATTAAAGGGTCATTCTATAATTCTATATTTGCGATGACATGAAGTGTAATGTGTTTAAGTGTGGAGTATTATTGTATATGCATATTTATGTCTGTTTCAGAGCGTGAATACTGGGATTCTGGTCTGCAGATCCCCACAGCAGACTTCGAGGAGGTTTTACATGATGATAAGGCTGCACTGGCCTGGCTTGAGGCCCTGAGACGCATTGGCATTGTCTACCTGAGGGGGGCGCCAGTGGAGCAGGGCCAAGTGGCCAGACTGAGCAAGAGAATTGGCTTTCTCCGGCTCACCTTTTACGGGTATTGTAACTTACTGTAGTTTCTGATACTTTGACATATTGTTAAAGTGACTTGCATTTTTAAAAAAAATAAATAATCATTATCATATTACATTTGCTAATGAGAGGAAAATTAGTAATTTCCTCAGTTTAAAAATTCCTTAATTGCTGCCACTTTAACTGAAAAAGGAAGTATATTCCTTAGAAATACTGTCCCAGAAAGTATCAGCAAAATGATTTGGAACCTCTGTGTGTTTATACAAAAATTGTTCAATCCTGGCATTTATGTCATTTGGCTGACGTTCCCACTCAATTCAATATCAACAAGCAAAGATGACTTATAACCTACTGCAAAGAGCCATCAGTCATGGAAAAATGTAATATGGTCTAATGAGTCATCTTCTAACCTAATTCTTCCATCAAACATGGTGGGACCTCCATAGTGGTATGGGCACCCATTTTATGGAAGTCATTACATCTGATGATTGCTCTGCATGACTGTAAAACGTCCAAGGAATACAATGCAATTTTAAAGGACCAGGTGCATCTTATGTTGCAATAACAGTTCTCTCATGATGTTTCCATATTCCAAGATGATAATGCACCCATTCATACTACTAGAGTAAATATATTTCAAACTGTTTTCATGAATGCCAGAACTAAACGTCATTGGACCTTTACGAGCGTTTTGGGGCACATATTAACAATGTAAATTTCAACCCATGTGCCTCGAGGAGCTGGAAGCTTCTTCTTATGAAATAGTGCAGTTGCCACCACAAATAGTTCAAGACTTGTTGGACAGCATTTCAAGAATGACTGACTATTTTAAAAGCAAGGAGTGACCTTACCTGTCATTATTGATATGTTATTGTGTCCATCTCTGAGCACATATTTGAGAAGAATCATTATTGATATTTTTCTTTTATCTTTACATGTTACATCATCTTTTTGTTTCTGACAAAACATCTTGGCAATTGAGAGTCAAGCAGTGTGTAATTTTGAATGCAACCACATAGCCGGTTCAGTGGACTCTTCCCTTTATGGAAGATAATTGTAAACGTTACGATATGAGTCATTTGTCTACACCACCATTATTTGATGAAAGGATTTCGTGCTGTAACTGTTTCCCAACAAACAGAACAATGTTCCTCTCTCAGAATACCACCTCTGACATCCATCAAAATAAATGAGAAATGATGTGAAAGAGTTTTGCTTCACTTGTCCCATTTCTCTATGCTCACTGGAAGATGATTAGTGAGCCCAAAATCCTTTAAAAAATCAATAACAATTTAAATTTGGAATCTGACACAAAAGCCCCTGATAAGAACATGCAGAAGGCACTTTTTTGGAAAAGAGAAGAATGATAAGACAGTTAAGAACCTTCAGGGTTAAGATTGGAGAAATAGAGAAAAAAGAAATCCCTGAACACAGAACATGAAGATAGAAGAAGTGGACAGAACAGACCAAGTAGAGACAGTCACACTGTGAGCTCCTGGCTGTAATCACATCACAAAGCCATGCATGTGAAAACCCTCTCAGCTGACACCTGTTAAGTGACAGGCTAAGTGATTTAACACAGTGAGAGCCCCAGGAGCTCAGTTGAAACTTGCCAAAGAGCTGCTTCACCTGACCCAAACTAGAACAAAAAACATTGCATCTGCCAAATCGAGATTTATTAAGAAGAATTTTACTGGCAGGGGTTTGTCAGAAATGGAAGGGTTTGGTCTCTTGAACATGGTCAGAGCTATCTCACTGAGACCACTAATATGCCCTATTTCCTTTTTAAAAGCAGTGCATAGAAACACAACTCTTTCTTCCTTTGTTTTCATTGGGATAACAGAGGAATTATATTTTACTGTGGTTTCCTACAATAAATACATAGACAAATGCAGTTAAACTTTACAAGCGCATGGTCACCTGCTGATCCGTTGACCCCTCTGTGCTTTCACAGTCACACTTGGCAAGTGCAGGACAAGCCTATGGCTAACAATGTAGCATACACATCTGGCAAACTGAGCCTGCACACAGACTACCCTGCTCTGCACCATCCACCTGGGGTGAGTTTAAACAAACACACAATTTATTAAATGAAGTTTCAAACGTAAGATCGGGAGGAGCTTGTTCATCTAGGGCTGCCAGACATTTCCCAAGGATATATAAGCGGCTGTTTCCCTCGTACCGGTGATGATTCTTCCTGCATTCCTCCACCTCAACATCTCCATATTTACAGTATATTTCATAATGCCTATACCAATTATTATCTCAAAATTGTCATTCTCATCTCCTGCTTTATCCATTCCTGTGCTCGAGCCCCTCCGTTATGGACAGCGTTATAAATCCATTTATCTCAATGTACTCCAGGACAATATGAACCAGTAAACTTATTATAAGTTATAAGACATTATATATAAAGTTTGAGTTGCATTGTGGAAATGAAAGCACATGTGTACGTCACACACATACACAACACATGGATAAAAGATTGCTGTTGTAACAGTTGGCTGTTGTTGTGTTTGTATGTAGGTGCAGTTCCTACATTGTATCCGTCAGGCTGATCATGGTGGTGAGAGTGAGGCGGTTGATGGGTTTCACGTGGCGGAGCAGCTCAGGAGGGAGGATCTGGAGGCATTTAACATCCTCTCTTCTCTCAGGGTGGACTTCACAGACAGCGGCACTGACTACTGCGACTTCAATGTGCAGTCCAAAAACCACATCATAGAGTAAGATACACTGGACAGAGACACACACTTTAATGCTGTGTTTGACAAGTTGTCACATCTTACCATCATCAACAGCAACTATCAGTGTCGGCAATATTTAAATCCAGGATTGATTTTCCAGAGCATTTGGTAGTTTTATGAGTGCATATTTTTTTAACCACATAGAAGCAAACACTGCATTGTCCATTAAGGTCAAATACTTCAATTTAAAAAAAAACAATTAAAACGTAATTTAAAGTTTCTCTGGTCTGACTAATCAAGGTCAAACTTAATATTAGCTCTACGTAAAAAAAAATCCTTCTTAGAAAGTGAAAACAGATATCTGACAGCTACAGGTCACAATGGTTTTTGCAGAGGCACTAAACACATAGATAGAATCAGTGTTGGGTGTAATCCAATTACAAAGTAATTAGTTACTGTAATCTAATTACTTTTTTAGTATATAAAAAAAAAAGCAGTGTAATGCATAACATTTTCAATTCTTGTCATCAGATTACAGTTACTGACTTTTAATTACTTTTAAGTGCAATATAGGGTTATGCTTAATTCTAATATATTATTTATGTAGAATACATGAATTATGGCCCCGTAATGAGTCATCGTGAAGGAGAAATGTGCCGTGCTGAGTGTATGACTTGTGTGTAACATTGAATGAAATTTGATTACAATATTTGAAAAATAATTAATAATTTGTAGTGGATTACTATTTTTTAGTAATTTACCCAATACTGGATAGAAAGCTATTGGAATTCTAGAATGGGATAAAAAGGACATTTTTGCCCCCCATATTTAAGAAATCAGGGGCATTTTGGCCCCATAGTCCTGGTTAATTTCTGAACCTGACAAATATAACTAAATAATGCATTAAATGGTGCCATCTGTCAGTCATTTGGAAACTGAAACTTATAAGACATACATCTCTAGATTTTAATACACCAGATTACAACATTAGTTAACATGATCTAGCAATGAACAATACATTTACAGCATTTATTTATCTTGGTTAATATAGAATAGGCCAAAAGTTGTATATGTCAAAATTCTATGAACTAACATGAATTAACAATGAACAATTGTATTTTTATGAACTAACATTAACAAAGATTAATAAATAATGTAAAAATATATTGTTCATTGTTAGTTCATGATACCTAATGCATTAACTAATGTTAACGAATGGAATTGTAAAGTGTTACCAAACTTGTTTTTGTTGTGCAGTGTGGACTCTGAGGGTCGAGTTGTGAGGATCAACTATAACAATGCCACACGAGACTCTGTGCTGGATCTGCCTTTGCACCAGGTTCAGCCCTTCTACTCCTCTCTAAAGGCCTTTCTGGATCTGCTCAACAGGCCTGAGAACGTGCTCACTTACAGAATGGAACCAGGTCAGTCTGGTCAGGAATATCCACCTCAGTTCACAGTTTATCTCTTTATCTATTCATATTAATATCAATATACCTTTTAATATAGTTTACTCTTAACATGTTCAGGTCCCCTGAGTCATAAGTCAGGCATATGTGGTATCTTTGAAAACCTTAGAATCTGAACTATGCATATATAATAATCTATTTATGTTACATAAAAGAACAAAATAAGGCCTGAACATCCGCTTTGCAAATAAGCATGTAAAGGTATGTATGGAATGAAGGAGGTGAGAACCGGCTTGACAATATAAATAATATTTTAATAAGGAACTTAAACAAAAAGACAAACACACAAAAGTGTCGGGCAGCTGCCCGTAAATCTCTCTCTCTGTCCCACTGCAGTCTCCAGTCGGCCTTTATCCCTCTCTGAAGCTTGATTAGCCTGATTAGTAGCCTGGGTGTGTAGCATCATGTAGCCCTGCCCTCCACCCTGTCACAAAGAGCTACCTAAATATAAAAATAAAAATGGAAATAGAAATAATACAAATAGAAATATTAATATAAAAGTCTTTCATATAGCACTTAAATAGACAAATCATATATCAAATAATATCTCTGAAATATGATTTCTTTAAACATGAAATACAAACATCTCATTTATGTGCCGATCTTTGCTGCTGTGAGCCCCAAATAGCTAAAAACTTTATATCTGCTTTTTACCTTTGGCAGTTTTCTAAAAATAAATTGCCATTTTTTACTGTGCTCACTTTCTGTGAGCTTGCTTGTGTGAATAATCATGTTATATCTTAGATGTTCAGAACAAAATATGCAGTCCAGCAGGAAAAGTATACTATACAAATCATCAAAAATATATGTTATAAACTACTGATAAAATGCTATACGTCATCGCAAAGGGATGATCTCAGCTTTCTAATGACACTTCAATTGAGCTTCTAGTCCACTCAGAGGCCGAGATATTTGATGAAACAATGGGGGTTGTGCATAAACTGAAAATTAGTCTGAATGTCTACGGACAGGCACATCTGTGATGGCTAAAATGCGTTAGAGCGCCACCTACATTTTAAATGTTTATATATTACTTGCTGCCATCTAGTGGAATGAAATAAAGGGGCAGTCACACTAGGCTTTGTGCACGCAATGTTTTTCGTACACGTAACTGACCATGATATGATGTCATGCGGGAGGACTTCTGGTGTAAGTAAATATTACATCACAAATTACAAATAATATTATATAAAAAATTTCAAAATATGTTGTGTGCTCACTTTCCTGCAACAATAAATCAAGCAGCTTTAAAATATGTATTCTTTTTATTGAGCCAAGAGGTCAGCGTGTGACATTTCGATCTTCTATTGGTCATGCGTCCTCTCGTCGTTCGAATTCGCGGATCAGAGTTCACCAAGCTTGAACTTTGGTACACAGCGTAGTATGAAATTTCTTTGCATGATCTTGTGTTTTCAGTCTGCTGTATTCAGATGCAGAGTCTTTTTTTTATTTGGGGGGTTTATCAAAATGCGATCAATTATTGGCAATTAGTCATAGTATGTGTGAATTGTGAGCTGTTATATTTAAGTGGTAAAATTTGCAGGTTGCAGCCAAAAAATTCCCCTAGAGTTGCAGTGGTTAAACTATTTTTGCATGTGTAAATAAACGACTGCCACATGAAGCTGGTTGTTTAATTAATTTATTTTGCTCCGTGCAGGTGACTTGGTGACCTTTGATAACTGGCGTCTGTTGCATGGTCGAAAGAGCTACCTATCTCAAGGTCAGAGCACCAGACACCTGGAAGGAGCATATCTGGACTGGGACGAGGTCATGTCCCGCCTCAGGGTCCTCCGGAAGACTGTCAGTGGAGACAGATAAGACCGACCCCTGCAGTGAGAGTGATTGATAAGAAGCAAAGTTTATATTATATCAGTCCTCTAGTTTTGGGCTGCTATTGCTTTATGGGAACTTTAACAACTCTTCACCTCAGACATCTTCAGATCGTAGAAGGGAAATTTTCTGTTGAGGCATTTCCATTTTGCCAAGTAAATATTTTTTCTCTTTTGGTAGTTGATATATGCTTTAATTTTGGCTTATATAAGGGCACTTAGATTCCTCAGCTCTTTCTTGCACTTTTCTATGTATAATGATCTATTATTTTGCATTAAACTATCACTGTTGTCTTAGGTATAAGGGAAAGTTTGCCTGGGATGATTTAAATATAGTAGTCTTAATATATCAATGCAGCATCACTGGTGACAGTGAAATCTGGATAACAGCCCAAAGTAAGGTTCCTGTATGAACAAGGGGTTTATTCTGAAACGCTACTGTCTTCATTATTCATGCAGTCCACATTGAAACAGTTTGTCATTTCTGATGGCACAATTCAAGATTTAGATTTGTTGTTTACCAGGAAAGATAATTTTGTTCCCCTTGTATGTTTTTCACATGTTATCCACAGAACAAAAAAGTTTTAGCCATTTGGTTACCAAATGTGCCATTGGAAACCTGTGTTTGTGTATGTCTGGACCATCGTTCTTCCTTGTATGTATGAGTTATTTGGTAAAACTGTACAATAAGGTTCCATTCATTAACAGTAGTTAAAGCATTAGGTATCATGAACTAACAATGGAAAATATATATATATATATTTATTTATTTATTTATTTTTATTTTTTTACAGCATATTTGTTAATGTTAGTTAATAAAAATACAATTGTTCATTGTTAATTCATGTTAGTTCGTAGAATGTTAGCATATACAACGGTTGGCCTATACTATATGTTGAGATTAGCATTAACTAAGATTAACAAATGCTATAAAAGTATTGTTCAAAGTTTCTTCATGTTAACTAATTTAGTTAACTAATGGAACCTTATTGAAAAGTGTTATTTTAATATGGCTTTTATCAAAGTGAAGTTTTGCCCGTTTATTCTTGTTTTGCACTCAATTTTATTTCAGGTTAGTTCAGACAATGATGAAAACTAAGTCTTCCAAACAGGAGCTTATTGTGGTGATCAAAAGTTATGAGCTGATGTCTAAAACATAAAGTAGATTGTTTTTGAGCTAACATTAATGTTTTGTGTTTTTCATTTAATAACATCTCTATTTTGATATAGAGAGATAGTATACTACTAGGATACTAGTAGACATCAAGCTCTTTCAAACTGAAGGCTTGAAGTATGTAACTTTTTCAGTGTTGAAATACTTTCTTCTATCCACGCTTAATATGCAGAGACAACTACAAGTTATCCATTCATAGGTTAATTTTCTTAAAGACTGTAAACACTGTGTCTCTGTGGCACTATAAAAATTCCTGTTTGTTTTATGCAACCCACTTAGACTTGCCCCAACAACAATACTCAACCAATGGCATTAATTGGGGGTGGGCCTAGCTGACTGTTTGAACAACTGCAGGTGAGGGGCATATTCAGAAAGCTTTTTTTTTAATATATATATATATATATATATATTTCTGCAAATCCGTTCGATAACGCTAGTCATAGACATACTTCAGCTTTAAAGCAAAAGTGTGCAACTTTTTCTTTTAAAATGTGTCCTCCTATCCCAGCTTAATCTATTCGTAGATTCATTTTCTCAAAAAGATTAAACTCTGTCTCTGTCGTGCTAAGAATTATTTGTTTTGAGCTACCTGTCTAGAGACAACACTGACTCGACAAATGGTGTGAGTTGGGGCAGGACTATCTGTTTGTTTGATTAACCCCATATTCAGAAAGCTGTTTAAAACATTTTATTTTTGCAATTCCTTTTAGTAATGCTAGTGGTGCAGACATTACTCACTATTTTAAAAGAACAAAATGGGCAATTGCCAATTTGTACAAATGCAATAACAATGCAAATATAGCACATGTAGCTAAAATTGTAGCTAACCATGTAGCTTTAGCTACAGCACAGGATTATGACCATGGTCGTCTTTCACTGGGCTTGCACTTAAAGATGCTATAATATTGTCATTGTTTATAAAAATGCCTTGTATGTGTTTTAATGTATTGGCAGGATTCTGACATGATTTTTCTTTTTCAAAATGACAATAAAATACATTAATAATATACTCAGATGACTTTATTTTGGGGTGTTTCCTGGAATTTGGTAATATTTCAACTTGGAAAAAAAATGTCAACAACATTTGATTGTCTGAATACACCACACTTTACAATCATTAACCTCCAACAAATCATATTTCCCCACCTCAGGCATCAAAGTCATTTTATTATTGTCACAGACATAATGGAAGTGGTTTGAAAATGACACTACACAATACTTATTATAACATAAACATCTACCTAGTGCTCATGTGGTTCTGAAAGTGAAAGACCCAGGAGATCAGCAGTTATAGAAATACTCAAACCAGCCCATCTGGCACTAACAATCATGCCACGGTCTAAATCACCAAGATCACATTTTTCCCCATTCTGATGGTTGATGTGAATATCAACTGAAGGTCCTGACCCCTATCAGCATGATTTTATGCGCTGCACTGCTGCCACATGATTGTCTGATTAGATAATCGCATGGATGATTATTGGTCCTAGTTGGGCTGGTTTGAGTATTTCTGTTTCTCCTGATCTCCTGGGATTTTCACACACTTACAGTCTCTAGAGTTTACTCAGAATGGTGGCAAAAAAAAAAAAAAAACATTCAGTGATGGCCGTTCTGTGGATGGAAATGCCAGACTGGTTTGAACTGACAAAGTCTATGGTAATTCAGATAACCACTCTGTACAATTGTGGTGAGATAATGCTATTCTGAGATGCAGGTTGGCACTGTTTTGGTGGCACGAGGGGGACCTACACAATATTAGGCAGGTGGTTTTAATGTTGTGGCTGATCGGTGTGTATATATATATATATATATATATATATATATACACACACACACTGGTGGCCAAAAGTTTGGAATAATGTGCAGATTTTGCTCTTATGGCATTCAACTGATAGGACATTAATAACATGAAAATGACTATTACAATTAGATTATTTTTTTTTTTTCAGAACTTCTTAAACTACTTCAAAGAGTTCTCATCAAAAAATCCTCCATGTGCAGCAATGACAGCTTTGCAGATCCTTCACATTCTAGCTGTTAGTTTGTCCAGATAATAAAGTGACATTTCACCACACGCTTCCTGTAGCACTCGCCATAGATGTGGCTGTCTTGTTGGGCACTTCTCACGCACCTTACAGTCTAGCTGATCCCACAAAAGCTCAATGGGGGTAAAGATCAATAACACTCTTTTCCAATTATCTGTTGTCCAATGTCTGTTTCTTTTCCCACTCTAACCTTTTCTTTTAGTTTTTCTGTTTCAAAAGTCTTTTTCTTTGCAATTCTTCCCATAAGGCCTGCACCCCTGATTCTTCTCTTTACTGTTGTACATGAAACTGATGTTGAGTGGGTTTCTTATTTAGTTGTACATCTGGGCCTTCCACATCCCTTTCTGTCCTTGTTAGAGACAGTTGTCCTTTGTATTTGAAGACTTTAGTATACACCTTTGTTTGAAATCAGTTTTTTGGCAATTTCAAGCATTATATAGCCTTCATTCCTCAAAACAATGATTGGCTGATGAGTTTCTAGAGAAAAACGTTTCTTTTTTTGCCATATTTGACCTAATATTGACCTTAAAACATGCCAGTCTATTGCATACTGTGTCAAGTAAAATAAAATAAAAACACAACGACAATGTTAAGCTTCATTTAACGAACCAAATATCTTTCAGCTGTGTTTGATATAATGGCAAGTGATTTTCTATTACCAGATTCGCAATTTAACATTATTACTCAAGGATAAGGTGTTGGAGTAATGGCTGCTGGAAATGGTGTCTGTCTAGATTTGTTATATAAATAGTGATGGTGCAGTTTTTTACATCTGTAATGTCCCGACTTACTTTGTGATCAATTGAATGACACTTTGGTCAATTAAAGTACCAATTTCCTTCCAAAACAGCAAAGTCTGTACATTATTCCAAACTTTTGGCCCCCAGTGAATATATATATATATATATATATATATATATATATATATATATATATATATATATATATCATCTACTGACCTCATTCATAGTCATACACATCCATTTTTGACGGGAATGAAAACGAGGCTATGAGGGATAAACTTACCGCCTCTTAAATGACATGCATTGTATAAAGCTATCAAAAAGATGCTAAATCAAATCAAACTTTCTACAAGTTATGTTGTATGGAGTTTTGTCTATTGACATTTCTTGCAAAAGATATTTTTTCAAAGGAATCGAGCCAAAAACACTTTAAACAGCAGTGGCCTTGGGTCTTACGGGCCTCAGTGCAAAGAATATGTGAGGCTCCCTAGGTCATTTTTCATCACCCTTCAGGCCAAAGGTTGTTTTTATGGTTCCTTTTGGTCGACCATCGTGGGCACTAGGTTGACTGTCCACCCTGTAGTTATGCCCCTGAACAACCGTACAATCCATTGAAAAGATTGTATGGTCTCCATCCCTCACAGCCTTGTTTTCATTCCCATCAAAAATCAAAGATGGCGCTACTGTGAATAAAAATCTAGTTTTGGGTTTAGTAGCATACCTCTGCAGATATTATAGTGCATTCTGTTTTACAGGCAAGTGTTCTTGAATGTGTGGATAATATGAACTTTTACTCTGAACAAAACTGAATAAAACACAATTTCAAAACTTGAAACCACAATCAAATCAAAATCTACTGTGCAAACAAAGTAGAAGGTGGAATAATATAGCATTGGTAGGCTATTATTGTAGCAAAGCATTTATTATACAATTAATTCAATTATATCAATATAATTATGCAGTATCTAAAGCTACTTTTGTATTTGATGTTGCTTTGATTTTTTAGGTAGCAGCCATAATTGTTTAGAGAGAAAATGTAATTCTATTAAGAGATTCAATTAAATTATTTAACATAAATGGACAGTGCCAAGTTTAACTGATCCAAGATGACCTACAGTCACACATTTGGGTTGGACATATTTTATTTTCATATTGCCAAAGCTGTACAGGTTCTATAAATATTTTCTTTAATGCTGAAATATTTACATCCACTGTCTTTATTTTTCCTTTTCCTATTGTTCTTAACAACACGCAGACAAAAAGGAAAGCCTAGATAAACATGTGCAACTGTGTGCAACTCACACTTTCAAACTATAGACCTGATCTGCTGTCCAACTCATATCATCTGCACTTGGTGACTTGGACCATGGGAAATCAGTTTTTTGCTATTTACATCTCTAAACCAACAGAGTAGGCTTTTAAAGTTCATTTAAAGTCTGCATACAACAACTGAATTGAAATGAGATGCAAAACATCCCGCTCTGTTGTGCGCACATTCGTACAAGTAAATCTATTAAAAATGTGAGCTAAACATAAAAGAATGATAAAATATGTAAATTTCCCATCTAGTAGTCATTAAGAAAGATGATCTGAGACAATGTGCACCTCAATAAACACACATGTTTGCCATCTTTCTGTTTCTAACACATACACGAGCAGGAATAGGACATTTTGGAACAGACAGCATTATCAGCAGCAGGATACACGTGTTCAGTATACTTTTCCATCTTAAATGAACAATCTCCAAATGCAGCCGTTTTCTAGATCAATAATGTGTTTTGATAGTGTAAAAAAAAAAAAAAATCAACAACAATAACAAACAAACAAACTGAAATAATGGTTTTGATGCCTGATCCATTGCCTTACTTTGGTCTCCTTATTATGAACACTGGAGAACACTGGAAATGACTACTGGACTTGTTCTTAGGACCCACCAGAGAAAATATTGCACATCTAGAAAACAAACTACAGTGTTTAACATTTTTGAAAATTTTCAACATTGCTTTAGAGATGTACAGTATTTATTTTTAATATTATATTTTTTTTGTTTCTTAAAGTGACATGCAATTTAACAGCAGTTCACAGACAGGGAACTTTACAGCAGAAGTATTACAGTAGTTTGAGCCTCACGTAGCAGAGCTAAAGAGATACATACACCACTTACAGCAGGTGAAGGGCAAATGGAACATTTACGAATGGGACAGCTTCTCCGTCGTGGACGGTTCAGAAAACCCCTCATACGTGGCAGCGCTAGATCGCCAAGACTTTGTAACATTTCAGCAACCACAGACAGAACAGACTGCAATTTACAGTTCAACTAAGCACAGAAATATTAATTACAAAGTCTGTGGACTGATATCCGAGATGATGTAGAGGGAGATAGAGGTGAGTGAGTTTGCCAACTCACAAGAGCTGTGCATGTGACCTGCATGCAGCCAAATGCCTCTGATCAAAATAAGGAAAAAAAAAGAAGAAAAAAGAAAGAAAAAAGTAAAGTGTGTAAATGTGGGTACATCAACCAATAGTGTTCTTGTCCTGGTTGGTGTCCATATTATGAGGACATCACCATTTTGGGGTCAAGGTCCACAGACTGAGAAGGAGCATTATATCAGGTATGTGGATCAGATATTTATATGGCAAATCCTATTCTTTAAGGACAAATGTTTAGAATACGCAAATACATCTACATTTGAGAATCAATACAGAAGCAGAGGTCTTCAAAAAGCAGCTTGGCTGGAGGATCGGGTTGCACAGAACAGGTGTATTGCAGAGATTCCAGGAGCAGGATGTAGTAATTGTAGGAGAGAAGTGTGCTCTACTAGCTTGGTAGTGGTCGAGGGGACAGCATCTTGGGCTTGCCGTCTGCCTCTTTCCCTTTGACTGCCGCCATGTAGGAGAAGAGACAGAGCACCGAGTAACAGATCTGATGTGCCTGACAGAAAGAGAACAGTAAACAACATGCAAGCAACTATGCAATAAAACTGTATTGTAAAGCATTTAGTAAAATTTGACCGATATATTGTTTTTTGCCAATTAATCGGCGTCATTGCCGACAGTTGATTTGAAACTTCTCGTTTTCTGCAAAAACCAACGACGATAACGTTGTTTCTACAAAGAATTCATTTAACTAGTTGTAGTCGCAGTATGCACTGGTTAATATTTAATATTAAAGGGATAATTCACACCAAATTTTTAAATCTCTCATCATTTACTCACTTTCACACCATCGCAGATGTTTATGACTTTCTTTCTTCTGCAGAACACGAATGAAGATTTTTAGAAGAATATTTCAGCTCTGTAGGTCCAAACAATGCAAGTGGATGGACACCAAAAATCGAAAGGTCCAAAAATCACATAAAGAAAGCATAAAAGTAATTAATATGACTCCAGTGGTTTAATATGTATGTCTTCTGAAATTATGCAATCACTTTGGGTGAGAAACAGTATTAAATCCACACCTGTTTCTCATCCACACCTATCATATCACTTCTCAAAACATAGATTTAACCACTGGAGTCTTATGGATTGTTTTTGGACCTTTAGATTTCTTGTCACCATTCACTTGCATGGATATACAGAGCTGAAATATTCTTCAAAAATTTTTTGTGTTTTGCAGAAGAAAGAAAGTCATAAACATAAAAGGGACTATCCATTTAAGATAGTTAATATAGTTATATATATTTAAGATTTAAGAGGTAAAGTATTTTTGTCCTTTAGTGTCTAACTTTATCAGTAAAGCCGATATTAAAGAACTAAAGAACAGATTACCGGTTTCTCTAGTATTTTGTTTTGTTTAAATACTGAACTCTTACCATTGGAGTCTTGTACTTATGGATCACCACTTCTTTAGTTTCAGGAACTGCAAACCCCAGTGCAAGACAAAAAATTGAAAGTTAAATAGCAGTGGAATAACAAATGTAAGTAAAATAAAAATTAAGGGCAGGGGGGCTTAAACAAAGAGAGAGAGAGTAGAGAGAGAGAAAGAGAGAGAGAGAGAGAGAGAGAGAGAGAGAGAGAGAGAGAGAGAGAGAGAGAGACATCCGGGAACATTTTTACACAGCCCTGTTGTGATCCTTGCCCTCCATGCCTCTTCCACCAGCAATGAAGACATTAAACATTTTCACAGCACTTTTGACCAATTAACAAACAATAAAAAACGACCCTTATTATTAGGAGAACACAATGAGTGCTGTGTGAGAGCAGCACAAAATATGTATGTCTGCCACAGAATGAGGGACAGTGTGTGAACTGAACGGAGTTTGCATCTCCATCATACTTTGTCTCTTTCTAGATTTTTAGCAATATTTTATTTTTCCTTTATGTGCTACTTTAACTACCTTTAGTTACCTTATTTGTCAAGAATACATTGTATATAAAATATATTTTTTTATTTTTCTTATATTATGTACAATGTTTTGCACTGCTTTATTTGTATGCACCTCAGCTGTAAACCCTTTGGCAATACAAATGTAAAAATGATTGTCATGACAATAAAACACATTAAAACTTAAACTGAGAGAGAGAGAGAGAGAGAGCATAAGAGAGAGAGAGAGAGAGAGAGACAGAGGGAGAGACAGACATAAAGCCCATGGCAAATTAAATAAGGAGTTTTAATATTCTGTCTGGCCCCCTGTCATTATAGACGCACAACATTTCAAACAGAGAGCTACAGTTCAGTGGTCTGATTTCAAAACCACTGACCAGTAAAACAAGGCTTCAACAGATAATGAGCAGTGAACAAGATTCATCATCAGTATACATTTCCCACAAGGCTGAAAAACTATTATGTAGTGAGTTACAGAATAAAAGGAGGCTCAAGAAATAGAAAGTAAGAGAACAAGAACATGAGAGATAGAGAGAGATAGATAGAGAGAGAGAGAGAGAGAGAGAGAGAGAGAGAGAGAGAGAATCATTGCAAGTTGCAATGAAAATCCAGAGTTTTTACATCACTTATGGAATGACTTTTATAACAGGCATGAGTATATTAAGAGAAGCAACATCTGACATCAAGGCAGTGCAGTGTGCAGATGAAGTGTAGACGGCCATCAGTGGTGAAAGAGGGTGTATGAAAGATGATGACAGATGAGGAGGACAGGTCAGGGAGTAGAAGAATAAAAGATAAAGGTGGCAACACTTTACCTGCTGGAGAATGAAGGTTTTCATAGCAGCAAAGATGAGGGGGCGGATTACAAAAAGGAAGCACTTAGACACAGCAGTAACTCAGTCTAGAGCTGACTCTAGGAGTATATTAGAATAGAACTTCCTTTACAGCATATTTCTTCCCAAAGAGGAGGTAAAACAATGTCTGTAGAGTTTAGTTATTATGCACACTCTATTCTGAAGAATTCAGCAAAGGTTTATGTTGAACTATCCCTTAGAGCACTTGTCTTGATAAATGACAGTGACTAAAAGATACAAACAAGGAAACAATTCCATCAAAGCAAAACTTGTAATTCCTTGGCAAACGAAAAGTGACGTAAGGCTGTCTTAAGGCCGCCTGACTTGTTTTTTCCCCATCTCACCATAACACAGATTTTTATTTATTTTAAAATTCACAACCGGTTTTACTTTCACAATATGACATTTTACTGATTCAATGAAAAAGAGATGTAGGGTGGGACTTAATTTCATTCACTAGGAATTAAAATGGATTGGGAAAAGGGGTCTCAACATGGCAGATGCTTGGAGGGGAGGGACATTATAGACCATTTCAAGGACAGTTCGTCGGTGACGTCAAGTGACATCATTGTTCCATGAACATTTCCTGCTTGTCAAAACAGAGACTATTTATAGTTTATAGTATTTATAGCCACTTCTATTAAAATTAATGGGAGAAATTGGAATGCCCAATGGCAGCCAATGGTCAACCCGCCTTACAGGTAAAACAGCCAATCATCTTTTAGATACAGAAATTGCCCGTCAATTAACTTGAGAACAAGCATGTGCATTAGCTATATAAGATGGTATAATTGGGTTCATAGCGTTATCTGAGGTAAAGAAACACAATTTATTAAACCATTTGTGACGGAACGACACGTCCTCTTCGTGGATCATCGTCGGCTCCTGTGATCCCAATGAAAAGCCTCATCACTAGGGATGGGCGATACCACTTATTTTCTTTTCAATCCAATACCAACAATTTCAAGTCCAATATCGTTGATACCGATATCAATACTGATACTTCTATTAAATAGATTTTTTTGCGATGTTTTAGAATAAAATGTGTAATTTTAAATATTTATTTTAGTCATAATTCAAGTCATTGTTTTTTTTTTTTTACATTTGTGAGGCTAAATAGAAACTTCTGTTTTGTTTAACCTTACAAAAATTAACTATGGGTTCATTACAGTAACTATAGTTTAACCATGGTATATAGTTAAACCACAGTTACCACACAATTAACCATGATTACTACTACAATATTACTGCAGTAAAACCATGGTTTCAGCCCCCCAAATACAAACAAACAAACATGGTTACTACTATGTAGTAAAACCATTAAAACCATGGTTAACTATTTTATTTAATTATTTATTAACAACAATTACCCAGAAACTCATTATAAGAAATATCACCTTTAGATATGTTGTTAATTTAGTGTGAATTTACCCCAGAAGCCATTTCTCAGATTTTCTAACATTACCTCTAGAAGGCACTGATCCCTGTAGTTTGTATGAGCCTTGTGACGGCGCAAGCGCTTGTCTGCTTGTGTCTTTCAGCATTAATGCATGTTAAGATGAGCGGAAGAAGAAATAGTTCCCATCCTGCACAAGAATTTGCTAATACAAACCAATCCTTATTTCACTTTGAAGCTTATGATTATTGTTCATGATAACCAAATAATAATATCCCTACTTAATTTTTTTTTTAGAATCGATATTTTTGTGTGAGGATCGTTATTTTTGATACAACATCAGTATCGGAACTATAGATACTTTAGGATCTATCTGCCCATCCTTACTCATCATCGCTGCCTAAAAACACCAAGCGCGCCTCTCCTTGGGAGACCGGTCTCTACTTGCTGGTGTATATCCAGGAATGGAGCGGGGAGGGTCTGGTGTGAGATTGATACGTGACCAGATCCGGACCCCAGCGCAAGTTGGAGCACGTGTCGGGCTGACAGGCCAGGATGCTGGGCCACTATTCCCCTCAAGTGCCGAGGCCCAGGGAAGGTGGACCGCTCAAGTGAAGCCGCAAAGTGTTGTCAGATTTTACAGCTTATTTGAAATATTTTCTTTTATCGTAATTTTGACCAACTGTTTTGGAGATTTCGTCTTGCCCCATTCAAGTAGATATGAGCTGCACTTTCATGCCACTTGTTTGCATAGAAAAATAGCTGCAAAAACTGCCCAAGAACGTTTCAAAAATGGCTGCCAAGTGGACTTACCTTGATAAAGAGACTTCGTTAAAAGGACCCGGAAATATGACTGGACAATTCTAATTCCTTTGTTTTTGTTTACATTCTTGAAATGGTCTATAGGGACGTCAACCAAAAAGGTGTTTCAGATGCAGCAAGTTGCTTCAATTTTGATTAAAAGTCATATTAAAAAAAATCTAGACCATCAATGTACATTAAGAAAGTAAATAGGGTCAATTTTGATTTCATGTTAACTTCATGTTCACTCGCCTCTCCATACATCCCACCCCCCAGACTGTGCATCATCCAAGTGACAGCTAAAACCACGGTCATATTCCCGCCTTACAACCGCTGCTCTTGATATAGCTTTTACAGTCCATCCAACAACCAAATCTAACATGTTTCTATGACTAAGTTACTGCTGTGTTGCGTACAGGCCTAGAATCAAAATGGGGGTAATTACCAAACTCCTCCAGGACAAAGACTCCTTTCACTGTATTGCACTTTTTAATGTGACTCAGCTCTATGAAAACCTAAAAACAAACAAAAACAAACAAAAAACAACAAGACACACTGTTACCAACTCAATCACACACTTGTGGGAAAACAAAAAAAATATTTTTTTTCTGAAGAGATGACAATCAGTAACTGTAAACTAGGGAGAAACGAAGAAAGAACATGATAAGCAAGCTGTTGAAAAGCTAACAGAACTAAAATATGACTGCACAGAGAGAGAAGTTTCCATGTTGAGAGGATTACATGGGCCAGTGATGCAAATGGAGAGAATGAGCTTTGACAGTTTGCACTTATGAACTTGTACTAATCAGTCAACATAACACAAATCTTTTAAACTTTAAAGAGGTTCACTCAAATCCTTGTATGTTACAATAGTTATCAAGCTAAGAGGAAATTAAGTTTGATGCTAGAATATTCTGTATGACTTAAGTGTTCCTCGTTGAGGAACTAGAGGCAAGCATAAAAGATGTATTTTTGAAGCGCTAATGACTTGAAATCTCATTGGAACCGGTGGCAAAGCAAGTGGTATATTGAATAAAGCTAATATGAGCATGAGCTGTGACCAGTGGCACCTAGAAAGGGAATGAGTCACCCTACTGATTTGCACTATTCACTGAAAGGGCCCATGCAAAGACATCCATGGAAAATTCTATCATCAGGGAAAAAAAGACAGACACAAAGACAAAAAAATAAAAATAAATATAAAGAGAAATAATACAAAAGAATAAGCACACAAAATTGACATCTGCCAACAAAGCTACAGATTAAAAGAAAGAAAAGTAAATAAAAATGTTATGTTTAAAAGCAAAGACTGCAGAGGTTGTGTGTACCTTCCGCTCCTTGCAGGGGGAGAGAGCATGGGAGAGAAACGGTTTGGATTATTATTGGAAAAAAAGAGCACAAAACACCCTGAGGTGCTACGAGCCCACCCCTTTGGGTTTATACTACCACCACTGATTCAATCCAGGAAGAACAAATGTTTTGAACAGTACATTAACTGTTAATAGCTGCCATTACTTTTACATTACGTTATATTTAAAGCCCTGTTGTGATCCCACCCCATTACCCTCCATGCCTCCTCCACCAGCAATGAAGACCAGCTCCCTCACACATGCCTACAGCCAAAATAGAACAGTGCCAAAACCATTACAACTACACTACGTAGACAATCAAAAAACTATTTTCCAACACAAACATTGATAGGTACACTCACTCTGAGTTTGTAAAATTTACAACAATGCTCAATGGTGACCTTTTACTTATTAGCCCTATTAAAGCTCAAGTAATTGATTAGTAATCACAGCGAGGCAAGAGCTAACCTATGATAGTGATGTATGATGACATTACAACAACAAGAAGATTAGGTTCAAGATTTAAAAAAAGCTAATGCCCTAAGATGTCCCAGACACAATGTATGTCATTTAGAGCGGCATTAAGGATTGAATTCAGGAATTCAATTAGCATACTTTCCTAGTCATTACAGTCTTTCCCATCAGTATTCAATGACAACAATCCTCCTTAAAGGGACAGTTCACCCAAAAATGAAAATTCTCTCATCATAAACTCACCCTCATTCCATCTCTGATGTGTACAAATATTTTTCTTCAGCTGAACACAAACGAAGATTATTAGAAGAATATGTCAGATCTGTAGGTCCATACAATGCAAGTGGATGGTGACCAGAAATTTGAATCTCCAAAAATCACATAAAGGCAGTATAAAAGTAATCCATATGACTACAGTAGTTAAATATATGTCTTTGAAGCAATGCAATCTATGACCCCATTTCCGCCTGGTATTAAGATGGGTTTCTGGTAATCCAATCACAGAAACCACATACGAATGTGGTCAAAAACGCAAGCGATCACATCGCATCCAAGGTGTAAACGCTAATCTGTCCTGAATGTGTCCCGGCAGCAGTGAAGTGCCACCCCTCACCTGTCAATCAACTGCTGCGCTAAAACAAGAGTTTAAACATGGCGTTTGCGATTGGCTTGAAAAGGCCGATCAGAAAATGTAAAAAGCGGATAAATACATAATCACGAGAGCTTCACGGATCTTCTTTAGTGTGTCTGATATCAACACCTGAAGCTCATTTAATACAGGTAATCCACTAAAATAACGGATAATTCTGCTTGACATGTTGCGTTTGTGCTTAGATTAAATTTCAAACACATCTGTGAGAAAGAGCATGCCATTTTTTTCTTGCTTTCTTTAATGAATTTGCTGCACTTTATTATCATGCAGTAACACACTGACATAGTGATTGATGTCATCAAGGAACAGAGACTCTCCCCTCCAAATCCGAACACAAGTGGTCACAGGAGATCACATGACCACATGTGATCGAATCACCTGAGGTGTATCTTAATACCAGGTGGAAACGGAATCAATTTGTGTGAGAAACAGATCAATATATAAATCCTTTTTTTTTCTATTAATCCCCACTTTCATTCAGACTTTCAGAATGTGAATGTGGAGATATATAGTAAAAAAGGACTTAAATATTCATCTGTTTCTCACCCACACTTATTATATCACTTCTGAAAATATGTATTTGACCACTGGAGTCTTATGGATTACTTTTATGCTGCCTTTGTGATTTTTGGAGCTTCAAAGGTCTGGCCACCAGGAGGACCTAGAGAGCTGAGATATTCTTCTAAAAATCTTTGTTTGTGTTCAGCAGAAGAAAGAAAGTCTTACACATCTGGGATGACATAAAGATGAGTTAATAATGATATAATAAAATTTTTTGAGGGAGTTTACTAATGCATTTTGGCATTTTTATTTGCTCCAACCAACAAGAAACAGGCTGCTTTTTTCAAGACTTGGAGTCAGAGTTTCCCTCCTCTTTACAATTGTCTTTTTTTCAGGAGGCCATTCACAGAGGGCTTTTGTGTTTATCTTCGCCGTTTTGGAAAAACATTTTCTACGTAAACCATTACAACACGTCTCATTGCTTTTGCAGCATTTAGTGCCATCATTTTAAGATGCAGAGTCAAAAAACTTGTCACAAGAGAAATTAACATTCTGTTCCATTCATTCCGCTGCATCTTGAACGCGTTCTGTGTGAATGATAATTTTAAATGTGAAATTTCTTCTTCAGACCCAACAATTATATTTATATTAAGCCTACTGCTTAAATGTTTTGCACAAGGTTTAACATCTTACCTCTGGCAAACCACAAAAAACTGATATCATCACAGCAACACTCACAAACCGAAAGGACCGGGAATGGCGCCGTGACCATTAACACTTTGCACTAACACACACACACACACAGCAGGTGGAATGTTCTGGCATTTGACAAAATAAATCTCTGCAAGTGATTATGCAACCTAAAAACAAACATCCAGCAAATAAAGCCAAATAACAACGACAACAAAAAGACAAAACAGCTTTTCCTTTTAGAATTTCTTCAGGAACAACAATTCTAGCTATTCAGCTTTCATTTATTTAAGAGTTTAAATTCAAAATAAATGGTTCATATTAGATATGAAGACTTCTTTGTTTGATAAAGAATGTTCTTATATATATGTCAGTTGTTCCATAGAATTCTCAGAGGAAGAAATGCACAAATAGAAAGAAAGAGTGAGAGGAAGGAAAAGAGACATGGAGAGATGATGAGATTAATAAAGAGGAGAAGCAGAAGAAAGGAGAAATGTGGGGAATGGATGGATTGAGAATGAGAGGAAGGGTGGTGTTGAATTCTGGCAAGCTTGTTGTTATGGTTACGCTAAAGGCAAGACCTCCTACCTGGCTGTGCATGAATTTGAGGTTGATGCCTTCCAGCGTGACCTGAAGGAGACCACCCTCTCCTGTCTTCATATCCTGAACTGGAAACTCCCCTCCAAGCTCTGGACCTACATATGGAAAAAGAACACCCATGTGAGACATAAAACCATTTTGTTCCTCCAAACATGAATATATTTTAATACCCAAAGACTAAATATTATGAAAACTAAAAGGGCAAATTCAAGTACATTGAGACACTTTTTTTTATGGAGATGACTGTCATAAAGTGGGCCATTTTACCTAAATTGGGACATACACTGTACCTGGTTTGATGCTTTGTTGTCGTGCAGCAGCACGCTCCATGCTGTCTTTGACACAATAGTAAAGTTCCCGACACTAACGCACACAGAAAAATAGAAAATGAAACATGTAAACATTGACCATAACGAAACCAAACAAAAATGGTTTCTGTTTGTTAGTGTCTTGATGCTGGTATGCTATTTTTACCTTCTTGGTGTAGAACTTGTTAAGCTGTGTCTCCTGGCCGTTCCTCCTCCACAGACACAATACTTTGGTCTTGGGGCAGTAGGTCATATTTATGAGCTTCTCATACCACCAACGCTCATATACTGTGCCAATGTTACTGCGCAAGACGATGCAGTCATCACATACCTACACACAAACAAAGATAGGATTGAACACAAAATATGTACAAAATATTTTCATGCAGACTAGTTCAACAGAACACACAAACAAGAACTGTACCTCCATAAAAAATATGTCTCCAGTGGTATCAGTCCCAGCATGCACAACAAATGTCTGCTTCTTAATGTGCCGGCTGCCGCTTGGCCTGGTGGGAAGTTCCCGGCCACTCTGCACCAAAACACAGTACCTGTTAAATCACTCATTACTTGAACCTGCTATGTTTGGCCACAAGGTGCTCTTGGTTTATCTCCGACTCTTGTCTGTTCAATTTGTCTAGGAGCCGATTGGAACCTAACAGGTTCTTACCAAATGTGCGAGGCGGTCCAAGACTTCATTGACCTCCTGGCTGTGTGTGAGGCCGATGTGAGATTTCCCCATAAGACGCCGGACTTTCTTCCTGATGTCATTCTTATTAACCTAGACAAATAATAACCACCAAGCAAGTTAGAACAAAATGTTTATTTTGTAACTTGCAAAAGGAATTGTTATAACAATGACTGACTGAATATGTCACATATGTATATAGAATATACATTCACTGAGCACTTTATTAGGAACAGCTGCACACCTACATATTCATGCAATTATCTAATTAGCCAATCATGTGGCAGCAGTGTAATGCATAAAATCATGCAGATACGGCTCACATTAACCATCAAAATTGGGAAAAATGAGGGGCCTGGGTAGCTCAGTGGTAAAAGACGCTGGCTACCACCACTGGGGTACGCTAGTTTGAATGCCAGGGCGTGCTGAGTGACTCCAGCCAGGTCTCCTAAGCAACCAAATTTGCCCAGTTGCTAAGAAGGGTAGAGTCACATGGGGTAACCTCCTTGTGTTCACTATAATGTGGTTCATTCTCGGTGGGGCACGTGGTGGGTTGAGTGTGGATGCTGCGGTGAATGGCGTGAAGCTTGACAGTCTCAGACACGGAGTCACCTGGGATTGAGGTGAATCACTATGCGACCACGAGGACTTACAAGCGCATTGGGAATTGGGCATTTCAAATTGGGAGGGAAAAAAATTTTATAAAAAAAATGTGGGAAAAATTGGATCTCAGTGATTTGGGCCGTAGCATGATTGTTGATGGTTTGAGAATTTCTGTGGCTGCTGATTTCGGGGGATTTTCACATAAAACAAAAAACATCCAGTGAGTGGCAGTACTGCCAACGGAAATGCCTTGTTGATAAGAGAGGTCAACGGAGAATGGCCAGACTGGTTCGAGCTGACAGAGAGGCTACGGTAACTCAGATAATCACTCTGTACAATTGTAGTGAGCAGAATAACATCTCAGAATGCACAACACATTGAATCTTGAGGTGGATGAGCTACAACAGCAGAAGACCACATTGGCCACTTTATTGTGACCATAGTGTTTAATATAAAGTGGACTCATTGAGTGTATATGTGAGCATATACCTTCATCATAAGCATGTAGGCAATCATGTTGTGCAGGAGTGTGGCCAGTAATCTGTCTTCATCGTCCTCTAGTCTCTTGCGGTCATGGTCTCCTAAAGACAGGTACCTGGGACACCACAGCACAGCAAACTTTATCACATGATTCACATCGGACTACTGTAGGTGTTAATAGTTTTAGTAAGAAAACTAGGTTTGCATTTCACATCTTTTTTGCATTGGATATGGTGTGAACACAGCACACATACACACAGCAAACACACGCACGCACAGACACATCCACTTGCATACATAACACACTTACCTGTCAATCATTTCTTGTGGTCCCTGATCCATCCCCATTCCTTCCCTTTCCAACATTACTGCATCCAGAAAGGCATCCTCCCAGAACTGCACCTGATCCCACAGAGTAGAGCGCTCCTTGCCTAAAGGAACACACATTTCCACTCAATACTTGATTGATTCATACCATCAGTATTTCAACACTACTCACCATGCCAGTAGACACTTTTTAAGGTAAACTTTTTACTTAAAGGCTCACTAAATTTCTTTACTAATACACCTCCCTACATGAACTAACACAAGCACCCACACCTATTCCACAGCATGCAGCAAAAAATAGAGCTTGCTACCAAACCTTATGAAATGCATTTTTTACACAGAGATAACACACGCCTCCATACACCAGATTATTAATTAATTTACCATTCAGATTCCCTCAAGCACATTTTATATCACAAACATGTCTAAAGAAAAACTGGCTTACAATACCTGGTATATATTATTTATGTATTTTGCATAATTTTATAATCAAACTTCAGGTAGTTGCACTGGACAATACATTCATGCAAATGGTATCATGCACATACTAATACATAAAAATATATCTGTTTCCTAATTCTGACAGTTTGGGTAAGGGGGGGTGGGGGTGGGGGGAGGGACCTACATGCCCCATACAATACTTGAAGCATAGTATGTATGTGTGAAAAGGCATGTAGTATCTAATACACACTCCACAACCCCAAAACACACTCACACACACACACACACACACACACACACACACACACACACACACACACACACACATCCCAAGGGTCAAAGGTCAGAGTTCAACCATACTCAGAGAAAAGGTTTCCATGGCAGCATCCTCCAGTTGGTCCCAAACAGAGCTCTTATCTCGCCCTTTGCGGCATTAAAAAGGGGGAAGGAGTAAAAGAAAGGAGGAGAAGGAAAAGGACGTGTCCACAGAGCAGAAAGCAAAGAAAGTGTTAGAAGGTTAGAAGCAAAGATGTACCACTCAGAAAATTAATCACTCAGATGATAGATAATACACCAACATATTTTAAGCTAACAGTGAATTACAGTGAGTTCATCTAAGGAAGCATGTAAGCACGATCTATACACCGATCTGCCACAACATTAAAACCACCTGTCTAATATTGTGTAGTTCCCCCTCATGCTGCCAGAACAGATATTCTTCTCACCACAATTGCAAGAGTGATTATCTGAGTTACCGTAGACTTTGTCATTTGAACCAGTCTGGCCATTCTCTGTTGACCGCTCTCATCAACAAGGCATTTCCGTTCACAGCACTGCCACTCACTGGATGTTTTTTGTTTTTGGCACCATTCAGAGTAAACTCTAGAGACTGTTGTGTGTGAACATCCCAGGAGATCAGCAGTTACAGAAATACTCAAACCAGCCCATCTGGCACCAACAATCATCCATGCGATTATCTAATCAGCCAATCATGTGGCAGCAGTGCATAAAATCATGCAGATATGGGTTAGGAGCTTCAGTTAATTTTCACATCAACCATCAGAATGGGGCAAAAAATATGATCACAGTGATTTGGAGCATGATTGTTGGTTTGAGTATTTCTGTTTCTGCTGATGTTTCACACACAACAGTCTCTAGAATTTATACCGAATGGTGCCAAAAACAAAGAAAATCCTGTGGTAACTGTACTGTGGTAATTGTGGTGAGAAGAATATCATCTCAGAATGCTATTTTGAGATGCGGGTTGGCGCTGTTTTGGTGGCAAAAGGGGGACCTACACAATGTTAGGCAGGTGGTTTTAATGTTATGGCTGTTCGGTCTATAAATGGTAAATGGTCTGCACGTATATAGCACCTTTTTAACCTTAGCGGTATACAAAGCACACACCAATGACGGCAGAGCTGCCGTGCAAGGAGCTAGCCTGCCAATGGGAGCAAATTGGGGTTCAGTGTCTTGCCCAAGGACACTTCGGCATGTGGAGTTGTGTGGGCCGGGAATCAAACCACCAACCCTGCGATTAGTGGACAACCCGCTCTACCACCTGAGCCACAGCCGCCCCAATCATTAGAATAAAGTCAGAGAATTAAGAACTGTTCTGTTAGTGCAGGAGACATATTATTCAATTCTCACAATGGTTACAGAAAGCCAACAGACAACTTAAAAAACTTTTCTTTTTTTTTTTTTCAGTGAGCATGGATAATGAAAAACATGATGCCATTTTCAGTTAATTACTAAAGTTACTAAAGCACTGAGAAAGGCCATGAAAGAAGAAGAAAAAAAGGATGGAAAAGAGGGAATGGAATGAATCATAGAAAGGACTGTTGACTGGATTAAGATAGAGGATTAATTCTTACCCAGCAGCCCTTCACACAGGTAGATCCTCATGCTAACATCCTCAAGGGGTGACGCTGGTACTCCCTTATTAACACCCACAGGTTCCCTCACTCCTGGCTTCAGCTTATGTGTCTTGCCCTACATGTGTGACATGGAAAAATGAAACATTCAAAAATAATTGTCAAGATCTAATGGTGCGTCCCATACTGCACACTTCTGCACTATTCTACATAGTTTTTTACGTGCAAGTAGTGCGAGAAGTATGATAAAACTGAAAATGCAACAAAAAGAAGTGTACTTTGAGTACTGGAATGATGCTACGCTTCATTACTTGTCAAAATTAAGTGTGGAATGTTGGACATTTCATGCACCCAGCGCTTGTGGCTTGCTGTATGTAGCGGGAGTGGCAGAGTTACCTGGTTGCGTTGTTGTTCTGACAAAATATTGTAAATAATGGAGAATGTAACAACTAGTGAAACTTAAGTGAAGGCAGCAACTTACAGATGTAATTCTATGCAGCATTGTATATTAGCCAAAAGATGGGTGCTTCAGTGTCAGCCTAATGATGGCTCATTGATTGCCCCTTGTGAGGTTCAACATTTTGGTTATAAGCCTAGATCTAGGCCTAGCCTTTAATCAATAGGCTTCACCACACCTTTGACCATAATGGGAAAGTAAAACAATGCTGAAATCCAGTGCTGTGGATGATTATTGAAACAGATGAAGGAGAGGTACTCACAAACACAGAGCTGGTTGCAGGGTTGGTCTCTATCTCACTGTCGGACAGTGTGCTGCGGGACAGGTTTAGATGGGGAGCACGTCTGCCTGTCAGGCCATCTCCAGCAGTGCTGCTCAGGTCACTGTCTGCACCCAGGGTCTCACCTGAACTGTTACTCACCTACAGACCCAAGGTCAGAGGTCAGCAATGATATAAAAAAAACAAGAGGCAAAATACCAAACTGAAGCAGTTTGATGAAGCCACTTAAGTTTATGTTCAAAATGTTCAAAATTGAATTGTGCTAAAAGAGGATCTAGAAGTATTGCCAGTTTAAAACACAGTCAGGAGAATACAGACTTCAGCTGTTCCAAAACCTAGTCAGTTGCCTCCTTTGGCAACATCATACATTAAGGCTTCTTAGGCACCTTCTGGCACATAAGCTGCACCAAAATGTAAAAGATAAAAAATTTTGGCCAAATTCTCAGGTAATATTGCTTGGAGAGAAATGTTAATTATAAATATACTTATGATTCCAAGCCTATATAAATCTTTTTAAATAAAACAATGATGGAAAGCATGGCAGTGTCTCTCTATTGGCCGTGCCCTACCACTGTGCTGGCCTCTGAATCCTGGCTTGTGCTTCTTGTCAAAGCAGGAGGCTCCGAGCTCGCCAGGGACTCTGAATCACTCTTCTGCAGACAGAACAACAGGATGAGCAGTATACTATATACTTACTTTACATTCAGTGGCCCCAAAATTTTTACACTTCAGACACTTAAAATGTATGATTTCAAAATAGCACTACAAGTGGCATTTATTTTAAAGAAAGAAGGTACAAACAAACTTTAAAAAGCAAAACATTTCACAAGAAGTTTGTTAGGTTTCACAATATGAAATAACAGATATATTATTAAAAAAAAAAAAGACAAAAAGTATTTGGACACTTTCTAGTTGTCAAGCGTTAGTGTCACACAGTAACATGTTTAAGGAATAGTTCACCCAAAGACGAAAATTCTTTCATTTACTCTGAGATGTATCCATTTCTTTCTGCTGAACACTAAGATCTTTAGAAGAAAATTTCTGCTCTGTAGGTCCATACATTGCAAGTGAATGGTGGCCAGAACTTTGAAGGTCCGAAAAGCACATACAGGCAGCATAAAAGTAATCCATAATACTCCAGTGGTTAAATCTATATCCTCAAAAGTGATTTTACTATAATTCTCCACTTTCACCTTCTGTGTTTGGCTATTTACATTCTTTATGCATATTGCCACCTACTGGGCAGGGAGGAAAAAGGACTTTCGCACCCACACCTTCGCTTCTGAACATTTGTATTTAACCATACAAGGATTACGGTTATGCTGCCTTCATATGCTTTTTGGACCTTCAAAATTACATTCACTTGAAATGTATGGACCTACAGTTGAGATATTCTTCTACAAAACAAAATGTTGTGTTTGAGATGGCATGAGTGTGCATAAATGATGAGATAATTTTCATTTTTGGGTGAACTATTCCTTTAATAGATCCATAGTTAAAGTAACATCACCTGTGTTTACTCTGCTAGGACACTCATGTGAATTTGAAAGGAAATTACATTATACATCCACTAAAAATCACCATTTGGTTAACAGTAATTGATAAATGCTAAGACAGAAAAGATTTAGCATTACTCGGTTGCAGATGCCACTTGATTTGACATTTTCTTATTTAATGCACTGCAAAAAAAAACTAATTTTAATGGTCATTTTATGACCATAATTGTTTTTGTCTTTTTGTCTTGTTTTCCAGTAAAATATATATATTTAAACATCCTTAAAACTAGATATTATGTCCTAAAAATCAATAAAAAGTTTGCCAATGGGAAAAATACACAAGAAATACAAAAGAAAAACAAATTTCTACCCCCTTGGCAAATTTTCTATTTTTATTTTTTATTCATAAACCAAAAATAATGTTGTTAAGCAAGACTTCCATACATTTTAAGTGTGACTTTTTACAAAATACATTTTGGGGACACAGTATCTGTAATTTCAGAATAAAATGTTTAGTTTTAGTTGAACATCCACCTGTGAACCAGAAGTCACACTGAGGCCACTGTCAGCACTGATCTGAGATTTCTTTTCCTCAGTGTCGCCAGCTTCTCGACACTGTTTTGCTCGATCAGCCCCTGTAGAAAAAACACTATCAGCACATCCGTCCAATATTCTCTTCATTGCATTCTGCAAGCCAAATGACTGTGACAGTGTGCTGAAGCTATCTCTGTTCCACAGAGTGACTTTAATAATTATTTCTTTCACAGAGTTGTTTTTCACCAAGGGAAATAATCCTATTTGAGCCAGCTGTCACTCATTAGACTATGCAGGCAAGGCAGAGAAAAAAAGTCATGTTTGCAGTCATATTGGGGAAACTCAAAGAAGCCGTTCAGCTGACAGTGGGCCAGATCAGTTCACATTAGCGCTACATATCACGAACACACAGACAGAAGCAGTCACACATGCAAGCAAACAGTCAACCGATCAGACAGAAGAAAGCTTCAGCTACAACTAGTGAGCTGCTCATTGCTTTAAAATGGAGAAACTGATGTTAGAATTGCAAACTCCTACGTTTTTAGGACTGACTATGCAGTATGAGGCATCGAAACTGTCATTGCAGAGAAGAAAATACATTTTATATACTCAAAACCTTTCAAAAACATTACAATTCTTATCTAATTTCAATCCAACAATGCATGAATCAGATTTTTTCTGGCTTTTTACAGTAGTTGTCAAGTGATGATCTTGCAGCAAAAACTGTAATAAAATTCTTTACATCCCATACTAGACTGAAATAAACAACTTATAAGGATAGTTCACCCAAACATTAAAATTTTGTTATAATTTACTCACCCTCATGTTTTTCCAAACCTGTTTTCTGGATCTATCCCGCTGAACACAAAAGGAGATGTTAAGCAGAATGTTAGCCTAATAGTTAATTTAGTATTATTATTTTAAGTCGCCATTCGCTTTCACTGCATGTGAAAGTGAATGGTGACTGAGGCTAACATTCTGCCTAATATCAAACAGCATTTGATGTTTTTGGGTGAACGATACCTTTAAGTGTGGCATGATGTTGTTTATCTCACGTCTCATAATTGCATCCAAAACATATTAAGAATGAACAAAAAGGAAGTGTAAAATCATAAGACAATGTGAATGGGAGAACTGCCTGGTTCTAAAACCTGTGTTCAATCATTGAGAAGTTAAAAAATTATTGTGAGAAGTAACTGAAGAAGTTACAGAAGAAGGTAACATCATCTGGACATCTTCTCTTATCACTATCTCATAGCAATTAGGGATAAGGGAACTGTTCCTTCATTAAAATTAGATAAATCTAGGAACATGTGAGATAAATCTATTCCATCGTAATTAGTGCCCGGCCGATATTAGCCTTTTACCGATATATCGGTATCGGCATATATGTTTACCGATATGCGCAGATATGAAAATTTTTTACGAAAATATAATGTAGAAAACAATGCTTTAGAATTGGTGTCATAACATAGTTTGTCCAGCAGAGTACACTCAGTCTCCATTGGGTACAGATGTAACTCAGAGCTGACAGTGGCTCAGCAGACAGGGCGGGAGTTGAGTGGTGTCTTCTCTGTAAGCTGCTAACTAGTTTGTGAAATACACACTGGAATGTAAATAATCAATGACCCATCATTTTCCATTTTCAATATAACTAATATAAAGTTAACCCTGTCCCTGACAACAATGTCACTCATGTTTATTACATCTGTTTGCTGTTAGCCAGCTATAGTTTGTCAGTGCAGTAAGTAATGTAGCAGATTGAAAGTTAAACATCAGAGCATCTTTTTGCAGATATTGTTTAGTAGACAACAGTGCGGTGGTGGATTGTGTCTGTTGAGTTTTGATTTCATGCTATGTTGTTAGTTGGTGAGATGCGATGCTGGTCCATCTTTCAATCTGTGACAACAAGCTTATAGCTAACCATGTAGCTACTTTCATTGCTTGTCGGCTGAGTGGAAGCTAATGTGTAAACATGTATTCACCAAACTGTTTTGTTCAGGATTCGCAGTTTTGTACCCCCTTCAACCGAACAATTCCAGTCGATGTATTTATAAAATGTAATATTTAAAAGTCTGGTTTTCCACCGTTGAAAGTTTCCCCTGAACTTGTATAGCAGAATACGGTGTAACACCACTGCCGCTGTTTATCTCTGGACTCTGCAGGTGTAAATGCTTCTTGTTTTACATCCTCCCGATAATTGACTGGCAGTATTAAAATAGTCACAGTCATTTGACTGATACTAAACAGTACTACTGATTTTTATTTAGCTATTTATTTAATTTATTCTTTATTTAAATGGTCAGCAACTGACTGATACTGAACATACGGTACTGATATTCTTTAAGATATTTATTGTATTTTTATTTATTCTTTATTTTCTCAGTGTTTATCTTTAGAATTTGTTGATAATGTATAATAATAATGTTAAATATTCTTTGATAAAAATATTTGTTTAAGAAAGTAGCCTTCTGAGTACCTTTGCATAGTCATATCGGAGCAAAATCGGTGAACAATCCACATAGAAAAGGTCTGCTTTCATTCCAGCTCAAAAATTAACTATATTTGCCACAATATCGGTAATCTGTGAATTTCCCCATCTAAAGTCGGTATAGGTCTCACAAATCCCATATCGGTCGGGCTCTAATCATAATCCAACAAATGTGAATTCTTCCCAGAAATGGTACAGAAGTCAAAAATAGGGCAAATAAGTCAAGAGTCAAATATGCACACTTTGAAATACTGGCCCGAATAACATACATTTTTAATTTAATTTCAATATAATAATCTCTTTGTGTACAAGACTGTGTCCTAACCAGATAAGATGCAATAAAATGCCTCACTTCCATGTTAATGTTTGGCCCAACCAGCCACCATGACAAGTGACAGGACAATGTCAATCGCTTGGTGTGGCACAAGTCCACAAGCTGCTTATAACTAAATTAAACATCAAACATCTTTAATATGTTAATCTGATTGGTTGTGATTGTGCTGCGTCACACAACATTATCGTGTTCAGTGTGGACAGACCATTTGCTTGATGCTGGAATCTTATAGCACTGCGTCTGGTTAGGGCACAGTGTCTAGACCTCAAATATTACATTGGATTGCAATCTTTAACTTTGTGTCGGTTTACCTTGCTTATTTTACATGAGCGCAACCAATTCCATGGCGCAACATGTGTGCCAACACCCCAAGTTTGGGCCACGTCTAAATGTGCTTTTTGAAAATTAGTAGAACAATTTGGGGGTAGATTCTTTTTCTACCCACAAAAGTAATTGTGGTTTAAGGTAAAGGGACTGGTGCAGGTAGAAGGAGAGTTTCCCTATTCTGAGGTTCTGCAGAGGACAGTCTAATTGGGTGCTTAGGGAAGTGATCTTACTCTGTTCTTTTTCCAAAGCTTTTTGCTTTCTGTTATCCTGGTGCTTGCTCCACAATTCTACCCAAGATGCATTGCAAGCAAGAAGAGAAAGACAGAGAGAGAATCAGAGAGCGGTTGAATCGTCAGATATGGGGGATGAGCTTTTTCTTTTTTTTTTTTGAGATAAGGACAAAGTAAAAACAATAAAAAAAACAAACAATGCAAATTCTCATTTCCCAAAACAAGGATGTTTTGTAACGTTAACACAAAGCTGTACGCAATCTAAATGGTGGTCAAATCATAAGCTCAATCAAAGCTAGTGAGGTCTCATTACAAAACATCCAGTGCTTTGCAACCCTGTTCCTGAAGAGCCAAAATAAAAGATTTCATACAAAATCAGCCTCATGCCTTAGATTACTTTCCCCATCCTAGTCATCCAGAATGGGCAATGGCTCTCCAAGGAAAGGGTGGACGGCCTGTGAGATACAAAAGGCATGAGATGAAGACGACAAATCAGCCTCGCAGCTGGTGGATGAAATGAGGTGTTGCAAAAGCAGAGGGTGCAGTCTCAAAACATTCCGTAGAATTGAAGGTGCATTATTACCAAAGGACAAACAAGACAAGGTTATGAGGGTTGGTGCTTGGAGAGAGGGTGAAGGACTATCCCCTGTACACAGACCCAGATATAACCGCCAATCAGAGGTCTGGATCTTAACAGTAACTAGCCAGGCTAACTGAATAAAAACACAAGCAGACTTCTGTGGTTTGCTTTAGGGCTTGCTCATCATAGGACTGTTAACAGGGGAGACAACAGCTCAGGACCCTTTTATGGAGAGTAGTGGCACAGTCCCACCATTGAACTCTCGGCTACACAAAGCTGCAGGGCTGGGTGTACAAGTGAAAGGTACACTAACATGCATTCAGTGGATTTAAGGGGGAGTCAGGATTGGCAAACAGGATTTAAAAACAAAACAAAAAAACATACGTTTAACATTCCGGAAGAAGTGTACATTAATAAGGATCATATCCATCACAATATTACATTAATGTGTCTACACCAACCAATGCCCTCTTGAAATGGTCTCATTTATTGGCAGAATTTGAAAATTGTCAAGTATAAATCTAGTTTTTAAATTCTGTCATCATTTACTCACCCTTATGTTGTTCCAAACAATATGACATTTCTTCTTCCGTGGAACATAAAAGTAGATGTTCTGGGGTTTGAAACAACATGAGGGTGAGTAAATGATGATATGATTTTTTTATTTTGGGGTGAACTATCCCTTTAAAGGAATATTACAGGTTCAATACAAGTATTACGCTCAACTGACAGCATTTTTGGAATAATGTTAATAACTACAAAAATAATTTCGACCTCTTTTTCTTTAAAAAAAAGCAAAAATCTGGGTTACAGTGAGGCACTTACAATGGAAGTGAATGGGGCCAATCCATACATGTTAAAATACTCACTGTTTGAAAAGTATAGCCACAAGACGTAAACAATATGTGTGTTAACATGATTTTAGTGTGATAAAAGTTCTGTGCAAATTTATATCCAATTTAACAACTTGTTGCAATGAAGATGTAATGTCAACAAACCCTAAAATGTCTGTAAAAATAGTAATTTAAACTACTTTACAGCTGTATAACAATACATACATTTTAACAGAAGAATTAATGTAAGTGCTTTTATAAAATTATAAGCTTCACATTTCTGCCACAAATTCTACATTTTACCACAAATGCTGTTGATTTAGCTTCACTTGTATTGAACCCGGAATATTCCTTTAAGGAAATATTGAGCCATGTTAGTTCTTAACCTTTGGCACAAAGCTGGTGTAGACAGTTAATGAAATAGAGGATTTGGCCCAGAGGGACACAACGGCCCCCAAGAGCTCAGGGAAGGTAACAAGCAGCGAAGGGCATGCATTGGGGACTACAGTTTACACACCAATAGATGCAATAAAATTCTCCTCGTTCAGACTCCGGGTATCAAACTGCCGTGATGCCTTCCCAGAGGAGGGGGTTGGCAACTGGATACGTGGTACTATTAGCACGCCTGCTGCCCTGGCGCTCTCCATTCGGCCCGATGGGCTCTCCTTACTGCCTGGACTGCTCACCCCATCTGTGGGGCTCCGTTTCCGCTTCTCTGGGTCTGCGAGCCACAAGTGGGCACCGAAGACATACAGCAAGGGAAAGAGAAAAACAGGAAATAGCAAAGACACAGAGACAGGGGACAGAACGTCAAGTTAGGCAGAGTACAGATGATTTCTGCAAACAGATATGGAAAGTACGGCTGAAACCCAAGGTTATATAATTAGATTGCAGGGTGAATGACACCAGAGGGACACCAGAGGCTTCACACTGCTGTGAAGGAGAGGAACTAGAGCCTTCCAGATGGCATGGGTTGCACATTGACATTCTTTGTGTTAGCACTTATTTATTCCTCTGTATTCTGGCAAGAAAACACTTGACTCAAAAGGTATCAAATCAATTCTTAACTTGGACATTTCATATGTTTTCTGCAAGTGCTTGTTGAAGATTACCTTTTGTTTGGTAGTGGGTGCGTGCTATCTCTAACAGGCTGAACACACTGGCCATGCCTCCCAGCCCAGCATTAGTGTAGGAGTGCTCCAAACTGGACACTGTGCACTTCAATAAGTCCAACATGCCTTTATACACCTTTCTGTTGATCTCCTATAGGCAGAAGCACACAAAATCATATAACACATGAAACTGATAAATGACTACAGAGTTTTGCTTTAACGCTAAAACTCTCTCGTTTGACTCTCTGTGGACAAGACTCACCACATCTTTTATAACTTCCTGCTGAGCATCCTCCTCTGATTGGACAACACGGTTGAGTTTGCTGAGCACAAAGACTCGCAGCTGTTCGTTCTCCAGCAGGCGGCGCACCTTCTTCATGTTCAGCCAGCCCACACCCTGCCCATCCAGCACGCTCAGGACGACCTCCTTCAGAAACTGCTGGTTCTCACTGCACAGGATAAAAACCAGGCTTAATGAAGAAACTATCCTTTATTTGGATATTATAATAGGCAGACAATTGATTTTTGTCAAAAATATCCACTGATATTTTCAGGTGTTGCATGACTGTGGAAACCTATATTCTATAAATCAATTGAAATTTGGTATGGAAGCTGGGATTAAATCGCTTCGGGTTGTATTATTCTTACATTATTATGATTGGCAAGTCACTCTGGATAAAAGTGTCTGCAGTACCTAGTATTGTTGGCTCTGCCCTGAGGAGATGGAGACTCTCTCTTGACGGTGGGGCTGTGTTTAATAACAGAGGATTTCTGATCTACCAGTGCTCGGGGAGCTCGGGCACCTAGAAGAGACCAATCACATGTCAGATCTCATATGAATGTATGTGGGTCACATGGAAGCTGCTTCCACATGTCAACACCCACCAACAATCTTGCACCAAAAATAAATAAATAAATAGAGAAATCACTCAAATCACACATAAATTACTAATTTACCTCAGCAAAAATCACATCATTTGAAAAGTCAGAAAATACCTGTTTAACATCCTTCATCTGCAGAGCATGAGTGAGTTCTAGGTTACCACATTAGATATTTCCTTAAATAATGGCCATAGATTATAAAATGATTAAAAGGAGTTTATATTGAGAATTATTAGAAATTTGATTATGTAGTTTAATTAACATGCAGAGACCGGCGACATTTACATTCAAATGGAAATGAATGCAAACCCCAAAGTGAATGTAATAGAATATAAACTGCTTAAATCATCTGGATTCAGTCAGATTTAGTGACCACAAAGTCGCATCAAGCCTGGCATATTTTTGATACAGTGGGTGAGTAGGTCAATCCACTTTTATGTTGTTTCATAAAAGCCTATATTGCAAAACATTGTGTTGATAATTGTGTTAGTAGTGCATTTTCAATGTGTTTTTGTTGTGTTCAGAGTATGATGTGCAGCAAAAATAGACTCAGAGTTAATGCTGAAACTCCACTTTCAGTGCCAGGAGTATGAATGCTATAACTGTTAATAGGAGTGCCGAAATAAACATGCTCCGATCACGCATCGCAGATGCAGGATGTGTGAAACGGACTATAATCCAAATGCACAGCACTAGACTACAGCATTAAAACACGTGGTGCTTACAGTCAGTGTATGATACAATAGAATAAATTGAAGTAAAAGTAAACACACAACTTTTAACAAATCCACAAATACTGGCTTTGATTTTCTTACACCTCAATTTTTTGGACACTGCAGTAAGGGTATTACATGACTAATGTTAGAGAGTGACTGAAGGACTAGAGCAATCAGGAGAGCTACAAGAGCAATGAGACTGGTAAGCGCACACACACGCGCGCGCACACGCACACACGCGCGCGCACACACGCAGAGAACAAAGTGAGAAAAATGAGTGGGGAAAAAATGGGTGATTGAGAACCAGATTGCATGGCAACAAGACCAACACAACAAATTAAAAGGAATAAGATGTCCTCTCATTTCAGATGACTGTCCCACACACTTTGCTGTGAGTGTGCGGCAATAGCAAATACAAAACTACAGATAAAGCATTTCAGTGTGTCTATCCAGACTCTGTGCACGCATCTAAACATTTACATACGCAAAGCACAACCATGTGTAGTGCTGCAAACAAGCGTGTAAACAGATGGCCATATTTACACATATTTCCCACTGTGTGGTAGATTACATGTTAAAATGGGCCAGGAAATATTGTGAGACATGGTTTCATATTGCTCATAATAAAGTCCAAACAGCTATTCCAAAACATAGTCTGAAAACTTCCAACATTACAGACCTGCTGATGTAGTACTTTGAAACACCTTATAAGAATAACGATTAATTGCAATTATTGAATTGGAATTAAAACCTGCTAGAAAGCAGTAAAACATAGCAAAAAAAAAGCAGATTAAAAAACTGCCATTGTTAATGAGATAAACTTCTATGATGAGTATCCAGTGGAAAGCTGTTGCTTTGAGATAAACTGCTATTCTTTTGTAGTAAGAAGCATCATTGGGCTTACAACACAGCATCCTGTATAGCCTATGTTGTCACAAAGTCTATTTCTTAGTAGTCAATTGCGCAGATGTGTGTTTTCTCTTGCAGAGGTTTTGTATGTTTAAAACCCTGTTAAATTTAAATATTTGTATGAATTCTATCTTAAAAAACATGATGATAGTGAAAATTCATTTTGGTTTAACTTAATATACACAAATCAGCCACAATTAAAGCCACCTGCCTAATAATGTGTAGGTCCCCCTCATGCCGCCAAAACAGCGCCAACCCGCTTATCATCTCATCATTCTGAGATGTTATTCTTCTCATATGTGATTATCTGAGTTATCGTAGACTTTGTATGTTCGAACCAGTCTGGCAATTCTCTGTTGACCACTCTCATCAACAAGGCATTTGCGTCCGCAAAACTGTCCCTCACTGGATGTTTTTTTGTTTTTGGCACCATTCAGAGTAAACTCTAGAGACTGTAAGTGTGTGAAAATCCCAGGAGATCAGCAGTTACAGAAATACTCAAACCAGCCCATCTGGCACCAACAATCATCCATGCGATTATCTAATCAGACAATCATGTGGCAGCAGTGCAGTGCATAAAAAAGCAGATATGTTCAGGAGCTTCAGTTAATGTTCACATCAACCATCAGAATGGGGAAAAATGTGATCTCAGTGATTTGGAGCATGGCATGATTGTTGGTGATAAATGGGCTGGTTTGAGTATTTCTGTAACCGCAGATCTCCTGGGACTTTCACGCACAACATTCTCTAGAATTTACTCAGAATGGTGCGAAAAACAAAAAACATCCATTGAGCGGCAGTTCTGCAGACGGAAATGCATTGTGTTGATGAGAGAGGTCAACAGAGAATGACTGGTTCGAACTGACAGTCTACGGTAACTCAGATAACCACACTCTACAATTGTGGTGAGAAGAATATCATCTCAGAATGCTATTTTGAGATACGGGTTGGTGCTGTTTTGGCGACACGAGGGGGACCTACACAATGTTAGGCAGGTGGTTTTAATGTTGTGGCTGATCGGTGTGTGTGTGTGAGTGTATATATATATATATATATATATATATATATTAGGGCTGCCACTGACCTAAGATTTTCCTAGTTGACTAGTAGTCCTTAGTTTAAGCCATTAGTTGACTAGTTGTCATATGTTTATGATATTAATTTAATTACTTAAATATATATATTTTGGGGGGCATCAGAAAATTGTTTTGAGTTCCAGCGCTGAGAAAGAATGTTATCATTAACATTGCTAACACTGTTCTACATTACAGAGAAATACTAAACCATAACAATCAGCCTTTAAAATATAATTTTTACAAGCGCTCGCGTGAAGCGAGCCGCAGCGACACCGGCAAAAGTGGTAATGATTCTGAATGTGTCGGAAAAACCAGCAAGGAGACTGTCTGAACATTTTGTTAATTTATAGAGAGAAATGCACATTAGGGTTGAGCTGACAGACGATGAGCTCGGGGATCGACGATGGTCAGAGTGATCGCCAATATCTGCTGCCTTTGATGATGTCAAGACGATATTTGGCTTGTTTTCCAATGTATTCAATTATTATTATTATTATTAAATAAATACTACAAATAATTTGCCCATAGAGACACAGACACATGCTTGAAGAAACACTCCTTATTATATTATTAAGAACAGATGACAGAAAAGCCGTTTATGCGCATATATAACACGTTGTTTGCACGGAGACGTGCAATCTCGTGGAACACGCATGTAAAAGGTTCTCACTCTTTCTTTATTTCTGTCTTCTGATTTTTTTTTTTGCAAGAATAGTATCGTCTATTAGTGCTGCAAATGACCTTGGACATGGACTCAGCACAGGAGGTGCTTTGAGTTCAGTTTGCTTTATTTCCAAAGAGCAATTTATTGTGAACGCAACTCTGCAGCCTATACATCTGTGATTTAAACATAAAATAATACAAAAGTGTGTTCACCTCGAAACATGATTTATATTTCAGTGATTATTATCATCATTATAATTATTATTGTAATAAAACCAAACCTCTGTTTGTTTTCCAATTTAAATATCTAAAACTCCTTTAAAACAATGTAGATGTTCTTTAGCAGCTATACTGCAGAATTCCAATCTGTTTTGTCTAAATTTGGTGGATGATGACACTAGCGGTTTTTAAAATAGTCTGTACATTATAAATAAGTTGATATAATTCAGTATTGATGTGACTCCATCACAACTGTCATTTTGAGATATCGATGCGCTATTGTTTTATAAAAACAGAATGTATATGTTACGTTACACTAATGAATGGGTCTTTTTTTCATTATCTTGAACATTGTCTAGCATTCATTTCATGTGTTATTGTAGTTTACCTTGCTGAATAATTACAGATTAAAATTGACTTAGTATAAAGAGAAGATTGTTGAAATTATTTGAAAGTTATGAAGCAAGGTTGCTTGCAATTCATCAGTGTTAGCAGGCAAGATCAAGTTAGCTAAAATTACACATATCAATCCTTATGGCACTATATTTCACATGCTTTGTGGTTATGTAAGCTTTAGGGCTGAAACGATCAGTTGACGTTATCAACAACTGTGAACAGAAAGGTGAGAGAGGAAGTCTTCGCCCCATTATACACTGCAACAAAATATGTTTTTGATTTGTTTTTGTTTTGGCTTGTTTTCCAATATAAATATGTAAAACTCTTAAAACAACGTAATTTTTTTTTAGCAACAATACTGCAGAAGAAAAATTGTTATCTGAGAATGTTGAATATAATATTAAAAATACTAATATTTTAAAAAAACCCTTTAAAAAAAAAGATGCTTTCACCTGAGAAGCAGCATATAAGATATTTATACTTGCTTTTAGAGAATAAATCTTGAAAATAATTTTGTCTTTACTGCATACGCAGAAGTATAACCACGTATACTAAGTATAATATACAAAATACACGTACTGAATATCTAAGATTCATTCTCTTAAAGGAAGTCTAAATATCTCATATGTTGCTTCTCAAGTAAATGTATCTTGGATTTTTAGACAATTTGATTTGGAAAACAAGACAAAAATAATGTCTGAGGAGAGATTTAAACTGCATCTGGCTGATACACACTCTATATGTAAAATATGTAAAATACACTAAATATCTAAAAATCCTTTAAAAAAAATAAAATAAAAATAAATATATATATATATATATATATATATATATATATATATATATATATATATATATATATATATATAGCACTTGATAAAAATAGGATTTCTTGCAGTGAGTTATTTACTGAATTAAATTAATAAAAAGTATTTTTTCCCCATTTAATTCAGTGAATGTCATTTAGAGGTATTTTCCCCCTCTTTATTGCTAGTAAGCACATTTAATACAACCTTTTAAGTTGGGACACAAGCAGAATAATCGGTTAAGAGCTAATGATTAATCATTGCAATAATCGCCGAATAGTCATTCTAATAATAAAGAAGAAACAAATCTATTCACACAAACAATGTATTTTCCCGGACAACGAAATACCCAACCAGTAGAGAATGCACAGATGAAGTAAGTTTTTTGCCAAAGAGATGTTGCCCTTCACAACTATTGTAAAGCCATCTTTCAAAAAGTTGAACAACACACATTTCAATTACACTTCATTTTCACATTACAGTTTCATTTGAAATTTTAGTTAAAATAAAGTTCACAGTTTGAAATCAAGGTGTCTTGCTTTATTGTGTAGCCTTAACCTGAACCCTGCTTAATGAAAATTACCCCATAGTAACACCTAGCATCCAACCAACGGTAATACGGTTCAACGGTTTTCTGCTGAGATTTTTTTTCTGTGACCAACCGACCAATCAAAACTTGGTCAACAAAGACTCATCTGATCGACTAACGTTTGGGTAACAATGTAACAAATGTAACAATTAGGGAGCAGCCCTAATATAGATGTACACACTGGCAGACAAAATTTGGAATAATGTACAGATTTTGCTCTTATTGAAAGAATTTGCTACTTTTATTCACCAAAGTGGCATTCAACTGATCAAAATATATAGTCAGGACATTAATAACATGAAAAATTACTATTACAATTAGATTTAAAAAAAAAAAAAAAAACGCTACTTCAAAGAGTTCTCATCAAAAAAATCCTCCATGTGCAGCAATGACAGCTTTACAGATCCTTCACATTCTAGCTGTTAAGTTTGTCCAGATACTCAGGTGAGATTTCACCACACACTTCCTGTAGCACTTGCCATAGATGTGGCTGTCTTTTTGGGCACTTCTAACGCACCTTACAGTCTAGCTGATCCCACAAAAGCTCAATGGGGTTAAGATCCATAACACTCTTTTCCAATTTTTTGTTTCTTTGCCCACTTGAACATTTTCTGTTTCAAAAGTGGCTTTTTCTTTGCAATTCTTCCCATAAGGCCTGCACCCCTGAGTCTCCTCTTCACTGTTGTACATGAAACTGGTGTTGAGCGTGTAGAATTCAATGAAGCTGTCAGTTGAGGACATTTGAGGCATCTATTTCTCAAACTAGAGACTCTGATGTACTTATCATCTTGTATAGAGACCACATCTCTTTCTTGTCTTTGAAGACTGTAGTGTACACTTTTGTATGAAATCTCAGTTTTTTTGGCAATTTCAAGCATTGTATAGCCTTCATTTCTCAAAACAATTATTGACTGACGAGTTTATAGAGAAAGCTCTTTTTTGCCATTTTTACCTATTATTGACCTTAAGACATGCCAGTCTATTGCATACTGTGGCAACTCAAAAACTAACACAAAGACAATGTTAAGCCTGTCTAGATTTGATCAAAAATTACTTTTTTTTTTAAACAGTGATTGTGCTGTTCTTTACATCAGTAATGTCCTGACTATAGTTTGTGATCAGTTGAACTCCACTTTCCACTTTGGTGAATTAAAGTACCAATTTCCTTCCGAAACAGCATAATCTGTGCATTATTCCGATATTTTGGCCACCAGTGTGTGTATGTATGTATGTATGTATGTAATGTAATATAATTTTTTTTTTTTTTTTATATACCACACACAAAAAACACTTTTACTTAATTTAAAATTGTAGCTTAACAAAGAAAAAAGGCCCAACTTACGTACTTACATATGTGTACAAAATGCATATCAAGCAGTAAGGCATTAGCTTTAAGTAAAACATTGATAAAGGATCATACATTCAGCCAGGTGTACAAACATTTGACTGTCCTGTAGCACGGCTGAACTTTTTTTAGGATATTCCATATCCTTCCTGTGCTGTTTATTAGAGCGAACTTCTGATCAGACAAATCCTCTATGCAGACATATAGAGACCTACAATCGCTCAACAATCCTTTGAGAACACCATTTCTCTCCAAACTCTCCCTCTGATAGAAGACTAATTATTTCATCAACAGGTCCAGTTCATCAACAAAGACATGATGACATTTAGGTGAAAAAAAAAAAAATTGGTTACAATCACAGTGACTGAAATATGACACAATGTGACTGTCGAAGGTGAGTAATGAGGAAGCAAAGGTGAAACAGGATGCTGGGAGATGTAGCTGACTGGCTTTGGAGAAGCATGCAGCTTGTGCAGCAAAGGGCAGAACCCACCTTCTCCGCTCCCCGGGCCGATCTCTGTTACAATCTCCATTAGAGAATTTAGCCCAAATACTGGACAGAGAAGCCAGAATTAGTACAGGGGGTTAAAGAGGGGACAGAGAACAACACCGGCCCAGACAGAACAAGTCCAAACATCAACCCACAACCACAAATGCCAGACACATGTACATATAAAACAGAGAAAACCAGCAGAGCATGGAGTATGAGGAAAAAAGCGAGAGAGAGAGAGAGAGAGAGAGAGAGAGAGAGAGAGAGATAAAATGAGAGAAAGAAGTCAGGAAACTTTGTTTAGCATCCAAAACTTCCATTAGCTTTGAACAGCTTGTGGTTCGAGAGGCTCTGATTAACTGTAAATTATGATGGAAGTACTGTATGGCAAACTGGATTTAAGAATATGAAGAACTTCTGTCTGAACTAAACAGAAACCTTGGCAACTAGAAATTCATCTTAAAAGGTGCACTCATTTTTCCCCACTATAAAAAAAAGTGTTAGCCCTAAAGATTAGTACTTTTGAAAAATGTGTAAAATGCAGTTCACAAAGACTTGGAATGGGGTGAGATAGTCGTCATTGTGGCTGTGAATAGGGTATTTTTTACAATTGCATCAGTAACTACCCTTAAAAACTGTTTATTTGAGGTAAACTTGCAGTTAATATATGGTAAATTTGAGGCAAACAAAACTTTTCACCTCTTTACTGCAAGTGCTGCACTGTGCATTGTGGCGATAATGAACAATTCTAAACTAGCCTTTGGAATAGATTAAGTTAAATAAATATTATGACTGCAGACATTTCTTATAGGTTTTGTCTGTTATGTGTAAGAAGTATAAGAAGTGCTAAAATAACATACAGAATTCAAAGCGCATTCTTTGAAGTTTTTGACAATTCTGTTTGGATAGTTGCCCATGTATGTACAGTATGCATCATACAAACATTAAAGAAACACTATTTTCTTCTCTGAACTCCCTCAATAATCAGACAAATTTGGATGCACAATAAATTGACATGGGTGATAACTATGCCTAAGGTATTTCTACAATGGTATCTGTAAATAAGAAACTGCATCAAGTGTCATAATAGGAGTGGTGGTGGCATAGTGGGCTAAAACACATAACAGTTAATCAGAAGGTCACTGGTTCGATCCCCACAGCCACCACCATTGTGTCCTTGAGCAAGGTACTTAACTCCATGTTGCTCCAGGGGGATTGTCCCTGTAATAAATGCACTGTAAGGCACTTTGGATAAAAGCATCAGCCAAATGCATACATGTAAATATAAATAATAAAGTCCAAAACCAGTGTCCTACAAAAACAAAACAATTACTCAGTTCATCTTTAAGAGATAGCTTAGGAGGTAACAAATGTTGTATTGAAACGATTCAAAAGTAGGGATGTCCCAATACCATTTTTTTGAGAACGAGTACGAGTACCAATACTTTCTTTCTGATACTTGCCGATACAGAGTCCAATACAGATTTTTATTTTCTGAAATCAATATCAATAGATTATTTTAATGGTATAATCAAAATCATGTTTAAAAAAATAAAACAATTAAAACTTCAATCAAATGAAAACATAATTAACTTAAACTTTTATCAAATTAAGTGATTATATACAGAACCTCACAGCACAATCCTAAATACATTGGAGTTATTTTTTGCCAAATAAAGTGCTGCATAATAGCGCATCACAGTTGTGAGATATTGCTTAAAAATAATACAATTACTTTAATAATTAAAATTAATAAAAGTAGTAGTAATAGTGAATATTACATAATTTTACAACAGTGACATATTTCTTTCATACATTTTTTTATTTAAATTGAGCTTTTATTTTGACTGAGCTTTTATTTCAAAGTGTTTCTGTGTGATGCCGATAGTTTTCAGTCCAAAACAGCAGGTCGCTACGTGACTCAGTGATTATTAAACTGCAAAAGCCTGCTAATTTAATTAAGTATGTACGCTGTATGTGCCTCGCACTACAAAGTGATTTATTTTCGCTATCATCTGCAACAAACAGAGCGCTCGATGCTCATGAAGGTGTTTTCCTTGTATGAGCCAAGGAGGAGCTTTAAAAGTGTACATGCAGAGCAGCCGGCCCCAGCACATCACTGTCTCCATACATTAACTAGTGCTCTGCTCACAGAGTGTGGTGCATATGCAAAGAAATCTATATATTCATCTAATTAAATTGCAGCTTTTGAGGTTAAATAATCTCACTAAGATATAACGTGATTAGAATTTGTGCGCTGATTGTTTACATAATGACAGATGGTATCGGTTTTTGGTGTCAGAGCATTTTTACGAGCAAGAGTGTGGTTTCGGACCCAATTCCGATACAAGTATCGGTAATGGGACATCCCTATTCAAAAGTATTTCATTTAAGTTAGATTGTTTAAAGGTAAAGAAAACGACGATAGCACATTCTCCAAAATGACACTGTGAGGCATTGCCTGATAAACAGAGATACTTGAGTTGTTCATTTGTGTTTCTCTTTATTTTTAAACTGAGTGACAGTGAAAAGGGGGATGTAAAATAAATGAACTGAGCATTAGAAAAATAATTAGCCTACCCTTCAACCTGCTACATGGAATGAAGTTTGTGCTTTTTTGGATTTCTCCTGTACACAGCTTAACAAGCAGCATACATGTTGCTCTGCTTCAACCAGAGTGGGTGTATGTGCAAGCTAAAATCCTAAAACACCATTTTATATATTCAAATAACACCTACACCACAACCATCAGAGTTCAAAGCCTCCTTTAGCAAGACTTTGGTGGAAATTGCATTTCAGTTCCGAGGCAGATCAGAACTAGAAATGTATTTTGAGACTGCACGTCTCGCAATGTGTTTTTGTTATCTTCAATTCACCCAGACAGTCCAGTTTAGGTCAAATTGAAATGGATAGGTATGGAACAGACATCAACTCAGTCTCCAATATAGATGACACACAAATTAAGGGGAAACCACTTCAAAAACCAGGAGAGATACATTGCACACAGCACAATAAGTTCAAAAATCAAAACATTGCATTTGTACAAAAAAAAAAAAAAAGTCTACATAGAATGCAAAAGTGTTCGGAATTAAACCAACCAAGAGCTGGTTGTTGTTTATTAATAGGTGTGTCATCATTATACTTCATGACTGACAATCAGATGAGCACAGAGTAGGAACAAGGAGAAGGAAAGTTATAGTGGATATATATGAACAAACATGTATCCTCTACATCTAAGAGGTTCCAAACTACTGTCCCAGGGGGCTTTTAATATTCCAACCATTAATTGGCACACTTTATCAGCTCAAGATAAGTGCTTTTTAGTCTTGTAGCTGGACCAGATTCAGGAGTGTAAGCTGAAACATCTAGGACTGGAGTTAGGAACCAAAGTCTGTAAAATCAGGTTAACAGGGCAGTATTTCTCATTCTCTCAGGATTCAAAGGGTCTATGGTTAGATTAACTATATATATTTCATCATAGGGCAGGCTACAGATATGAAACATACCAGGACTCACAGGACTGTCATCACCATCATCTGAGCAATGAAAAAAATCATCCAAAAGCATAAACAAAAGGAATTTAAAGACAATCACAACAACAATAAGAACAAATGGTTGCTACTCTGGAAAGTGACTGAGCTATGTCAATGCCACCATTTTCCACTGAAAAAGGGGCATGGCACGGCACTCTGCACTTGCAAGGCAGCAACACAGGATAAAGCACATTTGAGGGTATGGGCAAAGAAATCAGGCAACATTCCCACAAACCTTGATCTGTGTCCCCTGTTAAATCAAAATTAAAATACTCTTTAAAATAAACCAAACAAATTAGAAGAAAAAGAGACAAAGGGGGAAATGAGAACTAGTAAAGTAAAGAAGTACTACCTTTTATTACCGAATGTTGGAGCCAATCGTAACGCCTGCGCTATCCCAACCCTTCTCTTAGCACATGTATTTGCTTTTTAGCTCTTAAGATCACAAAACATTAAACCAGTCCTGTCCATTAAACCACTGGCGTTCAAAATGTTCTATTTTTCCTAATAACATCAAAACATTATCTAAATATAGAGTATATACCTCTGATGAAGTAGATAAATTACTGAATGTATGGTTGAATGCACTTTAAATCGCTTTGAATAAAAGTGTCTTCCACATGCAAAACTATAAATGTAATTATTTGACACATTTTATATTCAACATAGGTAATATAGCAAGGTGAGTCTAACTGCAGTGATTTAAGAATTAGCTTATCATCACTGACTTAACAATGGGAAGAAGTAAAGTGGTGCACAACGAGAATGAGATAGGTAAGCAGAGAGTTAAAAAGAAACAGAATGGGAAAGGAAAGATGGACAGCAGGAGAGGAAGAATGAGAGAGGAAGAGAAGACAGATAAGACAGGACAGATGAGAGAGCTGGACTTGAGAAAATGATTAAAAAAGTGAGTGCGAGGATGAGCAGATGGGTGGATGAGAGGGAAGGCAACCTGGAGAGATCAGAGGGGCTGTGTGTACCTTTGAGGCTGGGGAAGGGAGTGTTCTTCTCTCGCGCCTTATTAGGCAGGGCCAGACTGGAGAGACTGAAACTGGTCCCATGGTTTTTATACAGGTTACCTGCACATACACACCACAAACACACATTTCAGGGATCTATTACCACTATTCCACTAAAAAAATTTTGGGGCTCATATTGATGCTCAGGCTGGGGGATCTGCAAACCTGTTTTGAAACTGGCCCTTGTTTTCACTAATATGTTAGCTGACTGTGTTACTACATAACCTTGCATTAAACACAACACATCACAGTCTTTGTTTATGAGTCTTACTCCTAGTTTTGAGAACATATTTTAACGTCTAATGTAAAGTCATTTCATTTAAGGACTTTATGCCAACACAAGCTTTGACGTAACAGTCAGAATTTTTTAAAATCCAGAGCGATGGCCTAATGGTCAGAGCGACACTCAGACATATTGAGCTTCATGCTCATGGGAGACCTGGGTTCGAGCTTAGTGCGGGTTATGTTCCAATCACTGTCATGTTCCTATTTATTCCCCTCTCTTTTTATTTCAATATAAACTAACAAAATTCCCAAATGATAAGAAGGGCTGTGAACTAATTAAAAGTTTGTAACAAATTAACTGCACTGATTTGTGTTTAATCGCTACTAATCATGGTATATGGTAAATTTTTTACATTTTCTCCCCAATTTGGAATGCCCAATTCCCAATGTGCTCTAAGTCCTCGTGGTGGCGTAGTGACTCACCTGTCTGACGTCTGAGACGTCAATCTGTGTATTTTATCGCGTGGCTTGGCATGCCATAAAAATCTGTGGACATGCTGTATTTAAAAGTCTTAAAAAAAATAAAATTAAAATTAAAATTAAAAGTAAAAAAATCTTCTGCCGTTTTCCAGTGGACTTTTTTAATAATAGGATCAAATGTGCAGATTCAATTTATATCAAGCTTTAATGGCAAGGTAAACTTAAGCGTACATTACCAATACATTATTAGACATTTTACTTACAGTAAAAAAAGTTTAATTAGCTGAAGTTTGAATTTTCAAAACTACTATTTTCACTGGCTGTTCAGTTTCTATAGTGCACACGTAGGGCTTTACTTTTGACCCTAGTGAGTGAGCACTTTTGGGCGATGCACCAGATACACGTTGGGTCTCTTGGGTGCATTTTTGCTTTTGAATTTGACCCTAGTTCAAATGACTGTGGGTGTGTGTTTTTGGGCAATGCGAAGAGATACGGGCAAGCTGCCGTATCTCTCCCACACCTGGCTCACCACTTGTGGGTGAAGTCTCTATTCTCTTTGCAGTAAATCATGCTACCGTGCTTATTATGCTCGGGACATGCATTGCACGTAATGAATAAGCATGCACTGCTCCAAACTTCAGTTTCTAAGCTAGAATGCGCAGTCACACGTGTACCTCCTGGAAACTTAGATATGCCAATTTAACCACAGGAAGTGAAAAAAAATAGTCAACTATTAATCACAGATATTAACAGGTTAAATTTCCCAGCCCTAATAATAAATTAAATGTAGTTATTTAAATATATAACAATTTCAGGGAAAAAAATAATAATAAAAATTGAAAACAGCAGGTATTAAGAGCCAGTGTAGAGCTAAACTGCATTTTTTAAGGTGGTAATGTGCAGAGTGCTTTTAGATTGGGCACCAGCTCTGGCAACTGCACCCTGTTGGTGGAAAAGCGGCGTAGGTGAAATAAGCATTTGTATTTCCTTAATGATAACTGCACATCACCCGCTTAATTAAACATGCAATGTGATGAGTTTGTGTGACAAATGCAGTGAGGTTATGTGATACAAAATGTAACATTTTGTAACAAATGTAACAAGTGCAGCACTCATTCATGGTCATTTATGTTTATGTAAAATTTTGCATCACCAGCATGAGCTACGAAGGAATGAATAGAGGTTATGTTAATCCGGCCACTCACTGGCGAAGGACATGAGTCCCCCGAAGCCATCGTTGCTGTTGTTGGAAATGGTGGAGTTTGGAGAGCTATTTTTGGAATCTCCCTCACCATCAGATTCACCCGGAAGCTTCAGACTGCTGGGTCTCAGCGGCCGAGATGGCCTAAACACATCAAGGGTACAGAGAGGATTCAGAGTGCTTGTGTGTGCATTTGTTTGTTTCAGATGAGATACAGATTCTGGTTGTCTGTGTTTGTGTAGAACTATATGCATGTATTGACTGAAGAGAGTTGAATACATACTTGTTGCCATTGAGATTCTGGTTGAAGTGTGGTGTGTAACTCTCCTCCTGTTCTTCTGCTTCAGCATCGTCCTCTGTAGGGAAGCCATACTGGGGCTCAAAATAGGGGTTATCATACTGTTGCTTCTTATTGGCTGAGTCCACAGGGTCTGGCTCAGGGGCGGGTCTTGTGAAAGGTGAGGCACCTAATACTGGAGCTGAGTTCTGAAGAGCCACACTTGCAGATACCTCCACCTCAACAGGTTGCTTCTGCTCCTGCATAAAGTAAAAATATATTTTAAGTGTCAAAAAGAAAAGGTTTGCTAAAAATTCAGATAACACATTGGGCGAGCACTGACATGGTTGATTCCCTGTATGACGGTACTGGGACTGGAACTGGCCGTGGTGCTGGAGCTGGAGCGGAGTGGCTGGCCTTCTGTGGCCTCTGAAGGGCCCTCTGGCTCTGGGTCATGTTCCCCACTCTCTCCCTTATACTCCTGGAAGTCATGGATCTCTACCTCATTAGCATCCCCCAGTGCAGCATGGGTCAGAGGGTCAAGATCTACAGAGAGAGATAGAAAGAGAGATAGAGAGAGAGAGAGAGAGAGAGAGAGAGAGAGAGAAAGCATGGCAACAATTAGAAAGCTCCCATCATAATTCAAACTTCTAAAACTCTGAGTTTAATATAGATTTTATAGTAGATTAATAAGGATTTAATTTAAAGGTAGTAAGAATGGTAGTTTTGAATATATGGCTAGAATAAGGGATTCAAAAATGTAGATGCTAACTTGGCGTGTCCCCCTGTATGTCTCCTTTGATCATCTCATTCACAAAGTCTCCAAGAGACGAGTAGGAAGAACTGGAGTCATCATATGCTTCACTGTCTCCGTCACTGTCACTGCCACTGCCACTAAAACAAACAGATACCAACAAAATAACATTTGGCAGATTTGTAGCATTATATACCCAAGAACTTTGAGTATTGCAGAACCTGTGACATTTGTGAATGTGTTTGCATGAGTGTGTGTATAAAGGTCTATATGTTTTTGTGAACATTGCATGTATGTTGGTTTGTGTGTGGCATGATTTACCTGTCATCTGTAGGGTCTGAATCGTTGGTCTCATCCTGCAGTGGTCCACTCAATGCCTCCGCCAGTTGAGAGTTTCCATCATACACACGGTAAAATACTGTCTGTAACTGGTGTGAATACCACTTAGGCTTGTCGCCTATCAGAGAGGGGTCGTACACATCTAACACACACACAAACACACAGCATAATTACTAACCACCACACACACACAAAATTACTTTTCCTGCAAGAAAAACACACACTGAAAGGTCTTCATGGTTAAGCTTTATGTATAGATATACGTGTTAAGATGAGGTATGAAGTTCATCAGTGTGTGTATCTCTCTCACTGTTATGTATCCTTTGGAAAGCCAAGTTGGTGGGGTTGAGAGCCCACTCTCCATAGTACTCCACTGCCTGGGTGTGTGAGAGCTTTTCTGTGAATCCATTTCGGCGTGGCCGAGAAGCCAGAAAAGATGTAGCCTGGAATGCAACTACAGGCCGGGGGAAGAGACGCAGAGTGCGTGTGTGCATCTGGAATCCTTGCAGCACATTTGGAGAGTTGAAGAACCTCACCATCGCTACTCTAATAACAATCAAAAATAAATAACACATTTTAAAATAAATATCAAGTATTTTATGGAGCATTTGAAAAGTGAAGTGTGTAATTTCTAACTAATGGAGGCATTTAAATACTGTAGTTGTTATTAAGAATTCAGAGAGGCTTTAGCTCTTTTGTAGTATTGTCTTTTTTGTTGCAAATAGTGGTTTCGTGTGATGTCACTTTTTGAGTGATCTGGGTCCCCTTTGTTCAAGTTGGACTCTTTTAACCCTAGCCCAGTAATACTCATGCATGTTCAAATGAACTAGAGGAATATATAAAAATCTGTGGAGAATTAAGTTTATATCATTATTCACCTAGCAGCAGTAATAATCTTTTTAAATAATTTAAAACTTATTGCATGATCTAAATTTAGGTAAATTAATTTACAATTATAAGTAGAAACAACAATATTTATATTGCCAATCGGAGTATATTCTACTTGCATCTAGTTACCTTAACTTAAATAGTTAAGTTCATTCTATATGAAAACCAAGTTAAGTTAACTTTATTACAAAAGTTTTGGAGAAGCCATGACTCAATTCAATTGAGTTTACTCAATGAATTGAGTAGTGAACTTATTAGGGTTTTCAGTGCAGTGTTCATACTTTTTGGGGAAAATGGCTTACTTTTAGGTGTCTATGCATATTAAGCTGTGATAAACAGGAACGCAAGCACATGAGAGGTGAAAAAAGTGAGAAAGTCATAGCAGGTGTTTTAGTTACATATTTTCAGTTGATTTGTTCATTGAATTTAAAGCTTTTGTTGTATTAAAATCTTTTCTTTTTATTAAGAAAGTATTCTCTTTCAAGTTATTTTAATTTAAAAATATATATATATATATATAACATTTTACCAAACAATTTGTGCAAATAATCTTCAGAAAATATGATTTTAGCTGAAAGGTGAGTAGTTTGCCTCCCTGGATAGGAGAAATTATTTCTACAATGAAAACAAATGACACACTTAAATAATAAAATATTTACAAAAAAAGATTGTAATAAATGTAAATATCAAATAACAAATTCTTCTTTGGACTTGATTTAAATATTTAGATTTTGGTCATGCTTAAAAAAAGATTTCAGATGGTAATTCCAAGGTACTTTGATTTGTACCATGGAACTAAGGGATCCATATCCATATACAATGGTATATACATAGTAATCTAAGGTAATTCAAATAACTCTATGGTAATACCATGGTACTTTTTGTAGCACTGTCTTTGCATATCAAAGATATTAGTGTAACAACTCTAAATATTTACCAGCTGTTAACCCTTATCTCAAAGAAGGTACATAAATATGTGTATACCTTGTGGCTACATCCACAGAGTCCACATCATTGCCGTAGATGAGTGGATTGAACTCAGTGGAGGAGGGGGAGGCTTTGTCACGGCCAGGTGGCAACAGAGGAAGCTCCTGTCCCTCCTGAAACTTCTCCAGGTTCAGAATGGGCTGAGTGTTCAGACTCATGCTTGCCAGAGCCTTGACAGAGAAGCAGACAACACGGAGAAAAAGAGATAGGTGGAAGAGGGAGATGGGCACCAGAGAGATATAATAAACAAATATAGCTGTCAGCAGCAATTAATGGGGTTCAAGCCTTTAAGGTAATTTAAGTACATATTTAACAGATATTAAGTGTTAATTAAACAGTCTGTTAGCAACTTTTTTTTTTTTTAAAGTGCCTTAGTTTTCAGAAACATCGGGTTAGGTTGCACAGAGATAAGCACAATTTTTCGCATGTGTCCTCAGACTGACCTACATAAGTGTTTAAAATTTGGTGATAATGTCTCATTCTATTCAAGAATTCAGTCATTTAAGAATAAGTGGTGTACGTTCTGACATAGTGGTGCATCGAATGTTCCAACTTTATTGATAATTATTAATATTGGGACTCCAGAGAATGTTTCTGCACAGGTTTGGTTCCGTTCATTCACCATGACGCAAGGAATCACTGGAAATGTTTTATTATTTTTTTTAAATCCTATGCACATGGTTTGCCAGCCGGAGTACTACCATCCCTGAAAGTTTCAAGTTTCTAGGCCTTATGGTTTGGTCTGCACGATCAGTTTTAGGCCATAATAACAAAAATAATAATACAAATCCTAACCAAAAAAATAGGGTTTCTAGCCCTTAAGGCTTGAACCCCTAAATATAGCTGCAAGCCGCGATTAACAGGGTTCAAGCCTTTAAGGTCCTTTAAGCACAAATGTAACAGATATTAAGTATTAAATAGAGTCTTCTTGCAACTAAAACAATAATAAAGTGCCTTAATTTTCAGAAACATCAGTTTAGGTTTTTTTAGGTACATTTTTTTCATGCATTCTCAGATTGACCTTTGTACGTTTTGGCATACTGTTGCAACGGTACATCGAAAGTTAAAACTTTCTTTGATAATTATTGAGATTGGAACTAAATATGTTTTCGTGTACTGTTTGACGTTAAATAAAAAGTTCAAAATTCCTTTGATAACTTTTCATATTGGGACTGATAATGGTTTGGTTCCGATCAGGTGAATGGCCAAGACAAGAGTTATGGCCCAATTTTTTGTTTTGTTTGTTTGCCTTACATTTTGGTCAGCACAATCAGTTCTAGGGCAGAATAATAATAATAATAATAATAATAATAATAATAATAATAAAACCCCCTAATAATAATAATAATAATAACAACCGAATCCATAATAATCCTTTCAATTACAATAGGGGTTCCAGTACTTCGTACATGAACGCCTAATAATCCTTACAATTACAATAGGTTATCAGCCCTTCGGGCTTGAACCCCTAATGAATCGTGACATTACAGAGAAGACTAAAATAAGAGCACTATCACCTCAGGCAATCATGTCTCACATTACAGATGTTCGGTCTGATCAACGTCAATAAAACTACTGAATAGGAAAGATGAAACCAAAGTCATTGTCTCTGTTGGCAATAAGATGGTTACACACATTTTACACAGGTGTAATAGTTTAAAAGACAGCTATTGCCTGAAACAACAGTGCTACATAAAGGATTTCAATAAGTGTTAGAAGGGAAGGGTGCGGTCATCACATAGAGCCATTAAAAAAAGCACACTGAAAATTCTGTCATTGCTCACTTAATTCCTCTCAGCTGGCATTCAGACAAACCCTGCACTTGCGATGCCATTTGGGCAGCACACTATCAAACCAATAACATATTCCACTCAGTGTACTTAGATGATTTTTGCTTTGGGTTAATGAGCATTATGTATGTGAGAAGTTGCATTCAAACATGCTCAAGCCAAACATAATGCTACAAGAAACAGGGAGGCTTCTGTAAGATCTTTATCACACAGAGCAATGAGTAAGAACAGCGCTGAGTTAAAGGCTTTCAAAACAAAAAGACACTTTAGTGTGTGCATGTCTATTAGTATGTTTATAAAGAGAGAATGGAATTAAGAAATGCCTGTGTCTTAAATATTTGTTAAGATACAGCAGAAATATGCGTAGGGCGTCATATGTTGTGTGTGTTATGTGAAGGGGAAAGAGAGATAGATATCGCTTTTCCGTGCAAACGGAACAAGGCACATTCAAAGAGCAAAGCATTGTGAACCTTCGAATCGGAGGCGAAGATCTGCTTTTGGGTGATCAGAGTCAACCTAACCAGACACTGAAGAACACAAGAAAACATGGAGGGAATATCACATGACAACCTGTCATTGAGGATGAAGAAATCATGTGACAAAAAGTGAGTGGAATCTAAAGAGAGAAGAGAAACCACAGAGAAAGACAAATGGCTATGTTTGGAATAGAATGCTACCATGCTACTCTTATTATATCTGTAGCATATGGTATGTGTGCTGTGCACAGTATGTTCATTTTCTGTATGCACAGAATGTGACCTTAAATGACCTTGCCAAATGTTAAGCAAATTTTAAACAAAATTGGATTACAATTGCAAAATAAAAATTGTATTTCCATAATGATAACTGCACATCACTCGCTGATTTAGAAAAGTTTAGAAAAGTTACTGCAGGATAACATCTACAGTTTCAAGTACTATTTATTTAAATAGTACGCAGTATACAGTGAATACTGTGCAATATTAAATAAGTACTAAGCTAGTATTCCATTCTGAACATATCCATCGTAACACACAAATACACAAGTTAGATGGTATGACTGCTACACCATATACACCAGAGTTAACCATTGGGTTATGTGATGAAAAAGCAGATCTCACTGCAAATCCTAGCACTGAAACTGATTGGAGAACTATGAACAGAGCACAAAACTCAAAATAACATGAAATATTACATTTTATTTGGTAGGTTTATAGTGTATTTGGCCTTTAGCAACTTAAAATAAAATCTCATACATATATGGCACTGAAAAACAGCCACAAGAAAAGTATGGGGCAACTTTCCATATTGCCTCATGTAAATCTTGCCGGATTTCTCTATAAATACCTTTTTAAAAGGTCAGGCAGTTTGTCTCTACCTACTAAAATAGGGGTGGGCATAATACCAGTAGAAATTTGCCAACCGTTATACATTTTGGATTATTGTCTGTATCATGGTTACGAAAAATTGCCATCGCGTGGCTGGAAATGTGCACCTCATTCTATTCACGTAACATGTACGTGGTACACATTCAGTCAGAGAAATGGAGAAGGAAGGCGGAGTGGCTTTACGTGAGACAGAGAGAACTGAGAAGGGTTTTTAGGTACTGAGAAATTCAATGATATTAATCTCACTTTCTTCTGAATATGCTTCTCATTAGGCACACACAGCTGTTTCACGTGAATTTCGCACGTGATATCTCTTGAGGCATGAAAGAGTGCCCGAGTTCGGCAGGCTCTGCAGACACTTACACAGGGCTGTAGCAAGGTAATCTGGGCCCCCTGACTGTATATTGCTCTGGACCACTTTCCTATTAAAAAAATACAGTTTAGAATTTATCGTGGGGCCCTCTGTACCTTTGGGCCCCTAGAATCATTATCACCTTTCACCCAACTATCTACAGGCCTACACTTACGCTACTCAACCGTTTAAAAACTTGCGTGACCCATTTGAATTCTACTGAGTTTTGAGTTTGTAAAGCGCTATGGAGAAAGTCAAACATCTCAAATGGCGAGAGAGCCTGACATTCGAAAACAGCTAAAACAATGTGTTATGCCCCAACAATTATGTGTCAAATGTTATGCAGAATTTTTCAACTACACTTCATCACCCTAATAAAATTCACTTTGAATGACATTAGAAAACAAATCGGCTTTGCTTTCAGATATTCTCTACAGAGATGACAAACCATTATGAGCTGAAGTGTTTTATAATAATAATACTAGTCAACAACATCAGAATGAAATCTGATTGAAATTTAGCATCGTGGTAATGTTGATTACCACTTTTTTTAAATACCACCAATTTTTTATTTTTTTTACTCTATGTTTGTCAAGTTTCAAATTAAGAGAAAATTATATAAGAGGAAGGAGATTTCATTTATAAAGTATTTAATTCAGAGACTGGATTTAAAAAAAAAAAGGCATTACAATATGTTTATTTCATATATAAACCCATTTTTATGGATTTAAAAAAATAAATAACTATAGCGTTATAGTGATATAAAATTTGTTATATCATGATATAAGATTTTGATCATATTGCCCACCCCTACACTGAAATAAAAAATTAAATGAAATATGACATACTACAGTATAAAAATATACAGGTTTCAGAACAAGCCGGGGACGTGAAGATTACGGCCTGATTCATTGTGATTCATAATGGCGAATGAAGATTTGTGAGTCATGGTTTGTGAGACACAACTGATGATTCAGTGTATTGACTAATTTGGCTTGAGAGATTACAATGGCAGCATGATAATTATGCTTAATGCCAGATGAAACAACATGGTAAATCAATTTTGGGTGAGAAGTTCTGCTGCAGACTAGCAAAAACAAAAACAACAGATTGTGCTAAAAAAACAAAGGAGCTTCTGTTAAAAAGACACAAGAAAGTCTTGAGACAAAGTTTGTCAGCATATGCCAATGATTAAGGGCAACACAGTGACATGTTCAAATGGTTTACTACACATCTTGATGTTATAAAGGTGCTGCAAGCGATTTTATCTGTTCTGGAACTTCCAACACACTACTTGTGTGACCATTGTGTTGGAGCATATGGAGGGGTAGGGTCCCCCTGAGCTGACGTCCGACCTGGAGTGTTTCGATGGAGCAGGACACCGAACCAGCACTCTGAGCATTTATGGGGTGCCCTGGGAATGCGCACAATGATTGACAGGCAGAGAGTCTTCTAATTTGCTAAACAAATGATCTCTTTTACCCAGCTGTTTACTCAGCCTATAGCTGTTACACAGACAGGTGTGATATTTCATGGCACCTCTTTCAGTGATATCTGACAGGTAATGGAAGCGTTTTCTGCTTGTCAATACACATTAAAAAAAAATCACTTACAGCACCTTTAAAGGGATATAATTAAGCTCATAGGTGTTAAGAATCAGGTCAGAAGCTGATTCTGGGTTCTTTAAGGGGTTAAGCGTCAGAACTAGAAATTTAGTCTATAACTGGGGAAACTTAAAACGTTTATTACCTCCAAGAGCTGGAACAAAAAAAAGGAGGGGAGAATATACAGTCATTACAATACATAAGCAATCATCTACAATGTTAATCTGTCAACATCAATATTAAACACTGTCAGATAATGTCTTTAATCATCTGCCTACATTCAGCTTTAAATGACAGAGTTTAAAACTTGAATTTTTTTTACATATAGTTCCTCATTTATAAGTCGCTGGATAAAAGTGTTGGCTAAATGAATCAATATAAATGTAAAAATGTAAATAACTTTGCATTATGAGGTTTCTCTTCAGCTTGTTCTTTTTTTAAATGATAATTAACGATGTTTACAGCAGCTGTTAAATGACAGTGTGATTACTGTGTAGTGGTTCTAGAATCTATTTTCTGATCACTTAATTTTCTAGGGCTGTAGAGTCTGAACAAAAGTAGTCTGTAGATGAAGATGTCTGGTTAACTTACCTGTTTCAAGTGTTTCTTCAGTTCAGAGGCCTCAGGCTCAGGTAAAGGAGGGATGATTTCTGCGTTGCTAGGAGCACTGACCTAAATGGAGTTATACAATCAGCATAGGACCACTGTTAGACATAAATATCAATTACTAATGGCTTAACAACATGCAATAACCCACAAATCCCTGTTTGTGTAGTCTGTGACATTACAAATACATAGCATACCTTGTTGCAGTCCAGATCCACTAACCAAACATCATCAGGCATCTTAAAGTCAGCCTTGTACAGGAAAAAACTGGCAGGCACACCAATAACATATGGAGTGGGTGCTAACAGGAGCTAGGGAGAGAGAGAAAGGAGGTGAGTAAAGAAATACAGAAAAAAAAGAACATTATTTATATACCACGTATAAGGACAGTACAATATAATAGTGTATCCAAAGTAATTTTTATATTTTTTTATTAATTGACCAATCCATTCATTCTACACTCCACACTGTATATTTGTCAGATGCTGTGTTACCTGTTCTGCGGAGGCCATGCAGGTAGGTAACAGTGGAATGACAGGAAACATATACTCAAGGGGGTAAATCATTGCAACGAACGCCATGACACTCATAGAGAGTGCGTTATAATCTCGAGACTGCAGTACCACCTACAGACAGAAGAGAGTGAAAGTCAGCATGACCCACATAGATAAATCTATTAAACTCATGACATCAATTTTTGAGTTTTGTGGCTTTTAGTGCATGTGGGTTTACTTTAAGGTTATCAGTATGCTAATGCACCCCTAAATGTTGACAAAACTATTGAGGTGTCATGCAGCACTACATAGATTTTTGTCCAATGAAATACTCTCTAGAATAAGAATTTCCTTCCCCCTGCAACAAACCAGCAAGTAGCAAATTACGGGCCGAGTTCGGAATGGCATACTACCCTTACTACTCTTTCAATAGGCAGAAATACTGTAGTAAGAGTAGTATAGTAGTTCGCCAATCCAAGCTCAGCCATGGTTCATGGTTGTGACAAAACTAAAGACAATTTTTTCTAAAAAGGGACAATCCTTTCTATATGCCCCACCCAAACTTCCTCTTTCAATAGGACATACACTCACTGAGCACTTTAAGCACACTATGGTTCTAAATAAATTACATGGTCTTCTGCTGTTGTAGCCCATCTGCCTCAAGGTTTGACCTGTTGTGCATTCTGAGATGCTATTCTGCTCACCACAATTGTACAAAGTGATTATCTGAGTTACCGTAGTCTTTCTGTCAGCTCAAACCAGTCTGGCCATTCTCCACTGATCTCATCAACAAGGTGTTTCCGTCCGCAGAACTTCAGCTCACTGGATGGTTTTTGGCACCATTCTGAATAAACTCTAGAGTTGTATGTAAAAATCCAAGGAGATCAGCCATGGTCGAAATCACATTTTTCCCCCATACTGATGGTTGATGTGAACATTAACTGAAGCTCCTGACCCATATCTGCCTGATTTTATGCATTGCACTACTGCAACATGATTGGCTGATTAGATAATCACATGAATAAGTACAGGTGCTCCTAATAAAGTGTTCAGTGAGAATATTGTCAACACTAGGCAGAAAACTGCACTCATCAAGCCATTTCATGCAGTCCTAAACACTAGCTCCACCTGAAAGAAACTAAACTAGAAGACCCAGTAACCTCAACCATGTGATGTACATTTTATAAGCTGAGGTATAATGTAACTTTTCTCGCCCTGAAGTGTCTGGATGTCCATCACTTTCAATAAATAGTTAAAAACCAATTTCAATTTAAAGCATCTTTAACACTGGTACCTATGTGCAGGTTTATTACCATACAGTGAGAATTATGTAGGCAAAGCTACACTGTAAATGGACTAACAGTTTTTAGACAGGTACCATGTTAGCACCAAGGTATACTTTGAAGTTCATTGGAGTTCCAAGTAAATGGCATCCAAGTATCATCATGGTATATATACAGTATATATATATATTATATATATATATATATATATATATATATATATCAAAGTACTATGATATTACCATCTGATACCATCATTGGTAATGCTACAGTTTTAGTTCTGCTCCTCTGGCCATCCATACCTTGTGCTCCAACAGAATGCAGGCCAAGACCTGCAGACAGGCATCTACCCCCAGCAGCTCCAGGGGCAGGTGAAGGGGGAAGTCTACAATACTGAATCGAGAGGGGTCTGGAAGGGCAAAGGACAGTGCAGGCTGCATTTCGTGGGGGAGAACTTCTACGTCAACGCGACGCTGACCGGCGACAGGCACAGGGGAGTGCAGCAGCCGATACACCCATGACTCGATCTCCCTTAGGTCCTGTAGCACCTGACTGCCCTTCTCCTTTTCCTCTACGGAGAGAGCGCCTGTGAATACACGCCACATTGTGTCCCTGGGAAAAAAATAAACACACACGCATTAGATTAGGTTTATGTTTCAGCCATGTGTGTGAAGGAAGGCACACTACAGGGGTCGAACCTGTTTGATATGGAGTGCCATTATTTATTTTCCTGGTCAATGACGGTGCCGATGCACATTTTTTCTAATTTAATTGTTTATTTTTCATTGCAAATGATATTATCGGCATAACAGTTTGAGAGGCAGCACAGATTCTAACACATGAATGTGTGGGAAGGTTTATGAGAACTTTGTGAAAGCCCTCACCCCCATTCCTTTGACTTTCTTAGCTGTTCACATTGCCTCACATTTCTATTTCATGTCTCAGAAAGTTTGAAAGAAAGTTCGCAGTTTTCAAATTGTCCAGTTTATTTAGTATATTCAGTCTGATATTCTCTTCACATATCATAAGCCAGATTCAGTCATCTATTCTAGTGTTAGGAAGAGAGAAATAGCACAAAAACAGTGGCAGCTGGCATCTACCATTGAGGATTAAACTACTAATCACTTTAAGTAAAACTGATGGTAAAGCTCTAGGCCTATAAGCACTAGACTACAACATAACAAACATTCACAATAAACTGGACACTTTATTAGGTAAACAATATAATAGCATTGCAATTGTTAATCAAATGGCAGCAGCTGAAAGCAAAAAAGCATGAAAACAAGGCTTGACATTAACCCCTGGCCACACAACAGTGTTATGTAACTTCGGCACACTTACTAGCAGCTTTGGCACATTTTTTTTACTGTATTAAAAAATTCTGTGAATGTTGGGCCACCGAAGTGTTTTTTTATATATATATATATATATATATATATATATATATATGCACTTTGCTTCCCATATCTGACAAATGCATCTGCGCTGGATAAATGAAGCTTGGTTCTGCTTGAACCACCACAGCGCAAACCAGCGTGCTCCAGAGATAGGATAGCACAGAGTGGATCACTCGCAGGATTCAATCAGGCTTCACGTGATGTTGTGGCAGACCACAAAGCTTATGCAACCCATTTAAATTCTACACAGATTGTTCTACATTATAGTGCTTTGGAGGATATCAAACATCTCAAACAGCTAGACAGCCACGACATTATAAACAGCACTGACAAGGAAAAGGGGAGACAACACTGTGCCATGCACCGAAATACTGTAAAAATACTGCAAACACACCTTTTTCAAGAACTGTATTAAATGCATTTATGATTAGTTTAATCTGCCCTGTAGAAATTAGGGCTGTTATAGGACGATGTAATAGGATATGGAACAAGTGCATGTAAAGATTTTTCACTCTTTTTTCTCTGTTTCATTAGTCTAAAAACTGTGTGCAAGAATGCCATCTATGAGAATGCTGCAAATTATCTCGGATCATCTCCAGAGGTGCTGTAAGTTTAATCCGCTTTATTTCCACGTTGTTGGCATGCATTGTGAACACAACTCTGCAGTTCAGTAACATATATATATACATCAAGAAACAAAGACAAAAGTGATTAATCGTAAAGTAATACAAGACACGATCACCTCGAACCTTAAATTAAGTTCTATTTTATTTTCTTTAGGCAGCATTAACTATATTACCAAAATGCAATACAAACACCAATTCGATAAGAACACAAATTTGGCAGCATTATTTTGGGAACACAAGGGAATTTATTGGGCTTATTTATTTTGATTACTATTGTCTTTACATTTATAATGATCTTTAGTTCTTTAGATCTGTAGGTTATTAGTAATTGTCAACCTCGTCGTTGATGGATGCTTGCATGATGGCAAATGGAGCCGTTGGAGATGGTAAATCTTTGGATTTTGGGGAGGTGGATTTTTTTTATCACTTCATTATTTTATTGCTTTTTCATTTAGTTTAAAGTGCAATTTAAATTTAGAAATGTCTTTTGTGTATGTTTTTTGTGTTTCAATAAATTAATAAATTTTTTAAAGCAATATCAATAAAGCAGCGGGCAGCACGGTGGTGCAGCGGTTAGCACTGTCGCCTCACAGCAAGAAGGTCGTGGGTTCAAACCCCGGTTGCCCCGGCCTTTCTGTGTGGAGTTTGCATGTTCTCCCCGTGTCTGCGTGGGTTCTCTCCGGGTGCTCCGGCTTCCTCCCACCATCCAAAGACATGCAGGCTAGGTTAATTGATGTCTCCAAAAATTGTCCTAGGTGTATATGTGAGTGTGTGTCTGTCTATGTGTGGCCCTGCGATGGACTGGCAACCTATCCAGGGTGTACCCCGCCTTTCGCCCAAAGTTAGCTGGGATAGGCTCCAGCCCCCCGCGACCCTGTACAGGATAAGCGGTTGTCGATGGATGGATCAATAAAGCAAACAAATTCACCGATCCTAGGCAGAGTGGTTGATGATGTAATCAGATATTGTAATATTTTTTAAGGCGATTATCTCAAAAATATTTTTTACTTTAACAGCCCTAGTAGAAATCTGAAATGATCTCATCATTTTGAAACTGGCTTCTAGGCAGTAAATGCAATAAATAAATAAATAACCCAAAATTATATATATATATATATATATATATATATATATATATATATATAAAATTTCCAAATAATTCTTCCTCAAAAGTACTAAAAGAATCTTTACTACAACAATTAAGAGGAATCGGAACCGGTACCCTATTCATTATATTCCTCACGATTCCCATCTATGGTCCAGTGATAGTTTAGACAAGTATTACAAAGCGCTCACTTTAATTTAACATTTGTGTAATGTCAAATATCCTTAGTCGTTGCAGGTCTATACATTAGTCTTAACGAAACGCAGAGACCCAGAGTTACTTTGCATTGCTTACATAATGAACTGCACCTGAAAATGAGACAAAAAAAGATGAAATCATGGCATTTCTGTATTTGCTTAAAATTCCCTTATTTGGAAAATAAAACGTAATTTGAATTTAAAGTGCTCAATAATCACGGTTATCTCAAATAATCGCAGTCAGATAAAATTATCACAAACAGATGTAATCATTTGTGTATTTATTTTACAGTTTTATTGAAGGTCTACTTTTTAACCTTACCAAAGATTATTTGAATTGTCTGAGGCTTAAAATGTTAATATAAAATAATATTAAACTTGCATTATTTCCATTAAACTCATATTATATCAAAAGTTTTCACCTTTTAAATTTATGTGCATATTTGTGCTTGCTTTCTGGATATTGAGTTACCTAGGCTCAGCCTTATTCAGTTAACACTAACATATTTACAGGTTATTACACTTGTACCAACACTTACTTAAATTACACAAATAATCTATGAAAATAAGTGAGTTTTCACAGCAAAACACCAAAAATAAATAATAATTAAAAAAAACAAAAAAAAACACGCTGAACATGGCATCACAATTTTTGAGAAAAGCCTCGGCAAATTCAGTCATTTTGGGCCGTAATAATAAAGAAAAGTTCCATGAAATGTAAAAAGGGAGTCCAACTCAACAACAATTACAAAATCGGTCCCTACTAAAGTGGCCACTGACTGTATCAAAGCATACTTTAACAAATCATAAAAACTTTATTTTTCAGATGTATTTTTCTGGAGAGGTTTGTTAAATCATCCATGTCATTCGCTGAATGAACTATATCAGCATTTTACTGCATAATTGATCAGGAGTCCCAAACAAATCATGTTTTGATTTATAAAAGTTTTCAGTTGAGCAGATCATAAATACAGAAGCACAAATCTCTTATCTTGAAGATCCAGACAGGCCAGACTGTAGGCAGTTGAAGTGCAGCCGCAGGTCATAGTTAGTTAATCTGAGAACTCCCACCTCTCACAACTACTCTCTGAGAACAGTCACTGGCCTCAATCTGTCATACAGCCTTTCTCCACCAGCTTCATGCACTCTTTTTCTCCGTCTCTTACCATTTTTCTCCTCGCTCTAACTGTCTTTATCTCTTTCTTTCTAGTGTCCAAACCACGTCAAAACCACTGAGGCATCTTCATTAATTGGGGGTGTTTCTACCCAGTTACAATGTCCCATGTTAAGGGACACAAATGCTAATGAAGATTGATTCTACTTTCTTTCTAAAGACAGTTCAGCACTGACCTATTCAATGACACTTATGTCATACCATAACATGCTCAATAGGCAGATCAACATTTTTGTACTGCCAATCAGGGTCCAAAAAGAACACTTGCCAAGCACCAAAAGAGAGTAAACATTTCGCCAGATGGTCAGTAACTTTACAACAAGAAATGTTTGATCAAACTGTAAGAACGATGGTCAGACCCATCTGTTGCAACACACGTGTCTCTTGACAAGTTTTTTTTTTTTCATCTCTGCAACATACTGTGTGTAGAATATTTCTTGCGGTAAGTCAGCAAAACAACATTTTGGGGAACAAACTGAAGATTTGTATTTGGAGTTTCACAAAGAGATGGATGTTTGTCACCAATATGCATGAATGCAGAATAATATACAAGCTAGTCTCAATCTCTCTGTAAAATATATATACAATATAATATAATATAATGTGTGTGTGTGTGTGTATATGTGTGTGTGTGTATTTTATATATATATATATATATATATATATATATATATAGAGAGAGAGAGAGAGAGAGAGAGCGAGTGAGCGAGAGAGAGAGAGAGAGAGAGAGAGAGATACACACACACACACACACAGTACTGTGCAAACGTTTTAGGCACTTGTTGCATAGTGAGGATGTCTTCAAAAATAATGACATAAATAGTTTTCATTTAACACTTAATGTCATACAAGTAAATAAAAACGAGCTAAATCAATATTCGGTGTGACCACTTTTGCCTTTAAAACTACTAGGTAAAAAAACTCCTCTATTTATCTCTAGGTGCACCTGGACACAGTTTTTCTTGGTTGTTGGTAGATAGGATGTACCAAGCTTCTTGGAGAATTTGCCACAGTTCTTCTATCTATTTAGGCTGTCTCAATTGCTTCTGTCTCTTCATGTAATCTCAAACTGACACAATGTTCAGTAGGGGGCTCTGTGGGGGCCATGACATCTTTTACAGGGCTTCCTGTTCTTCTATTCTAATCTTTTCTATTTGCAAAATTGTGTTTCCATGTTTTATGGGGACTTTCCATAGACCTTTTGGTTTTTATACTGTACAAACTTTATATTATATCCCCTAACCATACCCCTAAACCTCACCCCAACTTAGATTTTTAAAAAACATAATTTAGTATGATTTATAAGCTGTTTTCCTCATGGGGACCGACAAAATGTCCCCACAAGGTCAAAATTTTTGGGTATATACATATAGTCCCCACAAAGTGATAAATACACGCTCCCACACGCACACACACACACACACAAACACACACACACACATATATGGAATTAGGGAGAAATGCTGTCAGTACTTCATAGTATAAAACAAACATTTTCATTTTACTCCAACATGTACCTATAAAGAGTAAACTTTTTGATAATTTTGCAGAGGTATTATTTTCAGATAAATGGGTGATTCTTTAATTACAGGCACTTGACCTGATCATTAATATACAGAATATATTATTATATATTATATTTATAATACATTAGATTATAAAAAAAATAATACATATAGTCTCACTCATTATTGTTTAGGACAAAGTGATGTCACATATAACAAATTATTTTCTTTCCAGTACATTTAGCACACATTTTATTAATTTACTATTAATAAAAAGAAAAACACAAAGTTTTTCTACTGTTGCAATGGCAAAGTGTCAGAAGTTATAGAATCACCCTAATGACTTATCTTGAAGATGGCTTTTTTCTGTATGGAGCTATCAACCAACAAAAAGATTTACCTGTTTTGTCCGTCTTTCCCCTGCATCTTCATCCAACTGTTTTCGTTCTTAACCGTGTAAGATAACCATCCAATCAGAAGGTGTTGTCAGGCTGGTGACATATAGACAACTTTCATCCAATCAACTGATGTCTAAGTACATCAATAGCGGGAGTTGCCAGAATACGAGTGTGAAAAAAAAATTACACGTCTCAGACAGCTACTTCGAGTACATGCAGGCGATTTTCTGCTCTGTTGCGACTTGAGAATCTAATCGGCCAAACGGGATATTTAATCCACCGATACAGATCATTTAAAAAAAGCAATTATCAGCAGATGTTCTGGCCTCTGCAATATATCAGTAGAACACTAGTCACTTATGAAACGCAGTACACTGTACAAAGTACAGTAAATAATTTTCTATCTAAAATTTGCACTATAATTCATAAGGCGAAGTTGCATGTTGACTAAAACAATAAGAGGCAGTGCATTACAGTGGTTTACCATGTGTTGTACGGGGTGTTCTTACACACAAAATGAAGAATAAACTATTCTTCCATCAAGAAATATATTCAATTAATTATACAAACTGTAAACTGTAAGGTTGCCAAGCAATTAAGCATCTTGGTGCATTACTATAGAATTCAAATGAATTCAAGCGGCCACAGTTGTGTATTAGATATTTTACAAAAGCTTGGAACATGACTTATCCAATCAGATTTTTGAGTCAGAATTTATGAACTTTAGGAACAAATGATTTATGACCAAGATTAGACACAGGAGGAATCTGATTCTGTATCTATAAAAATAACATGATTTTAAATATTATTATTTTTTAAAGTCCATCAAGAGAAAAGTCAGCTTTTACTCTGAGTATAGTTAATATATGCTATGAATACTATGTAGCTATATACCACAAATATAGTCTAAACTTGCAGAGTGAACTGAATGAGCAAGAAAAAAAAAGACTCCCGACCACATATCCTTAACAACAGATCTCATTTGCAAACTCTGTTCAGAACATAGGCTGCTACTGGTTAAATTATTCTCCACACTTGCAAGCAAATCAAAGGGGCTTGGCAGGGCAATACAACTGCAAACAAATTGAGGCCAGCAAACATAACTGTGGCTCATGGTGGATGTGGTTGCTAGGCTACACAAGAATAGACTCTGCCGAGGAAAATCACAGACATAAAAACCCTTGTACTCAATGCTTATTGATCTGCGCCAGAGTGCTATCATGAAAATTGTTTACCAATAGACACTCAAGGGTTTAGTTACCATTCCCACTGTGATATGTGAATGAGACATTGTTAAAACCATTTTCCCCCTCCTGTGTGAAGCACCATGCTGTAAGCCACTTCTACAACTCTTCAGAGGAAAAGCATCACCTCTGTCCCTCACATACAACCTACCCATACACTTACACACTCTTTTCAATCCTTTATTTACTCTTCACTCACTCTTATTCGCAATGGCTGTCACACATCCTTTCACTTGTGATTTCTTTTTAGAAAACAATAGCACCCTGCTATTCATACTACTATCATTCTACAGCCACGACACTTCACATGATCAAATATTATAGACCTATTCTGACATTTACAGCATAATACATATTAATTTAAAGGTATAGTTCACCCAAAAATTTATATTTTGTCATTGTTGCTTCTAACAAGCACGATTATGCATTCTGCCCAAATAATAATTTATTGGATGTGTGAATCTTCACTGGCCTCATGATTCGATTATGCCTCAAAGGGTAACAATTAAATTACAAAATTATTCTCCAATTTTTTTATCAATACACACTCAGTATTAAATAATTAATTCAGAATAAATTGATCCCTAGCCTATAACTATAATCACAACTATTTGTTGCTGGCCCAGGATGGCTACATGAGATATCTGCTTCTGTTAGAGTGCAGATGTTAGCATCTCTATTTCCACACCACAGGTGATAGTACAGTGGCACAACTATTGTCGCTGCAGCTTTTTTTTTCTTCCTTTTTTCTCCCCTTTTCTCCCCAATTTGGAATGCCCAATTCCCAATACACTCTGAGTCCTCAATCCGGGTGGCAGAGGACAAATCTCAGTTGCCTCCGCCTCTGAGACTGTCAATCCGCACATCTTATCACGTGGCTTATTGAGTGTTACCCCGGAGACCTAGCGCGTGTGGAGGCCCACGCTATTCTCTGCGACATCTATGCACAACTCACCACGCACCCCACCGAGAGCGATATTTAAATTAAACTTAGAATTGATTCTCTAACTACAGAGTTCACGCAGACTCTTGTGTGACATTAGTGTGTAAAGGATCAAAATCCCACCAAAAATATTGTGGTCACGGATCCAAAAATAATACGTTTGAATCAAAAAATAAAAAGCGCAGATCTTGTGAGTTGTGAGTAGAGTTTTATGTAAATCAGGGGGAATTTTGCGTCCCCTTTGGTCCACTAGTTCTTGATCGACAGCTCCTCCTCTAGCCAATCATTCAAAGGGGGAGGCGACATCACTCCAATTCACCTCCAATGGCTGCTTGGGTTCTGAAATCACGACTACATTGGTACAGCTAGTAAAAACATGCATCAAACATGCCAATCCACTAGCTGTCTTTCTCGAAGAAAAATAAATCTGCAATATAGCATACATCATTTGGACAACTTTTATGGTACTTTTTGTACATAATCACCATCCTGTTTCATTGTATGGAAAAGAACAGCTTGAACATGCAAAATATCTCCTTTGGGGGAAGTAATGACAGAATTTTCATTTTTGTCTGAACTATACCTGTAACAATCCCACTGAGTGAGGGAGAATTAAGGAATGCAGAAATGATCAGGTTTTTCAAGCATAAAAGAGAGGCAGAATGTTTACAGTTTGGTGTGTGGCAGAGCTCAGAGATTGCATCTTTAGGCAGACCACAGTATTTGACACTGACATATCTGCAGTTAGATGTTGCAAAACAACTGAAGTCATTAAATGTGCACCTATATAAATGGATATAGTCTTGCTGGATATCAGGGGGAAGTTACTTGGGTTGCTACAGTGTTCACAGTAAAAAAAAAAAAAAAAGATTGTCTTACCGTTGTGCAACCTTAGGAGCACCAGTTCTCTGGTTGAGCCGTTGGCTACAGCAGTCCACCATGCGTTTGAGGATGTACAGACACTCCCTGAATGTGGAGAAGAAAGGATAATGGCACAGAATGCACAGAGACATTAAAGTGCTGTTCCGGTTCTGTGGTGCCAGTCGGGCAATGCGTTTAGACCGAGGCGACTTTCCACCACTGCCCAGCTCGCCTGGCAAAGTCCCTTCTGTAGGGGACACTTTGGATTCCCCAGGGATTTTCAATGTGGAGGGGTCAGATTTTTCTGTGGCCTCCACTGCAGGGTCTGTCTGAGGGGCCTTGTCTCCTGTACAATGAGAAAATCAAACCGAAAATTACAGTGATAGTTCACCCAAAAATGAAAATTCAGACAAATTGAGTCATGACGTTTGGTCAAAAGATGCGCCATGAACGAATGAGATTTGATGTTACTGACATGTTGCCATATTATATTTGGGTGCTGTATACATGATCAATGATCAATGTTGATAAATTATTTGATTTTAGAGTGAATTCTGGCTTAAATTCTGGCAAATATTTGTTTCAACCAACTATACAGTGGGTTTTAGAGATGGGCGATATGGTCAAAATTGTTATCACGATAATCTTTTTCATATTGTTCGAAAACAATATTTATCACAATACACATTTACACATCGCAATTTCTTTTTTTTTATTTCAAAGTTGAGGGAAGAAAAGAAGAAAAAATTAATTCTAAACAGTCAAAATAGTCTCTACAAAACTGCACAGGGGGTCCAGAGACGGCCAAAGCAATGGGGTCTGCGGGATCCTTTACGAAAATATTTTATAGTTTATCCATTGAAAATGAATGTCAAAAGATCTGTTTGTTCTGAAGCATAGTGACAGCAGTCCAGTATGTGTTGGAATATTTTTACATTAAAATGAAATATTTTTTATATTTCTTTAGATTCAGATACCCTAGTATGGGGCATAGAAGCCCTTGTGACTGTGGAATGATACTGAATGTGGGTTCAGGGGTGTCCCGAGAGAAAATTTAGAAAACTTTTTTTTTTTATTTAAAAAACATTTGTATATTTTCATTAAAGCGAGAGACTAGTCAACCAACTAGTAATTTTAGTCTTTCTTTATCCATTCCAGACATCTAATTGATTTTCACAAAATTAGAACAGAAATTGATTTTTTTATTCAATTTGTTTATTATTATAGGCTCGTAACATGCTGATTAATAAAGATACATTTAGAAGGGAAAAACGTTAAGGTCTAAAAGGTGTTTTGAAACCACGTTAACTCATGTGGCGCTTCATGTCTACACACATGCAGGGAAAAGAGGCAACGCATGCGGAGCGGGACAAGGCAGACATTATGCATGTTTGGTGCTAGAGAACAATATCAGGATTACAGTGCAGAAAGATCAGAGCTGTTGTCCACATCACTGTTGTTCTGTCGTGCTCTTCACTAGAGTCGATGAGAGGGCGCAACAGTTGTCATGAAGTCTTGCGGAGCGGATGGAATCAATCCGGTGTCCGACGTAACCTAATTGTTAGCAAGGCAGCTAGCATTAGCAAATCATCCAGTCTGACCCTACGTTACCACTGGCTCATTGTGAGAGAAGCTGAGAGTGTTTTCAATTAATTCCTATGAAAGCCGAGCGAAATGCTTGCAAGGTGGATCGTAGGATTGGCAGCAGTGCGGAGCAAGCTCTCTCCTAGCACTGTGAGTGCTTTTGAGCGGATTTTGTCCGCCTCAGTGGAAACGCAGCCTGAGAAAGCCAAACTGCTTGTGTTTTAGCGACACGCAGTAAATATTGAAAATTCCTTAAAAGCTTGTGGATTTTCTTTATCGTGATATATATCGATATAATTTTATCACCCAGCCCTAGAGGGATTTATGGAGTTTGACAGTCAGATGTCACTTTTTAATTTCATTATATGTCACAAAAGAAGTGTGAAGATTTACAAATAAAAACAATATTTTAGGCCAAATATATACAATTATGGAGCGACATTAGGGTGAGTAAATAATGACAGAACTTTCAACTATTCCTTTATATAGTGGCTAATATAAAGGCTTCCCATAACAGCTATTTGTGATAATCCTCAGGCAATTAATCATAAGACTTTAATCTTTTTCTTTGCTTTCTATGTAAAAGCATCATACAAATACAACAGGAATAGAATTACACATGTCTAGGAACAAACCAGGTCAGTAGTAAATTAAAAGTGATAAAAAGGTTCTGCTGCAAAAGCCACTAAGCTTCACCCTCACCTTTTCCCTCTGATCGTGTCCGGTGGTGCCCCTTCTGAAAAGAGCGGTAAAAGTTGAGGCAGATTCCATAGCGGGTGATGCCCGAGTCTTTGTCAGTAAGGGTGAAGACGAAAGAGGTGTCATCACGGAGACTGACCCGACGCTGACGCATGCTCAGGCAGCCCTCAGGCTGGCAGAAGAAGACGACATCAGGTGGCAGAGGGAAGTCGGTGTGGTCCTCCAGTGGATAGCGCCTCAGCAGCTGTGGTGTTTGTGCCACGCTGTCACTACTGGGCTGTCTGAATAGGAAACAGAGCAAGAAGATGTGAGGGACAGGAAGACAGATCTCTGGCATTTCTCAGCCCCGTGCTTGCACTCTGCGAAGGTACTTTTTGTCATTGTGATTATGTCACTGGTTAGTGGAATTCAAAATTAATATAGGCTGTGTCCGAATCCAAAAGTGACAGCATTTTTATATGAATGTCGCTCTTAAGGAAACTGATTTCAGACCATAAAATCACATCAAATGTTCAAGAACAAATTCAATTAAAAGGAATATCCCGGGGGGCCTGGGTACTCAGCGAGTAAAGATGCTGACTACCACCCCTGGAGTCGCAAGTTTGAATCCAGGGCGTGCTGAGTGACTCCAGCCAGGTCTCCTAAGCAACCAAATTGGCCCGATTTCTAAGGAGGGTAGAGTCACATGGGGTAACCTCCTCGTGGTCGCTATAATGTGGTTCTTGCTCTCTGTGGGGTGTGTGGTGAGTTGTGCGTGGATGCCACGGAGAATAGCGTGAAGCTATGTCTCTGCAGTAACGTGCTCAACTAGCCACGTGATAAGATGCGCGGACTGACGATTTCAGACACGGAGACTGAGATTCGTCTTCCACCACCTGGATTGTGGTGAGTCACTACGCAGGACTTAGAACGCATTGGGAATTGGGCATTACAAATTGGGGAGAAATTTTAAAAAAAAAAGGGAATATTCCAGGCTCAGTTCAATTTAAGCTCAGTTGACAGCATTTGTGGCATATTGTGGCAAAAAAAAAATTAATAAATCAAGGCACAGTGGAGGATACAGTGAGGCACTTACAATGGAAGTCAATTATGCCAATTTTTGCAGGGTTTATTTTATATAATATATATATATATTATATTATATATAATAACTAACATAAATTTTTCTGTTAAAACATATGCATTATTTAGGGATATTCCGATACCATTTTTTGAGAACGTGTAACGATACGTTTTTTAAAAAAAATTTATTAGTACTTGGCTTATTGTACTTAGTATAAATTAGAATTTATTGGGTTTTTTCTGAACTCAATATAAGCAGTTTATTTCAATTTTATCATCAAAATTATGTTTAAATTAATTAATTAAAACTTTAATCAAATGAAACTATTACAATTAGTTTTCAACATTAAATTGTATTTTTTTTTTTATCAAATTAAGTGCTTTTATACAGAACTTCAAAGCACAATCCTAAATACAACATTGGAGATATTTTTGTCAAATTAAGTGCTGCATAATAGAGCATCACAGAAGTGAGATAATGCTTAAATATAATACAGATACTATTGATTTATTATTATTAGTGATAGTAGTAGTATAACAGTAAATATTACATAAATATATAGTAGTGATCTATTTCTGACATAATTTTCATTTAAATTTAGCTTTTATTTTGAAGTGTTGTTATACCAAGGAGCTTTGATGAAATGAGGGCAGATTCCCATTCTGGAAAAGCCGGTCGCTACGTGAATCACAGTAATTATTAAACCACAAAAGGCTACTATATAAATAAAAATGCAGTCTGTATATGAATGGTGGTAAAAAAGTGAATTAGCATCTGCCTGCAGTCATCTGCTACAAACAGAACGTGCGATGCTCATAATAGTGTTTTCCGTGTATGAGTCAAGGTTCTCTAACAGTATGAGCAGTTTGTGTCTATGTCAGCACAACAACGGCTGTACACTTTCACAAGCACTCACATTTAAAACGCTGCACGTGCAAACAATCAATTTATCTCATTAAATCGCAGCTTTTGCTGTTAAAAAATCTCACAAGGACATGACATGATTTTAATGTGTGTGCTGAATGCTTAGTAGGTAATGACATTCGTAAGTCAGATGGTATTGTTTTTTGGTATCGGAGCATTTTTACGAGTATGAGTACAAGAAAATGAGTATAATATAGAACCTGATTCCAATACCAGTATCGGTATCTGTGCATCCCTAGTATTATTTGAGCTGTAAAGTTGTTTAAATATTTTTTTTAAGGTTTTAGGATTTTTACGGTGTTATATTGTCATTGCAACAAAGTTGTAAAATTTGATAAAATTGCTTCCTAACCTTTCTGTGTAAAGTTATATCAAACTAAAATCATCTTAACACTCATATCGTTTATGTCTTGTGGATATAGGCCCACTTGTGAAACAGTGAGTATTTCTTTTATTTATTTGATCCCCTTTCCCCCCAATTTGGATTGCCCAAATCTCACTACTTAGTAGGTCCTCGTGGTGGTACTGTTACTCACCTCAATCCGGGTGGTGGACAAGTCTCAGTTGCCTCCGATTCGGAGACCGTCAATCCACGCATTTTATCACGTGGCTATTCTCCACAATCCACGCACAACTTACCATGCGCCCCATTGTGACTCTACCCTCCCTGGCAACCGGTCCAATTCTGTGGCTTAGGAGACCTGGTTGGAACCACTCAGCATGCCCTGGATTTGAACTCTCGACTCCAGGGGTGGTAATCAGCGTTAATACTCACTGAGCAACCCAGGGCCCCAAAACAGTGAGTATTTTAACATTTACAGATTTGCCCCCATTCACTATCATTGTAAGTGCCTCACTGTAGAAGGGACAGTTAGAAATGAATTTTTATGGTAATCGACATTATTGCCACAAATGCTGCCGATTGAGTTTATCCTGTACTGAACCCAGAATATTCCTTTAAGCTTGAGATTAAACCAAACAAATATGTAATCACTTACTTTCTAAGTAGAAACAGAAAGTTGCAAAAGTTTTTACATTTTTTAAATTAATTTATTACTCTCAACCCCTCCATCAAATGCCATTTTTTTGTTTGATTCAACCATCCGCTGAGCTGCACACACAGGATGGTAGGTTACCATAGGCAGCTAAGGATACATCTAATGCACCCTAGAATCTGCACTTTGCCATATGGGCTGTTTGGGTTATAATCCGCTGCAAGGTCTGCACCAGTACAGGCTCGACAAAAGGTTGCATGTATAGGCCACAAAGGAGGAGCAAGTGAGCAACCTTTCTGAATTCTAAACTGACAAATTTGACACCGTAGTGTCTTATTAACATCAAGGATGCTCAAACGAAGGCCACGACCAACATTTTCTGAGTCAAGTGCGCCATTTGGTACCATGTCAAAGTAGAGAGGATGTTTCGCAAACACTGGATTCAGATGTATCTTAATGAGAAGGCAACATTTTTCATGTTTGGGAAACCTGTCGTAGTGTTGTTGATTTTGAGAGAGTTAACAGAGGATGGAGGTTTGAGAAAGGCAGGAGCTGCTTTACAAACATATTTCCCTGGTTTCACAATTTAATTTCCATGATTAGGTGACCCAGTAACCTTCTCCTTCCTACCTGCTGTCTTACAAACACATTCATCATTAACTGATGTGTATACCAGCGGCACCTAGAACACACCTGCAGAGGTGACGTACTAACACAGCACTCAATCAGTTCATCTGTGATTCTATTCACCTGCCAAACACACCCACACACACCTAAAAAAAAAATCTCACTTACCTGGCTCCAACTACCACCAAGTAGTCCAGTAGGCGGGGACATGGTTTCTTTTTCTCCATCTCTGTATCAGGAGTGGTTCTAAGTCATGGCAACTGTGGCAATGATCAGCTCTCAAGCATGCAGTTGTCCAATCAGGTGCAGCAGAACTAGGAGTTGGCTGATCGAGACAGGCTGTGTCCAATCATTGTGGTCTGTGGTGTGCAGGAATGGGTGCTCCTGGAAATGGTGGAAGAGTAACAGCAAACATTATAGAAGTAATCCATCACACGCCAGCTCCTCTGCAGTAAAAGAAGCCTTCTGTGCTACTACTGCACAGCTCTAAAATTAAAAAGATGCACCAACAGATAACTGTGTATATATTTACATTTACCGGAATATTTGTACTTCACGGTTACAATCTTACTCCAAAATAGTGTGTCCCACTTTTTATTAAGTGACCTTACAATTGAACAAATGTAAAATGCAAAGAGTAGAAGGCAAGAATATCAAATGTGCTTCTGACTACACCCCAAATTCCACCATTCACATTCATTTATGGGGCTACGTTGTTTTTTTGTTTTGGTTTTTTTTTCTTCAGAAAAAGCAATTCAGACCCTGATTTAGTGAGGATGCAAATGGTTTGTAAGGTTGCAGACAAAATGAGAGAAATGTTGATTATATATTTATATATATATATATATATATATATATATATATATATATATATAAGATTGAAAGATTGAAAAAACTATATTTTTTCTAAATATTATATTTTTATTGAATATTAATGGAGCAACATAATTTGTGTGAGGGAAAAAAAAAATAACAACAGAAGATGGTTTTGATTCAATTTTTTTTTTTTAAGGCAGCTAGGTGACCCATTTGTGGTAATAGGCCCCCAGGTGGGTTAAAGTGATATTGTGTAAATATAGAGACAATAGTTATAGGGCAAAATTTGTCAACTTATGCAAATACTTTTTTATTTTTTTTTTGAGTAACAAATAAGGATGATACTTATTCAAAATAACCACTCATGAAAACGGTTAACCATTTTCTGTTAATTTCAATCATATTTGGCATTTCACAACATCTCAAGTATTCTATAAACAAATTAGCCCCATTGTACTGAAAAGTATCAATAAAAACAGTGGTATGAAAGTCTTTCTAGCAAGTGAGTCCACTGGAGGCCATCTTTGGAATGCTCTCGGGAAGCTATTTCCAGATCCAGATTCCAAATTCAGAACTTAAAAATGGATTATGATGAAAGAACATATTTCATATCAGCAGTAAAATCTGACAACATTGAAATCATAAATTGTGCTTCTTTATCTCAGATTATGGTAACAACAACAAAAAGAGCAACTTTTCCCAGCTTGCATAGCTAATGAGCATGCACATTTTCTCAAGTTGATTGACAGGCAATGTCTTTATCTAAAAGGTGATTGGCTCTTTCACCTGCAAGACGGGACTACTTTTTCTAAATATGTTGGCCGTTCAAATTTCTCCCATTTATTTTAATAGAAGTTTCCCCATCTCTGCTAAAGAATCTCTGATTATATACAACTTTTATACAGTATTTGTGTGTTTTGTTTTTATGTTTATTAGAATATTGCATTTTTAGTTTAGCATCATGCTAACTTCAAACTCAAACCTCTCGTGTGGAGAGCTATTTTGTGGTTTGTGGTGTTGCTGCCTATTTAGAGCATTCCAAATCGATGCAGATTCATGATGGTTAGGATGATGTCTTAGAAGAGCTCACAGAGCACATTGTACAATCCAAGCCTAGGCAGTCTTGACAAGAGGCTCAGCAGCAAATGTAAACACACACACACACACACACACACACACACACACTAAAGGGATTGGAGCCCAGCTGTGTTCTCACTGCATGCATTTGCCATTTGTGTTCCTTATGTGTTAGCATCCATATGCATGCACACATGCCACAATGTAAACACAAATGAAAGAGAGTTCAGATTTCATCAAGGAGAAACCAGAATCAGAATGAGCTTTATTGCCAAGTGTTCTCACGCAACCAAGGAATTTTTTTTTTTGGTGATAGGAGAAACAAGAGCACACAGAACATTACAGTGAGACACAGAATATAAAACAAGGTAAGAGTATAAATAGACATACAAATAATAGGACATATAACATAGAATGGCGTGTGTACATGTGCATGTGGTAATGTATGGGCAAGGTACACTTAAAAACTCTCAGTAGAATTTGAATGGGCTGCATCAGTTTTGTGGTCTGCAACATGATATTGAGGAAGATGCCGTATTCACTTTATTTTGCAACGAGGAAGCAAGTAAGCAGTTGAATTACTAGGAAGTGTGACAGTTCTGTTGTCATTCGTCACAATGTAAATAACTTGAAGGATATTAATACCAGAATTTTGTATTTTTGTATCACTAAAATAGTTGGAAGTGGATTATTCTGGGAAAGGTCCACATTTAAGGTTGATTATGGCACAATTCAGAAAGATTTTAGTGAATTTAAACAAAAATTATCTGTTAGTTTTAAATGTGAAACATGTCTGTGATGTCAAATTCTGGCTCAACTAATGGTACTAGTTTGAGGTGGGATCCTGCGCATGGTTATCTTTTTGAACTGACAAGCACGCAGCAACTGCTAAGAACAATTAACAGTTAACTCTGATCTAATTAATTTAGGTGGTCACAGGTAAAGGTAAATTATCTTTGTACAAGATGCAGAATGGCACATAAGTAATTAATTTAATTTGGCCTAATAACACTAAGATGAAATACTGCCTTCCTCTGCAAATCTGCATCAAAAACCATTAGGCCTAAGCAAAGCTCTCAGAGTAATTTTAAATTCAGTTATAAAACTAAATGTAATTCTTTAACCTTGTGCAGTCAACAAGTTGGGCCTCATCTAACAGGATGTATCAATCTGTTGTGTGTGAATTAGGGGAGTACGGTTTCACGGTATACCTTGTTTTTAAAACAGACGTATTGCATAAATATATAGTTAGTTTCTGAACTTTTTAAAAATCCAAATCATTTGAATTAAGACAGAATTCACTACTTTTACATAGCATCACATAAAATTGACCATGTGACTTCCTCATTTATAAGTGACACGAGCGCAACACACAGATATGTTCAGAGCCTGAACCTTAATTTTCCCCACCACAAGGGTTTATATTCACAGTGTGGGAATACTTAAAGACCCACAAGGCACCATCAATGTTTCTCAGATTCCCAGTTAGTAAAGTTTGTCACAAAAAGTGTCAGCTCAGGCAGGAAACTCTTCAAAACTGAAGCACCATCTCAGCGAGTTTTATCCCACTGAATTTGCTGAGATAAATTCATTTATCATTAAATACATTACTCCCTTTCATAACATTTTTTAAAAACACCAGATAAAATACAGTTTTACATGATTTGTAATGACTCATTATAGGTTTTTAGGTAGACTCGACATCACGATGGACCGACTGTTTGTTCAAGCTTTTATTTAAGTGCAGCGCAACAGTAGGCCTACAATGTGTTTAATACTAATAATAATATGTTTATAATTATATATGTTTGTAATATGTACTAAATAGGGTTTACAAATTGCTTTAGGCAAATATGAAATGGACAGTAATACTGTAGCACAAAATAGACAGTACTGTGAAAAAAAAAATCTATAAATAATCTGCAGATGAACAATCAATAATTTTTCAGTAGGTATTGTTAGAATTAAACTAATTTACAAAAGCAACCAATAATGGAGTCAAATTCATATCTTAAGGAGTGGTGGTGGCATGGTGAGCTAAAGCACATTATTATTAATCAGATGGTCACTGGTTTGATCCCCACAGCCACCACCATTTTGTCCTTGAGCAAGGCACTTAACTCTGGGTTGCTCTGGGGGGATTGTCCTTGTAATAAGTGCACTGTAAGTCGCTTTGGATAAAAGCATCAGCCAAATGCATAAATGTAAAATGTAAAATGCTTAATTCAATATCATACGTAATTATTCAATAATAATAATAAAATCATTTAAAAATGATGTTTGATATAATAGCATGCAATAAAATTGCAGTAGGGAACATGCCTTTTTTTAGTCTACATTTAGCTATAAATAAGTATTAAACTGATAAAAATATTAGCAATGCACCTTGATGGTATTTTTGTGATGGTTTTCATAAAGTGAAAATCTTATACCATTACACCCCCTGTGAGATTTTTCTTCCTGTGATTAGTAGCAATTTTTTTTTCTGCTGAAGTGGCACTTTCTCCACTTCCTCTGACATTCTCAACAGTTCAGAGTGGAAGATGATGAGGTGGTGCTGGAATGGAGGAGAGAAGATGGATAGTGTGTGTGTCTAAGACATCAATAATGCTTCGGTTTCCTTCCTCTAAGCATCATTTGGCTCATCGGACACCAGAATCTCCACATGGTTCTTTTCTTAAATTACAGCTCTCAGAGAACTGACCCAACAAGAATCACTTTGTAGTTTTGCAGTCAAGGTTTCTGGAGTTAAGGGATGTATAAATACACAGACTTTTAAAGTGGGTGATAGCTTTATACTACAGTGAGGATATTTTCCTCTATTAACATATATGTGAATAACCTACAGTATATAGACCATTCCAAGGAAAGTCTTTTTGTTGCTTGAATATTCCTGCTAGATGTGAACTCAGACTGCGTTCCAAATGGGATAAATCACCCTCTGAAGGGCACTTTGAAGGGAGAACATGATAGTCATGCTTAAAGATCGCTTCTAAATTAATTTCCAATAAAAATAACTTAAAAGTGAGTTCTGAATGACCCTTATTTTTGAGCCACACACCTTTTAGCCTTTCAAAGCTCTCACAGTGGATGGTAAAGACTTTGAAAGGAATAGGGCATAGATACCAGGGCATAGGTATCATCAATTCTGAATGGAACGCACCCTCATTCAAAACAACAGTGGGAGGCACTTCATTCATAGTGACTTTAACACGATTAACATCACTAATGATTGTCATAAGATGTGGACCATGTTGTTAGGTGTCTGGATGCTCCCTGGATGCCTGGAACAAATGGAAACTAAAGTGTTTAGATCTGGATGGATATGAGCAGTAATAACAACTGTAGCACACATCTTATCTCTGGTAGGTGAACAAAATTTATACCAACTAATTGTAAGTTTGAGAGGTAGAGCTCTAAAAGTGAGAATCACTCCCATTATAATGAATGAAGCTGCGCAAGTCATTTACTTTTACATTTAGTAATTTAGCAGACCCTCAGAAAAAAGAGACAAGAAAAGTATTTTTAGCATTAAAAAAAGAAACCCTAACCTAATCCTCAGGCTATGTAGCCAGCTTTTTTGAACGGCTTCATCGATTACAACAGGAGCAACCCAATATTCCCGATCTCTTTGATGAGGAAATAACTGTGAGCATCTAAACTATGATACAGTTTTATCACCTCTCTCGCTCAGTGGTTTGGATTAGTTCCATCAGGTAAACGTTTGATGTTTTTGATACATTTTATAGACATGCGCAGTAGTGTTCTAATTTCTTTGTTATGGTTTACGTCCTTGAAAAGGTCTACAGGTGAATTCCACAAATAGGTGTCAAACAATATTAGACAACTAAGTGCTATTACAAGAATGCGTGATGCAAATCTCATCAGCAGAAATGCGCAGAAAGCGCATGTGCCTGGAGATATTTGCACTAATTATAGGGTCCACAAGGTAGCAACACTCACTTTGAGCCCTTGTTGTTACAAAGATGCGCTAAAAGTTGATGTAATTGCCACTAAATATCAGGAGACTAATGTAGAAATAACGACAGTGAAGAGTCAAGAGAACGTATGTGAGGAAATCTGGAGATTTCTTTTGAAAAGAAAGTCTGCCGTCTCATAGCAGTCGTAGTATGCATGCGGCAACTGCCCGTGTTTGCACGCACAGTTATATGGCGTATACTTTGAAAGGCTCGCGTTTGAACATATGCAGACGCGGGGTGCTCGTGTCAAAATTTAAGTATACCTAGGGCTTACAAATAGAGTTTAAATATTAGAAATCGACATTAAGTTTATGGGGTGCAATCCATCAAAGTACATAGTAGTGTAATTTTTTTTTAAATATATCCCCGCCTGTTTGATTATGTAAACAACCTCTAAGAGCTGAGTATAGTTGCATTGTGTCTCAGGTACATCTTTAAAAGAAACACATTTTAAACAAGGTTTATATTATTCTTAGCCTGAACTATCTCATTAACAGAGAGCATATTTAATCCAAAACAAAAAACGCACAAATAAAAGTGATGACACACTCTGCTGTGCCCTCTCTTTAAATTTACTGCCTGGATAATTAGGTAGCGTGGAACAAATCCCAGACCTTATCACCTCCAGGGAATTTGTGTGTGTGTGTGTGTGTGTGTGTGTGTGTGTGTGTGTGTGTGTGTGTGTGTGTGTGTCTGTCTATGAAAAACGTGACAAGATCTCCTCCCCTGTCAATCGTAGTGTGCCTGCCTTATGGCTTTACAATCAGCCTCGGGTAATGAGATTATACACTGTCGCCGAGGAAACCAATTCTGCCTCTTTTCATGAGCACAGCTGTGATGGCCATTTTAAACAGACAAAACACTGTCCCAATCACAATTCAGACTGAAAGGCAATGATAAGCCCATGGCCAATAAAACAGCAAAATAAAATTAAAATAAAAAGAGCAAGGCGAATTGCTTCATTCCATCCAGAAAAATGAACAAAGAATTGTCTTGGCTAATCATAATCATAATTATTCCACTGTAGTGCACTGAGGAAACCTTTAATCCGAATGAAGTTCAGGGCTTTTCATATAATGAGGTTGGAGCACAAAATTGTCTTAAATGCCATTATTGTCAGAACTCAACTTTTGTATTACTGCAAAGAGGACAGAGAACGATGTTATTGTGAAGAGCTACAGATGCTTCTATCCATCAGAGAAAACCATAACTGAACTGAATAGGTAAGAATTATCAAACTATGAAGAGAACATGCACCTCAATGTCAAACATTGTTCCTTCTGTTCTCTCTGACCCTCAGTGAGGGCATCATAAGTCATTTTTTATTATTTTAAATGGATGGATCCTTTTTTTTTAAAAGTATGCAATTCAATACAGCTTCAAAATTCACGTTTGAGGTATGACTGTGAAATTTATTTTGCAGAACAAAACGTCAATGTTTACCACAGACCTTATTTTTCTCCAAAATCCCATTATAAAACCCACAGGAAAATCTCGAGGGAACCCATGGCGAATTATCTTCTGGGGTTTTGGACTAAAATTCAAACAGCTCTATAGGTTTATGCTGATAGACACATAATACAATTTAACGATGACAAATGAGACACACAAAATTCCGAACTTACATAAACATATTTTACGCAAATATATTTACACACAAAATTTATTCTAAATTTGTAATTCAATTGAGAAGGCTATCAACAGATTTTGGAACTAACAGTAACAGGGAGGTAACACTTCTGTAATAGGCCAAGCAAACACAGTTACCATTCAAAGCCTAAAATGGGCAAATTTCGGCTGATTGATCAGTACAACTCGCATGTCTTAAAGGGATAGTTCACCCAAAAATGCTAATTCTCTCATCATTTACTCACCCTCATTCCATCCCAGATGCAAAAGACTTTCTCTCTTCTGCAGAACACAAATTAAGCTTTTTAGAAGAATATCTCAGATCTGCAGGTCCATTCAATGCAAGTGGATGGTGATCAGCACTTTAAAGCTCCAAAAAGTACAGACAATCATAATAAAAGTAATCCATCCAACTCCAGTGGTTTAATTAATGTCTTCTGAAGCAAAATTATCACTTTGGGTGAGAAACAGATCAATATTTAATATTTAATTTTTCACTACCATTATTTACTTGCGCTCTCCGTTGCGCATCCATGTGGCGTAAGCGTAAGCGTGTAAAGGAGCATAGAAAACTATGAATACTTATTAAAAGTACTATCTGGATATGGTAGCGTTAGTCAGCCTATCCAGATAGTACTATAAACTCCTTCTGGCTGATAGTAGTGTATGCAGATATAGAGGGACTAAACAAAACTATTATTCAGATAAAGACATGCAGGGAGCAACTTGTCTGAATAGTATTAATTACCTATGGATAATGATCCAAAACTGGACAGCTTGTGTAATGATCATACATAATCCGGTGCATAGATTCTACAAACAGAAATCCAAATGAATGAATATGATGTAAAAGTATAGAATTAACTAGAATAACCAAGCATCCAAATCTAGATAAGATCTCAATTGATGATCAATAATAATTGGAATTTCAATCTAAATTTGAGGTCTAATATAATTGGAGTCAGATTAAATTATTCATGGAGTCAGATTCGGTCTTATCTATCTCAAATAGTTATGATGCTACAGGCTAGCCACACACGCACCAAAAAGGCGAATGCGCAGATACCTTAACCACTTTGCTGGATTCCGTTGTTGGTTCAGTGAGGTGGCATATTTACGGTGAAGTATCCCTTTAATGCCTTTATTTTGCACTGCGGCAGCTCTTTATTTGAAATTTAATTAACATTACAACTGGCACCTCTGCTTTAACCTTTGTATTCTTACATACGTTTTAAGATATTATCAACAATGCATTATAGTAGAAAATTCTAGTCAAAAAGAGTCTGGCCATAATGTTAATTTAAATGTAAATATTTTTCCAATAAACATACAGTTGTTGAAAAGTCGTTGAGCTGAGGCATTCAGTTTAAATATTCTTAATAATAGGCCTGCAGGGGCCTGGGTAGCTCAGCAAGTAAAGACACTGACTAAAACACCTGGAGTTGCAAGTTCGAATCCAGGGCATGCTTAGTGAATCCAGTCAGGCTTACCAAGCAACCAATTGGAGCGGTTGCTAGGGTGGGTAGAGTCACGTTGGGTTAACCTTCTAGTGGTCGCTATAATGTGGTTCTCGCTCTCGGTGGGGTGCGTGGCGAGTTGTGCATGGATCCCGCGGAAAACAGCGTGAGCCTCCACACGTGCTATGTCTCCACGGTAATGTGCTCAACAAGCCATGTGATAAGATGCGTGGATTGACTGTCTCAGACACGGAGGCATCTGAGAGTCACTACGCCACCACGAGGACCTAGAGCGCATTGGGAATTGGGCATGCCAAATTTGGGAGAATCCAAAACAATTATAATAATAATTTAGGCCTGCAGGTCTCACAAATGTTTACTTAAAACCTATAAAGAAAATAATGGACTACTCCTCCAGCTAGAAGACAAATAGCCTCTTTTTTGCATTTGCATTTAAACACACATACTTCAGGATAATTAAATGTACACTGTAATCAAGCATGAACAGTGATCTATCATGTACAGTCTCAGGATGAAGCTGCATTGTAATCCACTGAGGAACTCTGGAAAGTCTAAATCTAAACATGACATTTTACTTTGATGAGGATGCTCTTTTCTAATAAAATTAGCATCAAATATTTCTAGCTCTAACGAACAGAGTTGAGTGGATTTCTTCAGGTTATATCATATGGTACATTGGGATTGGCATCACCCTGAGGCATTTTGGAAATCTCGAAAATCTGATTTAGGGTTCTAGGGACTAGGATTCCAAGTTTTAAAGGCATTGTTCACCCAAAAATGTAATTTCTGTCATAATTTAGTCACCCTAATGTAATTTCAAACCTGTCTTTCTCTCTTTTGTGTAACAAAAAATGAGACTTTTTGAAGAATGTTAACACTGCTCTTTTTCATACAATGAAAGTGGATGTGACCACGAGCTGTCAAACTCCAAAAAAAGACAAAAAACATCATAACCGTGCTATATTCATGAGCCATCTTTACACTGCAAATATGGCATAGAAGCTGCATCTGAAGTGGCATTTAGGTGTATTTATACAGACTACTTAATTCTGATTAGAGCAGGCATAAATTACTTCATAAAGCAATTACTATTGCATAAATAATATGAGATTAATGCTTTGAATATAAAGTAATGAAACAAATGAAAATTATTATTTTAAATATGAAACACTATATGTACTGTATATGCTCTATAATGACAACAAAAAAGTTTAAGGCTGCTCTGATGCAGCATTTTATTCACATAGAACCAAAGCAGCATCAGAAATGCCTTCGTTACTAGTGTCACAGTCCTGGCATATGTGCCGGCTCTAACTGTTGTTTGTTTTTCACCCGACCCCGTGTCTCACAGATGGAGCCGGCACACGTGATCAGCATTTCCATGGGAACGCTGATCAATCTCGTAGAGACGCTGATCACGTTGATGAGTTACATGCCTGCTGCCACCTACTTTCCTCTAATTGCAGCCCCTGCTTATTCCTCGTGTTTCCACTCCTTCTCAGCCAGTTTATTGTTCCCTGTTGCTGTTCACATGTGTGCCATTTATGGTGAAGTCAAAAATCTCTCTTGTATAGTTGGAACGAGCTTGAGTATCTGTTGGTTGGTCTATTGAGGTGCAGTGACCTGTCTGCTTGCATTCACTCTCACCAGTTGGTGCCCAGGACTGGGGAGGAGGATTCCTCGATTTCTGCCCGTGCCTAAAGAGATTTGTCTGGGCTTCGCTTGCACCTCACCATCTTCTAAGGACTCTCATCTGAGTGCTCCACACTCCCACAATGCACACATTCCCCATACAAACACACTCTTCATAAGTCGTTGGCGGCTCGCTGGTTCTCCGACTTCTTCAGCCAGCGCAGGGTGCACCTTGACTTGACATTTGAGAACTTGTGAATACTGTTGCACTCTCTCTCTCTACTTTTGGGTTCTTTATCCTCCCCACTCCCCAGACGTGACAACTAGAGGCTGAATAGTGTCAGAGCAGGCATTATTTAGTCTGGCTTTTATGCACTCTTGCAACTTGACACATCATTTTGAGCAGGCACAGAGCAGGCTTAACTAAGCTGTGTAAAGATGCCTCAAGCCTGCTTAAGATATTTCATAGCTTTGTGAAAGGAAAAGACTGAAATTTAAGTTGTTTTTTACTGAAAATCTTGCCTTGTTTGACAGTCGTGGTCACCATTCATTTTCATTGTATGGAAAGTGTTCCAAGAAAAGAAGAAATCAAACAGGTTTTGCAAGACTGAATAATAATGAGAGAATTTTCATTTTAAAAGGGAACTATTCATTTAACAGGTGGTGTGCAGCATGCTTTAAGAAGTAAAGAGTGGCATGATCTTACACATCCAGTTAAAGAGCCACTTAAAACAGATTAGCACAAGGTCCGTAAAAACAAGGTTCATGACCCACTAACTGTCTAAAAGGTAACATAAGGTCCACACAGGCTAACAAGGTGCATAATCTGAATGCACACACACATTAAAAATAAAAACAAATTGCAATAAATGTATAACTTAAAATAACTAAAATAAAGAACACAAACAGTTTAAAATACCTTAATTTTCTGGTTGCATCAACTTATGAGACCTGTATACAATGCTGAATGATTAAGTGAAATAAAATCAAAATCGTGATATGACCCAGTGTGATTATCAAACCTCAAGGTCTGCAATTTAATTAAATAAATAGCCTGAACACGATGTCTGCTGTGCTGCGCTTATGTGTGCAGCTTTTTTGTCTGTAGTGAGTCGTGCACTTGAGTCCTCTTTAAAAGAACTAAACTCAGACCTCTTTAAGTGGACCAAAAAGTAAACACAGTGTAAAAGAACCCAGTTCTCATTGCATTCACACTATTAGTGACCTTGAAGTTTAGATTTACAATTTGTGCCATTCATTCATTATACCATTCATTATAGTTTGAAGCACTTCACAAAAATATGGCAATGATTTATATTGAATTTGTTTAGTCAAAGAGATAAGAATGTTCACATGTTGGTGAAAACATTAGATTACATTAGATGTACTATTTGACTACATTTCAGATCCAGTTATGGAAAAAAATGTAATTTAATAGTAGAGTAAATAACACGTTAACGAATGCAATTAATTACAAATTGTAACGCATAATTTTTTCCTAATCACAATTAACGCATATACCATTAATATAGCATAAACACTGGTGTGAAGGGCGGAACCTCTGTAAATGTGTCCGCCCGAAGTCATAACACTGACGAACATGCCACAGTGTCAGAGCCCTTCTACCAATGAGAGCCTAAAAGCTTAGCATAAAACAGCATAACGTGGCAGTCCCATAGACATTCAATGGGCAGAAATGTCTTAACACGCTTGTTGACCATTATGTTCTCTCCTATGATAGAGCCATGGAGGTTGTTTAACGTGCTAAATTGACAGCCCTAATATATATATATTAGGGCTGTCAATTTAGCGCGTTAATTCAGTGCGATTAATTTTTGTTAAAAAAATGTACGCAATTAATCGCGATCCCCCAGACCATAACAGATTCCTGAGAAATGCAAGCTTGTAGTACCACCTGTTTACTCCAGAGGGCAGTAAATGAAATTTCAGCTGTATGAGCAACACACAGTTTATACAGTGAAGAAAACAACATTCAGCAGACACACAACACAAACATGCATTAAGTTCTTGCATTCAAAAGGAGCTAAGGGATCTCAAGATGTGTTTAAAGATTGAGTATTAAACTATATTTAACTTGACACAGTGACCTAAACATTTCATGTTTATGACGTAATGCACCCGAGACAGTACACAAGCATGTCTGACGCAGGGTGTGGCTGGATTGAGATATGTGGAAATTACCCCATAAATATTTAATCATGAATAAAATCAAAGAAATTTCAAACTTATTTATAAGTACTACTCCACTAATTATTGTCTTGTAGAGAGATTTAATTGTGATGTCGATATATTCTTTACATTTTGTGGTCTGCAGGCGGAAACATTTTTTCATTTATTTTGGATTTGTCCCTACTCGACTTGTTTTTGGTCTGATTTCTGCAAGATTGTTAGAGATCATATTATTCCCAGCTTTCAACTTTGTTTTAAAAATGTTTTATTCTTTTTTTTTTTTTTAGCTATGACATGTCTCTGCATAAGGAATAATATTTGATTAATTTTCTGCTTTTTTGGCAAAGTTTAGTATTCATAAATGTAAGTATGGTGGTTATAAACCAATAGTTCTAAACCATTAGAATAATTTCCAATTTGAGTAACAAGAAAGCAATAAAGTGTATTGAAATGTGAACAATTTGATATTCTTATTTAAACTGTTTATTTATTTATTTTCCTTTTTTGTTGTTGTTTGTTTTAACATACTTCTTGGCTCTAGATGTAAAAGTTTTGTAAGCATTAATAATTTTAAAAAAAAAAAGTCTGATGCAGGTGTACATTGACGGGTCCTAAAACAAGCCCTCATAATAAATCTCCAACTGATTGACAAACTCACTTGTGAAATGGATTGCTGTGAACTGTGTGTCAATGATTGACTTATGATCAATAATAAGGTAGTAAACAATACATTGTATTCTAAAGCCTCTTTTTGTCTTATCAATTATTATTTCTTCTTCGATTGACAGCCCTAATATATATACACAGAGAGAGAGAGAGAGAGAGAGAGAGAGAGAGAGAGAGAGAGACATATTTTAGTTGCATACCATAACTTTAACTAATCACCAAAACTCAAAAACGTTTTTGCTTGAAAGCGTTTTTCATGGTGAGTTCAAAGCAGTGCACGATGCTGGCATTGTCACTTTGACGCGAATAATGAACGCAGCTTCACGATTGCTGTAACAAAGCGGATAGCCAAAGTCTAGTCTAAATTAATATTGTGGAGGATGACAGTTTTAGGGATTAATGCCCATTGCAATGAATAGGCATTATGTGGGGACTAGTTCTTTCACTTAGTCAAACTCCTACTTAGACTTTGGGAAATGTTTACTGTTACTTGAATTGGTGATATTTTAGTGCATTGTCTTTATATTGTGCAAGGCTTTGTTTGGAAAATGTTAATAAAGCATTATATTGCTACATGTTGTTTTGTTTTCTTTCTTAAGATGGAAATAAATGTATTTTGACAAGAAACCAAGTATACATAGTGTCAAATTTCAGCACTTATAAAAAATATGCGATTAACTACAAAAATTATGCGATTAATCATGATTTTACATCGACTGCTAGAACTAGTAAATAGTGAAAACCAGTGGTAATGCATAACACAGACTTGTTCATGTGGTACGAGAGTGCCTGACTGCCTGAAGTCATCCCACCCGTTGACTGCACACATGCTCACAGCACACTAGCTTCTGCTGTGCTCAAGATAAAATAAGCCTTTTGGCAGTGCTATCAACCCAACCAATCAATAATAGAGAAGCAAATAATAAAGCATTGTTTTTTTTAATCTCAAATCTATTAAATAAACCACCTCTAAAAGTCTCAAGAGTTGGACTTCTCACAGGGAGTTTCTACTCAATATTAATTAATGGGAGTTAACTGAATCTAACTAGTGAAATCTCTGTATAATGTCATGCTCAGTCGACAACATTCTAAGACCTGAACAAATATTTGTAGGGATGGGAATTATGAGCAATTTAACGATTCTGGTTCCTTAACGGTACGATTAAGGGTTCTTTCAATACTTTTGAGGAAGAAACTTTTGGAAATCAGAAACATAATTATTTTTGGATTAACTACCCTCAGCAGCCTGTTACCAAATGATGAGATCATTTCATATTTTAACATAACAGACTGTTAATTAAGATATTTTTTTCTTTCATTATTTTTTATAAGATACCACTAATTACAACAAAACTCATAAATAAAATATATGGAAATTAATGGAAATTTGTGAAATTGCAGGATAACAGGGAACTTAAAAAAAAACCTCTTGCAGCATATTCTTGGTTAAAACAACCAGATCTAATGCCAAATTCAGTAGAATTTCTACCATACGCATTCCTCAATCACATGCACACAGCACACTACTCACAGCAGGACTATTGAAGCCACGCTACAGCATTTGAGTCCAAGGACTACATCCAGCCAAGAAAGCTTTGATGATATTACTAGGGTAAATATATTTGATATATGGTATTAAATTTTATCTAGAAAATACTAAATAAAAATGTGTTTATACAGTAGCTAGCTAGCCAGTAAATCAGATATGCTAAATGTAAGCTAGCTAACACCATTTCGGTTAGGTATCATGGAGCTAGCTAGCTCAACTGTGATGCTGTTTCTTCTGCTTTCCGCTAGGCAGTTTTCTGTTATCATACAAGAATGTAGGACATTGTTTGATTTAGCATGCTGATTGAGGAGTGTTCAACTATTCATCTTGTCTATTTCTACTCATTTGTCCAGCATTTGTTTTACAATTAATTGTAAAATATTTTTACCATTCCAGAATATTCCAATTCTTTAGCCAACTATTTATATATCTGTGCATGGCATTGCATTAGTGTTTTTTGCAAGCTTTTTTCTAATCTTATTCTACAGAACAATGCCACGTGAGCCATCTGATATGTGGATACATTTCACTTCAGCTAATGTAGAAGGAAAGGCTGTGTACATTTGCAAATACTGTGCAAAGACCTATGTTACGATGCCACAAAGATACAGCAGCATATAGCCAAGATCCCAAATGTTCCACCCCTTTGCAACCCTACCCAAAAATGATAATTCTCTCATCTTTTACTCACCATTATGTCTCCTCAATCTCATATGACTTTCTTTTTCCGCAGAACACAAACAAAAATATTTTAATGGGGATATGATGAGAATACTGTATATCCATACAACGCAGGTGAATGGTGACCAAAATTTTAAGCCCCAATAAGGACATAACAGCAGCATAAAAGTAATCCATAAGATTTAAGTGGTTAATTCCATGTCTTCAGAAGCAATCCAATCAGATTTGGGTGACAACAGACCAATATGTAACTCCTTTCACTGCACATCTTGCCATTGCAGCCTCGAGGCACGATCATGATTTCAAGCCCAATTACACTTCCTAGCCCCAAGGAGACAGCTGATGACAAGATTTATGGTAAAATATTAGTTACATTGGACCAAATCAATCCTTCACTAAGCCCAGCCTTAAAAGCGTTTCTGACCTAACTTAGCAAGCTTTTGGGGTGCGTAATTTATCTGACAAGCTTTGCTTTTGCTTTTTTCTATTGGGAGTCTATGAGATTAATGTGTGCTTGCGTAGTTAAGCAAAATTATATTAAAATTATCCCCCAAACATTTTTTAAATGTTGTTGCCGGGTGACTTGTAATAGTGACAAAATGTATGTAGAAAGGATAAATCCTGTGTTTTTCTCTCTTTTTGTAAAATCTTTAAATAAATCTAAAGATGCTAGGGATTTAACGGTGTCATTCCTCATTCCTAAATGAACATGTATAACATCAGCAAGGACACCAAAATTTGCTCATTGGTAACTTAAAGCTAATAACTTAATTTATGTTATGATTCAGGTCTTTAGAAAAGATGAGAGTACATAGTTCACATCATAGAGAGTATGTTATGAGATGTTATAAGCAGTTCTGTTAACTTACATTCATGTTATCAGGTGTGTAATTGATATCAAATTACACTTTTTTCTTTTGAAGTGACTGTGATAATTGTTTACCTCAGTTCTGATTCACAGTCTCCACAGTTTTCAATCAAATTACTGTTATTTAAATATTTCTTTGATGAAAATTTCAGATAAATATGCTTTAATATGTCACAACTTCATTCCAGCACACGTAAGAATATTATCAATTCTGTTCAAAACATTGTCATTCACACAGTGCTACAGGAGCTCTCACGGAGTTTGCCGAATAGCCAGCAGGTCCAATTTAATAATGTCCCCAACATATTAACCTTCAGGGTAATCACATCCAGATATATAGCAATGTAAAACGTAGCAGCTAGTATTAACATTGCAGTTAATCTTTCTAGAACACGTACAAGTAAGAGCAGCTAAATTAAACAGAACCTGGTAAGCAGGCAAATGCACTTCCTTGAAGATCAAATCTAGATGCAAACATGTATGAAAATCCACCATCATAGGAAAGAGACTTAAAATCGGAAAAGCAGACAAATTTAAATGAAACCCTAAATTACAGATGACTGTTTATATTGCAGTCACTTGTCAGAGCAAGATGGCATTAGGCCTACATCAAACTACATAATGTGAACATGAAATCTCCACTGACAGGAGCAACTGAGATTCATTCATTCACAGAAACAGATTCATTCAGTCAAAATCAACATGAAAGCGCTCAAATATTCACAGGTGACAAATTCCAGGACTAAATGCTTTTTTTATTCTTGCTGCCCCTTTAATGCTTAAATGGATTCGATTCTTTAGAGACCCGGCACTTAAATCTATCATAGTGTTATCTATATCGATCTATAAATAGTGTCAAATTTACACTATTTTTTCAAGACAATTAGAAAATAATTAAATATAATTTTTATAAATTGTGATGTTTTATTTTTCATATATCAAAGAGATAATGCAATAAATCAGGACAAATCTAGAACAAGATTCATTACTTTCAGAATTAAATTTCATTAAACGCAACTGGCTTTCAAACACATTTTGAGCTACACATAAGTATTTTCTCAGGCACTTATTGAGTCTAAATAGACGTACAACTTTCATAATTTCAACAGTACACCCAAATAACAATAGCTATATCATACTGTTCATGTGTTGTACTCGCTATAGTTTACTGGCACATTGTTACTTTATCAAATAGCAAATTAAAAATGTAAATCAATTCAATCACTGAAACAACAGCGCCATCTTGAGTAAGAAATAGCATGTATAATATGTATGTATACAGGCATCTGATACTAATAATTCACCATTGACACACAGAAAATCAATGTTATACGGTATTTATTTGTATGAATATAGTCAGTGTTCCCCATTAATTGACTAGACTCCGGCGGCCCGCCACGGTCTCATAATCGACCGAAAACATTTTTACACTTCTCATCTAAAATATTTTTGCACTTCTCAGTCTCATAATAACATAAAATAAAAGGTTGTGTTTTGCGCGCTCTCTCTCTCGTGCGCGCGCGCCAGTCAGATCAGTCAGCTCCTCACCCACTGCTGTAAACTCATGCGCTCACACAAACTCAGAGATATCTGCACTAGAGTATTCCTGGAGCCGTCTAACGGTATTTGGTTGAGGAGGACGACAAATCTTTGAGGTAAGTAACTTTAACTAACATTAAATCGGGGGAGCATGCCCCGGACCCCCCTAGAGGGTCAGAGGTCCACCCCTCCATAGTCTCACAAAAGCCGGTGGGAAACACAGTATAGTACTCATATCCTGTGATAGTAAACTTATATAGATATAAAATAATAATACAAAAAAATATATATATATTTATACAAATAAATATAAATAAATAAATAAAAAGATACTATTAAGTACCTAGGGTCTCTAATGACCTTTTACGCCTTTGGTACTAAAATTATTATCTTTTTAGCATTTTTCACACTTTCATATATTGAGGAATACTAAAGATTTTTGGGCACAACTCCAAAAACTGGATGAGGTGCAGGTGATGAAATGAGGTCCAGTGTCAATAAAGAGGGTCTCTAAAGGGTTAATACAACCCTTAATCTAGATCTGCTCCTGTACAGAATTTTGAAACATTCTTTGACAGTCCCTTTACCTTTCGCCGTGAACTATACAAATCAAAGGCACATACAATTCACTTATATACCTGAGGTAGTGTTCATAATACATTTATAATATTACAAGCCCAATCTAACTGCTTCATCCATGAATAATTTAATAAAGAGGGTAATGTGTAAACAGGGACAGGAAACAGACTAAAGCACTGACAGAGGCAAAGAGCAGTCTCACATTTCACCCAGGAGAAAAGCAACATCATCCAACAGCAAGTCATCTTACACTTGACCCAAAGCATCCTAGCTATTCCACCGTCTTATTTATTCAGAACCAAGCAAAAAAAGCTTTACTTCTCACGTGTAATCAATTCCCTGCAAGTAGCCAATCTTATAATATGATGACATGATTCAGAATACTACATCCTGCATCCTAACAGTATGAAGAGTCAGCCTGTGTCCTTGTGACCTCTGGAGAACAAAAAGACGGGCATCTCTCTCTGTCACACAAGGTTTGCACATCGGATCACACTGAAAACTGCTGTTTATAAAATTCAGCTTGTAATTAATGTACTGAGGACATAAATTAACGATGACAAGGCTTGGAAAGCCTTGACATTTAAGAGTCCTTGTAATCGAGGTGATGTTATGAGCAGAGATCCAATGTACCAGATTTATAAAGTGAATAATAATGACCATCAGCATCAATAAACAAAGCTAGCAGCAGCTAACAGGATCATCCAGCGGCACTGAGCTAGCTGTCAAAGCTGCTTACACAACCAGCTGCGTACATTTCCATACAGTTATAAAGAAACACCTTCATCCATCTGGTGACCGCACCACTGGTCCAGAGAAAACCATCATATAAATCCCATGACATTAAGATTAGATGATAGTACCAATATAGATAATACTGACCTCCAAGCGCTAACGCCGCTACTACTCGCTTTAGCCGTTTCTCTGGCCCTGCTGCGAAACGCCTTCTCAACACACAATCATCCTGGCAAACGATGTTGAACGCAATATCTGATGGTGAATGACGCGACTATCGCATATCCGTGTCTTTGCGGTAGCTGGTAAGTCAGTGATGCGATGGAGATGATGATCGTGTCTGTAGCGCATCTCCTCCTCTCTCTACCCCCTCTCTCTCTCTCTCGCTACGGGCTCAACGTGTGAATTGCGTTCATTGGGTGGCAAATACTGTCGGATAATAACTGTGGCCTATGAGAAACAACGGGGCTTCCTCTAGGGGGCGTTTATCGGCCTGACAAGCCAAATGCCTCCATTAGGTCGCATACAAATTTCGAGACCTCTTTTTATTTATTTTTTGTATTTTGGGGACATCTGTACACGAAAAAATATGCTTGTTTAAATCTTTTAGTTTCAAAAAATTGTACCTGACATAAAACTGAAAATCATGTTTAATCATGTAATCACAAACGAATGTGATTGGTCCATCCATTCCTTCGCTAAGAAAAGTAACTTTTCGTATCATGTGACCACTCGCTTGCTAACTTTCACTTCAGCCGTGGATTGAATGTAAACGGGTTTTTACATAGTTGTATATAGTTTATAGTTACTATAGATAAAACAAGATAATATAATATGCGTTGCCGTCCGACGACGTCACAGAAAGGTGTGCCCTATAGATCAGTGGCCCCCAGCCACTTCGTGCTAACTGTCATTCTACCGCTCTTTATTTCTATTGTTCCGCCAGAGATTCTATTATTTATGTTATAACAACCTCCGCGCTTTTAACATTGGAGAGGGCGTGACGGTCATCTAGCGTGTTACGACAGTAAGTCACCGTTTGCGGGTACCCTTCAAATAAATGGGAGAGCCAAAACTGATACCTAACTGTCGCAAATTTTCCCGAGTATTCTCTTACAAAACAACAATGTTATAGTAGTAAACTCCAAACGTAGTTCACTCAAAAATTATTATTTAGTGTAGACCATGGTAAATATTAGCGGAAAAGCGGCCAATACGTTAAGTGATTAGCTGTTTCCTCACAAAAGCTGTTTATTTAGTACACAAAAGCATCTCCTCCATACAAAAAGAACGGCCTATTGTCTCCTCGCCAGTGTACCGCTGCGTTTTGCTTGTAGCCTGTTAAATTTGTAGAAGGGTTCCGCATTACAGCCGGAGTACTGGTCTGCACCATTTTATCACCCAGAGGGGTGTGCACACGGACGTGCCTTCTCATTTACGCTTACATTTAGACACGGGAACTGGTGTTTAAGGGTGATTGTAGTTGTTTTTCTAGCGTGTATTTATTTTATTTACAATAAGAACGAATTTGAATTAAAAAAATAAACATCCGTTATGTTCTAAACAGTCGATATTTTCAAATTGCAAGATGTTATTTTCTGAGGGTGGTGCAAACCGAGGTCATTGACGTAGGCGCCTGGTTATTTACATACTGTATTGCTCAAAGAGGGTATATTTGACTTAGCCAAACACAATGCTCCTTAGGCCGGAAGCTAATAATTACTTAATTGAGGATGCTGAGAGATGCTTACATAACACAAATGCTAATAGACAGATCACTGACACACAACGTTGTGAACTCAGATTTATTATTTATTTACAGGGTCAAAGCTGTTCTATTAAAAAACATCAGAATAAAAAAAAGACAGAAACAATGTCGAAGATCCCTGTTTTAGGTAAATGCATTTCTTTATGAAGAATAGTTGAGGAATTTAGTCATCTAAATTGTCCTGCATTTTTTTTATCAGATAAATATATACTCTCACAGAACAATACGTTTGTCTACTTCTTATTTATACATATAAAGCAGTATATCCAAGGACTTAAGGCGTTAGAACACAAGGTTGCATTTCTATGATGGTAACATTCAATGTCTCTCTATTGAAGACGAAGTTATTCGGAGCAAAAATGTCCACAAAAATGTTTCATTGAACACTTGGCTTTAATTGTAACATTCTATTAGAGGACAACAATTTAATTTCAGTTTGAAAACGTTTCTTGAGAGCAGAGAGATATAAATGCTCATTACTTTAGTAACTATACGTCTGCGATACCCATATCACAATTCCTATGTGCACAAACAGAGATGTTTGCTGAAGCAATGACAAACCAACTCAGATCAGAGGGGTTCAACTTTACAATGTATGTTTTTTACATAATCTTACGGTCTTAGTTTGGTTAAGGCGCATTAACACCCTCATACTTCGAAGCCCTTGAGGATGTCTGGATTATTAGAAATTATGGTAATGGTAGAATGAGATGGGGAACTGGATAGTATAAAAGAGCAGATCTAAAATCTAAAAGATCAAAAATGTAATTTATATGTGCACATAGCTAGAAGAAAATACGGGCACATGCCTTGGGTCAGTAAAAGCAGTGCAACTATCACATGGGCAGGTTTGACTGCACAGCTTCCAAGTTACCTCCCTTGGTTTCAAACTAAGTCTCAATAATATGCAGTCAGGGCAGAAAAAGTCACAGCAAACTAACTGTATTAGTCATTATATTTTCTGATCCCAAAGAGGCTAATACTTTTTTTGCCCCAATGTTTTTTTTCCATAATGTATCAATACACCACAACCTAAGTCCATCACAGTAGTGGTTTTTAATACCAGTGAAATAAGAATTGCACATGGTCACGTCAGGTAAGACACTAGCCCTAAACATCACAAAATGCTCTCATTTGCCCAGTCCCTTTCTTCAGAGCTATTTCTGTAATACTGTGTTAAGTTTAATACTGAAAAATCCAATTAATTTTTTTTTACATTTTCAGTCGCTCTTGATTATAAAAGGGACAGGAAATAAGTTTAATTTCTAGTGCAATCAGACTGTCTGAATATTCTCATGTGGTTAAGTGAAACAAACATATATTAAAAGAGACAAATTATAGATAATTGACATCACAATAAAATAATTAAAGTGTAAATTAATGTTGAAATTATCTTGATTAATTAGTGGGTCTGTGTGTGTGTGTGTGTGTGTGTGTGTGTGTGTGTGTGTGTGTGTGTGTGTGTGTGTGTGTGTGTGTGTACATATATATATATACACACACACAGGCGTATGCAAAGGTTTAGGCACCCCTGACAATTTCCATGATTTTCATTTATAAATAACTGGGTGTTTGGATCAGCAATTTCATTTTGATCTATCAAATAACTGAAGGACACAGTAATATTTCAGTAGTGAAATGAGGTTTATTGGATGAACACAAAATGTGCAATATGCACCAAAATTAAATTAGACAGGTGCATAAATTTGGGCACCCCAACAGAAATATCACATCAATATTTAGTTGAGCCTCCTTTAGCAGAAATAACAGCCTCTAGATGCTTCCTATAGCCTGTAATGAGTGGCTGGATTCTGGGTGAAGGTATTTTGGACCATTCCTCCTTGCAAAACATCTCCAGTTCAGTTAGGTTTGATGGCTGCAGAGCATGGACAGCCAGCTTCAAATCACCCCACAGATTTTCAATGATATTTAGGTCTGGGGAATGGGATCGCCATTCCAGAACATTGTACTTGTTCCTCTGCATAAATGCCAGAGTAGATTTTCAGCAGTGTTTTGGGTCGTTGTCTTGTTGAAATATCCATCCCCGGCGTAACTTCAACTTTTTGACTGATTCCTCTACATTATTCTCAAGTATCTGCTGATATTGAGTGGAATCCATGCGACCCTCAACTTTAACAAGATTCCCAGTACCGGCACTGGCCACACAGCCCCACAGCATGATGGAACCTCCACCAAATTTTACTGTGGGTAGCAAGTGTTTGTCTTGGAACGCTGTGTTCTTTTGCCGCCAAGCATAACACCCCTTGTTATGCCCAAATAACTCCATCTTTGTTTCATCAGTCCACAGCACCTTCTTCCAAAATGAAGCTGGCTTGTCCAAATGTTCATTTGCGTACATCAAGCGACTCTGTTTGTGGCGTGTGTGCAGAAAAGGCTTCTTCCGCATTACTCTCCCGTACAGCTTCTCCTTGTGCAAAGTGTGCTGAATTGTTGAACGATGCACAGTGACACCATCTGCAGCAAGATGATGTTGTAATTCTTTGGAGGTGGTCTGTGGGCTGTTTTTGACCGTTCTCACCATCCTTCGCCTTTGCCTCTCCGATATTTTAATTGGCCTGCCACTTCTGGCCTTAACAAGAACTGTGCCTGTGGTCTTCCATTTCCTCACTATGTTCCTCACAGTGGACATTGACAGCTTAAATCTCTGTGATAGCTTTTTGTAGCCTTCCCCTAAACCATAATGTTGAACAATCTTTGTATTCAGGTCATTTGAGAGTTGTTTTGAGGCCCCCATGTTGCCACTCTTCAGAGGAGAGTGAAAGAGAACAACAACTTGCAATTGGCCACCTTTTCATGATTGGATGCACCTGTCTATGAAGTTCAAGGCTTAATGACCTCACCAAACCAATTGTGTGTTCAAATTAATCAGTGCTAGGTAGTTACAGGTATTCAAATCAACAAAATGACAAGGGTACCCAAATTTAAGCACCTGTCTAATTTCGTTTTGATGCATATTGCACATTTTCTGTTCAACCTCAATTCACTACTGAAATATTACTGTGTCCTTCAGTTATTTGATAGATCAAAATGAAATTGCTGATCCAAACACCCAGTTATTTATAAATGAAAATCATGGAAATGGTCAGGGGTGCCTAAACTTTTGCATACGCCTGTGTGTATATATATATATAAAACCACTCTATATGACTATACTTTTAATTAGGCTACTTTATGTATTTTGGGGCAGAAAATACAGTTATAAGACATATATAGAAAGAGAGACATCAAACTGAGATAAAGTCTGTGTATAAATTATGCAAATGTTTTAAGTGCAAATTGTCAAACAATATCATCCATCCTCCAATTTGAACTCTGTGATGTGTGCAGAATGAACTTGCCACAGAAACAGTATGATGGGTTGTAATAGACATTATGTCATGAAAAAGAATAATTTATGGCCTGCATTCAATTTAAAATGCATTTATGAGTCTCTCAGTAGTCGCTGTGAGTTGAGCAGCACACTGATTAGGGTTAGCGGTTCCAGTGACTCTTAATGATCCCTGTCAACCATATGCTACATGGACTAGCACTTCTTAAAATCCAGAACATCGGGTTGGCGTGGAGAATTGGCCAGTGATTGCATCTGTATATGTTCAGCCTCATACAACCAGCCCATTTGGCATGTCATTTCTCTTTCTGAATATTCTAAACCAACCAACAGAATTCTGCACGTTTGTTGGAAGGCTTGCACTGGTAAAGTATTGGATGATTTAATCTAAAAGTCTGAGGTGTTAATAGGAGACTGCATTTTAACATTAATTGCTAGAATAGATGTCACACATAATGCAATTTTTTTTTTTAAAAGTAAATGAGCAGTTATGAATAGAAGACTATGTGATTCAACCAAGTGCATGATCTATACATTTTCATAATTTAAGAATAATATAGCGGTTAGCTATTTCCCACCAATCAGCCCAAATGGCATTGTAAAACACTGCAAATAAACAAAACATTTTTGTAATGGAGAGCCTTCAAGATCACCACTTATGTAAAATAGAGTAGAAACCATTGGAAAAAAACACGCTGAAAGCATTTGGTACTAGCAACACAAAAAATTGTGACCACATTGTTTTGGTCGATGACACTAGCAAGCAAGTGTCTGAATCCACACCCATCCAGATCCCCAAGCTCAAATGATGTTCAAATAACCATTACTGGTTCTGAATGGTCCCTGAGCCATTTCTGGCCAAAAAGTCTATCAACAGCACATTCAAAGAATGCAGCCCACTGACCACTGGATTCAAAATAGAGAAATCAAGGAACAGAATGATCAAATCAGGCTCCTTATAAACTGGCTCAATGCCAGAGTGGGAGACAGTTCAGCCCTAAGGGTCATCATGAGGTCAATCCCCACCCCACTAGCTCTGCCTTTAGAGGCCTCCCCCACACGGCCATGTTTTCTTTACACTGGCTCATTGTGTCCTGGGGCGGAACGTCGGCTCACTCATGGACATCCCAAATTTCAGAGAGCAGTGGCGGGAGTTTCTTGTCTTGGAGGCGCAAAGCAAAGACCTGCTCTGAGTGGACACTGCTCAGTGTGCGTAGGCTGACCAGCTTCATCAGCATTCGAGGAAACATCAGATGATCCTTTAGCAGGGATGAAAGAGGAGTGGATCATTAGGATTATATTGATACAGTATATCAAAACCATCCCAGTTAGAGTTAACTGTATTTGTATATTATCAGTCCAAGGACGGAATCTTCAGTACCACCTACTGGCAATAAAAAGGATACAAAAGGCAAAATATACACTGATCACTGACTTGTCTTCATCACATCACATAGTCTTACTGTATACTTTAACACCATATAAAAAAACAATAGTATCCTTGTAGTACTCATGTTGAACTCCTGTTCAGTGTAATCAATAATCAATCAATCATTACAAATTCTTTTAGAGCTGTGATATTTTTGTCCTTTTAGGACCATTACACTCACGTTGGGTCGTTTTATTCTGATGTACGAGTGAAGGGCATCCACATATGGCTGCTGTAGTCTTTCCACTAAATCATGATCCTGCACGTTGGGTCGGTCTGACCAACAGATAAAAACACAAACAGAATAGAAAGAGTGATTAAAGGGTAGGTTCACCCAAAAATAAGAAGAATATCTCAGCGCTGTATGTCCACACAGTGCAAGTGAATGGTGATCAGGCCTTTTATGCTGACAATCTCCTTTTTGGAGCTTCAAAGTAATCCATAAGACTACAGTGGCATAATCAATGTCTTCTGAAGCAATCCAGCTGGATCGGTCCTTTAATAAACAGCACCTTTAATAAACTGAAACTAAGCTCATGTTTTTCATTAATCTATAAAGATTAAGGTTCCATTTGACTGATAAGCATCATCCCTAACATGCATGCCAATATCTGTTTTTTATCAAGGAATATTCTGGGTTCAATACAAGTTAAGTTCAATCTACAGCATTTATGGCATATTGTTGATAACCACAAAAGTTAATTTTGACTCGTCCTTCCTTTTCTTTAAAAAAAGTAAAAATCTGGGTTATAGTGAGACACTTACAATGGAAGTGAATGGGGTCAATCCGTAACGTTAAAATACTCACAGTTTCAAAAGTATAGCCACAAGACATAAACAATATGTGTGTAATAAATTATCTTACTAACCTTTTTTGTGTAAAGTCATATCTTTTTACATGGTGCCATGACGACGTAATAGTAAATCTTAAAAGTCTGTAAAAACTATGATTTAAACAACTTTACAGCTCTGATAATTTAAGAGTTTTTACTGAATATTAATGTAAGTGTTTTTATAAACTTTTCAGCCTTTAAACCCTCCAAATATTGGCCTCATTTACTTCCGTTTTAAGTGCCTCAATGTAGGGAAGGACGAGTCTAAATAAAATTTTGTGGTAATCAACAATTTGCCACAAATGCTGTCGACTGAGAATAACTTGTACTAAACCTGGAATATTCCTTTAAGGTTTATTTATAACACTCAAATTAAAAGACATTCAAACTAAACTTAATTGTAAGAAACACAAAAGCACAATGGATATATTCTATAGTAAGAAGTACTGCACTTAAAAACAGAATAAGCTCAAAACAATAAAAAATAATTTTTGTCTATAGCATCATTCACAAACACATGGTCTTTGTCCTCCATCCAAAAGTTCTATACTGATATTTGTAAAAATGAACATGGTCAATAAAAAGACTGATAAGACTCGCCAGCAGACCAACTTTATAATATTGGCGTTTGTGTCAAACTGACCTGCTGAGAAAATGTTGATGGCGATGAGCAAAGCATACTCTGCCTCATCCAGGTGAAGGTCATTCATGCCCTTAGAGAACTCAAAGATGGGGTTGATGAACTCAAACTGCAACCCTGTAGAGAAGCAAGATAGATAATTTTAGGGCATGAACAACAAAATTGCCAAATAAACGAAAACAAAAATCATCATGCTCACACTGTGACAAATAAAATATTCAGATTATTAACATGAACCCAATACAACAGCATTTCATACCTGCTTTGGCAAAATCCTCCTTATTGTAACTGAAGTCTTTGAGGAAGTTTATGCTGTCGATTGCTGGATTATAACGTCTGGAAGTCTCTAGCAGCATAATCTACAGAAGGAAAGTAGGCACTTTAGCCAAAATTTTACTTTAAATTAAGCAGCAAGCTCCGATCTAGTCTAGGGGTGGTAATCTTTATCAGACTGCACTAATCGATTTTGATTCAGGGTTTCACAAACATATTTTGTTATAAATAAATTATATATATATATGTATGTATGTATTTTTTGTCCTTCATACTTTGTTTTTCAAAAAGCTAGTAGGTCAATCTATTTTTCCCCCACCCCTAATTAGCATGAGGGCTTTGCTTGGTTTTTCATGTGAAACTACACACATCACCAGGTGTCCTCTATTCTAAAGCACTTCCCTTTACACACAGTAGTCTGGCACCAGAGAAGAAAGTGTGGTCAATAAGTCTAACCTCTATAGTTGAGGTCTTAAGCAGGGCGATTTGGTCCTCTCGAGTGAGCTCCAGGAAGCCAGGCAGCTGTTTAGCAAAGTCTACAATCTCTTGCACAGACATGATGGCCAGCTCAGTGAAATGAGCAAACCGTTGCTGTCGAACCTCTCTGTTAAGTGGATCCTGACTCTTTGGCCATGGCTGAAAAACCATAAAACTTAAAATCATAAATCTTGACGTAAATGTAATTCAGTGACTGAAAGATTTGCCACACAAAGCAGACATGACCCCTAAAGAGCCATAAGGAAAGAATCTTTATTAAGGTGCCAAAAGAATCCTACAATCTGCCTTCTTGCCGATCATCTGACATATTACATTTGATTTTATGAAAACTGAACACTTTGCCTAACTAATCATCTACACCACTGTGAACACTAATGAACAAACTTTTTTCCTATACAGCTGCCTGAGTATCACAGTGACCTGAAACATGGCTTAAAAAGAAACTTGAATTTAGCCCAGGCCAAATAACACATGTAACATCAATATCATAGTGCTTCACCCTTATATTTTATTAAGATAATATACTTGCTAAAGCCACTCACAGTGACTTTGGGACGGTCAAGAAAAGAGCGTTTGTTGCACTGTTTCTGCATGGCCACCAATTTTTCTATCATTTCCTGTTGTTCAGGAGCCAAAGGGGGCATATCCGTGGCAGGGCTTGGTGTTGCCACTGCAGATGTGCGTGCCGTCTCTTCCTCCTGCTTTTTCATCTTCTTCAGTCGGATCTGCTCTTCTGACAGCACACCTAGTAGAATGACAGGCAACAACATATCTCTCTGAAAAAGTTATTAAATTGCCAATACTACTTTTAACATAAAAATGATAAAGATAACATGGAGTGCCTATGGAACAAACACTATCCAAGTATAAGATGCTCATGGGTGAATATGAATAGCAAAAATGAAAATTCTCTCATAATTTTCTCACCCATATGCCATCCCAGATGTGTGACTTACTTTTTTCTACTAAACACAAATGAAGATTTTTAGAAGAATATCTCAGCTCTGTAGGTCCAAATAATGCAAGTGAATGGTGACAAAAATGTTGAAGCTGAAAAAGCACATAAAGGCAGCATAAAAGTAATCCATACAACTTCTGAAGCAACCCAATCGGTTTTGGGTGAGAACAGACCAAAACCTTTTTCACAATAAATCTTGACATCTGCAGTCTCCCTGGAGATCATAATATCAAGTTTGATTACACCTCATAGTGCCATCAAGCACTCTGCGCATGTGTTCAGCACTAGGAAGTGTAATCAATCTTGAAATCATGACCGTGCCAAGAGATTGCAATGGCAAGATGTTCAGTGGAAAATGTAGCTACATTTTGGTCTGTTTCGCTTTAGTATACACACACTAAACCAATTGAGTTGTATGGATTACGTTTATGCTGCCATTATGTGCTTTTTGAACCTTCAAAGTTTTGGTCACCATTCACTTGCATAGTGTGGACCTACAGAGCTGAAATCTTCTTCTAAAAATCTTCATTTGTGTAGTGCAGAAGAAAGAAAGTCATCCACATGTGGGATGTCATGAGGTTGAGTCGATGAGAGAATTTTCATTTTTAGGTGAACACTTCTTTTAAAGCTGATGTGCATAAATGTTTCAGTGTTACTATTCTCTCTTGTATCCTTGTTTTATATGCAGTCAAATGAAGGGCTGCAACTAACGATTATTTTGATAATCGATTAATCTAACGATTATTCGAATATTCAGCGATTATTGCAACGATTAATCATTAGCTCTTGACCGTTAATTCATTTATGCCCCTGTAACGCAGTTCAATGGAAAGGAGAAGGCGAGAACTGGCTTGACGATACAAATAATATTTTAATGAAAAACTTAAGACAAAACACACACATGACGGACATGTCCATAAACGATCTCTCTCCCGCACCACTGTCCGCAATCGGCCTTTATCCCTCCCCGAGGCTCAATTAGCCCGATAAGGTACCAGGTGTGTATAATCACGACCCGGCCACTAACAATATAGAGGACACAATCATCTTTTAAAAATATTTCTAAATGATATTCACTGCAAACAAGAAACTCCCGCACACTATCAGAACTTGCATATAAAAAATATTTATTTAGCAACGTTTCGGTCTCACGACCTTCATCAGGCATACAAAAACTTCAACCTCATCACATTTAAAGAAAAAGCAACATGACCACTAAACAAGGCTACACCTGCAACCACTTCGACTAATTGTGGGCACATAATTACCATCACATCACAACACAAAAATACACAATACAATTTATAACATCACATTAAACAATGCTTCGTCATTCATTCCTCTAGGGGATAAAGTCTGGAGAGTGAAAATCCAAAAGAGTTCACGTCTCTGCAGGAGCAATTCAACATCGCTTTGATTGTGCATAAACGTGCTAGGAATTTGAAGGATTGTTTGGTACATGCTCGCTTTCAAAGCGATAGTCCTCGTGCATCTCAGAGTTTACTTAGTCCTATAAAAAAAGGGAATTATCGTTGTGGGAATTGTGCTCAATGTAACAATACATTTAAAACATCTGTTTTTTGTCATCCAAGTACTGGTAAATAATATAAAATCAAATCTGTGATCACTTGTGTTTCTACTCATGTCATTTATTTGATTCGGTGTCCTTGTGGTTTAGGATATGTGGGTAAAACGTCACGTCAATTGAAGCAAACAATTAGTGAACATAAAAGTTCGATCAGAAGAAAAGATACAAATTATCCAGTTGCGGCTCATTTTTTAACTTTTAATCATGATGTTTCCTCTTTACGGTTTTGTGGGATTGAAAAAGTGTGTCTGCCACCTAGAGGTGGCGATGTTGAATTGCTCCTGCAGAGACGTGAACTCTTTTGGATTTTCACTCTCCAGACTTTATCCCCTAGAGGAATGAATGACGAAGCATTGTTTAATGTGATGTTATAAATTGTATTGTGTATTTTTGTGTTGTGATGTGATGGTAATTATGTGCCCACAATTAGTCGAAGTGGTTGCAGGTGTAGCCTTGTTTAGTGGTCATGTTGCTTTTTCTTAAAATGTGATGAGGTTGAAGTTTTTGTATGCCTGATGAAGGTCGTGAGACCGAAACGTTGCTAAATAAATATTTTTTATATGCAAGTTCTGATAGTGTGCGGGAGTTTCTTGTTTGCAGATTTTCGACCAATTTTTTGGTCGTTTTTTCCTACGCACCTATTATCTGCAGGTGTGCGATGGTTTGTTGTTAATTAAATGATATTCACTAAATTAAGTTTAATTCAGTAAAGAAATTCACTGCGAAAAATCCTATTGTTATCAAGTGTTTTTGTCTTGTTTTCCATTTAAAATAGTCAGAAATCCTTAAAAAAAAGATACATTTACTTGAGAAGCAACAAATAAGATATTTAGACTTGTATATAAGTGTATTTTTTACTTGGTTATAATTCTGTGAGTGCAGATTTATTCTCTAAAAGCAAGTCTAGATATCTTATATGCTGCTTTTCATGTGAATGCATCTTTTTTTAAAGGATTTTTAGATATTTTAAAATATTTGTATTTTTAATATTATATTCAACATTCTCAGATAAAAAATGTTTCTTCTGCAGTATATTTCCTAAAGTAAATGTACATTGTTTTCAAAGAGTTTTCGATATTTTTATTAGAAAATAAGCCAAAACAAATCATAAATGTAATTTGTTGCAGTGTATAATGGGGCGAAGACTTCCTTTCTCCCCTTTCTGTTCACTTCAGTCCATCTTTAACTCACAAAAAGACATATAAAAAAAAACTCTCTCATATTAATAAATCTGCGTATTGCCAATTTACTTCCCGATAAGAAACGCACAGTGACATATTATGATTCAGTAAGTCACGAGCCATCACATTCTAATCTAGCTGCATTAAGCGTGTGCACTCGAGGGACGAGCATCCCCACAACAGTGTGTATCAGCCGGATGCAGTTTCAGTCTCTCCTCCTTAGATCGGGACATTCGCGCAACTCATAGAAGAGGTGCTGACCGCACAGAAAAATGCCAGTTTCAGAGTTTGTAGTTATTTACATGATCTGCTTCCTTATTATTTGAACTTTTGTAAATCTGTAATGCATTAAATAAAACTGCATTTAAGATCTAACGTCGGAGTGTTTCCTATAAAGACATTCGACAGGCAGGTTTTGCTTCAGTGGAGTTCCAGCTCCATTTATTCCACAACAACAGTGCCTCTGTATTTACTTATTTTGTATTTTTGCATTAAAATTCCCTCATACTTTGCGATCTACATCACCTGAAGCTGTTTGGAATGTTTAGAGTGCATCTGGACTGTGATCTGTGTTTCTTTCCTTTCCTCAGTCAGGCGTGAACTGCAGTGCTGCTCTCGTGCATCATTAGAGTTTAATGTGATCACATGTTACGTTAAATGAGATCAAGGGACTATTCGGCAACGAAAATTTTTGTTGACAATTTTTTACTGTCGATAACGTCGACTAATCATTTCAGCCCTATTCAACTGTAAGCAAGCCATTTGTAAGTTGATTTCCATCCCTACTCTTTGTACAACCAATAAAAGGTAGGAGGTGTTTTCTGGAATCTAGTGGTGCAGAAGTTACATACTTCATCTTAAAAGGTGGTGCAAAAATGGGTGGTTGAACAAATGCCACAGAAAGAGAAATGTAGATGGGCTCTAATAGGTAATAATGGAAAAGAGAGGATCACTTACACTGTTCCAGCATGCCTGCCTCCCTGCATTTCCGTAGACGACACTGCTGACATTTGCGGCGCATGTACATGTCCATCTCACAGCGGCCAAAGTTCTTGCAGGAGTACTGAGCTCCTTTGATTACACTTCGTCTGAAGAAACCTTTACACCCCTCACAGCTCAGCACATTGTAATGAAAGCCAGATGCCTTGTCTCCACATACACTACACACCTCATTCCCCATCATCTTGGGAGCAGGGCCCTTCTTCCTCTTCATAGGCTGACCCTCTGTACAAATAGAGTCATAGGACAAACACACTTTTTATTATTTACTTATTAAGTATAGAAGTAGTTTTGCTATACATACTGTAGTAGGTCTAAGATTAAAGTACAGGTAAAGTCTAGTTTATGATAGTAGAAAGAGAAAGTCCGAGAAAACTTGCACATATTACTAGCTTATTACACACATTTTACAGGGATACTTCACCCAAAAATTGTAATGCTCTAATTTACACAACCTCATGCTCCACAATATGTTTATGATTCTGCAGAACACAAAAGAAGATTTTTACAAGAATATCTCAGCTCTGTAGGTTCATACAAAGCAAGTGAATGGTGACTAGAACTTTGAAGCTAAAAAATAAAGGCAGCATAAAAGTAATCTATAAGACTCCAGAAGTTTAATCCATGTCTTCTGAAGCAACCCAATCGGTTTGGGGTGAGAACAGACTAGGACCAGTCAATATGATGAAATATAATGTGGTGACGATATACAGTGTCAATTGATAGAGATTGTGTATATTGCAATATGTAAATATCCATGTGCACCAGTGGGCTCATCTATCAGTGGGCTGGGTTTATCTTTCTGTGGGCTGGGTATATCTATCTGTGTGCTGGGTTTATCTATCAGTGGCCTGGGTTTATCTATCAGTGGCCTGGGCTTATCCATCGGTGGCCTGGGCTTATCCATCGGTGGCCTGGGCTTATCTATCGGTGGCCTGGGCTTATCCATCGGTGGCCTGGGCTTATCCATCGGTGGCCTGGCCTTATCTATCGGTGGGCTGGGCTCATCTATAAGTGGCCTGGGCTTATCTATCAGTGGCCTGGGCTTATCTATCAGTGGCCTGGGCTTATCTATCAGTGGCCTGGGCTTATCTATCAGTGGCCTGGGTTTATATATCAGTGGCCTGAATTTATCTATCAGTGGCCTGAATTTATCTATCAGTGGCCCGGGCTTATCTATCAGTGGGCTGAATTTATCTATCAATGGCCTGGGCTTGTCTATCAGTGGGCTGGGCTCATCTATAAGTGGCCTGGGCTTATCTATCAGTGGGCTGGGCTTATCTATCAGTGGCCTGGGCTTATATATCAGTGGCCTGAATTTATCTATCAGTGGCCTGAATTTATCTATCAGTGGCCTGGGCTTATATATCAGTGGGCTGAATTTATCTATCAATGGCCTGGGCTTGTCTATCAGTGGCCTGGGCTTATATATCAGTGGGCTGAACTTATCTATCAATGGCCTGGGCTTATCTATCAGTGGCCTGGGCTTATCTATCAGTGGCCTGGGCCTGTATATCAGTGGGCTGAATTTATCCATCAATGGCCTGGGCTTATCTATCAGTGGCCTAGGCTTATCCATCGGTGGCCTGGGCTTATCCATCGGTGGCCTGGCCTTATCTATCGGTGGACTGGGCATATATATATCAGTGGCCTGGGCTCATCTATCAGTGGGCTGGGCTCATCTATCAGTGGGCTGGGCTCATCTATAAGTGGCCTGGGCTTATCTATCAGTGGCCTGGGCTTATCTATCAGTGGCCTGGGCTTATATATCAGTGGCCTGAATTTATCTATCAGTGGCCTGAATTTATCTATCAGTGGCCTGGGCTTATCTATCAGTGGACTGGGCTTATATATCAATGGCCTGGGCTTATCTATCAGTGGCCTGGGCTTATCTATCAGTGGCCTGGGCTTGTATATCAGTGGGCTGAATTTATCTATCAATGGCCTGGGCTTATCTATCAGTGGCCTGGGCTTATCCATCAGTGGCCTGGGCTTATCTATCAGTGGCCTGGGCTTATCTATCAGTGGCCTGGGCTTATCTATGAGTGGGCTGGGCTTCACGTGAAACTTCGTGGGAGATTTTAAGAAACATGCACATGATTTTTATGGCATTCAAAATTTTCCGGCGGCCACCCAATATTCAATGACATTAATCTTGCGTTCGCCAAATCAAAGCACTTAATAAGCCTCTCATCTGACATGTGCATCTGTGTTTCATGTGTATGTCGCGTGCACTATCTCTGGAGCACGGAAATGCAGCTGAGTCTAGCAGTCTTCCTGATATTTACAGGAGAGTGCAGAGCAGCATCACTCGTGCTACACAATCATTTTTGACCGAGGAAAACCCCTGAAAAAACATCTCCACAGATGGGGACGACTCCAAAACAAGTGAAGAAAATTAAAAGGAGCTTGTTATTTAAGCAGGTGCAACATCTGAAGTGTCGGTTCACAAAAAACAAACAGATCAAAAAAATTTAATCTGCAAATTTCAGTGTTGATGAAATCACTTGTAATACAATTTGTTTTACCTCCTGAAATTAATCATGCAAAAAAATATTATGAAAGCCAAAAGATGCACCCCCATTAATTCGGTCATAATTTTTCTCGCAAAAACTGTTTATATTTATTTAATATTTACTTTCTGCAAGAAGTGTTTACATAATTTTGGAAATTTTCAGCAAGAAATTTTTATTTTCGTTGGATTATTATTTTTTTTCTAAAGTTTCTTGAGGAAAGTATATAACAATAATAATATTGGTCAACAACACAGACTAAAATGTGGCAGAGCACTAGATGGCACTAAGAAGTGTAATCGCACTTGAAATCATGATTGCCAATGAGACTGGTGATGTCAAGATTTATTGTAAAAAAGGAGTTACATTTCGGTCTGTTCTCACTCAGAACCAACTGGATCACTTCAGGTGACATTGGTAAAACCAGAGTTTTATGGATTATGTTTATGCTGCCTTAATCTGCTTTTTGGAGCTTCAAAGTTTTAGTGACCATTCACTTGCATTGTATGGACCTACAGAGCCAAGATATATTTTTCTAAAAATCTTTGTGTTGAGCACAAGAAAGAAAGTCATACACATCTAGGATGCATAAGCTTGAGTAAATGATGAGAAATATTTCATTTTTGGGTGAACTACTTTAAAAAGCATGCTCATAATATGTATTTTATATGTACCATCAAAATAGGTTTCAATCAACCTCAATATATACCATACAGTCTAACTTCTACAGCAACATACACAGTCGTTCAACAAGCATAACACCCCACATCCACACCACTGTAGGTCTACATCTTTTTTCTTGAACAGGTTATACTAGTTCGTCCAAACTCACGTATGCACAAAAACATACTGACATGCGTGCTCATACATGCACATGCAGAGTAAATCAAGTCACATGTCAGACCTTATGTAATAGGAAGACAACTAAAGTTTAACTTACTCAGGGCAACAAGATTATCTAAATAATTTTACTTGATGAGCATATAAGCAATGTGAAGCATGACATGAGTCATCATACACCTTCCAGATGTATCCTTCAGCCTTTCAATCATAAAGACATGTCATATACCCCTTACCTGGTGCATGTGTATCCTCTAAGGAGTACATCTTGATGTTGTTGGGCTCCATGAGTGGCATGTCATTCACCTCATTGTGTGAAGTGCTGTAAGGACTGACAGTAGACTGATTCTCCTGTTTCACTTCTGCCGTCCCTGCTGAAGAACCCTCTTCACTGACACAGCACAGAGTGTCCCCTATACACACACAAACACAGTTCTCATGGATGGCAATGACAAACAAACCCTCCAGCAGCACACATTAATGCACATATACACAGATTTAGCCCAGAAAAAACACACCAGTTACCAGCAACTTTTTTCAACACGGGCTCTTTTCTCTATATTCATTTGTAAAAAATAATAACTTTTACATTCCTATCCACAGTCCAGTCACTGTTGTTTTTTTTTCATCTACTGTCATTTTAATTTAGTCATGTTTAATTTACAACAACAGCACCAAGTGAAATTCCTTGTACTTGGCAAATAAGCTTCTGAAGTCAATCTGTTCTTTGATATACACCACACTTGTGTAGCAATACACCAACACCCAAATATGATATGGTAGTAAACATGCAAAAACACGTTGCTTATACTATATGCATAAAATAAATAAATATAAACAGTATATAAAAATCATGATCAATCACAATGAAAATCACAGCTCTGATTTTCATCAACTCATTTTCACATTCTTGTAAAAAAACAAACAAATGAGAGTCTAACCATGACCAACATCAGTGATATCAGTCGTAGAAAGGGTGGACATCTTCCACACAGCCACTTGTCATAACGAAGCAACACTGTACCTGCAGAGTAGAATAAAAGGCAAAACTTAGTATAAACTACTTGCATCATACTGCTTGTGGCAAAGCTTTTGACCCATGTTCATTATAGGCAGCAAAACAAGATGTGAATATAAAGTTAAATATTTAAACAAAATAGCATACAGTGAGGAATAGCTTAGGGTGTTAAAATCTAGGACAAAAACAATTAAAAACCAAAACAGCACAATTCTCCTCCTAACAGAGTACCTATTGCCGAAACGATGTAAAAATGGCACACTTGATAGTCACTTCTGTTATCCAAGTCAGTTAAAAGCACACGTAAGGGCAGTAGTGTACTTTAACTCTCACTGCCTGAAACTGAACACACGCATCGCTGAACTTTACTGATGACTGCCAGTGATGAATGGCAAAACGGATCAATAAACAGAAGTATTCAAGCTTCTCTTTCGAAAGCTCTCAAAAAAACTGCAAAGTCACCTTTTTAGATCATGGGAAAATTTGTTAAGCTAAACTGCGCTAAGCAAAACATTTAGAAATATACATCAAAGAAAGTGCACGTTACTTGCCAACTAAGCATGCTGTGTGAACAAACAACTGAAGAATAGGAAGTGAAAACTTCCAAAAAAAAAGAAATCTAACAAATTCTCTTGGTCAAGAGAGGTCACTCATGGGTGTTGCTCTGAGAGTTTCAAGAAACTGTTCAAGCAGAGAGGGACATCCGATTGGGGAAATTATATTTTAGATATGAAATTAGCTAAATCTGCTGTTTCAATCCTAGAATACGATCTTGTCAGCTAAAAAGCAAAATACAGGGTTCCCACCCTTAATGACCAATGCATTTCCATTACTTTTCCAGTCGTATGTGATTTCTGGAAACTGATTTTTAAAAATCAGTTTTATTAAGACTGATGTTGCTAATGTACGCAAGTTCTCCTCTACACAAGCTCTAACCAAGTGCAATATTTTCTACACTCCTCCAGCCAGGATTAGAACTCGGCCGTGCGATACTGCGGATATTTTTGGATTTTATATGACGAATGTTCCTCATTATCTAAGTCACTTTGGTTAAGTGTCTGCTGAATAAATACATGTACATAATTGTAAATATTTAGGTGATAACATAATTATCCAGGCACAGATATTCCCTGACATTTTCAGGTTTTCCATGACTGTGGAATGGAAATACTGGAAATAACTATAACTATATAAAGACATGGAGTGATTCAGATTCACAAGCTTTCATTTCCAATTAATTTGGGTATAATTCAGTTATAATGTCAATTTAGCTTAATTACAGTATAAAAGAAATTATCTTTCAGCTAATGCTGATATTAATTATACAGAGGACTAGGGCTGTCAACAATTACATTTACATTTTTACCATAAATATTACCAAAATTCGAATTGAATTTGAATTTTAAAGTCAGCAGCTGGCAGCAGGAAGTGCTTGCCAACATCTGTCAGAAGAGCAGGAGCAACATGACACTGCCGCCAATCATTAGTATTCAAACAGCAATGCAGAGTAAAGAATAACAACAACAAACATTTCTCAATGTTAGTGGTTAAGTTCATATCATAAAAATACTTAAAATATTTTTATTTGCCACTACACTACTCAAACACTGGTAAGTGAAATCTGAAAGATTACCAGTGGCTAATCACACATTTTTAGTCGTATATGGGAGTGATTTATGTGCATTGTAGAGGGTTGCACATAGAACAAAAGAGCCATTTTGTGATTTTAAGAATCAACATGGGATCTTACAAATGAAGATCACGATTAAGTGGAAAATCTATATTTTGCCCGGCCCTAGTGCCAAACGTGCGAGAGAGGCCCAGCATGTCCATGGGAGAAGTGTCTTAGACGGCCCTGAGTTTCCGATCTGAGTTTGCAATTCTTTCGATTAACTTCTATACACAAGACAATATTCACCAATCATTCAATTAAAAAATATACATCCCTATGATTCTCAATATAGTGTGTTGTCTTCTTGAGCATACATACATTTTTGCACCTTTTGTAATAGTATTAGACCCTCAATAGTCCCATGTGTCAAAAACGGCATCTCAGCATCATATAGCCACTTTTGGGAAGAGCTCAAATATGCAGAAGATGCTGGGAAACCAAAGAATGTGCAATACCTGGAGGATTTTAATCAAGAACAGTAGAGCAGCTTAACTGCTCAGAACAAATCACAAACTCATGCACAACTATCACAAAAGACACAAACATTGTCATTGATCATAAAGGACGCAACTCAAGGGGATGTAAACAGAATCAATTGTGTAAATTCAGTTATTATTTTGTCTTGTAAAATATATGTTAATATCTGTTGTCAAATAATCAGGACAGTCCTAAATAAAAAATAAAATGCAGATTTTATGATAATTTAATTTTTTTTCATTAAACATCTAGCAGATTCTGCAAACTTATGCAACTAAATATATATACTGTATGTATGTATGTATGTATGTATATATATATATATACACTTACCTAAAGGATTATTAGGAACACCATACTAATACTGTGTTTGACCCCCTTTCGCCTTCAGAACTGCCTTAATTCTACGTGGCATTGATTCAACAAGGTGCTGAAAGCATTCTTTAGAAATGTTGGCCCATATTGATAGGATAGCATCTTGCAGTTGATGGGGATTTGTGGGATGCACATCCAGGGCACCTGGAAGCTCCCGTTCCACCACATCCCAAAGATGCTCTATTGGGTTGAGATCTGGTGACTGTGGGGGCCATTTTAGTACAATGAACTCATTGTCATGTTCAAGAAACCAATTTGAAATGATTCGAGATTTGTGACATGGTGCATTATCCTGCTGGAAGTAGCCATCAGAGGATGGGTACATGGTGGCCATAAAGGGATGGACATGGTCAGAAACAATGCTCAGGTAGGCCGTGGCATTTAAACGATGCCCAATTGGCACTAAGGGGCCTAAAGCGTGCCAAGAAAACATCCCCCACACCATTACACCACCACCACCAGCCAAATTGAACAGGTGTTCCTAATAATCCTTTAGGTGAGTGTATATATATATATATATATATATATATATATATATATATATATATATATACACACACACACACACACACACACACACACACACACACGATCAGCCACAACATTAAAACCACCTTCCTAATATTGTGTAGGTCCCCCTCGTGCCGCCAAAAAAAGAGCCAACCCGCATCTCAGAACAAAGTAAATTCTATAGCCACAATCATGCCACAGTCCAAATCACTGAGATCACATTTTGTCCCCATTCTGATGGTTGATGAGAGCATTAACTGAAGCTCCTGACCTGTATCTGAATGATTTTGTGCACTGCACTGCTGCCACATGATTGGCTGATTATTGGCTGATAATCGCATGGATGATTGTCGGTGCAAGACGGGCTAGTTTGAGTATTTCTGTCACTGCTGATCTCCTGGGATTTTCACGCACAACAGTCACAAGTCTTTACTCTGAATGGTGCCAAAAACTAAAAACATCTAGTGATGGGCACTTCTGCGGATGGAAATGCCTTGTTGATGAGAGAGGTCAGCAGAGAATGGCCAGACTGGTTCAAACTGACAAAGTCTACAGTAACTCAGATAACTGCTCTGTACAACTGTGGTGAGAAGAATATCATCTCAGAATATATATACAGAAATATATATAAAAGTCTTAGGCACATAAGATGTTTCACAAAAGCATTTGTCTTAAGAAGGTTATTTTTATCTTCAGTTTTAGTGTGTCAATAGGAAATATAAATGTTAGAGTCCCAAACATTACTTTTGCAAATTGAAAAGATTAGAATAGAAGAACAGGAAGCCCTGTAAGAGATGTCATGCCCCCCACAGAGCCCCCTACTGAACATTGTGTCAGTTTGAGATTACATGAAGAGACAGAAGCAACTGAGACAGCCTAAATAGATAGAAGAACTGTGGCAAATTCTCCAAGAAGCTTGGTACATCCTATCTACCAACAATCAAGAAAAACTGTGTCCAGGTGCACCTAGGAGAATTGGTGCTGTTTTAAAGGCAAAGGTGTTCACAATGAATACTGATTTAGCTTTTTTATGTTTACTGGACTTTGTATAACATTAATTGATAAATGAAAACTATTTATGTCATTATTTCTGAAGACATCCTCACTATGCAACGTTTTTCCCAAGCGCCTAAAACTTTTGCACAGTACTATGTGTGTGTGTGTGTGTGTGTATATACATACATTATATATATAAAACAATGAATCAAGAAGTAGATTTGAGCATTATGCTAAATGTATTAATAAAAGCAGCAGAGTTTGTATGCTTTGAATTTAAATGCTAGATGACTTCATTATGAGTGAGTCTGGCACTTACCCCAAGTATGTGACAATTTGTTATTGTCTGTCCATCTTTCTCAGCATGTTGCTAGCAACACATCATTTTTATCCTCTCCAATAGTCTGGATGCCATCAGAGATACAGCTTCTCTTCTGTGTCACAGCTTTCTGATTGACAGCAAAACAGAGAGAGTAGAAACAAGAGAGGCTGACTTCTGTTTGGATGTTACAGAGCTCCAAAGCTGAGGTGTTCAGAATGATTTTAAGAAAACAATCAAAGTGAAAGAGCAAGAGAATAGATGGTGGATGAGTGATTGAGTGAGTAAGAGAGGGAGGGAATGAAAAAAGAGGGAGGAAAAGAGAGCAAGAGGGCACATGCTAGGTTACTTTCGGTCGTTCACATGGCTGTGAAATCCCCACAGATGCCTGAACACAAGCTTTCTCTTCTTGTCTCCCTAACCACATCTTTTATATATTGGAAATAATCACAGTAAGATACAAAGTCACTGGACACACACACACACACAGCATATCTCAGTGGAAACACATATCCTAATAAAAATAATTTATTAAAACTGGTCAGATCTTTATTGTCATCTCTTCAATAAGTCTACAGTAGGCTCATATATGCATATGTTTAGGGAGTGCCCCACTGTAGTACCATTCTGGACATTTGTTTGCAATATTCTTTCTGAAATTTTACACAGAGATACCACATGATCCCATGCTCTTCCTGCTATTGGACAATTCTTCACTCCAGCTAAATGCACAACAAAAAAGAATTTTATTGGCAGCCGGTATTGCCACCAAAAAGGTTGTTTTATAGCTCTGGATAGAACCATCCATTTCAATTGGTTAACCTATGACCAAGCTCAATGAAGCAAAGGACAGGGCTATTCAGAACTGGGCAGAAATTGCTGAAGTGTTGCTGGACAAGCTAAACCCCTGATCTCTTATCTCGTTTATTTGACCTACTCTATCACTCTAGCATCTGTTTGTATATAGTTCATCTGAATTGTGATTCTGGATTTGTTTCAAATCTGCTGAAATTCTGAAACAATAAAAATTGTGATCACAAAAAAAATTATTTGTATTAAAATCATATAGGGTGCTCAAAAAAAGACATTTGTGAGGCTATAAGGATATAGCCTGAATATTTGATAATAAGTAATGTGAGCCTAGCTACTCGACATCATAAATGTTGTTCCTGCCATGTCCTCTTTGGCATAGGCAGAATAAATGCAACCACAACCATCCCTAACATTGCACCATACCAACACTACAGCTACGCCAGGAGATGACCAAAGTCCAGGTTATGTTATCATCCATAAAAAACTTAGGACTCTCTACCATTGTACACAAAAACAAAAAAGAAGAATTTTTGCAGGTTGTTCAGTTTACTGAATTATTTGGTTTGATTTTACCTAATCCAACTAAATGTGAGATTATGTTGTTTGAATGAAACTGAATTAATCTGAATGAAAGGAATTAAATTGCTTGTAAAACCATTTTTTTTTTGTGTGAAATAAAAATACATAAATAATTAAATAAATCAAATGGAAACTGCAGCTACCAAGAACAGCCCCAGATTACTCAAAATGTAATATTGATCACATAATGCGATCATTTCTAATATAGGCTACACGCTGTAGTGGATAGTTTCAATAGATAGATTGAACAGATTTTTTATAATAGCATGATAATCAGACCTCATTATATTAGCTGTATGAAATGACAATGGATCAGTTATAAAAAGGGGGTTAATAATCCTACCATTTTCTCATCTTCCTTTGCCCTAGGATTCAATGAATTGTATATATTTCATCTGAATTCAACCCATCTGAACGTGACCCACGGTAAACCAATGATTGGCTCCTTCCAATGTCCAATGTTCTGCACAGTTTATCAGTGGGTGGTTACCTTTGTTCTGCAAACCAGTACATTCTTAATCTCCCAGATCAAGAGTCAGATAATTTGTGAACATAGCAGGGCTCAAAAATAAGGACTGCCTGATGACCCAAGGCCAGTGTGAGAGAGATTCGGGCCAGTTGCAAGAACTGTAACTTGCCCTATTAGCCCAGTGCTGCGTTTATAATGTTAGTGCAAGCAGACAACAAGCAAGAGAGCACAAAATGCATGTAGCGAACGCAGTCTTCTAACCATGAGCATAAATGTGAGTGAGACATGCATTTGTGCAAGTAAACAACAGCGTGCAGACAGACAAGTATTGCTGCTCGATATGTCTAATTTATTGAAACATCGCAAATGTACACTATGCCATTGTCACTTGGTGTGTGTGTGTGTGTGTGTGCGCGTGCCGTGTACATGCACTGACTCAAATGATGAAGCGTAGCTGTAACTGAAGCTGTCATGTGCTTTCGCTCTGTTGTATGTATGTGCAGATAATAATGATACCAGATGCCAGAATACAAACTCAAACTTGGCTTGCTTATTGGCCACTTGGGTCTGGTGCGGATATATCAAAGAATGGGTTTCAATGAATGGATTGACCCGTGAATCTGACAAGCACGTTGCAGAAAGTGAATATCTACAGCAAGCGCTTCTGGACATTATTTTTCAAAATAAAAGTCACGCATTGGACGAACTAATTCGAAATTATTACGAACATGTATTACAGTGCAAAAATTGTATAACTCTTTCATTTTACCATATAGTGGGATATCCTAACTTTATATTCATGTGCTTTTTTACAAAAAAAAAAAAAAAAAAAAAAGAATACAAATAATTGAAGAAAACTTTGAATATCTGCTACATGGTCATGGTCCTTTTTTATTCCAATAAACTTCAACTTATTTGGGTGGTGGGGGTTCCGATGTTCCACGCACTCCGATGACGTCATCATACGATTATCGTATTGCATATATAATTTTCCAAGAACTTCTCACATATCACATTTTTACTTCATAATGTGCAACCTTACAGATGAGCAAGACCACTGAGTGAACTCTCCTAGATCCGTCCTTGCCCTTTTACAAGTGTCTTAGCAGCATCAATTTCCAATGGGTTGAAAATTACAGGGGGAAAAAACCCACTTCATGAATGCATGTATTACTTAACATTTGAATTATCCATGTGCACAGTGCAGGACATTCCCACATTTTTTTGTTTTAACATGTTGGTGAAAATTAGTAATCCACACATAGGACCACAAGAAATCAATAGTTTATTTCTACTGGATGGTAAATCCATCTCACTCTCTCTGTGCATCTCTCTTATTGACATTTAATCGTAGAAAACATTGCCTTAGGTCAGTTAGGATCACTACTTTATTTTAAGAATGTGAATTGTCCGAATATTAGTAGAGAGAATTATATATTTTTCAGCTTTTATTTCTTTCATCGCATTCCGAGTGGGTCAGGAGTTTACATACACTTTGTTAGTATTTGGTAGCATTGCCTTTATATTGTTTAACTTGTGTCAAACATTTTTTTTTGCCCATTCCTCCAGACAGAACTGGTGTAACTAAGTCAGGTTTGTAGGCCTCCTTGCTCTCAAATGCTTTTTCAGTTCTGCCCACACATTTTCTATCAGACTGATGCCAGGGATTTGTGATGGACACTCCAATACCTTGACTTTGTTGATTTAATCCATTAATGACAACTTTGGAGGTATGCTTCTGGTCATTGTCCATTTGGAAGACCTATTTGCAACCTGGCTGATGTCTTGAGATGTTACTTCAATGTATCCACATAATTTTCCTTCCTCATGATGCATCAGTCCCTCCTGCATTAAAGCACCCCACAACATGATGCTGCCACACCCATGTTTGGGATGGTGTTCTTCGGCTTCCAAACATAATGATGTTCATTATGGCCAAACAGTTCAATTTAAGCAAAAAGAAAGATCTTTGTCCCAGTGCATTTGCAAACTGTTATCTGGCTTTTTTATGGTTGTTTTGGAAGAGTGGCTTCTTCCTTGCTGAGCAGCCTTTCAGGTTATGACAATATAGGACTTGTTTTAATGTGGATATAGATCCTTGTCTACCTGTTTCCTCCAGCATCTTCACAAGGTCCTTTGCTGTTCTGGGATTAATTTGCCTTTTCACACCAAACTGCGTTCATCTCTATGAGACAGAATGTGTCTCCTTCCAGAGCGGTATGATGGCTGTGTGGTTCCCTGGTGTTTATACTTGCGTACTATTGTTTGTACAGATGAACTTGGTGCCTTCAGGCATTTGGAAATTGCTCCCAAGGATGTCCACAATTTTTTTTCTTAAGTCTTGGCTGATTTCTTTTGCTTTTCCCATGATGTCAAGCAAAGAGGCACTGAGTTTGAAGGTAAGCCTTAAAATAAATCTATAAGTACACATCAAATTAGTACACCTCCTATCGGAAGCTAATTGTCTAATTATGTAAAGGCTTGACATCATATTCTGGAATTTTCCAAGCTGCTTAAAGGCACAATTCAATTTATGTACAATTCTGACCCACTGGCATTGTGATATCGTCAATTAATAGTAAAACAATCTTTAATTGTTGGAAAAATTGTCTTTAATTGTTGGAAAAATGACTTGTGTCATGCACAAAGCAGATGTCCTAAATGACTTGCCAAAACTATAGTTTGTGTAGATGTATGTAAACTTCTGACTTCAACTGTAGGTAATGTTTCAAAACATAAACATTAATCCAACATGCCACTTTCTAATTTCTGGAATATACAGGGTTTTTTTTTTCTTTCTGTGCTTTGTACTTTAGTCAGTTCTGATCTTGTTTGGTTATCTACTGTAATTTCATGTTAATATACACAATCTTAATTAATAGATTAGGCCTAATATCTATCTACTGTATATTAGATGTCTAATTAATTTAATAGCAAGGTCTCCTCTCTCAGGAATCATATGTTTATAAAATTTTGCCAACAATCAAATCTTTAACTCAATGATTAAAACTTTGATCCTGCTTGTGAAATCCTATCATCTGCTCCAATGACCTCTTCACTGAAAAGCATGTTTAAATGGCAGAATCTGTGGTTTATATTGTGCACTTATCAGTTCATATTTGTCAAGCGCTTATATGGGGTTACATAACACACATAGCTGTCATTTACACCTTGCAACATTTTTTTCTTGTGAATTATAAATGAGATCTAATTTTTGGGGAAATTTTGTATTAAAAACATATATTATATATCCAAGTTTCAAACTTTGTTTAACTTGACACAAAAACTGACCTAAAAAGCAACTTAGGAACTGTTTATGATGCGACGCAAACAAGATGCTCCAAACGCATCTGATGCAGGTGTGCATTGATATGTCCTTGGAAAAGCCCTCATAACAAAATCTATCTCGGATTGATTCAATTGCAAAATGGATTGTGTGAACTGTAGGCCAATTATAGGCAGATGACATAAGTACAATAATATGGAAATAAACATATATTGCATGCATTCTAAATCCACTTTTTGAATTGTCTTTTTGGTAACACTTTACAATAAGATTCTATTCGTTAATATTAGTTAATGCATTAGTTATAATGAACAAACAATTAACTTAAAAAAATATATTTTTTTTACAGCATTGATTATTTTTTGTTAATATTGTTAAGAAAAAAACAATTGTTGATTGTTAGTTCATGTTAGTTCATAGTGAATTAACAAATGTTAACAAACACAACTTTTGATTTGAGAAATGTATTAGTATATGTTGAAATTAACATTAAAATTAATAAAAGATGTGTGTGTGTGTGTATATATATATATATATATATATATATATATATATATATATATATATATATATATATACACATACATATATACATACATACATACACACACACCACAGTTAGTTCCAGTCCTCGAATCTGATTGGACGAGAGACGTTCCATGAGCGCTGATGGTCGGACACCATCAGCACTCAGACGCTTCACTGTGTGTGTATCACTCCACGTTCATGCTGTTCTAAACTAAAGTGTATCTGTAAAGAGTTACTGGCTTTATTTTTTAAATTACATATGTTAGCCAGCAGGTGGTGGCAAAATATCCTTTTTGTGTGTAATATGAGCTACTTGGTGATGTAAATTAATCCATTAGTCATTGTTTACATAGAACTGCGCTACGTGAACGCTGTATTACTAATACATTACCAAAGATAGGAAATAGCTTTAAACTGCTTTAAACAGACAACTTCAGGATTAAGGCTCATGCTGAGGTTTTGAACCAGCAACAGCAGATTCTGATCAGTCGCGTAAGAAAGTTCTTCCATGCACAAATGCGTTTTTATGACCATACTTGGTTTTTCCTAATTTTTTAAAATGTACTTGTTCATTGAACTGTTGTATATAAGCAATATCACATGAGCAAGAGTGCTATATGGCCCTACATCAGCACTGCTTTGACTTGGACGCAGGCTGAGTGCCATAGGTAATCACAGCAGTGCTGATTTAGGGCCATATAGCACAATTACAAGTGTGATATTGCTTATATACAACAGTTCAATTAAAAAGTAAATTAGTAAAGAGTAGGGTCACAAAATGCATTTGTGCATGGAACTACTTTCTTAAGTGACGGATCAGAATCTGCCGTTGCTGGTTCAAACCAAATGATGCGTCCAAGCCTCCCAAAGGATATGTGTGTGTGTGTGTGTGTGTGTGTGAGAGAGAGAGAGAGAGAGAGAGAAAATGGAGCATGTTGATCACGTGTTGATGATGCTGTAGTCTGTTATTGGCTTTCTGATGATAATGTAATTTTGGTGAAATGCATCCTATTTTCTCAGTGGAAAAATAGCCATTCAAGTGAGGGTATTCCTCTCTACTTGGCGGTAGCCGGTGCGCAAGAGTCTTCACTATGAAAGCACATTTTACTCCGCCATTTTGTCCTCTCCAATGTGGAAAGTTCGGTAAGAAATAAGCACATCTCAGCTGTGATGAGCCTTAATGCTGAAGTTGTTAGTTTGAAGCTATATTCTAGCTTTAGTAGTGTAGTAGTAATACAAGCTATCACAAAGTGCTGTTGAATGAAAACACTGACTGACGCTGAAACGCTTCACCAATTGGCTCACACAAAAATGGTCTTTTGCCTCCACCTGCTGGCTAAAATATGTAATGTTTCACAAAATTAAATGTAGAAAGACAGATAGCTCTTAACACATTTGCACTGCTCTTACACTTCAGTTTAGAACAGCATGAACACAAGCGGAGTGATACACACACAGTGAAGCGTCCGAGTGTTGATGTGTGCGACATCAGTACTCATGGTATGTCTCTTGTCCAATCTGATACGGGACCGGAAATAACTGTTGTGTGTGCGTACACACACACACACACACTCACTCAACGACTGCGTTTACATGGACACCAGAAAATGACTTGTGAGAAAGAGGGTTGTGGCGTTCCCATTTACATGCACTGTATAAGCAGTGTACTCTTTACTCTCGTATACATGCAGATCAATCAGTACGCAGTTTTCTCCACAGCAAACTTAATTACCCTGCGATGCTTGACTAAACAACAAACTCTGCAAATGTGAGGGACACTCAATATTTTACATTGGTGCATATAAATGCGTATAGATTATAGTGTATGTGCTTTTCCCACTGTACTCCCTGAAATGTTTTTTTTATTCTTTCTGCTGTTTTGACTTGTTGTTGGGCTCCATCCAATGACGTTTGTTCTCTGATCTGTTCACACACACACATACTCTTAAAAAATCTGTAAGAATGCTGTTTATTTGTTAACATTGCCACATTAAGATGAGAAACCTAGGTGTGTTAAACTGCTTTCTCTTGATCCCTTAAGCGGCGTTAGGAAATTGGCATTCTAGTTTACAAGATGTTTCAGAATGCTGCTTTCTGCAAAAACCCTGGAATAAACCATTTTCTCAAGTGCATGTAAACATGTTTAACTTTTTTAGGTGCACCTGTACACCTACTTATTCATGCAATTATCTAATCAGCCAATTATGACAAAAGTGCAATTAATAAAATCATGCAGATACGGGTCAGGAGCTTAAGTTAATGTTCATATCAACCATCAGAATGGGGTAATATGTGATCTCAGTGATTTGGACCATGGCATGATTGTTGTTGGGCTGGTTTGAGTATTTCTGTAACTGCTGATCTCCTGGGATTTTAATGCACAACAGTCTCTAGTATTTCCTCAGAATGGTGCTAAAAACTAAAATCATCCAGTGAGTGGCAGTTCTGAGAGGACAAGAAAAAATCTGAACCACTGGCCCAACTGGGCCAACAGAAAAAAATCCTTAGCATAGGGCTGTGTACTTCAAATCTATCCTCAAAAAGCTGCCTGAAAGTTTCAAGCCCTCAAAAATAGGTTGAAGTTAAAACTGGCCGTGTTTTAGGAAGTGGTGTTTTCCCATTCTGTATAAGCTTCCTTAAAATTTGTCATGAGAATTAAGAGGAAGAAAGCCTTTCTATACATAGGACACAGCTTCATAATGCAAGAAGGCAGCATTTTGTGTTTAGAATACAGATAAGCTGTATATGACTTACAAACTCAATACATAAACTAATATTTCGAATTAGATTCTATAATTGAACTGAAAACTGCTGTTGACAGATGCAAAATTACCAGAGAGATTAAAAGGGAGAAGATGAGGGAGCTGGTTTCAGCAAAACCGACTAGGCCAAGCACCAAATTTAAAAGTGGTTGTCTAAAAGCACGGTGACAGTTAAACTATGCATGAACTTTATATGAGCAATGTGACTCACTTTTAGTGTGGTCTTTAAATGCTGCACTTGATGTCATGACTTCCTCCACGAATGTAAACAAACAACTTGACAAACGCACCAGCAGCCTTGTGACACAGAGCTAACGTTTGAATAAACCTTCCAGACACAAATGATTAGCCAAACACTGCTCTTTGACAAACATATTGATGGTAATGTCTCTATGTTCTTATCTATTCCTCAAAATCTGCCCTGGATAAACTCCTAATTGAAAGACGGTGATATATCACTAGCAAACATTTCAGGACTGTTTATTGCTGCGTTCAAAACAGGTTAACCATCGTTTCATGGACATAAACTACTCAAAACCAAGTCGTACTACACAAATTGTATTATTGCTAGATCCAACGATACAGACAATAATCGCTATAGGCTTCTGTAGTCAGGAAGTTGGCCCCAAATACTGAAGCTTTGAAGATTAGAGACAACTGATCTATGACCAGCAAGTGCCAAGAAATTGTACTGAATCGCTTAAAGCAGTTTGAGTGGCTAATCAGGAAATCTGTTAGCCTGTGCTCTTTAAAACAACACTAGTGTTACAATATTAACATATAAAACACTCCCTTCAGCTATTTTACGGGTTATACAAGACTGATTTAAAGCAAATTAGTTTGATAGCCTTAGTTTGATCAGGCGTGTTTTTGAGCGTCAGATTAGGCAGCAGTGATAGACATATCTGTGAGTTGAACAGCAAAATGAACTAACGCACACACACGCGCACGCGCACACTCACACACATAAACGCTGCCCGGCAGAGCTTCAACACTCATGTAACACTCCCTAGAGTTCATGTTAATAAATGGTGGTTAAATGACAACAACGTGTACATTTCTAATGATAGTTACCTCACTTTACAGAAGATGACAAGATTTTTAATCCAGCACGGTGAACTTTACATCAGCGATGTGAGGAAGGAAACGTTTGAGCAGGCCGTACGGGTGGGGGGGGGGGGGGCGAGAGAGAGAGAGAGAGAGAGAGAGAGAGAGAGCGCTCTAAACTCTAAGATGGCCACATATAATAATAGGACTGTTATTGTCTTCTGCTTTCAAAATAAAAGTCAAGCAAGTGCTTTAGTTTGAACATGTGATATGGTTGAATCCCTTTGAAAGATATGGTATTTGACGAATCAATGTTATAAATATGGATAGCCATTTTCTAATTAAAAAATATTCCGGGTTCAAGACAAGTTAAGCTGAATCAGCATCACTTGTGGCATAGTGCTGATTACCACACCAACTAATTTTGACATGTCCCTCCTTTTCCTTTAAAAAGCAAAAAAATCTGGTTTACTGTGAGGCACTAGAGCACAATGAAAGTTAATGTGGCAAAATGCGTAACGTAAACGTTATAAATACACACTATTTCAAAGGTATGGCCACAAAGCAACATGATTTTAGTGTGATGAACACAATTTCTGTGTAAAGTCATATCCAATTCTACAACTTCGTTGCCATGGCGACGTAATGGTAACCCCTGACGATTATTTGGGGCTTTTATAGTCTTAGTTTGTTTTTTGTTTTTTTTGTAACTCTTCAAAAATTGCCCTATTCACTTCCCATTCCAAGTGCCTTACCGTAACATCAATTCTTGCTTCTTGCTTCTTCTTCTTCTTCTTCTTCTTCCTTTTCTTTTTTTTTTTTTTTTAATAAAAGGATCGAGGGACATTCCAAAATGTCAAAAAGATGTGTATGACTTGATGAAGATTTTTAGAAGAATATGTCAGCTCTGTAGGTTCATACAATGCAACTGAATGGTGGCCAGTGCCTTGAAGGTCAAAAAACACATAAAGGCAGCATAAAAGCAATACACAAGACTCCAGTGGATAAATCCATGTCTTCAGAAGTGATATGATAGATGTGAGTGAGAAACAGATCAATATTTAAGTAATTTTTTTTAAATAAATTCTCCAGCCTAGGTATATGCATGAAGAATAATGATATATATATATATATCATTATTATAAATTGACTTGACACATAAATTATACCTTCTCCCCCATTTCATCAATAGTCCACACTCCAGCACAGTAGGTGGCGGGAATGCACCTATTATTGAATCGGTCTTCACGTGATTCAAATTGAGCTAGACATCCATATTTTACTCACTGTAAACACGTACGTTTTAATATGCATTTTAAGGGGTTTAGACCTGCACAGCTTCATTGCATGGATCTTGCTTAAATAATGTATGTTTGGCTACATCGTTGCAAAGTATTGGGATCGAAAGAGATCTGATGCAACGTAATCGAGAAGTTGTGTTAAAGGAATATTACAATCACATGTAAACATGCGGAGACGACCACAGTCTGGAGCTTTAACTGCGTCATATCTCAGGTCTGAACATTTTCATTACTTTGCAAGAGTAGTTGCATATTAAAATCGTCATGATCAACAACAACGTTAAAGCGTCCAAAGGCATAGCCATACCATTAAACTACTTTACTTCGTTGCATATATGCACATATGTGGGCAACAAATAGTAACATCTAATGTACTGCTGTACCCTGTTCAAAAGGAGGACTGGAAGCGAGAAAACCGTTTCTGCAGCAGGACAGTCACAATTTCACACAGATCTCTGGCTCTGTTTCACTGTGCAGAACTGGATACTGGACTTTGGGAGGCCAATTGCTATGGTACACTTTAAAGATGTGCTTTATGCATTAAATTGTATAGAAACTGGAGGTTGCATTTTATTTGATCTGTAATACCAGATAACAACTGTATGTTCTTCATTTAGATCGTCGTGCCTCTGGAATGGTTTCCTCTGAATAAGCCCAGTGCTGGAGACTATTTTCACATGGCCTATAATGTCATTACACCATTATTATTACTGAAGGTACAAACTAGCAATGAACTAATAATACTAAGATGAAAAAAGAAAGATATAATGAATACTTATACTAACTGTGGTATGTATATGTATATATATATATATATATATATATATATATATATATATATATATATATATATATACCACAGTTAGTTTCAGTCCTCGAATCTGATTGGACGAGAGACGTTCCATGAGCACTCAGACGCTTCACTGTGTGTATCACTCCGCGTTCATGCTGTTCTAAACTAAAGTGTATCTGTAAGGAGTTACTGGCTTTATTTTTTAAATTACATATGTTAGCCAGCAGGTGGTGGCAAAATATCCTTTTTGTGTGTAATATGAGCTAGTTGGTGATGTAAATTAATCCATTAGTCATTGTTTACATAGAACTGCGCTATGTGAACGCTGTATTACTAATACATTACCAAAGATAGGAAATAGCTTTAAACTGCTTTAAACAGACAACTTCAGGATTAAGGCTCATGCTGAGAGACACAACAGACTGATTTATTACAGAACTCAAGTGCTTACCTTTAATCAGAGTTTCCACATTGGATACATACTAGGGCTCCACAATTAATCATAATAAAATCGAAACCGTGGTTTGACCTTGTGCGATTATTAAATTGCAAAGGGCTGCAATTTAATTAAATACATAAATAAATAGTCTGCTCCATTCGAAGTTTATTTGCGCTGCTCAGTCCAGTCTATATTAAATTGGCGCATAGTTACAGTGTTTTTTGAGCGGTTCTGTGCTCCTCAACTCCCTCTTATGCTTGGAGTAACAGAAGTGATCTTGAGTTCGGTTCCGTTTGCTTACATGCGCTAAACGCTTTATTTACACTCAACTGGCGCGTCCTGCGTGAAGCGTTTATTATTATCTACGGTAGCAGCATCTCAGTCTTCGCAAGGCACAGATATCATAATAATATCGCAGAATACAAGATGGGGTATAATTCAAACATCTTTATTAAATGATTGCTGAGCAAACAGCATTAACGGTAACACCTGTAGAGTCCAGAAACATGCGCTCTTTATTCTCCTGTCATTTATTTAACTCACACAAGAGAGCGTGTCGCCCTTATTACACTCCCCGCGGAAACAAGTGAAAGCGGAACTAATATTACCAACATCTAAAAAAATGAAAAGGAAGGAACACGCATATAATAAATCTATATCAAATATTTAGTTACTATAATATAAATTTCTGAAGTGAACTTTTTGAATTATTAACGGAGGCTTAGACGCATCATTTGTTTTGAACCAGCAACGGAAGATTCTGATCCGTCGCGTAAGAAAGTAGTTCCAAGCACAAATGCGTTTAAAATGTACTTGTTCATTGAACTGTTATATATAAGCAATATCACACTCGCAATCATGCGATATGGCCCTACATCAGCACTGCTGTGATTCGGCCGCATCCGAATTAGGTAATCACAGCAGTGCTGATGTAGGGCCATATGGCACACTTGCTTGTGTGATATTGGTTATATATATATTATACAATTTTTTTTTTTTTTTTTAAACTTTAATTTGAGATAAAACATGACAAATATACTGTTGTTCATCTAAACATGACTGATGTTTATAACCTGGTTTAGTTGATCGAGAGGAGTCCCACAGCCCTGCCTCGCTCAGCTGTTTACCTCAGCATCATCACTTTTGTCATGGGAGCCAGCATACACCTGGTGGGAGACTCGATTAATCATCGTCTCATCCTCAGTGGATACCAGCTTCACCTTTCTGTCAGAGAGAATCCCATTATCAAGGATCTAAAGCCTACCTCACTGGTAGTTTAATCTACACATCAACCAGATTATGTTATCTGAAGAAACTAAATCCTAACTATTTCTGAATATGTAGTGGTTACTGTAATAAAGGCAACTAATCATGTGTGTTTTTCAGATTGATTCCTTTGAACTTCTGTATTACTATGATGAGCACTTAGGGCATTGCATGTGGTAAGTATCTGTATCTCCATCCATACATTTCTCCTATCACCCCCAATTCTATTGTGCTTCAAGAATTTACAATATTCTCCCTCCTTACAGGTATGTCCCATTCTTCCTCATCCTCTTTCTGTATTTCACTGGCTGCTTTACACAAGCTAAAGATGAGAAGATGCCTCGCTCAGGTTGGCTGCTTCTTGGTCCCAGTACAGTCTATTATTGGTAATTAAACATCTGATTCCTTATATTTTTGTGGTATTCTTTATACACAGTCAACAGAATTAACATATTCATTGACAATTGTATGCTTAGGGTTTAAAGTCAATATGAAGCAACATTGACAGCCCATTTTTCTGCAGTAATGTGATGAATATCCATCAAGAAATACAGAGTATTTAAACAAAAGTAACAAATTTAGGGTAGTACTTAATTTTATGTACTAGGAATTGATTGTATTGTAAAAAGAGGGTCTTACATACCAGAATGTGTTGGGGAAGGGTTGAAATTAAGAGGGATTGGTGTCATCAGCCAAAAGTAACAATTGTTTTAGAGGCGGAATATTTTTATGAAATTTTCTTTTTATATTTACTTTGATTCATATAGCATATGCTTTTATCTAAAGCGACTTGCAAATGAGGAATACAGCAAAAGCAATTCATTCAAATGAGGCAATAATAAGAGAAGTGTTGCAATAAAAAAGTTTTAAATTGCTCAGAGAAGTTCAAGTAAAGAGGAAGGCGAGAGACCGGTGAAAGTCGAATTTTTTATTTTTTTTAAGAATAATGTGCCCTCATGAATTATGCACAAAAAGACAAAGAATGCATATTAAAGTTTCAATTTCAATGTCATGTTGACAGTTGTATTATTGATTTATCTCACTGACATATGGTCTCTCTTGATTTCAAAACACAATCCTTAGGTTCTTTATTTAAATTAAATGCATGTTGTCATGATGTAAGTACAAACATTTTAATGGTGAACGGTCTGATATGTTTCAGGTATCTGATTACTGAGGGGCAGATCTTCGTCCTGTATATCTTCACCTTTTTTGCCATGGTTGCCACTGTGATGCGTCAGAGGCGGATGGGGTACACGTTAGACAGCAATGGACGTTTCCTCTTCTATAACTTTGTCATTACTCTCGGATTAGTGCTGATTTGGGTCGCATATCTGTGGAATGACAAAGTTTTGCGCAAAAAGTATCCCGGGATCATCTATGTTCCTGAGCCTTGGTCCTTTTACACCTTACACATCAAAGGCAGTTAAAATACAGCAATTACTTGGATTTCATATTTAAGCTAATTCTGAACAGTATTTAATTGATAATGGTAACTTCACCTAAAAATTATTGTTTTTCTTTGATAAAGTTTATTGCTGACACATATACTGAAACTGAAATTGCTTGAATGGAAAGAGACTCATTTAGCAACCTTAAAGGGATAGTTCACTCACAAATAAAAATTCTCTCATCATTTACTCACCCTCATGCCATAGATGTGTTTGACTTTATTTCTTCTGCTGAACACAAACAAAGATTTTTAGAAGAATATTTCAGTATTTCCCTTGCATTGTATAGACCTACAGAGCTGAAGCTGCAAAAGTACATAAAGGCAGCATAAAAGTAATACATAAGACTCCAGTGGATAAATCCATGTCTTCAGAAGTGATATGATAGATGTGAGTGAGAAACAGATCAATATTTAAGTCCTTTTTTTTTTACTATAAATATCCATATTCACTTTCTTCTTTTGTTATTGGTGAGTTGCATTCTTCATGCATATCGCCACATTCTGGGCAGGGAGGAGAATTTATCGTAAAAAGGGTTGTAATATTGATCTATTTCTAATTTCACACCTATCTGTCATAAGGCTTCTGAAGACATGGATTTAACCACTGGAGTCTTATGGATTACTTTTATGCTGCCTTTAAATGCCTTTTTAGAGCTTCACTTGGGAGGACCTACAGAACTGAAATATTCTTCTAAAAATCATTGTTTGTGTTAGATGGCAAGAGGGTGATAAAATAATGAGAGAATTTTCATTTTTGGGTGAACTGACCCTTTAGTTCCAGTGTTAATATGGAGTTGAATGGACTGCTACTGCACAATGCCATGTTTTTAATTTGTATTTATTTGGATTTTTTTGCATTGAATTACAAAGATGTGTGTTTGTATTGAAATATTGTTGCTTTTATGTACTTCCTACATCCAAATAAAGTTGATACTTGTTTTTACTCACTGAAAAGACCTTTATTTGAGACATCCAGTGTGATAGTCATGAGCTGCACCTACTGTGGCAGACAGGATAATACGAGAGGTGGAATCCTATATCAATGTTCCTATGACAACAAGGATATCAATTACGTCAGCACTGCAGTGGACTTTAGTTCCTACAGGTAATCCAGAGGGAGTGACTCTTTCCTTGAACAGCTTAAACGGGTGTACAGCCATGGTAAGTTTGATGCTACTTTTCTCAAAAAAAGTTTAATTCACATTATTTATTTTTCAACTAACCTACTTTTTAATCTTGCTTTACAGGCAAAATTCTTATCACAAACTCAGATTGATGGTGAGCTGATATTCTGCTATAATGTGCCATTAACACTTGTGCTATAAGCTTTGTAGTTCATGAACATAGGAAAGTAATGCAAAAAACTTTTTTTAACTTTGAAATTTATTTTGAAAATCTATGTACAGTACATGTGACTTATGTTATTGGCGATAATAAAAATTACAATTATTTTTTCAAGTATAGTCTTTGAAACAGTCACTTGTGTGAGTGCATGTAATATATGGATGTAAATTTACCGAATTATTTTTTTGTCCCCATGCAGAGTTCAAAGAATGTTTCTCCCTTTATGACAAGAAGCGAAAGGGAAAGATTGATGCCAAAGACCTTATCACAGTCATGCGCTGCCTGGGTACAAGTCCCACTTACAGTGAAGTGGACAGACATCTGCAAGTCCACAAAATAGGTAACATTTTGAGGAATCAAAATAAACATTACATAGAGTTTTGAATATTAATTTTCTACTACTGTTGATCTGCATCAAACCTTTCCATATAATTTCTTGCTGTGTGTGCTCTTCCATACTTTGTCATTTGTCACCTGTGGCTAATTTGGATATATATTGGATTAGTGCAGTATGAAAAACTAAAAATCCTCATCAATCAGATCACTAGACAGGCCATATATAATTTTAGGGACAGTGTAAGGGCCCTTTGAGATACTGTAATCAAACATAACACAATCTTGAGGGGGGAGGGGGAGGGGGGGGGGCGGTGTATACTCTTATTTATTTTGTTGTCTGAATATATTCTTTGCCTTGTTTAATTTTACATCTTATATGCTGTATCCTCAACACAGAAAAGACAGGGGCGCTGGACTTTTCCATGTTTCTAACCATGATGCACAGACAGATACAGCAAGAGGATCCTAAGACTGAAATTCTGGAGGCTATGCGTATGACGGACAAACAAAAGAAGGGCTACATTCTGGACTCTGAGCTGCGGGCCAAACTCACAGGCCTGGGAGAAAAACTCACTGATAAAGAGGGTATTAAGATATAGCTTCTGGTTTTATGTTTATATATTCTAAGATTAGCTCTTGTGACATGAAATTGGGCAACTGTGTTTAAAATTGAAAACCCTATAAGACAGAATGAAATGTGTTGTGCTTTATGTTTGTTTTTTCAGTGGATGAGCTTTTTAAGGAGGCTAATATAGGACCTGATGGACGTATTCACTATGAGGAGTTCACCAGAATGGTCACACTTCCTGCAGTGGACTACTAATACATGAGTATCTGTTGAAGAGTGGGACGGAAACTTATCCTGGGTAATGCAATTATTTACTGGCAAGAATGGGATTTTTTTTTTGTTTTGTTCTTTGTATAAGTTGTATGTAAAAAAAAAATCTCAATTGATTAAATGATAAAACCTAATTTCAGTGTATTTTGAAATATATTTGGTATTCACCACTAGATGGCAATCATGAATGTTATCTGAAGAAATGTGGCAGAGCTTATAGAACCAAATTCAACCAGTTCAACCATAGATCAACAACTCAGTGAGCACTTAACACTGCGTCTGTACAAAGTTTTGTACAAGCTATACAATCTAGAAAACTATGAGACACTGTTATTCCCCCAATCCAAAGATTACATGAACTCCTCTTTGGTAAAGGACAACATTTTGGCAGCTTCGAAATGCATCTGTTAAAAAACAGTACAACCATTAAACGCTTTAAAGAAAGTGCCATTGCTTAGGTATGATATTATTGTAATTGAGAATGTATACAGACACATTATGGGTGGCTAATTACAGCAAGAAGTGTTGCAGTACAACAAAGATTACTAAAGATTTTGTTACAGATAAAAACGCTCCATTATACATGGGTGGTTGGATCACTCGCTGAATGAAGCAAAGGTTTATTCAAGCTCACATTACCTTATTTCTTTGAGTTTAAGTTGAGCTTTGGTCTTCTCAACCTCCTCAAGAGCTCTATTCAACCGCACCTCTGTAGCACTGTGGGTGCTGGCTGCCTGCTTATGGGCCCTCTTCGTGCCTTCCAACTCCTAGGATTTACAAAGACTGACAATTACGTCCTCAGGAAATTGGGCTTTATCAGAAGATTACTTTAAAAAAAAAAAACACTGTACAAAATGTGTTTACTCATTGCAGATGTTCTAATGAAGAATGAATAGGGTATCTGTTTAAAAAGTTGGATTGTGGATAGGGGTAGACATTTTTTAAAGTCACTCCACCCCTAACATCACTTTGAAGTAAGATGACGTGATATGGCCCATTCTGATATGACATTTCATTTGACTACTATTCTCTATACTTATTTAGTTTCCATGTCCCTGTCATAAGGGGGAAGATCTTTGCGTTCCAAAGATATCTGTCCCAGAAGGCCAAGTGCAGTGTGCTCTGCTCTCTGAGCAGCTGTGGCATAGTCTCACTTTACACACAGAGGGCAAATCAGGTTAAAGGGCTCATGCCAGGGATGCCAAAGCTCTGGATCTTGGCACAGCTCTAATTAACAGGAATTGTAGAATAGAAAATGGGTTCAGATGCACTACATTTTGAATGAACCTTATGCAGTGCTGCCACTTGCTGTTGCAAACCCTCACACTTCCTACTGGATTCTTCAGCGAAAGCCCTTTGCTTCTCAATCAGCGTCTGCTGGAGATTTGTGGCTCTTTGTAGTCTTGTCCATTCCTCCTCCATGTCCTTTACTTTGCTGTTTAAAGTACTGTTTTCATCATCCTTTAAGACAAATTAAAAAGGGTTATAACAAGTGTAACATAACCTGTCAACCTTTAACACATCTCAAACTGCTAACATTCAAGTTTTGTCTTCAAAAACCTGATTTGAGCCTCTGGAAACATGAAATTATTATGTTTATGAGTGATGCTTTAAAGGAATAATTCACCCAAAAATGAAACACAAATGAACATTTTTAGAAGAATATTTCAGCTCTGCGGGTCCTTTCAATGCAAGTGAATGGTGAACAAAAATTGAAGCTCCATAAAAGCATCTTAAAAGTAATCCATAATACTCCAGTAGTTTAATCTAATCTAAGAGCTTTGAAATAAAAGGTCATTTCAGGTCTGAAATTGCTACGGATAAATGGGTCAAGATGGGGTTTCTTAAGCAGAAGGTGAACCACAGCATGTTTAAAGCTAGCAGGTACAACTCCATTTGCTAGAGAACTATAAATAATGGCTGTTATAGCCAGGCTCAAGGTTACAAACACTTCCTTGAAAAGATGAGTTGAGAAGACATCTGACTCACAGCTGGAGCATTTAGCCTTGGAAACAATATCTGCTAGCTGAGCAGAGGTAACTGGATGAAAACAAGTTAGTGAATCTGTTGGTGAACAGATCAAAGGGGGAACATATGATGATTGCTTAATGGAAGCCTTGATCTCCAAGACTTTATTATCAAAAAAATTAAAAAAAGATTTCCCGAGATGGAACAAGATAAGAAGCTGGCACGTCAATTGTCTTAAACACCAGAGAGAAATTTAGACTTAGCCTCTTTTAATGACTTTTGGTAACACTTTAAGCATGCAGTTAAACATTCATATGAGACTTGGAGTTTGTCTCTTTTCCACTTTTGCTCTGCCTTACGACACTCTAAGAGAGTGGGTGTTATAAACCAAGGCTGGGTGGTGCCCTTTGTCTTAGCTTTCCTGGGCTTAAGGGGAGCAACAAAGTCTATAGAAATGGAGCAGGATTTAGTATAAAACCTCCACCATCTCTTCAGTGTTTAATTTGTCAAAGAAGACAGCTTCCGCAAAGTTATCTTGATAGTACTCTGATATTACAATGGTGACATGTCAAGTTTATGTATAATCCACAAAGCAAATATCATGATATGGTAGCATTGCAGTTGGCCTCTTTAACCTACCTGCACCCATCTCATCCCCAGCAATTGGCATGATGTCATCCTGCAAGTGTTCCTCCATAACATCATCACTAACTCTGACCTCAATTAGGCTAATTGTCTTAGCTAGTGAGAAATCCCCAAAGTCCTCAGGAATGGCAACATCTTCAACCACAGTCTGCGATGCTTTTCTACAAAAAGAAAAAAAAACTGTTGACACTACACAAACATTTAAAAGCCAAACTCAAAGCCAACTCATTATGTGCCTTACATAAAGCTTTGAATTAAATAAAAAAATATAATAGATTTACTGGAAAATCGTTTTGCTTACTGAGCCTGGCTTGTTTGCAGACTTCTTATTTCTCGTTGCCTACATATCAAAACAGAAATGGGTTCCTGTAACTAATGGGGTGCACTTTGCTCTGATTGATTTTTGATTGGTGTGTTGTGTACCTTTGTGGTGGGCTGCTTTGAAATGGGTTCTTGTTTTAGATCTACCTTCCTAATAAGACAGACATAAAGTTATGCTGGCAGACAGCAAATTATGTTGATTATGCTGATGTTTTAAATATTCTTGTCAATAAAAAAGGCTATCATTCAACTTATTAGGGAAACAAAGTCAGAGTCAACATCAATTGAGAGGCAGGAAGAGATTGGCTTTGAGAGCACCTCATTTTGATCCCTCTGAAAACCATTGTCAAAAACATATACAGTCAGTACATGGGTTTGATGCAACATCAAAAATATGCCGTAAACTATGCATACACGTAAAATGAACCGCATATGTTTCTCTCTTTCAGATATTTCTTTTTAAATGAATCCATTCATTGTTTTCCCCCCACATTTATATTTGTTTTCTGGAGTCTTACCATTACTTTTTCTGCTTGCCAAACAAGTTCTGCTGTTTTTGCTTCAAGCTCTGCATTGAGATGTCAAAAACATAGCAGAGCTGCAATCAGTTATGTATTACATACTTGGTTAGAAATAATTTTATATATTTTGCCATGTGTGCATACTGTATTTGTAATAAACCCATACATACTTGTATTCCTCTTCTTTGGCTAAAAGGTCCACTTGAAGTGGTTTCTTTGAAGGGACAGTAGAAGGCCTGTTCTGAGATCTGGGTCTGGAAGGCCTTTCTGAGCCAGCAGTGTGAGGCTATTTCAACGGCTTTTTTTCGAGTTAAAGAGAAAAATGTATTAGTATTCTTGTATCTTAGCCTATTACAATGTGTTAGTAATATATTACTACTATTACTACTGTATATAGCAAAATAGTTACATTATTTGAATAATGAATCTGTCATTGTCATCAGAATTCAAACTTCTATTTACTTTTGTTCATTTAAAACACTCATTTAATCTATTGCTCTGCCAGGTCACAGCAATTCATTTTCAGCCTTTTTTGAACTCTGAAATTGGTGTCTGATTACAATCAAGACGTAAAAGAACTGTCTATATTGAGATTAGACATCTTGTTGATTTAACATTCAAATGTGTATTTAGGTGGATATTTACATTAAAATGTTATGTTCAGAAAAGAGGATTCCCCGGTTTTGTCTGCATGTGTTGTCAGCCACCTGTTTGAGTGGAGAGACACCGCTGCTGTACAACCGCTCTAATCTATCTTGGTTACGTCTTAGTTTCCCGTGTTTTCTTAATTTATTTGGTATACGATTGTTTTTATTTTCATGGGAAAATAGATACGCTAAAATAATATATAATTTAAGGACATTGTCATGCCATAGCCAGTTCATGGAGGCGGTTTTATATATAGGCCTATTTTATAGTTTTGCCTAGTACATTTAATCTTCTTAATATTTTTTAAACGCATTTTATCGAGTAAATTAATCTGATAACCGATTAAATCGATAACCTGTATATGTAAAAAGCTTTTATTTTTAATTTAAAGACATTCCAGGGGATATAAATAGAGCAACTTGAACCAATGAATCGGATATAGCCTAACATAACATAAACAAGTTAATAATCGAATAACAAATAAAGCATGTGACTAAATGTAAATGTATATTATATACAAAACACATCATTTTCAGTTTTGTAGCTTGTAAAAAAAAATCTTTCTTTTTTTTTTTTTTTTTTTTTTTTTTTTAGAATTTTTTTAATCATTTTCAGTTTTGTTCAAGGTCATCAAACGTTTTCTAATAACAGTTCAATTCGTGAAAGGCCCCTATAAAAAAAAAATGTTTTTCTTAATAGGGACGAATAGATTTGTCATGAAAAATGTTAAAAGTGTGCTCACGTGGACTGATCCAATCACAATGGAGATTCATTTGTTTATAGACTACTTGTGGTGTTATATGCAAAATGTGATGAAATTAACAGAAATTGTGCATACTTTTCTGAAGCAGTTATTTTGAAATGGTCTGCAGCTGTTTTAACACATGCATTACATCCAATCCAGTCTCCCAATGTACTGTATTAGTTAGAACCTCAAAAATAAAAAGTTTGTTATAATTTGAAAAACAAAAACATAACAAGCAGTGACACCTTTTTAATGAGGTGCAGAATGATGATTGCACACTATCTGAAGACGTAGAAATACAGCACTTGCAGCTCTCTCGTGTAGTTTCCGCTGATTGCGCAGTGCGCATGCGCAGTCATAGAAGCTTCACCAGTGGTCGCCAGAGAGATAGTAGGTAGTGTCTGAACCTGCAGCAATTCGAAGTGTTTCCCAGCGCCCGTTTGTGCTTGCTTCTTATGCACATGCAGGGACCTGAACCGCAGCAACAAACCATGAATTGCAACCGTTATCTTTTAGAGCCGAGTCCGATTTGTCCGTAAAGTCAACAGGCGATAACCGTGATGTACTTTTTTCGCGAGAAAGCTGCATTTTCGAGGTTCAGGTTAAGGCCTACTTGTTAGATCCCCATCCCCGTCCCTCCTGAAGCGCATCGTGATGGCTGAAGATCAGCAGCAGCCTGGCCCTGGAGTAGCAGCACTGCCTTCCGTGGTTCCAGGATTGCAGGGGACTGAAGCGAATGCACTGCAGCTCAAAATAAAGAACTCAATCTGGTAAGCGCTGTCGGAAATATTGGCCAGTACCGTAAGTGAGTTGTGCGGGATATAGTGGGGGTTAATGGGATCGAAGACGCCATCCTCCTAATTAGCTCGTTCGTTTCTATTTAGCTGGATTATCTCTGCTTTTTATTGTATTTCACAACTCAACACAAAGTAGTTAGTTTTTGTACGCTACAATTGAGCTGTTTTCCACTGGACAGAGTGTACATTTTAATCAATAATAATAATAATAACTATATCTGAGATAGGTTACTCGGGATGTGTAATGTACTGACTGACGTGAATTGTCTAGTCGTTATATATCACCAAAGAGCTGCTGTTTTGACTTCTTATGAAAATGTATATGCAATACGTTTGTGTCATTGAATTAATGAATCACCGAGAGATTGCTCGCGACCACGCTATCTCCAACAGATTTAGTAGTGTGCGCGCTAACCGGTTCCGTACTACGGAATCCGTAGCGCGAGGGATGGTAAACAACACAACCACGCGCATTTAAACGGCCAGTGTTGTGCATCGAAACGCTCTCATTGTAGCCACTGCTTCTAACAAATCTACGCTACTCCATCCTCTCATTTTTTGCACAAGGTGTTGGAATGATCCAACTGTTATTATTGGATGACAGTGGGACTGTTGTTGAGGATGAAGACATCGTGAAACATACAGCTATGGCTCATGATGTTTATAGCAGCGCGTGCATCGCACATGCATTTGAATTACAAAAGTATCGTAGAGACAAAATAGAACGTCCGTTCATAGTCACTCTCAGTCTTGTTTTAGATCAGTAGTTTGGTCTAGAATTGATCATTGTTGGTGCACGTTACTCTCATGTCTAGTAGCAGCGCAAAAAAAAAAAAAAAACCGCTGACACGATTATTCTGCAGCCTCCACCCCTCTCACCACCACCCTTGTGTTTGCATGTTGAAACATGCTCTCAACGACATGCATCTGCAGCAGCGAATATACTGTACGTCCACTCTGGATCGTAGATTCGTTTTGATTCACGTACGTTTGGATTTGTATGGTCAGAAAGTGGATCAGTTTTGTGCTTTAAGGGCAGACAAATATCCCAAGAATTATGCATGATGGGATGAGCAAAGTGTGATGCTGAACATAGACTTCTAGAACATCTTCAAAATTGTCCATATATTGATCCCAAGTTTAATCATAAAAGAGCAGCATTTATTAAGACATATTTGGATGTTTCTGCACAATATTTCATGACGGTATTGAGGCTCAGGTGTGAGCTTTCTACTAACTTGCAATATTTCCGTAAAACAATAATTACTTTTGTGTTATGCAGCACATCCTTTGTTGCTCTGTCATTAAGGCTATTTAATATATTGAGTGCATTTATTGATCCTTCTGTTCATTCTGAAAATCATTTGAGTGATGAAACCATGTTGACATTGTGACCTCAGACTTCTTTTGCTGTGAATCTTAAAGTAGACTGATTTAGTAGTGATATGCGGATCAATCCTAAAGTATCTATACTTCCGATACTGATGTTGTTTCAAAAATATCAATCCTCACACACATATTGATTACAAAAACATTTTTTAACTAGGGATATTATTATTTGGTTATCATAAGCTTCAAAGTGAAATGAGGATTGGGTTGTATTAGCAAGTACTTGTGCAGGATGGGAACTATTTCTTCTTCCGCTCATCTTAACATGCATTAATGCTGAAAGACACAAGCGCTTGCGCCGTCACAAGGCTCATACAAACTACAGGGATCAGTGCCTTCTAGAGGTAATGTTAGAAAATAGAGTGGTGGTGGCGTAGTGGGTTAAAGGACATAACTGTTAATCAGAAGGTTGCTGGTTCGAACCCCACAGCATCACCATTGTGTTCTTGAGCAAGACACTTAACTCCAGGTTGCTCCGGGGGAATTGTCCCTGTAATAAGTGCACTGTAAGTCGCTTTTGATTATAGCGTCAGCCAAATGCATAAAAAATAAATGTAGAAAATCAGAGAAATGGCTTGCCGGGGTAAATTCACACAAAAAGGCTAACAAATGTGAAGAATTTTTTTTAATTTAAATTACCCATTAAATTCCAAGAAAAAAAAATGTATCTGTATTGACGATATTGGACTTGAAATGATTGGTATCAGATCGAAAAGAAAATAAGTGGCATCGTGTATACCTATGGTTTGGAAGGATGGATAACAATTAATCCAATCTAACAGTATTTAATTTTCTTTTTGAATGCAGATTTGTCTGGATATAATTTGGCTCAGTGGACTCAGATATGTCTGTGTTATTGCAATCGAAAATTCCAAATATTTTGCACAAAATCAACAGCTTTTATTTTATTTTATTAGTAATTAACAAGAGTTAGCGCTTATTTGTGTCATTGTTTCTGTGGAATGGAAAAAACATGAGTACTAAGTAGGGCAATAGTGCAGTTTAGCACCATGTTTACCCTTTTTTTTCTCTTTAGGTTGATAGCTGAACACTTTTTTTTTTTTTTTTTTTTAATGTGTGCTAATCATGGTAATGTTTTTTATTTTTAACCTCCTAGTCCATTAACTACTCATTTTGGACTGAATGTGGTTTGTCTAATAACAAGTGGATCACCATTTTTCCATTTTTAACCAAAACATTGAGGGACAAAATTTTTTACTCCTTGCCATACATGAATGTTATTGCACTTCACTCTGAGATGAAATTGACTCAAGACTAGAATTTTAACCTACGTGAGTCAAAGTTGTACATCATTTGCATCTAGAATGTGCTGTAAGTGAAGTGCTTTTCCACAACTATTATTGCATATTAGTATGGGACCCCATGGATCTACCAATTACCATTGGAGTGATCATGCAGATGGACTTCACTCTGAGCAGAGCACTAAAGATTAGCACTGTCGATGTGATATCTGATACCCTGATCTGCATTTGGCATGCAGGTTTGCACACATGTTGCAGGCTCTGTGGAAGAGTACAGGGTATTTGGCACTATTTCTGGCGAACCTTGTGGAAAAGTAATAGCAATCTGCCAATAGGAACTTTAGCTACAATAAACTTTGTCACTAATGTAGGTCTGAACGATTAATCAATAAAAATAAAAATCACAAATGATGTCGTGCGATCATCAAACCATAAGGGCTGTGATCTAATTAAATAAATAGTCTGCAACATGCACTGCTTTCTGTGTTTACTATATGTGCGCAGGACCGTTCTCTTCAGTGTATTATACATAGTCAAAGCACGCATGAGGCTTATGAGTTTAGCGTGTTATATTTACAGCACTGTAGATTCACTAATTGCACATTTTTATAGAACGTTTTGTGGATGAGCATATTTGAACTATCCATATTTAAATTAACCCCATAACACAAGGTTTTTGTGGACAGAAGTGACAATGAGAGCATTTCTCTGCAGTAAAAGGCCATTGTCAACTCAATTACAAAAAGCATATTCCTTCAGTGTTCTGCCAAAATAGAAGCTTCCTCCAAAATAAAGGCTGAAGGGTTTAATCGGAACGCATGGCTATGCCACATGCATGTGTAAATTAGTACATGACTTTAGTACTGTACATAAATATGCTGTTGTTTAATAATAATAATAATAATAATAATAATAATAATAATAATAATATAAATAACTTATTTCCATAATAAATTTGTAATTATGCTGCCTTATTGGGTTCCAAAATATAATGCCGAAAAGTGGACTGAGATCCTTTCACAAAGTGGGTAAAAACAGGTACACATTGAACAGATACAATGTGAAGATGATGTGAATCTGTTTTTTCAATCTCCATGTTTCACTGTAGTTTTTATTTATTTAGTCTGGTTCTTTTTATGAGGACTCAGGTGTGAACACCCTTTCTTGAACCGTATATCAAGAAAGATATATATATATATATATATATATATATATATATAACCGTATACCGTTCTATTTGCAATACAGCATGCTTGCCCTTGACTTGGAAACTCCTACTAGTATTTTTTATATTAATAATCACATCGCAGTTCAAATCACAATTGCAATATTTTTTTAATTATTCGATTAGATTTTTTGTTCAAATCTTTCAGGCCTGGGAATGACTTGTGATGGTGTAGAATATTAATAATATAGAAGTACTGCTGCTTATTATGAAATTGAAGTAGGCAAATATCAGACACTAAAGCAGTGTTCTTTCCTTGGCAAATGACTACTAGAATCTCACCTGGGGAGGGGAAATAATTCACTTTCCAAACAGTACAGTAGAGGGTGTTGTGTTAGAGTGATCTGCACTTTCTGTGCAATATTGTGATTTGGCTCTGTAGCATTTTGGGTTAATGTTTTGTCACTTGGTTTACACCAAATTTGTGTGATAATTTTAGATTAACGGCAGACTTTTGACTACATAGACCACAAAGAGGTCAGTGTAAGGGGGTTGAATTTAGTCCCTCTTTTTTACATGGCTGTTCATGTACAAAACATGGATGTCAATGTGTGTAAATCTTTATCTACATATGAAGGGGAATGGGATGGAATTGGGAGGAGGGGAAGAGACAATGGTGATAATCACCTTCAAAGAGAATTGAAAATGAGCCATAGCACTGCTGGCAAAGAGCCACGCTGTTTTTTTCACCAAGCTGCAGTCTCTGAGAACTGCTGCCTTGGCACTGTTAGACAACTCTGTTTTGGTTTAGCCTACAGTTAGTCCAATGCCTGAACAAGAGAAAGATCTATGTCAGTGGTTTTGCTATATAAACATTGCATTAGGCCTGCAAATAGAGTCCCAATGTCTTTTAATATTCCAAATTCAAAATATTTTTATTTAAAAACATTTGTGTATTTGCTGAAAATATTCAGCAAATGTGTTGTGTCTGTAGCGTTTCCTGTGTTTTTGTGATTTACAAAGAGGGTCGTTTTTGCTTTGCATGTCATTTTATACAGATGAAAGACCAGAATAGTTGCAAGAGAAACAAATTTTGATCATTTTTCTTGTCCCTATAAACACACACATTATTACAGAGGATCTGCAAAAAGCACAGTAGAATATAACTCATTGGGAAATCTGTTATCAGCTCCAACAACCTTTTGAACAATTGATATGTAATTTATATATTTTTTTTTAAATGCACAAACTTGTTTTTAAGAAACAGGCATGTGAATGTAATGCATCAAGGTGCTTTTTTCATCCCTTTTACCCAGTGACCAATAGCTTTGTCTAGAATAGATTCACTCTATAACAAAATGGTTCAAATTGGAGAAATGCATGAAGCCTGGCAAATCATGTTTAAATCATCATTATTATTAAATTAAATGACCATAGTCACTGTGCTGCTTCAGAGTGGACCTGATGCTTCCATTTAAAGTATTATAAAAGAGTCAACTGTTTTCTTAAAGTTTATTTTAAAATAAGGTGGAGAATAAAGTTTGGTAAAGGTGTGAATTACATTATGGCACTGAGAGGGACTACGTTCAAGTCATGTTGTAAAATTCTTATGGGCCCTTTGCCTTATGGTGCGTTCACATACAACGGCAGGCGGCGCGAATGGCGTGACTCGAACACGCGAAATCGCTTCATGCACATATTCGTGTGAGTTAAAAATGTTCAACTCGAGCAAAAAATCCGCATGATGCATTGTCGTGAAAGCCTATCAGCATTGATATTGTCCAGATGTCACTGACGTTCTGACATAGTAGCAGAAAAAATCTGGAAAAATGGATGAAAAAAATTGTATGACACAACATCATACATGTACAGAGACCGGTCGAAAAAAGACATCGCTTAGGAAAGTGAGAAGTTACCTGGTACGTTCTGAAAATATGCACGTCTACTTGATTCCAGCTATTGGTTGTACTTTACTATGAACCAAGTCGTAGAAGCCCCTCCTCCTGTCCTTTTCCCCGGAAGAGAAGGAGAAATACTCGAGGGTTCGCGTTACTCGCGCAACCGTGAGTTTACACACAGATTTATAATCCAGCGGTCAAACTCTCGCGGGCAATGCGAGGTGAAAATTTTCTTCGCATTGTATGTGAAAACAACATTATAGTTGTGCATCAACATTTATTTCAGAAATGGGATATATGTGCGCACGTATGTACACATTGTCCTTCTTTTTTTCTCTCTCTAAGGGATCCTTTATTCAGAAGCCCTGTGTTTGGGACCTTAGATCGCCCCTCTGCTCACAGCAGTTTGGGAAGCCTGACCGTTTCTGTTAGAGGGGCAGTTGGAAGGAAGCCTTGCTGGCATACTCAATTTTCTGCTAATAGTTTTAGCATGCTCCCTATGATACTCATTTGTACTTCAAGTATCTATATATGTTTAGAACATTTTACAGCTGATACGTGTAATTTTTTTCGATGTCAATTTCTTTCTCGTATCTTATCTTAATACTTCAATTATATGTAAGCCATCTGGATCGAAGTCTGGCGATCATGTATCGGCTGCATTTGTGGTCAATCACAAAACGGAATGAGGATCCCCAATCAGAGTTACATTTTTACTGCTGAGGCCAACGCTATTATTCTAGCATTGGATCACATTAAGACCTCACGACAGAGACATTTCTTAATAATAACAGATTCAAAATCATGCCTTCAAGCTCTTGCGTCACTCAAAAATATCCTCTCTGCCCTTGTAAAGATTTGAACCAAATTGTCAGCTCTGGAGCCACAAAATTGTAATATTTACTTGTGCTGGGTATCTGGCCTTTGCAGAATCAGAGGAAATTAACAAGCAGACACGGCTGCTGAAGATCATAAAAAATGCTCCATACCACCCGCAGATCTGAATCCTACTATAATCTCTTACAACATCAACAAATGACAAACTGAATGGGATCAATGCATTACAAACAAATTGCATGAAATCAACCCTGTAGTGGGCAAAAGGTGCATCTCTAATTTCAGTAATCGCTGGGATCAGATCATTTACACCCTTTGCCGAATAGGATATTCCAGACTCACACATGTTCTTAATATCAGACAAAGATCCACCATTATGAAAAACATATTAAACATATTGTGCTGGATTTATTTCTGAATCAGTTTTATTGAAAATACATTTTGAAAACCTTATATTTTTTAACTTGTTTTTCATCATGAAAATAGCCTTGGAAGCTGGCATGGCACAAAATCACTAATTATATGTAAGACATCTTTATTTCACCTAAAAGTGTAACACGGCAGCTCTGTGATGCTATCAAATCATTCCTCTGTCTGTTTGAGCGGCCCAACTAGCCTAACACAGTGACATTTGCTGGGTTTCCATCCAACAATTTTTATGCAAATGTTACATTGCGCTTAAGAAAAGCTGAATAAAAACTCTTGTTATGCTCAAACTTTCAAAATTCGCCTAGAGGTTTCTGAAGGAAATGAGTTAGAGGAAATGCGTTTAAAAATGTGAAACATTTGGATGGGAACCCAGCTATTGACACTATGGAGCTATTGTGAGTTTGGGGCTGGACTATCTGTTTATACAACCAATTGTAGATGAGGGGACATTTCTGTAATCTGTTTGAAAACACTGATTATTTTTCAATTACATTTGCACAGAAATTATACACTTAAGCCTTAAAAGCCATCACTAGCTTTGCATGGACTGAAACAGACAGACATAAGGTTACCTGGACCTGTTGTAGATTGACCTTTTTTTTTTTTTTTTTTTTGTAGCAATTGTGTACATTCAAAGTAATTGCAATATTTGTGCATTTAAACCCTGAAATTATTCCTATATAAAGTGTAGTAATTATGCCTATATTAAATGTAGTAACCAGCCTGAAGTTTGCCAGCGTGCAGAGAGCAGCTTGATAAAGTATGTGTCAGTGCACACAGGAGGTTTATGAGGTTCAGCACGGTAGTTGCAGAGTTCAGCAGGTTCAGTGGAGTTATCTGTCTGACTACGAGTATGAGAGAGACAGAGAAAGAGCGCTAGTGTGTTCATGCTGAGTGACAGATAGAGCGACCTTAGCATTCTCATCCCCAATCTCACACACTCGCACACACCCTGACACACAAATATCTTACATGTAGGTCATGCTGACTAGCAGTAGTGTTAGTCTCTGTTGTGGTGTCTGGCTGTTCTCAGTCAGCATTTTGCTAATGTGGATTTAGACATGGATCACACATGCTTCAGTCCACTCCCCACGACAACTCTATGAAGAGCAAATGATCGAGACTGTCACAGCTATCCCATCTTAACAGTGACATAGTGACCCCTCACCTTTACCCCTACCCCACTCTTTCTGTCTCTCTAACTCTCTCACTCACTCACTGAGGCGGTTGTTTACGTTCCTGTTGTGATCCGGGCCCATTTGGCCAGCTCGAGGAGGGGTTTTTAGGGGGAGGGGCAGTGACCAACAGACAGGATAAAAGTCTGTAGCTTAAATCAGGCCACAGTTTACAGGAAAACAAACACTAACTCTTCATTAATGATATCAAATTCTCAAACCTTTGTTATATAACGTTCCATTCAGATCACATCCAGGATTGTCATGCTACAGTGTTCAACCCATTCAGCATTATTGGCGCTTGTGCCACCTTGTGTATGTCCAAAGGGAACAGTCAGTTGCCAACCAACTCCTTTGGATCAGTTCAAAATTAGAGCTCATTGGAGGTAATTTGTATTTTGGCAAGAAGCTTAGTTTGACCCGATAATACTTGACTACAAGGATTGTCTGTAATGTTTGTTTGGACATTAGGTGGTTGGATGAGATCCAGCTGTAAGCTAATTGGCTCCACTTTTGTTCTTTCTTTAATAGTGACTGTATCTGTGTATCAGGTGAAGACTGTGCTAATAGTGTTTATAGTTTTAATAGTGCTTTGGTTTTGGTGATTACATGTTTAATTGGTTAAGTAAGTCCCAATCAGGTGTCTGCTTGAAACAGCCCAAGAAAGACATTGTTGCCACAGGAAGTGACATTAACAGGAAATCCTATTTCTACTGCTTGCCTTCCTCTTGACAACAGGGGTACAATCCTTTAACAGCCTCCAGACTACCTACGTAGAGACAGCTTAATGAGAGCTACCTGGCCTGAAGCCACATGGGAGCAAACTGCACCTCGCCTAGTAACAATTCATTACTTCACTCACCTATCACTCTCTCATAGGGATGGATGGTCATATCAAACTTACTATTTGGCTTTGGTCTGTAGAATAAGCCTAAAAGGTTTATTTTTTGTAATTTTTTTTTATCCAATTTGAAATTCACAGTCTTGGAATAAACACTGTGTGATTGTATATCCTATACAAAAGCCAGTGTATGTAGTGTAACATTGGGGAATGGCAAATTGAAGATCAGGGATTGGCTGAAAGGATGGCCCAGGGCCAGTGCAAAATAATTTGGGCTTGTGCTGCATTGTCATTACAACCATTGGTCATCCTACATATGCTTTTAGGTAGGGCTGCAACAACTGATCGAAAAAATAGATAATTATCAATAATGAAAATCATCAACAACAAATGTAATTATCGTTTTGTTGGATATTTGTTGTGAGCATGGAGAAGCTCCGTCAGTGACGTCAATTTACTGCGCAGTGAAAAATGTGTTGCATGGTAACTTGTCTGAAAAACGAGAGACAAGTTGAAGCAGAAAAACATGACCTGAACTTTACTGAGCATGAGCATTAATTTCAATCAAACCAATTGCAATGGAGAAAGGGAGTGCAATCATTTTGATTACACGCATGTAGTGGTCGACCGAAATGGGATTTTTAATGGCCGATGCCGATATTGAGAAAGCAATATGGCCGATATGAGGCCGATACAATACATGTGAATACAGTAAATGCGAGACAAAGAATATTGGTGAAACTAAATGAACATTTATTGTACATATTTTTAATTGCAAAAACTATATTGCATAAATATTATTTACTAATTAAGTAATTAAAATGTAAACAAATGAGGTAAGGTAACACTTCAATAAATAAAGTTTTAGTGCAGCTTCTTGTCTGCTTAATCATTTAGCCATCTAGCAGAAAGAAAACGCACACAAAAAAAAAAAACATTTTAGATTAAACTGTTATGGGTAATTTGATTTTTCAGTCTCATAAACAATTACTGCTGCTTACTGCAGGTTACAAATAACATTTATCATTAATTAACCAATCTAAACAATATTCATAAATTAATGACAAAATAGTATGTGCAATTCCATACATTTTATGTACAATACATAGTTAAAAATACATCTCACATAGTTTATTTAGTTTAAACAGGTTGTTTTACTTTAAGTATATTTAAATAATAATGATTTATGTCTGTTTAGTTTTGCTTGTTTGTTTCTTTGAAACTTTGTAAGCCGTCACATGTATTTGCATGCTCGATTAGCATCAAATCCGACCGGAACATATGAAAAGGTATACTACACACAATATTACGCCAATCATGGATAATTAAATACAGCAGATAGAGATAGTGAATAACTTAATTCAGATTAAGGAATTTTTTTTTTTTTTTTCAAACGTATTATTTCTTACCATACAGTGTTCTCTTCTCATCCCAACACATTCTCACACCCAACTCGTCACATATGGATGCTTTGCCAGGACCCCTTGGGGGGAGCAGAGCGAGCATATTCAGTTCATTCATGCTCGCTCTGCTCGCGCCAGTGGAAAAAAGCGCTAATGCACTATCACAAACTGTTTTGAAATATATCGGCCAAACGGAAATATTTATCGGCCCATGCCGATATCTAAAAAATTCCAAATATCGGCCGATATATCGGCCTCTGCGATATATCGGTCGACCACTACACGCATGCAACATCATACCGCGATTTCAGTTTCAATGTAATCAATTATGCAGCTTTCATGTATGTCACAATGCCTCAGAGGACCAAGTGTGCTGGCTTTGGGTTCTCAGAGTGTAGAGCACACCCTCCCTATGGGTTTTTGGAAGGTATTAAAAGGGGGGCATGGAAGACCGACCCATCCTCCAATCTCGTTCACTTTAACGCAGCTCTCGACAGCCCAAAGTGTTCATGATGTCAGGTGCGTGCATGTAAACAAGCCGTTCTCACTTGTGCGCCAGTTTCAAATGGTTGAAGAGGTGAATTAACACTTAAATTTTGTTCTTTTCTTCTCACTACACTGTCATTTGGATTCAGAAGTATTGAAATCTAAGGCACGAGTGTTATGGACAACATTAAGTTGCTTTTATGAGTGATTTTAGAGCATGGACAGCCACAAACACAGTCCTCACATCCCTCAATCTTGTGTTTAACGGATAGGGTTGGGAACCGAGAACCGGTTCCAAAAATACTGGAATCGTTTGATCTTCATGACTTTCGGTTTCGTTAACGGTTCTCCAGCGTGCAATTTTCTGCTGATGTGGCTGGAACATGGTCATTAAATACTCTGGACAGTATTTCCAGCAGCGCATCTCTGCAGCTGCGCTGCCCTCTACTGACTCTACACCGTAAAAACACAGTTCTACAAGTGTATTTATTTCCCTATTGAACCAGTCTCCAGCCAGCTCTTTTTTACAGCACAAAACATATGGTGCTTCCAGTACAGTTCGATTCCTGAAAGAAAATTTCTTATGAGCTGGTGCTTTTGAATCTACAGCACGAAACATACAGCGCTTCCAGTATGCAAGTAATCTTATACTGATCTACAAGCTATGAATGTCCAACTCGAAATTAAGAACTGTTGAAGTCTCACAATCCTGAAGTACAACATTAGTCTACAAAACACAGTCTAAACTGTCTCTGGAACTGTTACTGTTTATTTAATGATGACGTGTGTCTCTATTAAATCAAGCAGTGCAGTTACTGACTGGTTGTTCATATGACAATGTATAATTAAAGATACACAAATTTTGTTGTAATAAGTGGAATTTGATAAAATAATAAATTAAATAATGAAATATGCCATCACGTTTCGTTTCATGTGCCATCTGCAGCTGAAAGCTATTCACAGGGTTTTTCCTGCATAGAGAATTACTAGACAGCCACCTAGTACACAGAGCTGCTTCAACCAGTCACGGAAGAGACCAAATCTGAGCAGGAGTCGATACCGGGAGAGATTTAAAGTTCCTCCGGCTGATGAAACACTGAGACGCTCGTTTCTCAGCTCCGCTGTCTGCAGCTCGCAACGTTATCATCATCATGATAAGATCAACCTTATGCGAAATATAACACTAAGATGACAACAACAATAAAATGTGTGTGTGTATATATATATATATATATATATATATATATATATATATATATATATATATATATATACATACACACACACACACACACACACACACATATATATAGACAAATGCTTATCAATAATACTCTTATGGCTAAAAATATTTACAACTAAAAAGGACATTTGACACAGGACTAAGACTAAATTAAAAAACAGATGACAAAATGAACACTATTATTCGGTTGCCAGGTCATTAGTAGAGTATTAATGCAAAGCCAACGTTTACATGTTCTTAATGTCGCTTTTTTGATCAGTATGTTACCACCTCCACTTCATTTTGAGCCAGGAAAAACCATGTATTCATAGATATGCCTCTTATCATCATTCTTTTGTCTGTATTCTGGCCATTAACTCTTTTTATACTTTCATTTTTGCAGTATTATCAGTGTCATCGTGAATTACAATAATAGAGTGTAACCGGTGCACTCTATCCCCTTTTTTCCATGTAATCAAAGTTATGGGTGACTGGATCTATCAATGTCCAAAATAGCATGCACAAAAAAACAAAAAACAAAAAAAAAAAACAGAGTTTAAAGCACCTTCTTCAGTTTTTGGTAATAATGATTTATTATTAAAAATCTATCATTGCTGATCATTGAGATTCCCTTCAGTCTTTTTCCCTTCATTACAGAGCCTGTAATGCATATGCAAGCTAAAATAAACAATACATTAACAATTAATTAAAATTAATTCAAATAAAATTGTACTACTTTTAAGGAAGCACTCCAGCAATTGTTCCCCATCATATACTAAATCCAAAATAAATACAGTACATATATACTAAATGAAATGCTAATCAAAACAGTACCATTTAAAACATATTTTTGTATTATTAAAGTACCATTTATTACAACAAAACTATGTGTCAAATTGAACTAAATTTTGTCATAGGGACAGCAAGTTAGTAATTACATTAAAGTATTTGAATTAGATTTAGAACTTGTTTTCGATTCCCAACTTGTATGTTTACTTAGTAATTTATCATAGTAGAGAGCACGTTGGCCAAAAAACTGTGAAGTGTACACATACACGCCCTGTCCCTGTTGTCTTTGCTCCAATTAACCTTTCGGTTTGGATCACTGTCTTGTTGTACTGTGTGGCCTGATGTGTCATTTCTTATGATGTTGAAGGAAATGGAAGAGAACAGGGTTGGAATTATGTAGTGTGTGCAGGCGGCCTGGTTAGCTCACTGAATAAAGATGCTAACTACCACTCCTGGAGTTCACAAGTGACTCCAGTCAGGTCTCCTAAGCAGCCAAATTGGCCAGTTGCTAAGGAGGGTAGAGTCACATGGGGTAACCCCCTCTTAGTCACTATAATGTGGTTCTCACTCTCGGTGGGTGCGTGGTGAGTTGTGCGTGGATGCCTCCACACATGCTATGTCTCTTCGGTAATGCGCTCAAGTCACGTGACAAGATGTGCGGGTTGACGGTCTCAGACACGGAGGCAACTGAGATTCGTCCTCCACCACCTGGATTGAGGCGAGTCACTACGCTACATGAGGACTTAGAGCGCATCGGGAATTGGGCATTCCAAACTGGGGGAGAAAAAGGGAGGAGAAAAAAACCAAAAACAAAGGAGTGTGTGCATATGCATATGTGCAGGGGTCATTTGTTAAACCACATCCTTATTACAGATTGAACTATGACTTTCAAAGAATGTACCCAGTGTCTTTTAAAGGTCCAAATTATTCTACAGGCATCACAAGGAAACCATCCTTACATTGCCTTGAGTTCAAATTAGACCTCTAATGTTCCATACCTGTATATATATTCCATACTGGATCATGCCAGTCCCTTAATCATCCCAATGGTTGATGCATTCTGATTGGTGGAAATATTTATAGACCTTCAGTGTGATGGAACATTAATGCAAGAAACTTTTTTTCATGCATGACCACATGCGTTCTTGGAGATATATTGGTCTAAGCCGGACAGAGCCAGTGGGGTAGAGGATGGAAAGATGTTTCGAATGCCACTGATTTATTAATAAAGCCAGCTTTATGAATGTTTCTCAAGTTACCCTTGTCTTGTGTCATACTGATATACCTTTTCTTTCTCCTCTCCTTTTTTTTGCAGCAAAACTGTACAATCAAAGGTGGATTGCATTTTGGTGAGTATTGGATAATGAAAAATGTATGTTGTTTTCCTAGAAATACGTCATTTTATAAAACAAAATTGTATTTAACAGATATTAGAGTTCTGTACTCTAATTTAATTGGACTGAAAATTTAAACAGTTCTATCATCTAATGTTATGGTTAATAATTTATACAACATTACAGTAGGCTTGTATAAATGCACAACAACAAATTGTATTATTCTGTACAAGAAATCAGATTTGAGACTTGCTGAATCAAATAATATAGTACTTTTAAATAGTAAGCAATAGCTTTTTACGGTTTATTAAATTAAGTAGGCTATTGCTTACATTGCATGTAGTGTGTTCTTAATAACTAGTAATTCCAAAGTGGTGGCAGACTCTCCCTCCTCTGAAAAAAGTCTCTACACTCTGGTACTTGGGTGAGCTTCTGCTTCTCTGTAAATTACCATAGGGTTGGTCATCAAGTGATGGACCAGGTTTAAGTGTTTGTTAAATCTGTCAAATGAGTGTATCTTACACTGCCCCTACTATCACAAATATGTGTGCAGACATCTGCATAGACCTGGGGTAGGGCTGGGCCGTAAAACAATAACTATGTTTATCGAAAAATAAATATCGTGTTTTTTCGATAAATAAGTGTTTCTTCTTCTTATGTTTATTGGCCGTTGGTAATCCAGTTTATGGTGCATTACCGCCACCTACTGAGCTGTAGTGCGGAGTGTCACAAAGTCAATGGAGTCAAACATCAGCTGAAGATGACATTTTCTAAATTTAATCTAAAGAGGTGATACACCTTGTGTAGGATTAAATCCTAAACTGAGTGTACTTTAAAGGTAACTTACCCTCTGGGGTTTACGTGTAAACAAACAAGTTATGTTTAACTTATTCTTGAGATCAAACAAACATGTGGAATGCAGTTCTGCCAACAATAAAGGGGACATATTATGCAAAATTCACTTATACATGGTGTTTGAACATAAATGTGTGTACACAAGCACCCTATAATGATAAAAAATCCACCCAGTCCTTTTTTTTAATCCCTATTAATCATAAGCACGGTCTCAGAACAAGCCGTTCGCAGATTCTGTACAAAGTGATGTCGCTTTGTACAGGCCTTGCCCACGACTGTTGACTGACACCGCTGACGGACATGTTTGTTTTTGTGTGTGGTTTCGTTATAGCGCATAGCAAACATTGTAACTGTGTGTGTGTGTGTGTGTGTGTGTTGCTCATCCATCGTTGCAAAACTGCTGAAAAAAACTCTACAACATATAAATACATTTATCAAATAACCATTTGGAAACTTCCTGGTTCATAATTTTTACTTTTGACGGAGTATCTCCCTCATCAGTGTCTGACTCCGGTTCAAACATATAGGGCTGAACACCACTATTTTCGCTGTTAGTCATATTTCATATGATGTCTAGTTATCCGAAGCAGAGATGTCAAAACTCCACCCTATTCTAGATATGGGGTGTGGAGCACCAGCTCATTTGCATTTAAAGACAAACAAAAACAGTTAGTTTTTATTCCCACCCAAAACTTTTCATTTTCAACATTGTATAATAAATGATCTATAGATTATTTTGAGCTGAAACTTCACAGACACATTCTGGGGACACCAAAGATTTAAATTACATCTTGTGAAAAGGGGCATAATAGGTGCCTATATACACATATATATACATAAATGGTTATGTATATTGTTATAAATATCTATGTCGAACGATTTGAAAAAAATATCAACTCAACTCAAATATGCATCTATATTTACACAGCACAAGGCTCAAATTTCAAAATAAGATATATATTTTCACAGTAATTTTATTATCCCAATAAATTAGGGCTGTCGAAATTTACATGTTAACCCATGCAATTAATTTAAAACATTTAACGAGTTAATCTTTCATGATCAAATTATTTACTTGGAAAAGGCTTATGGCAGACTTCAACAAAGATTTCCACGGATGAAGCGTCACTCAAAAATAATGATGCATTTGTTGTAGGACTGGTATCATTTTAGATACTTTGCCCATGTACTAAAATTAGGGATGGGCTTTTTCAAGTACTTTTGTAGTCGAGTACTCTTATCCACAAAAAAACTAAACTTAAAAATAACAAGTATGACATGCACATGAAATTTATATGTTGTTTTATTCACAAACATTACCAAGAACGGTTTCAAAATAAGGTAACTTCAACAAACTTTGCTTCTTTTGGGGGGAAAAATAATTATTATTTATAAAAACAACTGGTGAAAATTGTCTTTTTTATAAAATGATCTCTGTCCCTTTTAAGAGTTTTAATTGTAGCATTTTGCAGTTTAATAAAACTGAATGACCATATTGCCATTTTAATGTTATTTTGATTAATTTTGCTGCCATGGAAGATGGTGAAATTAGTCTTCTGATACTCTTTATAAAACTTAATGGCTAAATAAAAGGCACATTAAAATCATTGCAATATATTCTCGAGCAGGGACTAAAAGCGAAATGTTTTCCATTTCGGTTCGTTTCGCTGACTCCTTTCCAATTGGTAACTGGTTAGAACGATAATTAAAAATGGTTAATAACGTTAAAAAAAAATTATAGGAATGAAATTAACCGGTCATAAACTGGTTAGCAACATTTAAAATAATAAAGATTTCACTCTGGAACAATTGAAAAGGACTTTTTCCCCATACATTTTCTTTCCTTGTAATGTTTGCAGTCCCTTTTGTAAGATATTGTTTATTTTTATATCATCTGTGTTACAAGGACGGAGGTCACAGGAGCAGGATCTAAATGCAGCTAAAAAGTGTTTAATAAAATAAACAAACAAAGATGACAGGGGCAAAACGCAGGGCAGACAACAGTGAATCACGACATAACGGACACCTCATGACAAAGAGTCCAGAGCAGAACAAGCTGGTGGTCAAAAGACCCAGGAAACCAAGGCAGATCAGGCAGATGACCAGGGAACCAAGGTGACCCGAGCAGATCTTAATTGATTGTAATTCACACCTGAGGAGACAAAGACCCCTCCCCTGGTCCCATCACTGAGGAATGTGACAGAGAATGAATGTGAGGAGACTTAATGTTCAAAATCAAGTTTTAAGTTAAAAGAAGTAATATGACTATACGTTTTCTTTACATAAAGACTTCACTTAATTTTAGACTTACACTACCATTTAAAAGAAGTCTCTTCTGCTCACCAAGGCTGCATTTATTTGATCCAAAATACAGTAAAAACAGTAATATTGTGAACTATTTTTACAATTTAAAAGAACAGTTTTCTATTTAAATATATTGTAAAATGCAATCTGTGATCAAAGCTGAATTTTCAGCATCATTACTACAGTCTTCAGTGTCTTCAGAAATCATTATAATATGCTGATTTTCTAATATGGGCATTTACACCTGAACCCATATTTGCAAGCACAAGCTTCGTTGATGATAGCAAGGCAGCATAAGCACTAGATAAAATATAATCTAAACATTCATATAATTTTATGTCGTATTACGTATCATATTTATATTATACAGCATACAATTTAAATACCTGCTTTAGCCAAAACAACATTTACATGTAACTAAAACTTGCCTATATATAATTGTATTAGTATTATACTTTTTAATTAATTTCATGAATTTAATTAATCTAAATTGAAAAACTACAAACCAATAAAATTATCACAATTTAATTGAAAGTAACGCACCAAAATTGTACAGAAAATATATTATAACAATATGAAATATTATTGTTAATTCAGTTCTTTAACAATCAAAATTAATATTCTTTTACCAATTATCCAATAAATGCAAAACAGCAGTCAAGTAATGAACTTCTAGCTCTAGGCCATCTTGCAAATACAAAAGTTTGGGCATTTTAATGATAACAACAGGCAAAACACAGAATGGCAGAGGGCCTCTGTTCTGTTTATGTTAACGTATTTCCAATTTAATATAAAATTATTGTGCAAAACAACAGTGCAAAACAGTAGTAATAGAACTAAAACCAACCTCAAACTGTAAACGACAGATGTAGCCTCAAGTGAAGAACAAAGTTCTACATTCAATTTTAATATAATTGCTAAACACATAGCAAATTTTTTATTAAAAGTGTCAGGTTTCTCTTTATGAACAAAAGTTGCTCAGCTTTCTGGCAACTGAAGAACATGAGATGCTGCACTGAATAGTCTCTCTCTCTCTGTGCTGCTGCTTGGGGCAGATAAATACCTGCGTGCAATCCGCGCAAGCAATGGAAAATGATCTTTGTTCATGTACCAGAAGTCAAGAGGATTGTTGTGTTCACGTGATGCGAGCGTGAAGCGATCGTCTGTGTTCCGCAACTGCTTTCGGGTCCTTTAATAACGTGTAATGTATGAAGATGGGCACCCGGTGGATGTTCTGGTGCCCTCCTAGGGTAAGATGGTGCCCCCCTAGGGAGTTGGTGCCCTAAGCAGACTGCTTAGTATTTGTATAGGGAGCGGCGGTTCTGCTTTGAAATATTTCCACACAGCTGACATCGGCCTTTGCTTGGTAGCGCCGTGATAATGCCTAGATCGATCGAGAGTGAAACCTGAGCACTGAGGGGCAGGGAGGCATATATTTTCAGCTCATATTTTCAGCGTTTTTTCTCTTTCGGCCAAAACAAAAAATGCAGTTTTCGACCGAATATGTTCGGTGGCCGAAATTTCAGTGCATCACTAGTGACAACCACAGACTAGACTGGAGCCATGGAATACTCTGAGGACAGAGCCGTGGAAGGCGGAGCCATGGGATGCTCGAGGGGCAAAGCAGTAGAAGGCAGAGCCGTGGCAGGCTCGAGGGGTGAAGCCATAGAAGGTGGAGCCATGGGAGGCTTGAGTCCAGGATGACTGGGAAATGACCTCCGTGTACGTGAACTTGAGCAGAGTCTTGGGAGTGAACTCTGTGGTCATGGGCATGGATGGACTCTCTGGAGCGACCTCTGTGAACACGGTTTCCAAACCTCTGAGTCTACTGCACGTCATGTCACAGCCACGCTTGAGTCTGCTCCATGCCATTACATTTTTATGGCCAGTCTTATAATCTGCCTCTAATTATTGTGATTTGTCACACCCCATATTGTTCATTAGCTCTATATGTGCTTTGCAGTGACACTGAATAGACATCAAAAAATAAAACACAAAATACATCGTCAGTGAAAGTAACAAGCTCTTAACCAGTAAAGTATTTTGTATATAATGTTATAGGCCTATTATAAAAATAAAGGCACATCCATTACAAGTGTTCTTGGTGAGAGAAATAGCCTTTTTTAACACAAAGTGTGATTCAAACTCACACAAAAGTAAATACACCGTATAAAGATGATGCAAAAGTGGCAATCTAGTAGCATCTAGCGCCTTTTTTTATTACAGCAATGTGGTCCGAAACACCTAATTTTTTTCTGCAAATGCCCTCTAATAGTAACATTTTTGGATACCCCTGACAAAGACCTGTGCAGGGTCTAAAATGTTTATTAGAAAGTTGGACCGTGTATATTTTTTGCCACAAAATGCATGATTTAAATTGCATTGTAGAATGATATTCTGGCTTTTTTAGTCTGTAATTCAAATCAAGGATATTTAAACACTATTAAACAACAGTGACTGTTCCACATCTTCTAAGTAAGTTAGAAAGCCAAAATGAGAAATAAAAATGGAGGACTATTTGTGCATGGCTGATGAGTCAAAGAAAGTTCACATCAGGTGAAGTAGGGCTGCAGCCATTAAATGTGTTGAGTTGTATGAGGTGATGTGTGAGAGGAAGAGAAACTGACAGCAGTCTGTTAATGGCCCTTCAAAGCAAAGAGTCACAGAAAATAATCGCAAAGCTTTAGCCATTTTGCCATGTCCTCTCCTCTCCCCACCCTCTGTAGCATGCCCCTGTTGACCTCTGCAGCATGTTGCCATCTCTTAGTGTGTCTTGCATCAGCCTCCTCTCATGAAACTTTCATTCAATTGAAATATCCCACAAAGCACTGCTGTTTAACACTTATTACCACACGTTTACATTTTACTTTTCATGTCAATCTGCATTTTTTTTCTGTAATAATAATCTGAGGGAACATTTTGACATTTTAAATTTGATAACAAATTTATGGCAGTGTTGTGGTGCATTCAGACCAGAGGCGTCGAGAGCATCAAATCGACCAGAAGTCTTTCTTTTTCTATGTCAGCCAGTGACAAGAAGTGGCACGTCCGTGGCCGGCATGTCTTGGGTGTTGTGGGTGTCAGAGGAAAGTTCAAGTGCGGGCAACATTATGGTAATGAGCTTTGATGCGGTTTGGCGGCAATCTATCGGAATATAGAAGTGCTCCGCTCTAGCGAAGTTTAGAGACCACAACAGTGTATACTTTGGTTTCCACCAAACAATAGTTTCGAAGACAAAATATAGGAGGAAAGAATTATTGCCGTGGCGGGTTTTCCCGTAATCTGTCCCTGTTTGCCTGCAGGGGTATATGTATTTTATTTTGGTAACAAACAACCCAATTTTGAATTACTTTCTGACATCGATCAATTGCTTACATTCACATTTAAAAGATTTCATGAGGATATACGGTACTTGTGATAGGTCGGAAAAAGATGCTGGTCAGCTTGTCTGGATGATTTGCGGCCCCTTTAAATATAGTTCACAAAACCAAGCATTCCATACGAACGTTGCCGCCTATTTCAACCAAGTCAGCGTCTCGCCTCCTCAGGTCTGAATGCACGGTCAGGCAATCTTGTCAGTGTCAAACTTGCTTTTACAAATATTTATTGTACAGGGTTTCAAATTCAAATCTACATGCTCTCGAGTTTTTCAGTACTTTTACCTTAACAAGCATGTTACTGGTCTGTAGCCATGCTGTAAAACAGAATGACGCCGGCGCGTCCTTCTGGATATATTCGTCATTACAGCAGAAACAACTTAAAATACTCTGTCATTTTTGGGTATACAGATAAGTGTAAGACATCATTAGAGACTATAAAGGGTCTACTTTTATTTGTGTACACTCACAATAACAATGAAACGTTGTGCTTTTGTAAAATAAAGAAAATATAAAGGGTGAGCTTTCAGCAGTCTCTGTGTTCACGAGCATATTTCAGAAACGCGTCACAAAAATTACCTGAAACTCCGAATACTTATCACACAAACATGAAACATATGTCTAAAGAAAGCTTTAAATGTCTACTTTTTAATAAACCAATTCAAATTTAAAACAAATATTCTCCTGCAATGTAATCTGTTTGAAACAAAGTGATGTACATTTTTTACTGGTCTAAGTATCTGTAATGTGATCCCACCCACCAGTAGAGCGCGCCATTCATACACTAATGTGCTGAGACGATCAATGCAAATGTACACGCCCCCGACTGTGCCGTGAAAATATATAGTTCATTCAATTTTCTGCACGTTTGCAACGATACACAAGTGAGAAAGCTCCAGGATTGTAAGGAAGAGTTAACATTTTCCTCAGAAGAAGAGCGGGACTCTGACGAACATTTGTATTTTGAAGAGAGACTTGATCCAGCTGAGGATACAATTTCGGATGAATAAGTTTAGTTTTAATTAGCTGACATGCTATTTTATATAAACTTGAACATATTTTACTAGTGGGACTGTTTCCAGACTTGCCAGACAGGATTCAGAGTATTGACATTTGAAATATGTCCTAATAAGCAAGTTTTAGTTACATTTAAATGCTGTTTTGGCTAAAGCAGGTATATAAATTGTATGCTGTATAATATAAATATGATATGTAATATGATATAAAAATATGAATGTTTAGATTTATATTTTATCTAGTGTTTATGCTGCCTCATTATCATCAACAAAGCTTGTGCTTGCAAATATGTGTTCAGGTTAAATGCATTTGAAATATGCCCATATTAGAAAATAAGCATATTTTAATGATTTCTGAAGGATCATGTGACACTGAAGACTGCAGTAATGATGCTGAAAATTCAGCTTTGATCACAAATTGCATTTTACAATATATTTAAATAGAAAACTGTACTTTTAAATTGTAAAAATAGTTCAGAATATCAATATTGTTTCTGTATTGTGGATCAAATAAATCCAGTCTTGGTGAGCAGAAGAGACTTCTTTTAAATAGTAATGTAGGTCTAAAATTAAGTAGAGTCTTTATGTAAAGAAAATATATAGTTAGATATCTTCTTTTAACTTAACTTGATTTTGATAATTAAGTCTCCTCACATTCATTCTCTTTCTGTCACATTCCTCAGTGATGGGACCAGGCTCTTTTTTTCTCTCAGGTGTGAATCACCTAAATATTCATGATCATTCACGCCTCCTCGCATATTACCTTTGAACACTAAAATTGTCTTACAAAAGTGAAATTACTATATTGTTTTGTGTGAATGAGTGATCAGGATGGGTTTCACATCATTTTGTAGCAAAAACTCTAGGCTACAAGATCCAGTTATCAAAAGTCTTGTGGACAAATGTTTAGTATATGTTATATGACCTTATTTCAGTGACTTAAAATTTTTTTTTTCTCAAAAATACAAACATGTGCACACATGTTGCTCACATATTATTGTAGCCCTGATGTGCTGAATACAGTGTTATCACACTTTAGCCATTGATAAGTTTTTAAGGAACTGAAAAAAGCAGAAATGTCAAGGCATGTCAAAACTTCTCCTGGGCCCAAAATACCCTCAGACCCCAGAGGGTTAAATGTCAGTGCTATTTCACAGCTGAACTAAAGCAATGGTGACGGCATGATCATGACAGATCCACACCCACTGCAGCCAAATAAGGTAAATTTGTTAAAGACGAGACTGAATCCAGCTTCGCCATTTTGTTATTCAGTGCAAGTTCTTCTTCGTCACTACACAACTCAAGCTCTGGTGAGTAAAATCTGAATATTACCAGTGGCTAATAAAATACAAATGTATTTGTTTAAAGGAATACTTTAATACGGGTTCATTACAAGTAAAGCACGTTCTACAGCATTTGTGGCATAACGTCGACTACCACAAAAAAAAAAAATTAAGACTCATCCGTCCTTTCCTTAAAAAAAAAAAGCATGAATCAATGAGGCACTTCCAACGGGAGTGAATGGGCCCAATATGTTGAGGATTTAATGGCAGAAATATGAAGCTTGTTATTTTATAAAAGCACTTACATTTAATTCTTCTGTTTAAATTTGTGTATTAATTACATAGTTGTTTTAGTGCTTACAGTTTTGTGTTGTCATGGCAATGGAGTTGTAAAATTGGATATAACTTTGCAGAAAAGGTAAGTGATTTTATCACATTAAAATTCTATTAACACGAATATTGTTTACGTTTACGGATTGGCCCCATTCACTTCAATTGTAAGTGTCTCACTGTAACCCAGAATTTTACTATTTTTATTTATTTCTTCCCAATTTGGCATGACCAATTCCTAATGGGCTCTAAGTCCTCATGGTGGAATAGTGACTCGCCTCAATCTGTGTGGTGGAAGACCAATCTCAGTTGCCTCCACATCAATCCACACATTTTATGTGGCTTGTTGAGCAGGTTACCGTGGAGACCTTGCGCATGTGAAGGCTTCACTCTATTCTCAACTCACCACGCGGCCCACCGAGAGCGAGAACCACATTATAGCAACCATGAGGAGGTTAATCCAATGTGACTCACCCTAGCATTCGGGCTAGTTGGTTGCTTAGGAAGCCTGACTGGAGTCACTCAGCACACCCTGGATTCAAACTTGCCACTCCAGGTGTGGTAGTTGCTTTTTTTTAAATAAATGGATGGACATGTTAAAATACATTATTGTGGTAATCAACATTATGCCACAAATGCTGTGGATTGAGCATAACTTGTATTTCACCTGGAGTATTCCTTTAAATACATGCTGGAGTTTATGCAATAATTATATTCATTATGACCAGGGCTTGACTATTACTCAGTTATCTCGTTCTGTTGGTCCAGCATCCATCCTTGCTAGATTCTGTAGGCTTGTCAGTAAGAAATGGTGCTTGTGGGTTTAGTCCTCCTCAATAATGCATAAGTATTCAAGCATGTCTAGTATACACAGGAGTGCTGAGTAAGGGGTCTGCCCACTGATTAGTGAACATTATACCTGCATGAATGAGCTGAGTGATTATGAGCTATAGGTTTTTCATAAGGTTGTCAGGACCTGTTTGTCAGTGTCCTCTTCATCTCACTGTTTAAACTATGAAAATGAAAGACTGGTTAAAAATACTTTTGACAAAGCTGTTCTAAAATCAGCTGTAATAAAATGTATAATTCTTATTCCAAAAAATCCTATCACGGAGCGTATTTTCAATACAATGGCAGTAGATAGTGCCTCACTTTAAAGCTTAAAAATGACCTAAAAGTATCAGTAACATAGTCCAGACAACCCCCTGCTTCATATTACAAGTCTTCAGCTGCATACGATTGAAATTTATTTTGAAAATTGAAACTTCCCTTCCATGTTCATGAGGACCATGAGAGAAACTTTTTGTTTTGCTTTAAAAACAATGCAACCTGAGAGGAAATTATGACAGAATTAAAATTTTTGGGTGATCTGTTTCTTTAATATTCCAATATTAAATAATAATATATAATATGATATGTTGCTTGGTAATTTCAAACAGCATACAGATAAGAACAGATACAGTAACTACTGTATGTTACTTGGCAGAAGGATTGTTAATTTGTATTGTGCCGAAGAACACCACTTTTCTGTGGTGAAATCACTGTAACGCCTCTCCTGGCTTCTCAAGGCATCTCAGTTCCTGAATATGCATTTTCCAAATGTCTTGGCTCCTGCAGTGGATTTGTTTGTTTTGAAAGTGTAAAAGTGTCCTCCCTTGCACATCTCGCCTAGTCCTCTCTTAAATTGGGATGTCCTCTTGGCTCCGAGACGTCTGCATTCTAGAGCCATTTTTACTTACCTTTCTTACCCCTCTGCAGTGTTAACGCCAACAGCACTCGACGGCTGATAACTTTAGCTATTCACTACCCATCATTCCCTTAGCAACGAAGAGAGGAATAGAAAAGACAGAGAGAGACACAACTATTCTTAGAATCCAATGGATTTTAAAACTGTGTAGGTGGCGGGAGCATTTGAGTTCAGCATTTCCCCACAGTCTAATAATTACTAGCCCATTACAAGATCTCTGAGCTGCGTGTATTGTTGTGTATGCTGATTTTGTTTACTTTGACAGCCCAGTTAATATCTCCACAACAACGAGGTGTTAATTTGGACATGTTGGACGTGTTTGTGTAGTGGTTTGGTATTCTGGGACTTTTGAAGATGCCTACCGCCATCGCTTCCAGATGCAGACACCATGAAAACAAAAGCTTGTTTAAGCCGCCTGCTTTGCTCTGATCACTGAGGGATTAGGTATTGTTCGGATTATTTTTACCTAGGATGACTTCCTGTTTGGGGCTGTGCCATACAATCCTATTGAAGTTGGTTTATTTTAATTCGCTGGCCACAACACTGCAGGTTTCAGCTCCCTGCGTACATACTGTACTCCCAGCTTGTTAAATATAGGCCTAGGAGTTTTAGTTGGGTGTTGGACCCAGACAACAGTGGATTGCAATTCAAACGGTTATAAAGTGTTATAAACACCTAGATAACTGTATCTGTTAGGAAGTATTAGCAGGCTGCTAGCTAGCTATCTGATTACTATTACATCATTGTGTAACAAACAAGAAAGCACTCACAATGCAATACAGCTATCAACTAAGCACAACAGCAAATTTGTCATCAACACCATTGCTGTTTTTTTCATGTACTATTTAAATGTTTTTATATATATATATATATATATATATACTGTATATTAGCACTGTCACCTCCGCTAAAGTTTTGACACAGGACTGAAAGTATTTATTGGTGGTTGGCAATCCTGCTAATTGTGCATTTCTGCCACCTACTAAGCTGTAGTGTGGAGCATTGGTCAGTGGAGTAAAACGTCAGCTGACGATGAGGAAATTGGCAAAAATTAATCTAAATGAGGTCACACACCTTATGTAGGATTAAATCCTTAACTGAGTATACTTCTTTACCTTTAAATAAAAGGTATCTTACCCTGTCGAGTTTTCTTGTAAACAAACAAGTTATGTTTACATTCATTCTTGAGGTCTAACAAATGTGTGGAATGCATTTCCTCCCCCTTTAATTGAATGAAATGTACAGTGCATTCAAAAAGTATTCAAACCCCTTAATTTTTTTCACATTTTGTTATGTTGCAGACTTATACTAAAATGCTTTAAATTATTATTTTATTTCTGCATCAATCTACACTCCATATCCCATAATGACAAATCAAAATCAATTACAGCCTCAAGTCTTTTTTGAGTAGGATGCGACAAGCTTTGCAGACCTGGATTGGGGGATTTTCTGCCATTCTTCTCTGCAGATCCTCTCGAGCTGTCAGGTTGGATGGGAACAATCGGTGGACAGCCATTTTCAGGTCTCTCCAGAGATGTTAGATTGGGTTCAATTCCAGGCTCTGGCTGGGCCACTCAAGGACATTTAAGAGTTGTCCCTAAGCCACTCTTGTCTGTATGCTTAGGGTCAGTTTCCTGTTGGAAGGTGAACCTTCACTCAGTCTGAGGTCCTGAGCGCTCTGGACCAAATTTTCATTAAGGATATCTCTGTATTTTGATGTGTTCAGCTTTCCTTCAACCCTGACCAGACCCCCAGTCCCTGCTGCTGAAAAACACCCCCACAGCATTATGCTACCTCCACTATGCTTCACCGTTGGGATGGTATTGGGCAGGTTATGAGCAGTGCCTGGTTTCCTCCAGACATGACACTTGGAATCGAGGCTAAACAGTTCAATTTTCGTTTCATCAGACCGGAGAATCTTCTTTCTCACTGTCTGAGAGTCCTTTTGGTACTTTTTTATATTTCTTGCACAGAGAGGCTACCGTCTGGCCACTCTACCATATAGCCCTGAACTGTGGAGTGTTGCAGTGATGGTTGTTCTTCTGCAAGTTTCTCCCTTCTCCACACATTATCTCTGGAGCTCAACCAGAGTGACCATCGGATTCTTTGTCACCTCTCTTACCAAGGCCCTTCTCCCCTGATTGCTTAGTTTAGCCAAGTGGCCAGCTCTAGGAAGAGTCCATTTTAAGAATTATGGAGGCCAGTGTGCTCCTGGGAACCTTCAATGCAGCCTAAACATTTTTGTAACCTTCCCCGGATCTGTGCCGTGACACAATCCTATCTCTGAGCTCTGCAGGCAGTTCCTTTGACCTTATGGTTTGGTTTTTGCTCTGATATGCATTTTCAGCATATATAGACAAGTGTGTTTCTTTCCAAATCATGTCCAATCAATTGAATTTGCCACGGATGGAATCCAATCAAAGTATAGAAACGTCTCAAAGATGATCCAGAGAAATGGGATGCACCTGAGCTAAATTTCAAGTGTCATAGCAAAGGGTCTGAATGCTTATGTCAGTGTGATATTTCAGTTTTTTCTTTATAATAATTTTGCAAAGTTATCAAATATCTGGTTTTGGCTTTGTCATTATGGGGTATGGAGTGTAGATTGATGTGAAATTTTCTTTTTATTTAATGCATTTTAGCATAAAAATGAAGCATGTAAAAACAAATGAAGGGGTGTGAATACTTTCGGAATGCCTTCTTTATGTTGTGAATCTCATGATTAAATTCTGTGATAATATTTTTGGCCATACTGCCCCAGCCCTAGGTGGAAACATCTGTTAATTCGCCAAATGGCAGATAAAGCGTGTAATCAAAAAGCAGTTGCTGGTGTTTTGCAATTCCATTTAGTTGTGCAGAAATTGCACTCGCCATCTTTAAAAAGGAACTGATTGTGTTTACTATCTACAAGGCAATTATGAGAACACATTTTTGACATTTAATTAATCTATTGACAGCCCTCGTTTAATTTCTTCAGTCAACAGAGGCTGTTATTGTGTTGCATAAGGTACCGATTTCGTATTGATTTTAAGATACCCGAGGCTTGTATGATATCAAAGCCAACATTTTGGTATCAATCCAACCCTAGTTTTAGTGCATGCTTGTAAGTGAGAAATGTAAGTGTAAGTGACGATGGGGAGCAGTGCCTAGAGGCAGAGACTTGTGTCTGCAGCTCTCTACTTGAGTAGAATTTAAATCAGGTCTGCCCCACCCAAACATCTTACATATTCTCTTTGAAGAGATGTTCAGTTCTCTCTACTACACTAACACTTAACAATATGCTTCAGCAGTACCACTATAAGAGAAACCTGAAGATCAGTATAAAATTATCACATTTTTAATTCATGTACAAGTCATTCTGTATGAGTATGTTGTGGAAAGTGACCGAATTCACAATTGTTTACTACTTGCTGGATAGCTGGTGGTTAATTGGACAAGTCATGTGACAGTGATCATATAGCATCAGTAAGGACAGCTAGATTGTTTGAAGGTAAATAAATGTTACTAACTTCAAAGTATACTTAGTATTTTCCTTCATTTAAACAGATTTGGCCCTTAAAAAGTTAATAATACCTAGCACCCCTTGAAGGTCCCATTTTTTTATTGATCACAACCATGGGGGACTATGTGTTTGACCTGAGCAATGGAAGACTGGGTGAGGGAGGAAAAATCATTATGGCCCTGTTTACACCTGGTATTAAGATGCGTTTTTGGCAACAACGCTAAAGACGGGTGTTATCGGGGTCTAAAACTTTTTGAGATTTGTTCACTTCAACCACGTTTGGAGGCAGTCAAAGATGCATGTGACCACATTGTACTTGTAGTGTAAACGCTTAGCCGTTCAAATGTGTTTCAACTGTAGCAAAGTGACACCTACTTACCTGTCAATCAACTGGTGTGCTAAAACAAGAGTTTAAACTTTGCTGGTTATGTACAGCTTAAATGGAAAATAAATGAGCGATCAGAAAATTTGAAATGGCAAATACATTGTCATACATTCACAAGAACTTCTTCAGCATGCCTTATATCAACATGCGGTGACGCAGATTAGAAGCATGCACATCTGAAGCTTCGTTAATAAGGTACTTCATTAAAAAAATTAAGAATTCTGCTCTAAATGTCATGTTTGAAATTGACTAAAATTTGGCTGCTGATTAATTGCAATTATGATGATTAATTGTCTATTTTAGGGCTTTCATGATTATGATGATTAATAGTCATACAACTTGTCATACTAAAGGTGTATGTGTGCTTTATACACCTTAAGAAGTCTTTTATTCATATTTAGTTGGAATCATATCATAAAATAATGCTATATGATTTCATTTAAAAACTTATGAATTACTTTTCTGAAAGATTATATTTTAAATATCAATTACTTTAATATATGTCCTCCTATTATGTAATTGTAAAACTTCTGTCCTAAATGTTTTACTTTAACATGTTATTTTAAGGATCTCTAGCTAAACCTAGGCATTATACTTTCAAAATCCTCACTTTTATGTCCATGAGAATTTGCAGCGAACCTCCACAGAGGGCACTGACAGCACTTCTGAAGTGGTTAATCTTCATGTGCTCTTCAGGAGCTGCCGTTCATTTGCTGTAACACCAGAAAATTTTATTAAAAAAGTGTGGCATTCATGGTATTTCTATATTCCTTTAAAATGTCCTTTTTTGATATAAAATGTGATTGAATGTGCACAATAATCAAAGATGAAATTGTCTGAAATAATCGCATTAAGATCAAATAATAGTGATCAGACGATTATTTGATAATCGCTTTATTGAGAGAAACCGTGGGACATTTTATTGTCGCACTGTCTTATTATTTTTACTTTTTTGTGCTTTATTATTTTATTAATAAAATACTGACATAATGACAGATATACGTCCCCTCAAAATTTGAACTGGCCAAAAGAGATGCATATCATGACCAAGTGTAAATGGTGATGTGTCTCGCTTGTCCACTTGTAATTGAATCTCCCAAAAATGCATCTTAATAAGAAGTGTAAACAGGGCCAGTCTTTGATATTCTTTTTGGTGCCAGAAATTACATACAGTATTTTTTTATGCTAGTGTTGTTGCAATTCCTATGCCTAAAGAGGCTCATAAGGACAAGAGAAGCTTGACATTTCACACACTCGAAGTGTGGCATTTTAACTGCTTTATTTCACACACATCTTCTGTGTGCCTGTTGCATTGCAGCAAGATGTGGAGAAGCTTACAGACATTGAAAAACTCTACCTCTATCTCAAGTTGCCTTCTGGACCCAGCAGTGGCAATGAGAAAAGGTGTGTTTTTTTTTTTTTTTTTTTTTTTTTTTTTTATATATTATCTTTTTGCAGAATCTAATATATATTTATATATATACCCTCATCTCTGAATAGCATTCTGAGATTATTTTCTTCTCACCACAATTGTACAGAGCGGATATCGGAGTTACCGTAGACTGTCAGTTCGAATCAGTCTGGCCATTCTCGGCTGACCTCTCTCATCAACATTGTTGCTGTGCATGAAAATCCCAGAAGATCAGCAGTTACAGAAATACTCAAACAGCCGATCTGTCACCAACAATCATGCCACGGTCAAAATCACTGAGAACACATTTTTTCCCCAATCTGATGGTTGATGTGAAAATGAACTGAAGCTCCAGACACGTATTTGCATGATTTTATGCACTGCTGACACATGATTGGCTGATTAGATAATCGCATGGATTATTGTTGGTGTCAGATGGGCTGGTTTGTGTAACTGCTGATCTCCTGAGATTTTCACACACAACAGTCTCTAGAATTTACTCTGAATGGTGCCAGAAACAAAAAAACATGCAGCAAGCGGCAGTTCTGTGGATGGAAATGCCTTGTTGATGAGAGAGGTCAACAGAGAATTGCCAGACTGAGTCAAACTGACAAAGTCTATGATAACTCTGATAACCACTCTCTACAATTGCGTTGTGAAGAATATCATCTCAGAGTGCTATTCTGAGATACAGCTTGGTGAAGTTTTGGTGGCATAAGAGGGAACTACTTAACATTAGGCAGGTAGTTTTAATATTGTGGCTGTGTATATATACTGTTTTTGAACTAAATGTTTATTATTTTTTGAGCAGCATGCTCAGTTTTGTTAATGGATTTAAGATTTAGGCTTTCATCATTACTACCATACTAAAGTTAGCTAATGGCTAAGAAACATAATAAGAAACAGCCACAAAACAATATACCACAAAAATACTCTTGATATGATTTCAAATTGTACTTGGCTTTCACTTTATTCTCTTCTTTCAGTGAGCAGAGCTCCATGACATCGAGTCGCGCCCAGCAGATGCATGCATTTAGCTGGATTCGTAACCACCTTCAAGAGCATCCCGAAACCTCACTGCCTAAACAGGAAGTCTACGATGAGTACAAGTAAGTTGGGAATTCTGTGGCATCTTGCTCTTCCCAAAGTTAAAACCCAACCAACTTACAGAGGTCATGATGTTTTTCACTAGACTTTGCAAGTTTAGTTTAGAGACTTTTAGTTTGGAATTTCCTGCAGTTTGAGGAATTTTAAAACAGACTTGATACTAGTGGCGGGGCTTTTTATTCATCACAGTGAAGTCTTTTGAATCCGTTCACCAAAAATATTAGTTCAAATTTGTTTGCTGATTCATTCAGTGAGCATTTCTGCAGATGGCAACAAATTAGCACCTTTTAAGTTTTGCACAAGTCATTGCATTGAACAAAAGCAGTCATTCAGACCGAAACAATTTTGATGTTTAAGCATCATATATGTTTTTCCCACAAATGACAACAAATCATGTCTATCATTTTGTAAACCACTGTGGATGTTTTCATCAAGCTATACAAAAAAGACAACAATAATTGCCTGAAAAATTATTACGAGTTTCAATAACGTCCATATGTCATTGTATTGTGTGGTCATCACTCACTTTTATTCATAGTTCATCAGGCTTTTCTTGTTGAACGAAATTGCCAAAAATGGACTTGCCTCCTCTCGTTCAGTCACTCAGCAAATCCTTGTTCACAAACGTGGTGCCTGATTAAATTGTCATTCACGAACAAGATGTCTCGTTCAAACTCAAATGTCTGACTGGTTCCGTGAAGGACGTATTTGTTCATTATGGCAAACCAATAATATGCTCCTTCACAGCCTGCACTTAAATGCTATTGGCTCACACCTTTACAGGCATGAAAAACCACCATGCGGTCTCGCAGTTCAAACTATAGCACTTTGAATTTGAGAGACTTCAGTGAATGAGAAATATAAGTATGAAAGTGAACGTGAACAGTTCATTCACTTAGAGATTTTTTCATAGGCATTTTCTGTCACTAAATTTGCCTGTGAAAATGTGTGATAATTTGTTCCAAAGAAAGAAAAAAAAGAAAAAGAAACGTATCAACCTACAACATGCCCAATAGAAAAGTGTATTGGTTGCGATTACGTCTGCAACCAATACACGTCGTGAAAACTGACGATTAGAGAATTCTATTTGTCTACTTACTTTTAAGTCAAAGGCCTCTATTTACAACGTGTTTTTGCCAGACTTGAGTATACTAACCAATCCCAGACATGTCCGTTGAGCAATGAAATGGCAATGGCTAAGTAGTAGACAGCTTCATTATTATTAGCATTCGTAAAAGTTGCACAAATAAATATTTAATGTAACTTTTGATTAATCTACATGAATAATCGCGAGTACTATATCACGGGCAATTATCAACCATTATGATTTTTGTCATAATCTTGCAGCTCATAGAAAACTATTTATTACCAAACTACAAGTATAAGGGATTTCAGACTTGACTCGGAAACATCACAAAAGACAGGGACTTGACTTGGACTCTACGTCAGAGACATGTGGACATGGTTGGCTGAAGGTATTGTTTTTCTGAAAGTAGGACACACAATGGCCCCAAAAATATTTGGACACTTTATCTACAGTTAGAAAATATTATGAATGTTATTGCGTTAAATAACAAAAGTGGCATCTGCAAACAAATAATGCTAGACCTTTACTCAGAACTAACTTAACTTCTCTAAGCCATTTTTAAAATTAATTTTAACCAACTAGGTTTAGTGTACGTAGTGAAGTCAGTTACCCTCACGTTCACAAAGATGTCCTAGCAGAGGAACCACAGGTGTAATTTCACATTAACTATAGAAATGTTCCACGTAATGCCCTATTCGGATGGTACTAGTTTTCCATGAGTACTGACGTACTTTGTGATTTTAATCCCGTATGAATTTGACAAGTCTGTTTTTCCTCACACAATCTCTGTAAAAATGTTCAGCGCAAATGACCTACTGTTTTCGGTTACCTAAAAGGTCCAGTGAGAAATCTGAATTCCATCCGAATGTGCATGCCTATGATTGCTTATATTGAATTTTCACAACGCTTCTCGTCATGTATTTTCACCTACATGAACTACCGTTAAAACCATACTTATGCATGCCAAACTTTCAATATGGATGTAGATTTTATGTATATATATGTATATATATATATATATATATATATATATATATATATATATATATATATATATATATATATCCCATCCGAATAGGGCTTAAGTTTGACCACCAATTTTGGTTTTATTTTTGATATTTGTTGTTTTATCATTTAAAACATAAACTTCTTTTTGTGAAATGTTTTGCTTTAAGTGTATTTGTGCTATCACACACATAGTTTCTACTTCCTGACTAAGATGTCATACCTGTCTCTGCAAAAAGCTCTGTAAAGAGGAACAAAAAAGTTGTTAGCAAAGTGGCATAAGAAAAACATGTACATCATCCATAATAAATTAGATTCTATTAGATTCTGGAGCCAAACGTTGTGCAGCAAATGTCTGTAACTGCAGAATGGAAAATCTGACAGTCACAAACATTGTAACAGTTACATGAGGATGTGTACTGACTTTTTCACTAATTTTAGAAGAATATGACTGTTCTTTGGCAGGAAAATATAGTGAAGTAATTCAGTCCAAAGATTTAAATTATAAAGGTGCTGTGTGTGTCATTTTCTTCAAAGTTAATGTACTTTATCCTATTCCAGCTTATTGTGTAGAGACAAGAAAAACCTTTTTTTTTTTAGATAGATTTTCCCCCAAAATTGCAAACATTGTGGCTTTTTTTCCATTTAATGCAAAAGCAGAAATTACAAAAAATCTTTTCATTGTTTTTTTCCCATACAACGATCGTTCATAATGACCACTACTGTAATGCTCCAAAAAGGACTACAACAATAAAAACACTATAAAAGCTTCTGTGTGTAGTTTCTGTACTTCTCTTCAAATTGTGATGATTTCTTGCGTATGTTTATGATTCTCAGGAGTTACTGTGATAGCCTGGGGTATCATGCTCTCAGTGCTGCAGACTTCGGAAAGATCATGAAGAACGTCTTTCCCAACATGAAGGCACGTCGACTTGGCATGCGAGGCAAATCCAAATATCCTTCAGTGGAACTTTTTGTAACAATCCCTTCCCCCTTCCCAGCCCCCCAAAATGAACACACACACTGTCCGTGAACTCTGTTCTGAAACATCTGTTGCTGTAATTCACGTTGTGCCTAAATATAGATCTGAAATTAAATAAGATTAAACTTCAGAGTACTTGGAGTGCAGAGTATTGCTGTATTGTAAACCCATTTAACTTTGGCTGCCAATCGTTTGATCTTCAAAAGGCATTCCCCAAAATACATACATTTCTGTATATTCCTTGTGTTATAATGGAGACTAGTTACTTTTTCAATCCATGAGGTGGTGCTGACTGGTCTACCATTGCTTAAGTTTATGCAATTTAAAGGATTAGTTCACCCAAAAAAGATAATTATCTTAAGATTTACTCACCTTTAAGCCATCCTAGATGTGTAATGTCTTTCCTTCTTCAGCAGAAACGAAATGAAGCACATTTCAGCTTTGTTTGTCCATGCAATGAAAGTGAATGGGTGCCATGATGCTGCTGGCTGTTTGATGGTCCAAAATGCATTTTTAGGCAGCATAAAATGAATCCACATGACTCCAGTCGATCAATTAATGTCTGCTGAAGCAAATCAATAGGTTTGAGTAAGAAAGAAATTGAAAATTAAAACATTTGAACTTTAAGTCGTTGCTTTTGCCCACCGCTGTTTTCCTGTTTGAAATGATATAACTCTCGTGTGACGTGCGCTACTCTGTTGTATACAAAGCGCATGATTCCAACTTCTCGCATTAAAGCACCATTGCGCTTGTGTAACGCGACAACTCCGTGATGGGTCGACTGGTAGAAAGAGACGTTTTTTTGAAAGTGATTAAAGTTTCAATTATCTATTTATTTTTTCCACAAACCTATCGATTTGTTTCAGTAGACATTCATTGATCAACTGGAGTTGTGTGGATTAATTTTATGCTGCCTAAATATGCCTTTTGGACCGTCAAACAGCCAGCAGCGTCATGGCACCCATTCGCTTTCATTGTGTGGACATTCAGAGCTGAAATGTCCTTTAAAAGAGGCAGTTCTGCTGAAGAAGGAAAAACTTAAACATCTGGGATGGCTTAAAAGTGAGTAAATCATGAGAGAATGATCATTTTTGGGTGAACTATTTCTTTAAGTAATGCACATCTGACAAAAAAAACAAACAGTAAATATTATGATTTTAAATATTTAATATTATGATTGTTTTTTTTCTAAAAAAAAAAAAAAAAAAAAGCACTGTAGGTCAAAATTGAAATTGTAGGAAAGGACATTGAGGCTTTCAGTGGGTAATATGGAAATAAATATATCTGTCAAGTCTCAAGTAAATGCTGGCCAAGTTGAAATTATACTTGTTTGCTGTTTGTTGCAAGAATGGCTTTGTTGGAAAAGGGAATAAGAGTACATGACCTGTCTTTAGCTGTTGGGTCATTCTCAGAAATTATGTTTTGTAACAGTGAACATGGTAATTTGGTGTTGGGTGAATAGTACATTTGTGCATGGGAATTATATTTAAAATTTTAGAGTGGTGTGTCACTGAAATAAACCATGCCTGTTGTTGACGGTTGTCACTGCAACGGAAATCCAATCCTTGGCAACTCTAATGCCCAAGAAAGCAACACTCTTCTTTCCAGCTGAGGACCTCTTTTGTAATCTGTTACGCAAGAGATGTGACTTGGAGCTTTTTAGTGATTGATTGCATCATTCAACAATGCAGTGGTCATACCGGTCACAATTTTGAAGGTTATGTTTGATATAATGCTGTAACAGGTTGCGGTGTACGTCTAGGAACATAAATTGGCAAATATATCAGCTTTCATTCTGAACTGTGTGAGATGCCCTGAATATAGGACTTTACGATCAGTGAACCCACTTTAGGCCTGAATAACTATTCTATTGACAAAACTATTAATAAATAACCAAACTATTGACAATAAGATACAGATTTTGGTCATTTTGTCTACTTGAGTACTTGCATTTTTTAAGATGATGCGTGTCAAGTTTAAACTAGTTCTTTTAAAGAATGCATCTCATGATCCCTGCATTCTGTTCTGTTCAGCTGCACTCTGTCTAGCTGTTTTTGATAGGAAGAATGTCTCCTGTGTGAACACACTCTAACCCTCTCCAGACTGCTGTTGCTGACCTGGGCTCAAAGGCACAGTGAAAAGTGTTGACGTTGCTGTCTGATGACTTAGACGCAAGGTACTGCTGAAAATAAAGCCATAACTAATAACAAAATTTAAAATTGGTGTGCAATGTTTAAAATTTTTAAAAAAAGTAAGTTATGCAATGATTGTTTTTTGATCAATCCTTGCTGTCATGTCCCTGAAACTGGTGCTTTTAGCATTTTGTAGCGCTTAGTGGTTAAATATCAGGACTGGAAATGGGAAGGTTACTGGTTTGAAACCCTCAAGGAGCGATGGCCATTATGACCTCAAACAAGGCACTTAACCCTGAGTTGCTGCAGAGCAATTGTTCTCACTGTGACTACTTTTACTTTTGTAGGTGCATGCATGTGATTTTTGGGTGTATTTGTATTTTTTATATGCTGTGTTTCTATGTCAGATTCTAGTGTTTGTTTTCACTTTTCACATTTTGAGTGTGTAACACGAGTGTAGATGGATTAGCAGTGAAAGGTACTATAACGTTATCTTTTTGTTAGATGTGAAATACCTGCCTTAGTTATTACTTGTGACAACACCTCTTATCCCATTACATGTGGCACAGGCTCAGCATCACTTTTCTTTTACACACAACAGATGCAAACCATTCAAGGTTAATTCTTGGTACCCTTGAACAATATAAAAGAATGTTCATTCAATCTGATTATGTCATAAATTGCTCTTCCGAGCCACCAGCCATAAAATGAGAAAGAAAGTGCCTTTCTAATATATCAATAGCTACTAAACAGTATGTTTTAGGAAATCAAGTGCTATTAAAAATGTCTGCTTTGTGTTATGTGCTGCAAGAATACACCTTTTGTTAATAACTTTATTGTGATATGTGGATGGACAAAATGTGATGTATTACCTTAACCCCTGCGCACATATTGCTATAGTGGACTGAGGAAAAAGACTTTTGTGCACATGCCCTCTCTACCCAACTTGGATATTCACAAATCAGGTGATGGGGTGAGTTTGTCCTCTTCTTTCTTTTTCTTTGCCCTATGACGTCTGTTTTATTTTTTTCCAATTTCTGTTAAAAAAAAAAATTCTAAAATTCTTTGTATTCCATTTTATTTTTTCTGAATTCCGTGTTTTAAAGTTAATTGAATTAATAATGAATTAATAGAATTTTAATCAAATGAAAAACAAAACAATTATTTTTCAATGAAGGGCTGCTATACAGATCCTCACAGCACAATCCAAAACACAACATTGGAATAATTATTTTGTCAAATAAAGTGCTACACAGCAGAGCATCACAGTATTACTGAATTTATGCATAGGTGAAAACCTATTCAGTACAACGGCATTCATGCTTATAGATATAGCTTAAATATATTGCAATTATTATTTAATTATTATTATTTATTACTATATTAAATATTACATTTTACTATACAGGAGTAGTATATTTCTGTCGCAATGTCTTCAATTTCACACTTCTAGTTTAATTGAGCTTTTATTTTGGATGAAAGCGATTGAAGCAATTTGAGTCTCTTTGTTTTTGACGACAGCTTCACACCTCCGGATAAGCAGTTCACTATATAGCTTAAATGTGCTTATTAAACTGCAATAGACTGAGGTTGAATTTATATAAAGTCTACATGTGCTGCACGCTTCAAGTTTAAAGCACGCTCCTCTGTCTGGAATCTTTTACAAACACAGAGTGATGCTTATGTGAGGTGTTATTAGTGTTTGAGCGGCCGACTTTACACATTTGCCTTTGAAGCGTGCAGCACATTCAGTCTGTATATTTATTTAATTAAATCTCAGCCTTTTGTGGTTTAACCTTCACACTAGGACATATAAAAAAAAAATATATATTATTAATTAAGCATTAATACATTTATTCTATCCCAAATATGCAAAGTTCTGTGACATTCTGGGTTTAATAGTTAAATCAGTTTTTAATAATGGATTCCACAAGTTCATTGTTCCGCATCATAGAAGTCATAGGGCCCTAATAAAGATTCTCACCTCTGTCACATTGGTATGTTGAAAGATTTGCTCACTCTGAAGCCCTGTGTTAACTTTTTTTCTCTGTCAGTGTGAGGTGTTTGAGCCTACTCTTCAGCTGTCCTGTGCAGAAGATGAGGTGCGAATGGCCGCATGTGGTTTGGTGTGCGAATGGGCACAAAAAGTGCTGAGTCGCCAGTTTGACAGCGTTGAGGATCTGGCTCGGTATCTTTTGAACAGCCACTATATTGGAACAAAGTCTTTGGCTGCACTCACTGTAATGACCGGTTCCCCCTCAGGTACAATCAACCATATTCCTTAGTTCACTTTATGTACCTTAACATGGAAATGTCTCCACCTTGTGGCCAACAACCACAAGACAAACCCAATAATGCTTGCATACCTGTTTTGTGAAAAATTTGTATAATTTTTCTACAACTAATTCCCTAAAGATAAATTCTATGTGCTTTTCACAGGGGCAAAGATGTCCATACAGTCATCTGCATTTGCTCCCATGGCCGATGCACATTCATTCCAGCCTCAGGTTAAAACCTTGGTCTCACCCTCTGTAGATGCTAAACAGCAGCTACAAAGGAAAATACAGAAGAAGCAGCAAGAACAAAAGCTTCATTCTCCACTCCTCTGTGAAGCTCAGGCCAGGAAGGCAGATGGGGGCACAACTACTGGGGCAGGGACAGGCATACCCAGTGGAAGTCCTGCGCTTCTTTCACCACAGCCAATTGGGATTGTGGTGGCAGCTGTTTCCAGCCCCATCACGGTAAACGTGAGAGTATTTATTTTTCTTGGAGTACTGTCAGCCTAGAACTATGATGTTTAATATGCAATATTCTCAAAAGGTTTGGTTACATATGGATCAGAGAATACAAGTTTTTATTTTAGGACCTACCCTTTGACTTTTATGTTTTTCCTTTCCTCCTCATTTATGTATATTCTGTAGGTTCAAAGGAGTAGGCAGCTGATGTCTCCTAGCCCTGTTCCTGTGGCAGCTTCAGAAAGCAAAGTTCTACCTGTAAACTTTCAAGTAGTAACCCAGCCTGTGAAGCAGTGCCCCAAAACTCCTCAGAACTTCTCGGCTAGTCCAGTCCATGACCGGTCAGCCCGTCAACGGTATGCCCAAATCCTGCCCAAACCATCTGCCTCTAGTGGCATAACCCTGCGCTCACCAACCCTCCTCATTACTAACAGCCCCATCAAAACTGTAATGTCAACTCCCCACGTCAGTTCGGTCAATGTAGTCAAGATGACGACTATAGCCCTGGGGTCCAGTGGAAGTGGGATCGGCACATCAGCAGATAAACCTACTAGTAACAAAGTCAGACCTGCGTCTGCTGGAGTTGCCAGCCTCAGCGATGATCTACAACCAGTGACACGTGTTCGCAGTGGGTCAATAGCTGCAATGCCTTCTGTTTTGGCAAGGCCAGGGTGCTCAACTACCACAACACCCCTCATCTACACTAAGACAAATACAGAAGCCATAATTGGGAGAGGTCAACCACAAGGTGGTACTAGTAGGCTGGCAGCTACTCAGGAAGCCACTGGTGTACAGCGTTCAGGATTTCTCAAAGCCAGAGCAGTTAGTATAGCCTCTCCTTTGGACACTCTTCCAGGGTCCAAATGCAATGGGAGGACACTACCTAGTGGCAAAACTCTGGCTGCTGGCAGCAATAATAACTCCAACACAAATAATAGCACTTTGTACAAGAACACAGTCAATCAGAACTCAATCAGCGCTCAGCCAATCAGTGGTAATGGAGCTGTCATGTCACCAAAAGATACAGTGTTTGCATCCAAGAGCCCTCAAAAGAGACATGGCTTATGCACTGATTTGAGCCAAACACCTACTAAAAAAGCTCTTATGTCTCAATTACCAGCAGGTGGACTGAATGGACCTAAGACAGATATAGTGGGGAAGCAAATTCCAAGGTCATGTACACCAGTCAGGCCAGAAAGTTCACTTCTTACAGCCACAGGCAAAACTATTGCAGCTACGGTAAGGACTACTGGGTTCCAGACAGTTTGTAGGCTACAAAATATCTCTCAGGGCAAATGGGAAGGAACCACATCAGTAATGGATTATAGAGTTCCTGTCACCTCTACAACAAGCACTTCTTGTCAAGACACTTTAGTTGGGAATACCATGTTTCAGAGTATATGCAGACCACGAAGCATTTCCCAAGGGAGATGGGAAGGATCTGCATCAAGTGTAGAAGGTAGAGTTGTGGCCACCCGCACTGTTAGTGCTCCAGGTCAAGCTTTGCTGCAAAAAGTAAACAATAACTCACATGAATTGCATATAGACCAGTCTGACTTATCTGCAGTATGTGAATTGAAGAGTGTGTTTTGGGATAATGAGCCGCAAGATGGCACTCAAGAAGTTTATGGCCCACAAATGGTGCCTGAGAAAAAGCAAATATCCACCCCAGTGATGGAGCCCCTCTCAGTGATTCCTCAAGCCTCTCCACCCAACCAGCAGGTTCAAATGGGTGAATATGGAACCCAGTCAAACGTCAGCTTCTTTCCCTTTAATGATGATGACATGACCCAGGATAGCATTGTAGAGGAACTCGTACAAATGGAAGAGCAGATGAAAATTAATAGTAGTATGCAAAGTTTTGGCAACTGTGTGGATGTTACACTGCAAGGCCAACAACAAACCATGATGTCTACCCGCCAGACCAACACTCTGTACTACAACTCTGCTCAAAGCAGCAGCACCCCAATCCAAACACCCACGCCAACTCCTACTCCCACTTCTGAGATGATGGGAGGTGGCCAGGGATTGATGCATGAAAGCCCCTGCTCACGCCTTGTGCCTACCACTCCCGTTGACGGTGCTCTTGCTCGACAAACTCCTATTGGCACGCCACATTCGAACTGCAGCAGTAGTGTCCCACCCAGCCCTGTGGAATGCAGGAACCCATTTGCATTTACTCCAATTAACTCCAGCATCACTGGATACCATGATGGAAGCACACTAGTCTCCTCTAGCCCTGTAAAGCCCATGCAAAGACCAATGGCCACCCATCCAGATAAAACTAGACTGGAGTGGATGAACAGTGGCTACAATGCCAATGGTGGGAACTCCAATAATGGTATTAGCATTTTGCCCAGCTACCAAGATCTGGTGGAGGACCACTTTCGAAAGCCTCATGCCTTCGGCATCCCTGGACAGTCCTGTCAGTCACAATCTAGACATCATGAAATGCATATCAGCCGAATGACACCCATTTCCCCTGTCCAGCAGCAAGTGGCAAGCATGGCCATCCTCAGTAAGCAAGAGGGTTTTGCTGTCCCAGCCCCCCTTGATAACAAGGCCAGCACCACCTCCTCAGGGTCTGTAACTTTCCGTTGCCGCAGCGTTAGCCCAGCAGTCAGGCAGCGCAACTTAAGTGGAACCCAAACACCCAATGTCCCTCACTCTGTGGTCTCTCCTTTCAATTCACCTGTGACACCTGAAATGCTCAACATCTTCAATAATAGTGAAGCTAATGCAAGTGTCAGCAGCATGGCACAGAGGAGTCAGTCTGTTCCACTCACCATTATGATGCAGTCTGAGGATCTACCAATGCAAGCAGGCAGCCAGCAGAGTAATACCAAAAATATCACCAATGTCCTCATCAGCAAAATGGATGGTGATGGAGATGACTCAGTACGTGGCTTGGGCATCAACAACATGCCCTCCAACTACACTGCCCGCATGAATCTCACTCAGATTTTAGAGACCACCACCGTGCACAGCTTCCCTGGCAGTGCCAGCCACCAAGCTCTGATCTCACCTTGTTCATCAGCCTTTGAGTCCCAGAAGCCTGGTTACCTCATTAAAAATGCCAGGGAGGAGCCCATGAGCTTCACTGCAGAAGAAAGCCAAGCACAATCAGCCTCAGGGGAGCATCAGCTGCCAAAGAAGCAGCAGCACTTAGGCAGGCGGCAGTTCCTTGGGCAGAATCAACAGAGTCAGGGCATGCTGTTGCCTCTACAGCAAAACCTCCAACATCAGCACCAGCAATCCTTGGATTTAGACAATACTGTTAAAGATCTTCTAAATGAGGAAGGCTTGAATGCTGGCTCACAGCTTGTGGGCCAAGGATCAGAGCTCATTGCTGGAGCTTCAGTGTTTTCCAGCAATATGCGACTAACCTCTGAACACTCCAGTAGCATAAATGATTTAAATAATTTGGACACCAACCTTCTTTTTGACCCCAGTCAACATCAAGGACAATATGAAGACTCAACACTGGAAGAACTGAAGAATGACCCACTTTTTCAACAGATTTGTAATGAGACTGTGAATTCTGCTGGCTTTGACTGGTTGGAGAGCAAAGACCAGGCAACAGTGGAAATGTTGGGTTAATTTGTACTTTTGTATTGTTTTAATAATTGGATATGTTTTTATGTATGTATTTTTTAAATCTAATCTATATCTGTAAGCCCCTGAACATCAAGACATAAGTCAGTTTTGAAGTCCCAGGCTGAACAAAAATTATTTCTCTTTCAAAAATGCGTAACATTTATCAAAATATTTGGTGTGACAGTCTAATTTTTCACATTTTCCCTTCTCTCCAACACCAGATTTAAAAAAGAAGACACATGTCAGTTTTTATGCATCGACATCTTTTTTTTATTTTTGTGTATTCAGGTTCACAACTTTATCCTTTGAACATTTGCAGTCAAAGGGCATTGTATGGAGAATTGGGAAATCAGGATTTATTTTCTTTTCAACCCTTTATCTTTAGAACAAATACGTGCATTTGAATTTACACCAGCTGTATGAGATTTTGCGCCTCATTCATTTAGCTTTTTTATGCTGTTAACATGAAATCGGTGCTTCCATGTGCAGAAAAGTGACCGCTTTAAACATTACTGTAATATCTGTATTGTCCTTAATTAAATAATACAGATGGGTCTGACTCATTTAGGAATAGGAAGTGAAGTGTAAAAAGGGAAGATCAAAAGTTAAACTTTTAAGGTGATGCTTAATGAAATTCACAATATTGACTATTGAAATACAGCAGTGTATACCTCCAGCAGCTGCTCTAAAAGTACTAATTAATTGCACACCAGTGTGCCATGTTAGAATTTGTAATGTGAACCCAGAAGAAAGATAAGTGAAATTTGTAGATTTGTCAATTGGAAAGTATGCGTTTACTTGCACAAAATCATTTTTGTTATGTTGGGTGGCTGCTTAATAATGCACAAAGTGAATAAATTAGTGCGCTTTAGGTATGTTAAGTTCTATGTTCTACAAATTAACAAAAGTGAAAGCTATAAACGGATACATTTCAACCCAAGGAGAGGTTTTATGTGGCAGTTCGCTTCCCTAAACGTTACCTCAGGTCTCCCCAATTTCAATATTTGAAGGGATTAATCTGATTATCCCACAGAACAGGTTGGGTTTGATTTATAAACAATCATTGAAAAAAAAAAAAAAAATGGCACTGGTTATTGCACTAGCTGCTGGCACCTTTTATATTGTATTTGCAACATGAATATGCTTGAGGAAAGTTGTAAATTTGTTGTTTTAAATTGAAGTATTACAAACAAAAATGCCAAAGTGGATTTTAGCCGTGAAAAAAGAAATAACGAGGAAAGCTCTGTCAAAACATTATCCTAAATGTTTTCTTTATTAACTATGCATGTATGAGGCCAAGAAATAGATGATTTCGACTCTGTATTGTATTCATTTCCCAAACAATTGATGTTTATCTTTCAACAGTTTGCATAAATGAGATTGTTATTATAAGACAAATGGAAGTGTGTATATATGGTCTCATGTACCAAACAGACTACTAGACATGAAGTGTGTGAAGATTTGTCAGAATGCGCTTGTTTCATGTTGGCTTTTTCAATTACACTCTGTTTCTCACAACTGTAAAAAACGAAATCGGGGAAACTAAGATAACCCAATTTTATTATTATTTAATTTGATCATTTAATTCAAAGGGCCAATACTCTACCATATTGTACTCAAGTACTTGATATGTACAATGCTTAAAACATCAGCACATAAGATCTACTTTTTTGCTGAGTGTGGAAGGTGTCCATCATAGCCTTACTTCCAAACCAAAGACAAGCTTTGTTATTATTAAGACAAATAAAGAAGGAATAAATTTTTAGTATCACCAGCTGCAAATTTAGGGCTTACCCCCGTGTTTAAAATACATTTAGTTGTGGAAATGTCACCCATGCAGGTTCATTTTGGGGCCAAGATTGGGGATGAAGAAGGGAGATTATTTTGTGATTACATTTGTATAATTTGCAAAGCATAAAACCACTGTAGCACTTGAATTTTATTTACAGAACATGCCAGACTACATTATCCTGGTATAGTTTGGTAATCCTTTGTAGCAGGCCAATTCTAAGGGGATTCATGCAATGGACTATTGTAGTTCCATTTGTTTTGATGCTCTGTAAATATGTTCGATTTATAAAAGAAAATAGACACTATTACCAGTTTGACTAATATTCATATTGATAATATGACCGTAATGATATTGGTCAATGACCCCTATAAAAAACTGGTCTTTTTTCTCTCTTGTTTTTTGAGCTATGAGCCAATAGTTTAACTATGTAAAGTTTTCCTACATTTAGCTTGTTTGAGTTTTCATTTTCAAGCATTTTGCCTTTTTGTTAACTTTCTCTTTTATTGATTATTATTTAGCTTCCGTAATTTATTTTATTTTAAAAAGCATTTTGCCTTGTTGCAGAAGAGTGTGCTTTTGTGTGAATATAGCATGCATTTAAAGAAATGTGTTGTGGTTTTATATTACCCAATTGCATATCTTTTTTGTGATTGGAAGGGATGTAACAGTCAACACTGGAAATGTAATGACTGAAAATTCACAAAGCTCTAGAGGTTCGTTTTATTGCACTAATTTCTCTTATGAACTAAGGCTTTGAGAACTTCAGTGCAAAACATGAAACTCTCAGTATAACTTGGGGGGGAAAGAGATTCTGTAGAACATGTTAATGTTGTGAGCATTTTGATCTCAGTGAGTTCTCACATGTACACACGAGTGAAAGCAATTGAACTGTTTAATCATAAGCATTTAAAGAATCAAACTTTTATTACATTATCAATCATAAATGTGCATTTGTTCACTGTACATAATTGTCATGAATCTTTCCTGTAAAATTAGTATTTCTCTCCATCAGAAGGAAATTCTAAAAACTAGTTATTTGCATTGTTTTAAAATAACACAAACAATGACCTCTGTGTTCAGTTTTATTTTATATATTTTCAATGTGTACTTTTCCCTTCCTCTTAAAATATGTACGTGAACATTTGTTGTTTTGAAAGAGCACTACTGTATTGACTTTAATGAAGAAGCAGGCCAGGATTGCTACTGTACTATTCTCTGACATGGTAGAGTTGAGCTTTACCCTTTCTTTCCTACCTTTGCTATTCCCTCATGCTGTTATTGTTTATGTACAGTCTCTTTATGTAGTTTGATAAATTTGTTATTACATTTCAGCAAGATTTCTTCATTCTTTTGTATTGAAAGTGCTTACTGATTTTTTTTTTTTTTTTTTTTATGTGGTTTTAAAAACCAATAAACTTTTTGTAAATTATTGCAAATGCTTGTCCTGTAGATTATTTTGGGGGGGAAACGCTGCTGGAGAAAAAATTATCCTTTAGACCTAATGTGTGTTCAACTTGGTGAACCAATTCAAAATGTATTTTGGAACATGATTAACCAGTTCAACTGGGTCCTTGCTAGCTTGGAGAAAAGCCCTAAAAATGTAGATCTCAGCCACATTGACTGGTAGTCCAGTTAATAAATCACCTAAACTAGCTTGAAACTGGTAATGACCATAATTACCCTGAAAAACAAAACAAAAAACATCATAGCTGTATGCTCTGCTGGTGTTAAGGCTTTTTAACTAGCTTAACCAGCAAGCATAATTTGGTTAAGAAGAACAACCAAAAAAAACACTACTCGACCAGCTTCTCTCGTTTTGCTTGTAAACAGCATGGCTATTCTAGTCCACCATATAGACTACCACCAAAACAGCATAGACCAGCCCATTCCAGCATGGGAATTGCATGCTGGTTAAGCTGATATTTAAAGCAGAGTGACTAGCTTTTGTCAGCTTTGAAATGTGCTCTATAGTTGTCTGTTGCATACGTCCTAAAAAAAACAAGATTCTTTGAGTCATTTGCTTTGCATGAAATTTAAACAGACATGCAAATAAAGCCTTTACAAATAGACCTACTGCTTTATCTGACCAGTAGAGGGAGCCATAACACAAAACATGTCAAGCTGAACTACATTTGTTGATATCAGTGGACACTTTTCACAGACCTCTATGATGCGTTTCCGCCTTCTTTATTACCCTATTGTTCTTCTAAGGATTATTATTAATATTATTATTATTAGGGCCCAAGCACTGAAAATGTGGAGACCCTATTGTTCTTCTAAGAATTATTATTATTAGGGCCCAAGTACTGAAAGTGTGGAGACCCTATTGTTCTTCTAAGAATTATTATTATTAGGGCCCAAGCACTGAAAATGTGGAGACCCTATTGTTCTTCTAAGAATTATTATTATTATTATTATTATTATTGGGGCCCAAGCACTGAAAGTACATAGACCCTATTGTTCTTCTAAGGATTGTTATTATTATTATTATTATTATTATTATTATTAGGGCCCAAGCACTGAAAGTGCAGAGACCCTATTGTTCTTCTAAGGATTATTATTATTATTAGGCCCCAAGAACTGAAAGTTAAAGATCCTATTGTTCTTCTAAGGAATATTATTAGGGCCAAAGGACTGAAAGTGCAGAGACCATATTGTTTTTCTAATAATTCTTGTTCTTCTTCTTGTCAAGGTTTTCTGTACTTTTGGGGTACTTGACATGCTAACTGATTTTTTTTATATTTTGAATGGTGTTGCCATGGCAACAATAAATTAAGAGCAAAAACTTGAAATAGGAAGTTCCTTAATACTTCTGTGTGCATTGTATGATTTTGATGAAAATCCAGCTGTATGCTTGGTAATGGGGGCTGGTTACATTTATGCGGCTATTATGGGTCACAGTCATAGCGCAACCAACTGGCACCAGGAAGTAAGGCAGTTTTATCAGACTTTGAAACATCTCTCTTGTGTTTACATGAATTGCTTAAAAATGTTTAGAATAATGTCAAGACACTGCTGCTAAAACTGTAAATGGATATTGGATATCTTAATTACTGTTGCCACTGCAATTTATTGTGCAAGCGAAAGCAGTTTTTAAAGTGAAATAAAAAAGCTATAAAAGTCTGTTTATTGTAAATATATGTACTGCACAATTTTTTTATTTTTTGTATAAATAAAAATAATACAAATATTAACTGAAATGTAAAAATATACTGGAAAATCAAAGCCATATATCTAACCCAGTTCATACACAGTACCAGAAATGTCCAACAGAGGGCAGCCAAGCTCAATTGTTGAATTATTCCCAAAATAACACTTCTCATTCACTTCTCAGATTTTGGGGGTGGTGTATCCCTCTTTCATGCATTATGTATAGTCTAAGTATGTGTAACTACGATCTTCAGTTAACTAAAAGTTTACCAAAAGAAAGTTAAAGATCCGTTTAAGATGGCTAGCTAAATAACAACAGAATCCTCATGAACTGCGTTTAAAAAAAATTCAATTAACAATTTTATTGATTCATAAACATATAAAAAAATAAAAAAACACAACATATATGCACTGAATTAACATTTCATATTTACCCCCCCCCCCACAAATACCCCTTCCCAATCACCAAACACACCCTAACCCCCAAAGAACACCCCTGTGGTCACAAATTGATACACACACACAAAAAAAGAAAAAAACATAATAATCATATATAATTAAAACCAAACATCTCTCACAACCCCCCACCCACCCCAGAGTCCCCCAAAAACACTAAGTAATTGCCCCTTTTCCTGTCAAACAAATTCTGAACCCACAGCCTTCTGCTTGGCATCTCTTCAAAAGCAGCCACCCTCCCCATCTCCGCACACCACTCCGGAAATGAGGGCACCTTATCCGACTTACATACCCTTAAAATAATTAGACTGCCAACCATAATGCTGGTCAGAACACCATTTTTTGTGTTTATCACCAAAATTTATTTTGACCCCTTAATAAAAAAGGTTTTCGAGCGATGTGGGCAGGTGGGCTTCATGTCTGGGGGACAGAGCTTCAACTTCTCTCAAGAGTTTATGGGAGAAAGATTGAAACTTGGTTTTGGAGGAGGGAGTGTGGTCTAGGATTCTAAAAAGCATCAAGTCTACATCTAGAGATGCAAGGACATGCCTTATGCAATTCAAGATTTTACATAGATTCTGTTGGACCCCCTCTATATTGTATGTACAATATAGAGGGGGTCCAACAGCCCACCAGCTGGTGATGCCACTATTAGAGTGCCTAAAACTCCACACAAAAAACTTTCAACCAAAATCCTTGGATCTTAACACACCCCCAATAAACAAGGGTTGTGTCTCCATTTTCTGACTGGCATCGCCAGCAGGTGGGTGTGTACAATATAGAGCTCCGTCCCCCTGACATGAAGCCCACCTGCCCACATCGCTCGAAAACTTTTTTTATTAAGGGGTCAAAATTAACTCTAAGTAAATCAGACAAATATGCTGGGAATGAAATGCCCATATAGTTAATGCCCTGTTTGGGCCACTGGAAGATTTACTGGGCAGTACGCTGTCAGAGCCAAAGATTCGGATTTAGACGAATTTAGAAAAGGAATTAATAATTATGTGGAGGCAAGGCATATATCAAATGGGTCGGAGACGAATAATAGATAATCCCATTCTACCATATCAAATGCCTTATCGGTGTCAAGTGACACAGAGTCTGATCATTCACCACTGACCACATGATATTGATGAAACGCCTAATGTTATCAGAAGAGCTGCGGCCCCGAATAAACCCCAGCTGATCGATATGTATAAGAGATGTCATAACTTTACTTAATCATTTAGCCAGAAATGTTGACAATATGTTTACGTCCAGCTGGATCAGGAAAATGGGATGTTAACTGTGACACTCACTTGGATCTTTGTCCTTTTTAAGAATTAGAATGATCCAGGCTTGTGTCATGTTTGGCAGAAGCTTTCCATTCTTTAATGATTCCGTCCGTATATGTTCTATTTTCGGGAGTAGCATACAGCCCCCCTAAAGTGACAGATACTTTGGGAGAGGTGGTTGCTGCTTTTGGAAAGGGACACGAGGCATCAGTGCATTACACCTTGCTAATTCAGAGTCTGGGGGACTGATCTTTAACCTCTATTAATTTGGTGTTGGAGGATGGTCTGGTCCTCACCAGTGTGATGATAGGCAGGCAGATTATTTTAAGGGGTTGGAAGTCAGTGGGAGCGCCCTCAATTCGGGAGTGGTGCAAGGAGATTGGAAGGGTCACAGCCTTTGAAGCGGTAACCTGCAGAAGGCTAGTGATTTGTGATTCTTTTAATCGGAAGTGGGGTGGTTATTTGATATTTTTGGGGGGCTCTCAGAGTGTGTCTGTGGAGAGAGAAGTATAGCTTAGAGTTGTATGATTATTATATGTGTATTTGTATGTGTATTGATGTGTAGGTAAATATATATATATATATATATATACAGTATAATTTATTATTTATATATTTATTTTATAATTTTTTTCATTTATTATTAATTCTTTGTATATGTGTGTACTTGTTTAAGACCACTGGGATGTTCGTTTAGGGTTGGGTGGGGTTCTTGATTAGGGAGGGGTATTAATGGGAGTTAATGTTGATTCTTTGTATATATGTTCTGTTTTTCTTTGATCTGAAATTAATAAAATGTCAATCACGAAAATTAAAACAAAATTGGAGCCAGTTCTGTAGCATAAGGCCTAAACAATTCAGAGGAAAAACCATCTGGCCCAGCAGCCATGCCAGTAGGCAAGGCCTAAATTACCTCGCCAATCTCCTCCAAGGTTATCTCAGAATCAAGAATTTCAATACACTCTGATCCACAACTGTTCTAGAAAGACAATATGTCAAAGAATTCAAAATCCTCGGGCTCTGTAGACATTAAAAGACACTTATGTGCTCAAGCTGACAATGGACTGTGTAAGTTATTTTGTGGTTCTCACGTTGCAGCCAAGTGTTCCGACTCACTGAACATCCACTCGATCGTCCGAGGAAGCTGAGCGTCTTTTTTTATTTATTTTTGTGCTAGTTCCGCCTAGCGGCTGGAGTTTGTTTTGTGTAGCAGTACCCCTTCAGGATAGTGTTGTGGATGAATCTGCATGTTCTTTGTGCTTATGCCTGCTATTGGTTGGAGTTGTTTTGTGGAGTATTTCTTGCAGGACATTGGAGTGATTGGGTCATTTGTTGCACTCATGTAACAGTTGAATGGGTCGGTTCACTGAACATTCGTTTGACTGTCTGAGGAAACTGAACAGCTTTATTTTTTTATTTTTTTTTTTGTGTGTGCTGGTTCCACTAGAGGCTGGAGGCAGTTATGTGGATGAATCTACACGTTATTTGTGTTTATTATTATTGGCTGGAGTTTGTTTTATAGATTATCTTCTGTTGCGTAATTCTGTTTTGTAATTCTTTTTTCACCGGACTTGAGAAATCCGATGGCAAAGTTGTCGCAGGGGCACTCGTAGTCGTACATGGACTGTTTGAGTTTAGAGGGATGGACGCTGGTTGGCACGTTCGTGCGCAGGGTTAATGTGTACATTTTTCTTTTTCTGTTTGTTTGGTTTGGGGGGATGTTTGGGCTTTGATTGTTGCACTAATGTTGGAATGTGGTCTTTATAATCTTTTATTATTTTATCATATGTCAAGTGTTAAAATGAGCAGATTGGCTCTCTCCACATGGAATGTGAATGGGTTTGGGCACCCATAAAAAGAAAATGTATTTATCTTCTCAAATGTAAGAAATATGATACAGTGTTTCATCAAGAAATGCATCTTTCCCCACAGGATGCTGAAAAATTTGGGAAGATATGGATTGGACATGTTTTCTACAGTGCTGGCTCAAGTAAGAGCAGGGGAGCCATTACACTGATAAGTAAGCATCAACAATTAAAATGTCTGAAATAGATTAAAGATAAATTAGGAAGAGTCATTATTGTTGTAGCAGAAATTTATGGGCAAAGCTTGATTTTAGCTAATATTTACGCACCTAACGCTGTTGATCAGAGCTTTTTTATAGATCTTGAAGGGATATTGCAAGCCGCTGGCATCCTTCATGATATAATACTGGGAGGAGACTTTAATCTATTGATGGAGTCAATCCTTGATCATAGTGAAGCAAAAGTTTGTAAGCCCCCTAGAGCAACACTGACTTCATAGGATGTGTAAGAATCGTGGTATTACAGATATTTGTAGGGACTATACATTTTTTTCATCAGTTCATAAGATTTATTCTAGAATAGATTTTTTTTTTTTTACATATCTGTCCCTCATTTCATCTGTTGTTGATTGCTCAACTGGAAACATCTTAGTCTAAGATCATGCCCTGGTGAGTTTAGAGATGCTGCCATGTACAGAGAAAAATAAATCATATTTTTGGCACTTTTATGTATCCCTTTTGCAAAATTATGAATTTCAAAAAATGTTAAAGGGTGAAATAAATGTTTATATGGAGACCAACTATTTCTCAGTGTACTCTGTGGGCATGGCTTGGGAGGCACTTAAGGTGTACAGTATGCCTCATTCACCAAAAAATCCAGAGCACAAGAACTTGTGAAGTTGGAAGGGAATATTAAAAGTGCAGAGGCACAGCTGAAGCACCGATTGTCGGCTGATGGCCTTAGAGAATTGACCCGATTGAAATACGGATATAATATTATTTTGTCACAGAGTGTCGGCTATTCAGGGCAAGACACACATACTTTGAGTCGGGGGACAAAATAGGGAAGCTTTTGACTACATATATAGTGTAGAGAGAGTCTTTTTCTACCATTCCCTCAGTTAAATATGCTGGTGGTGAAATATAAACCTCAGCCATTGATATATTAATAATGCTTTTAAAGAATTCTATCTTAATCTCTATCGTTCCACGTCTTTGTCTACTGATGAAGATATTAGAAACTTTGTGGAACCATTAGAACTCCCTAGAATGACGACTGATCCAAAAAAGTATTTTTTTGAGATAACCATGGAGGAGCTTGGAGAGGTAATTAAGGCTTTGCCTACAGGCTCTGGGGCCAGACAGCTTTGCAGCTGAATTTTTATACATCTTATGCTACAGAACAAGCTCCACTTTATTCTCCATTATTTCTCTGTCTTGCCCTGCAACCATTACCAGCTGCGATATGAAGTGAAGATGATTTTCCAGGGGTGGTGGCGGGAGGTATGGCACATTTGCTTTTGCTTTAAACTACTTACATTTTATTATTCCTCTCCGACCCCACTAGATCTATGCCTTACCTCCACAGAATTATTCATTCCTTTTCTAAGTTCTCAGGATACAGTCAATTGGTCTAAATCCAAAGCTGTGACAGCATATTGACCAGTAACAGCTTTTCAGGCAGGCGCCTTCAAGTGGCCTAAGCAGGGCATTAAGTATTTGGCCAGTTTATTCAGGGCAAATTGGTATGATTTAGTTAGAGTTAATTTTCACTGCTTAATAAAAAGGTTTGTGATGTGGGCAGGTGGGCTTCATTACACTTATCGATGATTGGAAAGGTTAATGTTATTAAAATTAATTGTATTCCAAAATGTAACTACCTGCTACAATCTCTCCCTGTAGATGTCCCCCTCTCTTATTTCAAGCAATAAGTTACATAGGCTGATTGACAAAGGTGGGCTAGGCCTACCCAAGTTTTTGTTTTATTATTATGCATTCAGCCTCAGACCCTCCATGCTTTTGTGATGAACTGGAAGTTCTTGCCCCTATTTCGCCATTTCTATTAAACTAACCGGAGAATTAAGTTACACCCCGTTATCTCGCATTTGCACTCAGTATGGACAAAAGTGTCAAGAGTGTTGAATTCGGACATTTATTTAAACGTTGCCTCGAGCATATGGCTGAATCCAAAATTATGTATTAATAAGTCCCCATTCTGCTGGTCAAAGTGGATTGTGAGGGAGGTTAATACACTTGGTGACCTATATGAGAGTGGAGTGTTGAGATTTTTTGAAAATTTGATTCATCATTTTGGGATTCCCAGATCTTAGTTTTATAGGTATTTACAGCTGTGCCACCTGCTCTGTACAATTTTTGGGAGTAGCATACACCCCCCTAAAGCGGCAGATACTCTGGGAATGGTGATTACTGCTTTTGGAAAAGGTCATGAGGCATCAGTGTATTACTCCCTGCTAATTCAGAGTCTGAGGGACGGAGCTTTAACTTACATTTACATTTATTAATTTGGCAGACGCCTTTATCCAAAGCGACTTACAAAACAGGAAAACATAAGCGAATCATCTTAAGAAGGCAGTGGTACGAAAAGTGCCATGCTACAAAGTTTCACTAGCATCAGAATAGTATACAAAACAGATTATATTGCAACAAGAATTTTTTTATTTTTTTATTTTTTTGTGCTCTTAGAAAAAAGATTTAAGTCGTTTTTGAAGACAGAGAGTGAGTCAGCTTCAAGGATTGAGTTGGGGAGGTCATTCCACCAATGTGGTATGATGAAACTGAAAGTCCGGGAAAGTGTTTTAGTGCCTCTTTGTGTTGGTAAGACAAGGCGACATTCCTTAGCCGACCGCAGGCTTCTGGTGGGCGTGTAGTTCTTCAGAAATGATTATAGGTATGCTGGAGCAGAACCAGTGACTGTTTAGTATGCCAGCATCAGAGCCTTGAATTTAATAAGTGCATCAACAGGCAGCCAGTGGAGAGAGACAAAGAGTGGTGTAACATGTGCTCTCATTGATTCATTAAAGACCAGACGTGCTGCTGCATTCTGTCTTTCTCCCACTTCTATCAAGAGATTATGGGAGAAAGATTTAAACTTGGTATTGAAGGAGGGAGTGTGGTCTAGGATTCTAAAAAGCATCAAGTCTACATCTAGAGATGCAAGGGTGCGCCTTATGCAATTCAAGATTTTATATAGATTCTGTTGGACCCCCTCTAGATTGTATAGGCTTGGTCTTAAGACACGCCCTCCCGCTGGTGATAACAATCAGAAGATGGAGACAAAACCCGTGTTTTTTGGTGGTGTGATCCAAGATCCAAAATTTTGGTTGAAGGTTCAGAGTTATATGTATGATATATCGGGCACTCGGATTTCCTTTATCCCAGAATCTGTGTTTTGAGCAATGGGGCGTTCATCGATGTGGGGAACATAAAAAATTGGGTTCTGACCAGTATAATGATAACCGGGCAAATTATTTTAAGGGGACTGAGGTCGGCTGGAGCGCCCCATTTCAGGAGTGGTGAATATATATATATATATATAATTCCGTGTATTAATTTATATTTATATATATATATAGAGAGAGAGAGAGAGAGAGAGAGAGAGAGTGTGTCTCATGTAAATGTAATTTAGTCTCATGTTAAAATCTTTCATTTTGCTTCCGTAATTGTGTAGAATGACATCACTCACAAGAGGCGCTGTATTTCCAGGAGTGTGACTCATTGAAGTTTATTCAGTCCACGCGGTTCGACGCTCAGTTTCCTGAGCACGTCACTGCTCTTTAATTTGATTACAGCACCATAGTCACTTCTGTGTTGACATCCGCGAGTGGAAGGCAGTCGCTTCAATCTGATAGATGACTTGTAGCAGGCAGGAAGCAAGTTTAACTATTAGACTTTGTGACCACGGGTAAACAATGGCTACAATAACGTGTCGGGTGCAGTACCTGGAGGATTCAGACCCGTTTGTGGGCTCAAATTTCCCCGAGCCCCGCAGACCTCCTCAGTATGATTTAAACGAGCATCTGCCGCTGAACGAACAGATCACTGGTGTCCACAAACTACTCGAAGCGCCTTTGAAGGTGAGTCTGAAAGTGTGTTTGAATCGCATTCAGCCTACTCGAGATTACTCGTTCAGTACTTTTTATACAGATTCATGTAACACTCAATGACCGTTTGACCTGGAGACATAAAACCAACTGTAAAACACTCGATACGACTTGTTTTTAGGATTACTCGTTCAGTACTTTCTATACAGATTCAATTATCCCTATAAAACTATTAAACTCAATGACTATAGAAATATAATATCTGTATAAAAAGTACTGAACGTTTACTCCCAAAAACAAGTCGTATGCTATATAAAGAGTAATATTCTTAGTGTTTTACAGTTGGTTTCATGTCTCTAGCTCAAACGGTCATTGAGTTTAATGGAATTAGAATATTACAAACATTTACACACTATATTTATTTGAAAACATATAGAATGTTAATTCCACAAACAGAGCGTCTTGTTACGAACATTTAATATTTGTTGTGATGTCATTATATCAAATGTTTAAATTGTTTAATTGATTTATAGGACTAATAACATTTTTATATATATATATATATATATATATATATATATATATATATATATATATATATATATATATATTAAAATTCAGCTTTGTGCTTGGTAAAGAAAACCTATTCTTGCACATCCAAGTTAGTTTGACATGAAAATGGGTATTTAGTTTGAGTTTAATGGGTATTGTTGTGAATGTCAAATAAACTTTACCACACTAGGAAGAAGAGGCTGCTCATATAGTGATTTTCCCACCATGTTTAAAGTTATTTATTAACATTTGAACAATTTTTTCCACATGTTTCATTTAAATGTATCATTGGTTTTACATTGATTAAAGTTCATGTGAACAATTTTTATTGAAAGCAAATATTTAATGGTATGATTTCTCGATTTTAGTCTGACCATTTGTGTATGTTTTGTGATGCTGCTGACACCATCATAGAAAATTCATCTTTTAAGAGGATTTGTCACTGGTGTTATCATCACTGGTGTTACAACCCTTGCTGAATGAAATGAAAAATGAAATATTAAAGAACAACAGTCAAGTTGTCCTTGAATGAATAAAAAATAATGTCAAGATGTTAAAGTTTTCCTCAGCTTTTAGGGGTGAAAACTGAACTTAACTGAAAATTTCAATGTTTTGTAAGTCAGAAAGTCAATATATTGTGAGAATTACCCAGACATATGTGCTTAACCATTAAGAAAATCTGGGTGAATGAGTGGTTATAATTTGCTGGCAGTAGCATTGAGTAAAACTTTTTTTTAATTTCTTTATTATTATTTTTTTAATTAATAATGGTAGTCCTATTTTACAAAGGCAGTTTCGTAGCGTTTTTATTTTTACCCATTTATATGGCTCCACAACAGGTTCACTTTATTCCCTCATTGGAAGGCATTTCTATTGTAGTTTAAGTGACTGCTTACTCCCTTTCCTCATTTAAGAGGCTGGAGCTTGTATGCATACTATACAGAGATCCAAATATGCTAATTTAAAGATCTCTCAGGGGGGGTCTTGTTTCAAACAGCATTTACTATGTGTTCATATCCCTGTTTGTACAAAATCTGCATGCATTTTTTTGTGCATTGTACATGTTTGTGCATCACGTATGCCTCCTTTGAGAGAACACCGCACTGAACACAATGTGTGCATACAAGTAACTCTTTTGAGTAGCTTGTCAATGCTTGTGCTCGAGAAATGCCCTGCTGCTGGAGAATGAGTTGATGCTTGCAGAAATGGTGGGATCTGTAAACAGAAGATAAGCTAAGCTCTTCAATCAACCCAATATTACAGTGTACTGCTCTAGACGTGACAGTTTCAACCAACTTTGTATCAAACGGCACCAATTGGCTACATTAACCCCCTCTCCTTCCTCTGGATTTTCTCTAGCACTAGTTTGACCAGTAATAATTGCTGAGCAAAACCTACCGGTACATCAGGCCTTGTTGTATGGGTGTGACTTCTTATTCAGCTGGTTTCATTTGCATCGTGTAAACGGTTATGTTGTCAATGAGAAGCATTTTTCTCTGTAACAAGGGTTAAATATACCGAAATGTCCTTGAATATGTTTACGTGTTTACTGTATGTTGTTGTTGTTGTGATAAAGTATGCATGCTGTCAAAATATGTGAATGAAAAAGAGAGGAACTGTATTGTCTGTCCTACACAGCTCCATACAGCATATTCTAAAAAAACAAAATAATTTGAAGGTGTCGTTTGTTTTGTGTGACTGTGTGAATGAAACTTAAGCAGTCTTCCAACATACAAGGATGTAATCTTTCTCTCTCACACAGTTAGAGGAGTGTGCATTGCAGCTGGCTTCTAATGGAAACTACCTGGATCTGGAATCATCACTGGCTGAACAGAGAGATGATCTGGAGCAACTCTACGAAGACGTGGCGTAAGAATGACTTTGCCATCCCATATTCTTTCTGTATACTCCATGCAATTTTCATTTTTCTCTCTTTGTCTTATGTTGACCTTCTCCCTACCCTTCTCATGCATTTGGCAAACAGAAAAAGCAATATTCAATTACGTAAATGTGAATGAATATTTCCATTCTTGGGTCAGTCTGTGAGTTCTTAGTCGTATTGTAGAACCAAATTTGGGAGAATCATTCAGAAGGTGAATGTTGCCTAGCAAAGCACATACAGATATACTTGGTGAGGTCAGTGGGAAGGAGTAGACCACATTAGTCACTGGGATTAGTAACATGACTTTATAGTGACTGCTTCAAAGCTTTCGGAAGAGAGAGTAACTTAGAGAAGCTTGCAACACTCAAATGATGAATCAGATTTTTTTGGAATGTGCCAAGACACTCAATCTGTTTCATTCAGTTGAGACATCTGGGGATTATAATTTATCTTATAACTGCACTCATATGCACTTACAATATAAAGGATAGTGTCTTCTGCATCGCCCTTTTTAAAGCTATATTTAGTATTCTTTTTTTTATGACATGGCGTGGTGACATCAGATTATAATCATGGCATTGACTCAGTTCTTAGTTCTCTCTTGATACTCTTGTCTCTGTATTGTCCACTGTAGAAAATTTGTATGCTGGTTTTGTGCATGTGATACAAAAGCCTCTTTGAGATAGTCATTTTAAAATTAATTGAGGCTTTGTCTTTGGAATAAAATGTTTCTAACTACAGCTTCCTTATTTTGTTTTACTCAAACTGGCTCTAAGAAACGTCTCTCCATTTGTGATGACACAACTGCTACACTGCAGGTCATTGTGGAATACTTGTGTCTAGCAAAGTAGTGGGTTATCAAGTGACATCTCACAGTGTGATTTTAGTCTTGATTTATAGGTGAAATGTGTAATTGTCTTGAAGGTTAAACCGCCAGCCTAGGGATAGTTCAACATAAATGAAAACTCTGTCATTTACTAACGCTTATGTTTTTTCAAACTAGGAATGTGCCAGGGTCGATTAGTGGGGTTGACTAGTAACATGAATATTTATAGTGATGGTAGTTTTAATGGAGATGCATTTCTCAAATTAACTAATTGTGACTTGATGTGCTTTACAGTGAATAAAAGTCAGCACATTAAAACTCTCTGCAAGAAGTTTAGTCTCTTTAATGCTTTAGGTTTAGAAGTCTTTTGCTGATTCTGTCTGGCACTGCTTAAATAAATAGTTGCAGTAAAAAATGTTCAACTGCTTAATGTCAATAAATAGATATGTAGATACAGTGGAAAGAAAAAATATGTGAACCCCTTGGAATAAGCTGGTTTTCTGCACTAATTGAGCATAAAATGTGATTTAATCTTCATCAAAGTTACAAGTATAGACAAACACAATGTGCTTAAGTTAACAACACACAAACAATCAATGTCTTTATTGAGCAAATCCCATTAAACTTTCACAGTGCTATGGTAAAAGTAAGTGAACCCTTGGATTTAATAAGTGGTCAATCCTCCTTTGGTGGCAAAAACCTCAACCAAGCATTTCCAGTAGCTGCAAATTACACCTGCACAACATTCAGAAGGAATTTTGGACCATTCTTCCTAACAGAACTACTTCAGCTCAGCCATATTTTTAGGATGTCTGGTGTGAACGGCTCTCTTGAGGTCATTCCACAGCATCTCTATTGGGCTAAGGTCTGGGCTCTGACTGGGCCACACCAAAAGGTGGAGTTTATTTTGTTTAAGCAATTCTGTAGTGGATTAACCTGCCCAACTTCTCCCAGCTTCTATGAGCTTCAGATAACATACTGCCACCCTGACATGATCCTGTATGATATCTTGATAAACTTGTTAATTCATTTTTCCTTGATGATGGCAAGTGTTCCAGGCCCCGAAGCAGCAAAGCAGCCCTACATCACGATGCTCCCTCCACCATACTTTACTGTTGGTATGATATTTTCTCATTGTATGAAGTGCCTTTTTTATGCCATACGTAGTGCTGCGTGTTCTTCCCCAAAAAATTCAACCTTAGTTTTATCAGAACGTGAAACATTTTCCCAGTATTATTGTGGTGTGTCAAGGTGGTCTTTGACAAATTTCAGGCACACATCAATGTATTTGTTGGAAAGCAGCAGCTTCCTTCATGGTGTCCTGCCATGGACACCATGCCTGCTTAATGTTTTCTATATAGCAGACTCATGAACAGAGACGTTAACCAGTTTCAATTATTCCTTCAAGTCTTTAGCTGTCACACTAGGATTCTTTTTTTTTACATCATTGAGCATTCTGCATTATTCCCTTTGAGTCATCATGGCTAGAAGGCTACTTCTAGGGAGAGTAACCGAACTAAATAATCTTAATTTATGGACAGTTTGTCTAACTTTAATCTTTGAGCTTTATGCAAAGTAACAATTCTTGTTTGTAGGTCTTCTGGGATCTTATTTTTTTTTGTGAGGCATGGTCCACGTCAGCTGATGCTTCTTGTGAATAGCAAACTTGAAATGATTGATTGCTTTTAATAAGTCACAGTAGCTCTAACCCACACCTCCAATTTCGTTAATAGGATGCCAGGTTTGCCAACTCCTGACTCTAATTAGCTTTTCTTGATGTCCTTAGCCTAGGAGTTCACATACTTTTTCCAACCTACACTATGAATGTTTGAATGATGTATTTAGTATGTACAAGAACAATACAATAAATTGTGTGTTATTTGTTAAAACAGATGCATTTGTTCATTATTGTAACTTGGATGAAGATCAAAACCAATTTTAATACAAATCTATTCATAAATGCAGGCAATTCCGAAGGGTTCACATACTTTTTCTTGCCACTGCATATTAAATATAATATTGCAGCTCTGCACTTTTGAATGCACAGTATTGATTGTCCTGAAGCACTCCGGTTATATTGAAGCGTGTAATTCTACATTTAGGATGTGCATAAGCGGTTTCATTCCTCTCTGTATTGTAGACTTTCTTCTTTCTTACTTTTCTTACTTTTAGAATTTTGTGCAATATGATGTAGTTATTTAGCCTACTTATTTGTTGAATATCCATTTGTCACTATGTTGAAGTGCTGCACTTGGTGTCCATATATCCCTCTGAAATGCTTCTAATCCAAGCAATTGATTGACTAATCGATTATAAAAATCGGTAGTTTTGCACATCCCTATTCCAAACCAGTAGAAGTTTCTCTCTTCCATGGAACACAAAAGAAAATGTTAGGCAGAAGTGTATGGAAAAAAACATGCAATGCAATTCAATTGTGAATCAGACAATTATTCTGCCTCTTTATGTGTTCAACAGAGGAAAGAAATTCATTTGGATTGGATGGATTGAGGATAGAGAGCTCTAAGTGAGCCATTCGCACATTGCTTTCCCTGAAAAAGAGTGGCTCTGTGGTTCTTTCGAAGTATTGCTTTGCTTATTTAAACGTCCCAACACAGGAACATTGGTTCAACCAGTGCTGTGAATATGGGGCAGTACTATCTTTTTGTCTGACCAATGGAAGACGGTGGTAGCATAATTACAGTTTTCAATTTTTAAACTTTGTTTAATGTTACCAGTGGCACCTTTTTGTTCCCCATACAATTCATTGTGACCATGGTTGTCATCAGTGTATGGCTGTCATCAGCCTGTTACTGTCAAGAAGGTAAACAGAACTGTTAAGATCAGAGAAAAACACATTTCTATACTGTTGTGGGCGTCTGTCCCCCCCACATCTTTCCACTTATTCATCTGACCAGATGAGATCAGAATGGAAACAACAATACTGGCATTTTTATAGGCAGGAAATACATTGATAAACCCATTCTCTCTGTGTATTTGCTGTGCCTTTGAATCTGTTTGTGGTTTTGTTTCTTTGGTAAATTAATGTCAATAATGACGAATGTCCCCATTGATCTGCTGTGAGCAGATGAATGACTTTTTAATATCCATTAGATCACAACTTTTGAATAAGCGGAGTGTCCCTTTTGTATTTGATGTCTCATTAAAGATACACATTATGGAATTTAGTCAAATGTTCACTCATACATGAAGTGTTGATCAAATACAATGTTCTCAGCATCAGTTTTGAATAAGACGGTACAATGCTGATGATTAAAAGAGTGAGTAGAATAGGGAGACTTTCTCAGAGATGCACGATTGTATTTAACTTTCTGGCATTGATGGTTTAAAAGGTCAAATTTAGGACATTTAAATATCTGTATTGTAGTAGGGTCTTTCTTCTATAGTAGAAACTAAAGACCTTCAGTCTTTCCAAAAATACTTCTCACTGAGATAAATAAATGTGTGACTTGGCTTAACAGAAAGCAATGGCAGGGCTAAAAGTACTCTGTTATTGAGATTAATAGTTATTTTTTATTAATTTATACTGATGCAAACTTACAAAACATTATGTAGAAGGTCTGTAACCCCTGAATGTTCAGACTTGGCTTATTAAGACAGGTATTAGTTTCACTAAATCATTTACTAGTGTTGCTAGGAACAGTCATTGGACACACCAAAACACATGACTAACTTCTAATAGGCAGAGCCAGCATCTCACCTGACCTCAGTTTAGACTAACAATCTCAGACTACATTGAATAAAGTCCAAAACACTGAACTGCAGTTCTAGATATCAGAGTCAGCTCAAAGTAATTGAAGATTTTCATAGCTTTGGATCTGTTTTACTTAAACTCAGGCTGGTGTACTTTAGATTTCCATGCTTTGGAGAACAACTTTCAAACCCATGGGAATGTAGTTTTTATAGAGCTGTAGTGTTTCAGCATGTATTTCCGTTTGTTTGTGGAAGTTTATTGAGCATAACAAGGACATATTTTACGATGTGCTGATGCAACATGAAATTAAGCAGTGCCCGTAAGTCAGTATCACTGATATAAAACTTTGAAATCACTGAGAATTGAGTACTAAGTACATTAGGGAAAGCAGGTGACCATAGTACATGAACAAAATAGCCCCCAAAACATTCCAAATTGTTGAACGAGAACTAGAGGCAGAACTTTGGACTGTGTGTGTTTAGGTGGCTTGCCAGGCCAATTTTAGTTTAGTTTGTATTATCAATTTAAACATATTAAAAGCTTAATCGCTCCACAAGATGGCTATAGAAAGGGATGAATGCCACCCCACTTTTTCCATGGACTAGAGATGAACGTACAGAATTTCATGTGAAGTTCTTCTGTCTTGCGTCTTATTGCATACCAATTATTGCATACAGAATTTTTAATTATTCAATAGTATTCTATATTCATTTGTAATAGTATTAAATTATATTAAGATTTCAATTTCAATTAATATTTTATTGTGTAAAATAAATTAAGCTTTTAAAATGAATAAGCCTGTGTGTTCTTGTTTTGGACCTACTGCACATAAATTCACTAATTAATTTATATATCAATTGTTTTATATTTTCATCACATTCAGAATCTGTTTCCAGCAGTCCCAATTTCATCTTGCTGTGTAAATATCTTTCATTTCTTTATAATTGTACAGTGATCCCTTGTGCTATGTAAATCATGTGTAATTATTCATGGTTTCATAGTGATCTCTTGTGCAGTGCAAGTTAATTTGAATTTTTCATATTTCATTTATCATATTTTTATTCTCTTTAAATGTATTTAAATTCTTCATATTTTCAAAAAGATCTGCCTTCGCTCTCTCTCTCTCTCCCTACATGTTTTAAGCATTTGGCTGTTCGCTACAAACTTAATTACTTCACACGCGTGCACAAGAATTAATCTTAAACTCAGGATCAAAGCCTGAGTTGAACATTGATGAGTAGTGTCATGGCACCAATTAGGCCTGATTAGATTGGTTTGGTTTTGTCAACTTGGAAACAATCGTGAAACCCTGAGTTTATTTAACTAGCTTGATGGTACAGGCCTCTGGAACTACCTCAGGTCCCACACTGATACGGGGACTGACAACAGGATGCGTGTCATTTGAAACAGCACTTGGAAAGTAGAAGACAAAATTGGTGTGTGTGTGTGTGTGTGCGCGTGCGTGCGTGCGCGCGCATGTTTGAGTGTCTTTGTGACTGGCTGTATCAACCACATAGAACATCTTGAAGAAAACGTAAGCCTTTGCTTGGTCAATTTTTAGCCACTAACACTCTTGGTGCATAGTTTCCATGTCTGTTTACTCTCTCTTTCCATACCTTAATCCTGACTGGCCTCTATAATTCCGCCCATATTCGCTCACTCTGTCTCTAACTCTGTTTATCTATCTCCAGTCTGTCTTGAGTGTTTGAGTCTGTAGCTGGCATAATGGCACAATCATAATATTCATTAATGGATAGTTAACCCAAAAGGGAAATTCGGTTATCATTTACTTATGTTGTTACAAACATAGTTGCGCCTGTTTTGTTTATTTGTGTGTGTGAATTAAATTACTGTGTAACTCGCTGATAACACCAAATTTGCCATATGATTATGTCTGAATTTTGTTTTTTCTTGTTTCAACAGCAAAGGCAAAAAGCCCATCCTGATTCTCCGTACCCAGCTCTCAGTGAGGGTCCATTCCATCCTGGGTAAGAATAGTGCTATAATGCACTATGATGTGGATGTAACTATAACATGCTATTTCTTCAGAGCCAGACTCTTAATATTCATGCTGTGGGAAATTATGGAACTGATCTTGCATGCTCATTTTCTAAGTGTCTGGATCTGTATTGCTGAGGTGGCGATAACGTAATCCTTGGCTTTCCACTCTGGCTTTTGGTTGAGTTTGTCTTGGAGAAGGAAAAAATGGCCCACTTTCTCCAAAAATGCTGAAATGATATTATTCCTTTTTCTGATTTTCCCTTGAGTTGGTAACATTTCAGCTGTGTCCTTATAAACCTTTAGTGATGACTGACTTCAGGTTCAGTTAGCGTCTGATTGTAAAATGGATGTGTAATAGTGATATACATAAGTGCATCCCTCTTAAAGAAATATTTTTCCCAAATCATTTTCTCATAATTTACTCGCCCCTATGCCATCTCAAATTTGGCACACAAACTAGATATTTTGAAGGATACATAATGTGTTTTGACCATACAATGCAAGTCAATGGGGTCAAACACTTTCAAGGTCCAAAAAAGTCATAAATACAACAAAAAGGAATCCATGCAACTCTAATGGATGCATGAATGAATCCATGTCTTAGCGAAATGACCGGATTTGGTGAGAAATAGTCCAAACTGGAACTCCTTTTTTACTGTAAACCTTGACATATGCAGTCTCTTTGGCTCTTCTTTGTGCTCGACACATGCGCATAGCAAACCCAAAATTTATCATATTGCTTCAGAAGACATGGATTAAGCCACTCTAGTCATATGGATTACCTTTATGCTTCTTTTATGTCCTATTTAGGGGTTTCAAAGTTTTAAACCCCAATGACTTGCATTGACTTTTATTGGCTGGACAAAAACACAATGTATCCCTTCAAATTCAACTATAATTGTTTTTGTTTTTCAGTTAGTGATGAGGTAAAACTGATCTACATTTATGATGTGTGACGCAAGTTGTGTTGTTGTTGTAGTGGCTTGTTATAGCTTGTTAAAAACGCCATGGATCGGCATACATTGCATGTTCTATGACCCTATGTGTTTGTCCGAATTTTGTTTGTGCATGTGATTTGATGATGACTCGCCTATTATTAAAGATGCTATTAGTTATTCTTTTTCCTTAGTATTGTGTAAGATAAGACAAACTAGGTAGCAGGCTGAAACAGGGACTGCTAAATATCATACAAATGAACACCTGTCTCACCTCCTGTAGTATTTGTGAATGGCTGTCTTTTTTTTAGATAGGAAATGTGTTAGAATGAATGAAATGTTGTTTGGGAGTGGGCGGGTTTGGGTGGTTTACGTGGAAATGTTTTAGGTTACAAACTGGTAATTACAAGGGTATTATGCTATAAATGTGGTTTGAGGACTTTTCTAGTGTCCCCATAATTCAAATTGCTTAAACATACCAAACAATGTTTTATTGAAAATGTGAAAATGCAGAACGTTTTTTGTGAGGATTAGGTTTAGGGTTAGGGGATTGAATCTATAGTTCGTACAATATAAAAATTATTATGTTTATGGAGAATCCTCATAAGGATAGCTGCACCAACATGTGAGTGAGTGAGTGAGTGAGTGAGTGAGTGGGTGAGTGAGTGGGTGAGTGAGTGGGTGAGTGAGTGGGTGAGTGTCACGCAAAGAGTTTCATGACTTAGAACAGGACCGACAGGTACAACCGTTTGACTTTTGATTTACTTTGAAAAGTAACCCATTAGAATATTACATTACTCCTTAAAGTAACTTAATTAATTAAAAGGTTATTTTTATGGAAGACATCACATGTCATGCTAGCTACTATACAATACTCATGTCAAAACAACATAGAAAAAAAAATAATATCTAGAAAGTATGTCTTCACATCATATTTATAATAAAGAATCAATAACATGAATATGCATGATTTGTTTTTCCATCAACATGGCAGCTAATATGAATAATGAAGAATAACCGCTGTCTTACCTAAAGCAGGAAAGTCCAACACTCGAACCTGCATCATATATGTCATCTTGTGCTGTGCCCATCGACAATGTCAGTGTCAGCTTGAGATGTTTTTCAGTTCACCTGAGGAATGCCAGCCTAACATGTTCAAGGAATAAGTCTGATGAATAAATTAATATTTTTCCACTTAAGTCATCTCAGTGCAAACTTGTTTTGAGTTGATCCATAGTGTGTACAGATGAGACAACTTCAAAAGGCTCATTTTGATTCAACTTAAATGGAATTGTTTTTAATGCTACCAAAATGTCATAAAAACAGTTTGTTTCATGAATCAAACTACTTGTTTATTATAAATAAATGTTTTGAATATTTTTAGAAACTAAGACATTTTCTCTGCAAACACAATCAATGTAGAAAGTTGCTCAGTGCGACTGATCCAGAGTCTTTTCTCATCCCATTCTCCCAGTTACGGGGAACTGTAGCACGGAGCAGTTCGGCTGCATAAATCAATGGATTGAGCGAGTATTTCACCCTGTGTGCCATATTGTGGCCAGTGGAAGACTTGTTTTATAATCCCTCTGCCTAAATGCGTTTACTGATTCTGTTTTAATGCAGTGTGTATTAACAACCGTGTTTCACTTAACCGAATGTTGACATCCTATTACACTAAAGCACGAAATGCGTTTAGCAAGTTTATTTACAGGCAATGTCTGTATCTAAATGGTGATTGAATCTTTTAGCTGCAAGGTGGGACTTCCTTTCTACATCCATTGACTGTTGTGTGCTAGAGCTTCTTGGTTGAGCATTCCAACTTCTCCCATTCATTTAAATAGAAGTGACTCGTCTCTCTCTGCTAAATAGTCTCTGGCCTCACATTATAGAACTACAAAGCCAATCATGCACTACATCTCCTCCCCGAAGTTTGCACACTTTAACTCTTGATTTCTCACAATACAGGGACAGTAGAGGTGTACAAAAGCAATGTGTTACTTATTTAAAAAGTTACTCCATTATTATGGTCTAAAATAAAAAATATTGTCTTCACTCATTACTCGAAAAAGTAATTACTTTACTTTTTTTAACACTACTTTTATCGCGTTACCCCCAACACTGGTCTCAAGTATGCTGTGTGTAATACAGGGAATCTGTGGAATTGTCTCCGATTGCACAGTTGATAAGGATTTGTTTTTCTCAACAGAAAGTAAAACATCCTGTAACACCTGATGTAATGTTGAGTCTTAATAGCTTGCAATTGCTGCTGTGAATGTGTTGTGGAATTTAGTCACTCAGCTTGCTTTTGATGGTTGGAGTCTCTGTGTGCAGAAAGTGTTGTAACTTGGCAGTGTACTTTTTATTCAACTTAAAAAGTTTTATTTTACCTTTATTGAACCACACGTCAATTAAGACAATGTATTCTTATTTTAAAAAATTGCCTGCTGAAAAAGCTATAATCACATTTGAATCACAGAACATATAAATCCATTTGTTCCAGGCTCCTGCTGAGCTATTGTAGCTTCTGGCAAGCTTTTAGTTTGATTAATTGAGTCAAACTGTGTTGCACTTTCGCTAATTTGTTACAAACAAGTGCACAGGCTTTGTTCCAGTGCTCACTGTGACTGTGCAGACTCTGGTTATCAAACATGAGCCGCCAGCACTCTGTTGGTGCCAGCTGGATTATCCAGTCAGCTGCAAGTAAAAATAGTGGCTGTTTTTTTTCTGAGATCCAGCTTAGTAAAGAAACCATTATCATCAGCCATGGCCATGGGTGTTTATTATAAGCCTATTTCTTCTGGAACTGGAACAGGCTTGTCACTTGACTTGTAACTGTGTCTAGAGAAATGGAAAATTTAACATCATAGTTGCTGTATATTCCAAGTAATGAACAACCTTTACTAAAACAACGAATACAACTAGTCATTAGCATGAATCTGGTTCTTACAGTGTTTTTGAAATGAACTTTTTGCTGAATCATGACTTGCTTTTGCCACTCTTACAACATGCTCATTTTTGTGTGTGTTTTCAGTTAGACTTTTATTTTATTTTTTTTGTTGTTGTTTTTTGTTTTGTTTTGTGGCTGTGATTCTCATACTCATCCAGATCATCAGCATGCTCACCAAGACCCCATTTACACCTTGTATTAAGATGCGTCTCCAGAAATCCGATCACATGTGGTCAAATGAGACACATCACTGATTACACATCACTGATTACACATCACTGAAATGTGTTAGTAATTCAAGGGGCGGATCTAATTTGATGATGACATTAATCAATATCTCAGTGTGTTACTGCATGATACTAAACCGCAAAAAAATAAAGCAAGCACAAAAGTGTCAGAAAGAGTCAAAGTGGTGTGCTGTTTTTCCCAGATGCAGTTAAAATTAAATCTAAGCACAAACGATCACATTATCATTCCAAGCAGAGCTGTACATTGTTTTAGTGGAGTACCTGTTTTAACCTGAGCTTTGGATGTGTGTTCTTGTCATCTGTGTCACTGCATGTTGATATCAGACACACTGAAGAAGATCCTTGAAGTTCTTGTGCTTGTATGTATTCACTTGTTCCAATTTTACAAACGTACAGTTATTTTCTTTTAAAAGTTTAAACTTGTTTTAGTGTAGCGGTTGATTGACATTTGAGGGGTGGATGAATTAGCTTTTACACCTCCAATACGATCTGGTCACATGAGCTTTTGAGGGTATTTATGCTTGGTCACTTTATGCATTTTTAATGATTGATTGCAATCCGATCATGAAAAGACCAAGTGCAAATGCCCTCCAAGACCTCATTCACTCAATCACTCAAACCACTAAACTCTATCAAATGTAAATGCATCTGGCTGTTTTAAGCAACATATTAAACTTTACTCCACTCAAGCAATGCTACGTCAGCATAGCGAAACATAACAGTTGTTACTGATTATTTGCATAGGGCTCGTGTCGCACAATACATAATAACAAAGTAAGAAACTGATTAATGTTTATTTGTATATAGTGCTGGAATTGAAGATCAAATTTATATCCATATTGCGGAAACAAATTGTTGTGACCAAGAGTAAATTGAATGTGCTGCTTCAATCGGATGGCAATCCTATCAGTTAAAACTAGGGATGCACAGATCTGATACCTGGATCGGTATCGGCTCAGATACTGAAGCTGTTAGATGGAACGGGTATCAGGCCGACAAGTCTGATCCAAATCTGATACCGTGACCGGGTTAGTCATGTTTGTTACTGTCAAGCTTCAAAAAATGACCTAAAAAACATTAAAACACAAAGTAGTTCATACGCATTTTGTTCAAAGCCTCTTGCGATAGCTCTGTGAATCACAAAAGTCTGTGTTTAATATAGTGTGTGCGTGTGTGTGTGTGTGTGTGTGTATATATATATATATATATATATATATATATATATATATATATATATATATATATATATATATATATATATATATATATATATATATATATATGGGCAGAATGTTAGTCTCAGTCACCTTTTTACTTTCCTTACTTAATTTTTCCATATATTGAAAGTAAATGGAGACTTGTGCTGTCAGTCCCTAACATTCTGTCTAGCCGCTCCTTTTGTGTTCCGCAGATGAAAGTCATAAGGGTTTGGAGCAACATGAAACTAAATGATTACACACTTTTCATTTTTTGAGCGACTAAAGTGTGTGAAATTTGCTCAATACTTTTTAACCCTTCCATCACTACTGGGCATGGCTGCCAATGTTTGGTCCACAGGGACAGTGGTGGTTTAGTAGAGCCCAGGCATCCTATTAGAGCCTATTTATAAACTTGCACCAACTGGATAAAAGAAGCAATATTATATTATTATGTTAAGTGAGTTTATCTTACACAGTATTGTATAGGTGGAAGAGATTAAAACTGGAGCATACACTCCCAAGTATTAGTGTTAACAGTTCTCATGTAAGTATTCTTGCATTTCTGTACTCTGAAATTGCAGAACTAAAGCAGCAATGACAACAAACAACCTTATCACGTCACATTAACGCATGTCATGTTATCAGTGCACTTTAGTTATTACTTTTGAGACACCTTTAGTACTGAGTAAGTCTAGAAAAGCACAGTGGCCTTTTTCTTAAGTGTTTCCAAAGTAATTCTTTCTAGGAGGAACAGTGTAATTTAAATTGCCCAACAGGAAATGCCTTGTTCCAGATGGGTCATCCCTAAGGCCTCAGGCATCTATTTCTCCCTCTGTTTTTGTGAGACTGGTCAGCAGGACACACTGTTGAAACTAAAGCAGAAAAACACAACCATCCATAAATGCCTATATGTTTATCATTAACACCCTTTCCCTAACACCTTAACCCTCCCTTCCTCACACAGACATGTGAAGATCAAATAAAATCCAAATCACTTTGTCACTCAACCGTATACACAAGTGCAACAGTGGGTGAAAGTCTTGGGTGCAGTTCCAAGCAACATAGCAGTCATGAGTGATGAGACAAATACCAATTTACAATAACATCAGATTTACTCAACACAATTTATGAAACTAATATACACCGATGACCCACAGGTTGTAGTTTTTATAGTCAAATAAACTTCTTATGTTATAACTTTAAGTGGTATTTCAAACCTTCAAGTGTACCACATTTGTACCAGCACAGAACCATTGTTTTTCTATTTGATGACAAACTGCATACTGCTAACCCACAATGTGTTACATTTCTCTTCTGATATCTACAGCTAATATTTGCTCCTTTGCTCACAGAAGATGCACAGAGATTTTTTGGATTGAACGAAACCATAGCTGATCTGCTTCAAAGCCTCTTGTCTCCATGCCAAAGTCTTTAAGCACTCTCTGATTCCTACATGTTGGTTGCTCATTTTCAGGATTGTTGAATCTCCGTACAGATAAAATGCACTGTTAGACAAGTCTGTCTAGCCTCTCCTTTTGTGTTCCACAGATGAAAGTCATAAGGGTTTGGAGCAACATGAAACTAAATGATTACACATTTTTAATTTTTTGAGCGACTAAAGTGTGTGAAATTTGCTCAATACTTTGTGGACCCTTCCATCACTACTTCTGGGCATGGCTGCCAATGTTTTGTCCACAGGGACAGTGGTGGTTAGCAGGGCCCAGGCATCCTATTGGAGCCTATTTATAAAGTGTGTATTGTGTTACATATGCCAGTAGGTACATACTGTACACTCTGGGTTACCTAATTTTGCAAAACCCCTAGTAAATGTTTCCATGATGCTGTGAATCCTGTTTTAGCTGCACATCTCTTTTTCATCTCTCTCTCTCTCTCTCTCTCTCTCTCTCTCTCTCTCTCTCTCTCTCTCTCTCTCTCTCTCTCTCTCTCTCTCTGTCCTGAAGTCATTTCTGAGCATTTATAGGCTCTTGATCTCTTTGTGACACCGAGCATCATACTGCGTATTCCTCATGCACCTGACAGACTCTATCTAAAGCGTCATACCTACCACAGAAGCAGTTTCGTTCCTCTGTTGGCATCTCTTTGGGGACTCCTTGTACACTTGGATCACATGCTTTCATAACTAGTAAAGGTCTCCCATAATGCTAAGCTGCTGGTGTCATCTTCTATTGAGAGTATTTACTGGGGTCATGTCTGGATCTGGATAGGCTGGAATAGGTCTGGTATGCATACTGTGAGTCATTAGCCCAGGATATCCTTTATGAGACATGCATTTGTGTCTCAGCCTATCTGTGTTTGTGTGCATTTGTCTAGCTGTCCAGATATGACACACGGCATCAATAATAGTTTTTCTGGTGAACATTGGACTGTCTTTGCCAGGAAATCAAGTTTGAGGGGATTAAAACCCAACTGTTTTGTTTTTTCTCTCTTTTTTTTTTTAAAGACCTCCCAATATATATCTATAACTTTTAAGTGTAATTACATGAACACCATTATGCTGATAACCATCCATAATCTGCTTATTCAAAAAAATCTGACAACGCAAGAAAACAGTGTTGATAGTTTTTTTTCTTAAACAGCTTTTCTTTATAAGGACATAAACAGTTTAAGGTGTTTAAATAACCTAACACATTGTCCACTTATAAACCATAAACGGTGTAAGATCATGCATTTAAGCATGCTCATTGTGTCTAATTCACAGTCTTATAGATATTATAGCTCTTGGTGGGGCGTGCGGTGAGTTAGGCCTGGATGCTGTGGAGAACAGCGTGAAGCGTCCACATGCTCTGTCTCCACAGTAACGCGCTCAATCCACGTGAGATGTACGGATTGACGGTCTCAGACTAGGGATGCACCGATACCACTTTTTCTCTTCCGATATCAGAAATCTCAGTATTGGCTGATACCAATCTAGATCCAGTTTTTTACATAATCGGTTTAGAATATATTTACATTATTGTGTGTAACTAATTGTGTGTACTCTATAATATGTAAAGAAATACAAACCTATAACTACACATTATTTCAATATAAATGTATAGCTTATTAAGAAAAACTTTATTATTAACTAGAATACTGGATAATGTAGCAGCAAAATTAACAGTAATTCCAGTATAAATCATCAGTAGAAAATAAGCTTTTTTTTTCAGCTTGTATCTGGACTTTAAAGGATTCAGATCTCTTTTTTTAATTTTGTTGTAAGATATAGCTCCCTTTTCATAAACAGTTATTTTTTTATACCCATTCAACTTAAATATTTGTATAATTTGTGAACAAATGATGATGATGATAATAATAATAATAATAATAATGTATTATAATAGTAATACACTCACCTAAAGGATTATTAGGAACACCATACTAATACTGTGTTTGACCCCCTTTCGCCTTCAGAACTGCCTTAATTCTACGTGGCATTGATTCAACAAGGTGCTGAAAGCATTCTTTAGATATGTTGGCCCATATTGATAGGATAGCATCTTGCAGTTGATGGAGATTTGTGGGATGCACATCCAGGGCACGAAGCTCCCGTTCCACCACATCCCAAAGATGCTCTATTGGGTTGAGATCTGGTGACTGTGGGGGCCATTTTAGTACAGTGAACTCATTGTCATGTTCAAGAATCCAATTTGAAATGATTTGAGCTTTGTGACATGGTGCATTATCCTGCTGGAAGTAGCCATCAGAGGATGGGTACATGGTGGCCATAAAGGGATGGCCATGGTCAGAAACAATGCTCAGGTAGGCCGTGGCATTTAAATGATGCCCAATTGGCACTAAGGGGCCTAAAGTGTGCCAAGAAAACATCCCCCACACCATTACACCACCACCACCACCAGCCTGCACAGTGGTAACAAGGCATGATGGATCCATGTTCTCATTCTGTTTACGCCAAATTCTGACTCTACCATCTGAATGTCTCAACAGAAATCAAGACTCATCAGACCAGGCAACATTTTTCCAGTCTTCAACTGTCCAATTTTGGTGAGCTCTTGCAAATTGTAGCCTCTTTTTCCTATTTGTAGTGGAGATGAGTGGTACCCGGTGGGGTCTTCTGCTGTTGTAGCCCATCCGCCTCAAGGTTGTGCGTGTTGTGCCTTCACAGATGCTTTGCTGCATACCTCGGTTGTAACGAGTGGTTATTTCAGTTAAAGTTGCTCTTCTATCAGCTTGAATCAGTCGGCCCATTCTCCTCTGACCTCTAGCATCAACAAGGCATTTTCGCCCACAGGACTGCCGCATACTGGATGTTTTTCCCTTTTCACACCATTCTTTGTAAACCCTAGAATTGGTGTGCGTGAAAATCCCAGTAACTGAGCAGATTGTGAAATACTCCGACCGGCCCGTCTGGCACCAACAACCATGCCACGCTCAAAATTGCTTAAATCACCTTTCTTTTCCATTCTGACATTCAGTTTGGAGTTCAGGAGATTGTCTTGACCAGGACCACACCCCTAAATGCATTGAAGCAACTGCCATGTGATTGGTTGATTAGATAATTGCATTAATGAGAAATTGAACAGGTGTTCCTAATAATCCTTTAGGTGAGTGTATATCTCAATTGTGCACCTTTTGTCACGGATCCACCAGTCTCTCTCTCTCTCTCTCTCTCTCTCTCTTTCTACCTCACTGCCATCATCGCTCACCCTGAGTTCTGATTACACGCACCCACATAGCATTAGTGGCTAATCCAGGACTGCATAAATACCCCGCTTTCACACACACATTTTGTCTGTTCTCATTGGTAACATCTCTGAGACTCCACACCTTTCTACTATGTCAAACATGCCTGTGTCTTCATGATTGCCTGCAAGTATCGTAAGACTGTTGTGAGTTATTAGTTAATCGTGTCTATACCTTGTCTGGATATTACGTACCTACTGTTTGCCACTCTGCTCAACTGGATTTACTTCATATCTCTACCTCCGTGACACCTTTAACCTTTAAACCCTCACGCTTTTATTTTGACATTCTAAACTCTCCATTCTAAACTCTCTAAAAATCCATTCTTAATGCATATAAGTGAACCAAAATATTGAGCATCTACATCTGAGATGTTAATATTGCACACCGCGTGAAGGCTAAAAAATAGGTGTGTGTGTGTGTGTGTGTGTGTGTGTGTGTGTGTAAACAGAGCAGCGCCATTCACTAATGTGCTAGAGCTCCGTGTACATTTTATATATTTACTTATTAAACACAGCCTTTTGTGATTCACAGAGCTATCGCATGTCTTCAAGTGGTTTTGAATCAAATGCACGAGTCATATTAACTACTTTAATTGTGTTTTAATGGTTCTATTATGTAAATTTTTTTGAGTTTAACAGTAATAAACATGACTAACAGTTTCGAATTTGGATCGGGCTCATCAGACCGATTCCCAATCCATTTAAAAACGTCAGTATTGGAACCAATATCGATTCAGGTATCAGATCAGTGCATCCCTATCTCAGGAAACCGAGATTCATCCTCCACCACCCGGATTGAGGCAAGTCACTATGCCACCATGAGGACTTGGAGTGCATTGGGAATTGGGCATTCCAAATTGGGGAGAAAAGGAAAAAAAAAAGCCCTAGAAAAAAATACATTGTTGCAAATGAGTGCCACCTAGAGGTCATGTGGTGGAAAATTTAATGTGAATATAGAAGTCTTTCAAAAAGCACTTAAATACACAAATCGTGTATCAATTGAAAGCTCACATTCTCAGGAATGCAACTGTACATTTTATTTTGTTGCCCTAATATCACAGTTTGAAAGATTTTCAAAATAATTACAAAGTGCATTTTTGTAAGACATCAAATACACTGCTGCTGTAAGCCCCAAATAGCTTTAAATCTGCTTTTACCTTAAGCAGTTCTGTAAATAATTAGCCTTTTTTTTTTTTTTACTTCTCTGTGATCTTGCTAATGAATAATCCCAAATTGTACCTTAGAACAAAATATGTTCTAGAACAAAATATGCAGTCCAGCAGGAAAAGCATGCTAAACAATTATATAGAAATATATGTTCAAATATGTAAAATCAAAAAGGGAGCTTTCTTAGCTTTCTAATGACACCTAGATTGAGCTTCTAGTCCACTCAGAGGCCAAGATATTCTATGAAATAATGGGGGTATTGCATGAACCTGAAAATTAGATTCAATGGCTATGAACGAGCACATCCGTCAGGGCTAAAATGCATTAAAGCGCCACCTACATTTCAAATCGTCATTTTATGATTGAAGATATATATTAAAAAAATAAAAATATATTTTTTCTATTATTTGCTACCATCTATTGGAATATCTTAAGACACTTTTTTTAGTGATTAGTCCACAGAATGTGTAAATGGTGAGCTTTGAAATTTAAGAGTGAAAAAATTGCACTCCAGATTTGAAGAGGTTAAAATGTTTGTGGTACTTCTTACGGAATCTTTAATAACCAGATGCTGTTCCTATATATAACGTGCTGATCCAAAATATATAAAAGTTTTTTAAAACATTCAGCAAAGTTTGTATTGAGTTCTGAGTAAAATGTGCAAGGATACATTTTTTGTACGGCTCTTTCTTTTGTTTTTTGCTTTGGGTGCCAGAAAAACACAGCTGTTATCGTAGGTAATTAGGTCCTTATCACCAAATAAATGAATTGGCTCTGGTGACAGAATTTTTTCATGCTGTTGTACTCTTGGCTCAACATTATTGGCTGCCCTTTGACCAAATGTATTCTGTAAATAGATTTTAATTTTTTTTTAGTAAGACCATGTGCTGTGTTATTTTGGAAACATTGAGATGGAAACATTATGGACCCAGAAATGTATGGTGTAGAAATGTTCCCGCCAGCCTGACCTCATTAAAATGATCTACAAAATTTATTGGGCAATGCCTACACTTTTGACCCTCTCACAAATCCTTTCTTGTGTGCTTTTAAGTCTGCTCACACCTAGCTCAGTCTGCTCACACCTGGCTCAGTTTGAAGTCATTAGGTAATTTGTTATGCTAGTATGTTAGCCATGGGTTTCAGGGCATGTATGTTGTTGCTGTAAGGAACAGAGCCGAAGCTTCCCTCTTCAATCAGTGGGGTTAAAAGTACCTGTTGGCAGTGAGTGATGGAGATATGTTCATATGTACCAGAGTGTACTTAAGTAGTCACAGATACCTAACAAAAGCATAGCTTTCTGGTGTGTGGACAAAGATATCAGGGCACAAAATACTCCTTACAGAGCCCTACACTTAACACTCAATCTTAATGATATGACAGAGAAGCAAGCAGAAGGAAAAGATCTGATCGTTATAAATACTGTTTTTTTTTTTTTTTACCCTCTTAAACGTATAGTTCACCTAAAATATAAATTCTGTCATCATTTACTCACCCTCATGTCACAAAAGGAAATGTAAGGCTAAATGTTCAGTCTGATCTCACAGTGAAATCAGGAACAGTACATTTACTGTTCGTTAGCTTATATTGGTCTGTACTTACCGAAATTTGTGGCCAAATTGGTAAGTGTTGTTGGGCAAATAGGCACATGTGCGCTCCATATTCTGGGTGTAATGTCCATGGAGGGGCACCAAAAGCGAGTTGTGAAGGGAATTGTTGTGGTACTGACTGTAAAACAGTGAAGAGGAATGCATATTTTAGAGACTGAACCCACCAACCCGATACCTAACAAAGCCATCAGTGGAGTAAAAATGCTATTTTAGTAGAAAAATTCAACCTCTGAATCAACCTCTGCAAATGTGATAACTTCTTGGATCATAGTCGAAGAAAGATAAAATCAAGATAATCTCAGTCAACTGCATTTTATGCAGATTGCTGATTACCACAAACATTTATATCAAATTACCCCTCCTTTTCTTAAAAAAAAGAGCAAAAATTTAGATTACATTGAGGCACTTACAATGGACACAATAATGCAAACACAACATGGACTAAAGGTTTTTGAATAATGCAGATTTTAGTATGATATTTCACAGAATGAGTTCTGTGCCATTTGAGTCATTGTGTGTCATGTACTTGGTGGCATCTCCTGGTGGCCATATGTAATAAGAGTGATTAATCACTTGAATATCTGCCCAAATATGGAGGACTATCACCACTGGTTGGAGCAATCTGAACCCATTCCAATTGATTTAGCGTTCCATGATGTTACAGCATTTCCGATGATGTCATCTGATCCACGAAAGTTAACGTGTTTGTAGCCAGATAGCCAGATGCTGTGTGCACAATGTGCTTCATTTGGGTTATCTAATGATCAATGCATCAGATTACTGTGTGTTTATGTGTGAATTATTTTATGTTCTGTTTATTTTTCGTGAAGTTTTAAGTGAAATGCAGCATATGAGCAACACCCTTTCACATGAAACATGTATGTCAAAGACATACTTGGCTTTTTCGCACTATATTTTTGTCTGTGAGTAAAACAAACAGGCTGGTTATATTATACTCTTTTGAGAGCTTTCCAACAACCTATGACACATGGCTATTTGATCAGTTTGATGTTTTTACCGATTACAATAACATGGACGGTGCAAAATTTTTAATAAATTATCAATACGGTACACTTTTGATTTGTCTGCAAATTTCAAAGCACTTGTTCAGATTTGGACATAATGCATTGTAAAGTAGCGCTTTAAAACAATAGCTTTTGTATTGGACAAGACTGTAGTTATTAACATTTTGATAAAAAAAGTGCTTTAATAAAATTATTAGCTTCACATTTGTGAATTATAAACCCTCCAAAAAATGGCCCCATTCTTTTCTGTTGTAAGTGCCTCACTGTATTTTTGTATTTTTTAAAGAAAAGGAAGGTCAAGTCAATATAAACTTCTGTGGTAATCAACATTATGCTACAAATGCTTTATTTTCTTAGTGATCGTTCTCGTTTTCTCTACTGATTTCTTTTGAATAGCTGAAAATGTCCATGTTCCTCTAGATTCTGGGAATAATTTAAATTAACATTTTTGGCAACTTTCTCAGTGCATGCTTGCTATTGATGCAGATCCCTGTGTGATTCACTTGTGCCCTTACAAGGGTGTGTACAGAATGTGTATTTAAATGAACTGCCATCATGTATCCACAAGCAGAATCCTACGTATTAAATATCTAAACTATGACCTTTATTTGTGGCACTGCTAAAAGCGACCCCTAGTTAAAAGGGTCCCATTGGACTCCCACAGGCTCGTTAAAGTCTCCACAGGAAACTTCTGCTCCTGTCTCTTTAGTGTTTTTGAGACTGAGTTTGTGGTACTTTTGTGCATATGGGCAGCAAGTATTTGTTTGGTTAAAGGAAGGGAGGAAAAATACCTAAAGATGGCATGTGTGAACAGAGTGCTTCTGTAGAGCCATTGTTTTGACTTTCAGTGTAACCTTTGACCTGCACTTGGGTGGAATCTTTTTCGAATATTCATGTTTAGTTCTCTCCCCCATTGCTTTAAAAACAATTATGGGCCAGCATCTTGCAACCTAAGCTTCAAAAAAACTGAGTATGTTACAGCACATCTTTGTGTCTGTTGCTTTAAAGGCAATATCCTGTTTGAATGCCTATATCACTTTATGTTCTTACCTCCTTATAGAACCATAGCAGTATAAGGAACCACAACTCACATTTCAAAGCATCATCAGCTGGGCTTTCAGAAGAACACTGCCTGAGAAAACAAATAGGAGTTAACTGGGCTAGAAGTTTATTTCCATATTTTTTCCAGTCTGCTACTAAGACTTACACTGATATGTTTGGAAATAAATTTGTAACAGTAGCTTCATTTAAAATGTAAAGCCTGTAGTAACCTGTTGGGAACCTTTGTTACACTACATTTTTAAGGCTGGTCTGTGTTTTGTGCCCTAAAAAAATGAATGCCGAATTTCAAATGATAATTGGTGTTGCATTTACAAAACAAGAATGCCAAAGAAGGCCTTTCAGTGGATGGAAATGTGGTCCATATGACGTAGCTATATGAAGCACTTCCTGTTTGATTGTTTTCCTTGGTCAGGTCTAGAGAGCACCAACACTAGCATAATTGTTTTAAAGTGACTGATGCTATTCTGGTGGAATTCACCGACTTTAATTGTCTGATAAATTACTTATCGATTGAGGTGTTTCACGCTGAATGTGCTTGAAACATTGTGACACAAAAAAAATCCTTGCTAAGATTGGGAAATGCCAACCATTTCACGATAGATATCGCAATGCATACACTGCTGTTCAAAAAATTTGGGGTCACTTTACTGAAATTTTCTCATGATCTTAAAAACCTTTTGATCTGAAGGCGTATGCTTAAATGTTTGAAATTAGTTTTGTAGGCCAAAATATAATTGTGCCAATATATTAATTTATTTCATTACAAAACTCAAATTTTATAAAAAAAAATAAATAAACATTTTTTAAATGGATGACTTGGACTGAATAATTAAGAAAAGCAGCTAATAAGTGCCCAACATAAATGGGAAAGCATCCCAAGGTTATACCTCAAGAAGATGTTTGTAAATGTCAAGAGTAAATGTCTGCAAATGCTGGCTACTTTGAAGATGCTAAAATATAACAGATTTGATATTTATAATTTTTTTAGTCACAACACAATCCCTATAGTTCCATTTCTGTTCTTCCATAGTTTTGATGACTATACTATTATCCTTAGATGTGAAAAATAGGGAAACCGATAGAGTGTGTACTCCGGGTAGGGAAGGAGGTATTGCCCCAAGTGAAGGAGTTCAAGTACCTCGGGGTCTTGTTCACGAGTGAGGGGACAATGGAGTGGGAGGTTGGCCAGAGAATCGGGGCAGCGGGGGCGGTATTGCACTTGCTCTATCGCACCATTTTCATGAAAAGAGAGCTGAGCCGGAAGGCAAAGCTCTCGATCTACCGGTCAATTTTCGTTCCTACCCTCAATTATGGTCATGAAGGCTGAGTCTGATAGTAAAGAACTAGGTCATGACAAGCAGCTGAAATGGGCTACCTCAGAAGTGTGGCGGGCTTCTCCCTTAGATATAGGGTGAGAAGCTAAGTCATCTGTGAGGAGGACGGAGTAGAGTCGCTGCTCCTTTGCGTCAAAAGGAGTCCGTTGAGGTGGTTTGGGCATCTGGTAAGGATGCCCCCTAGGTGCCTCCCTAGGGAAGAGTTTCAGGCTCTTCCAGCTGGGAGGAGGCCTCGGGGAAGACCCAGGACTAGGTGGAGAGATTACATCTCCACACTGGCCTGGGAATGCCTCGGGGTCCCCCAGTCAGAGCTGGTTAATGTGGCTCGGGATAGGGAAGTTTGGGGCCCCCTGCTGGAGCTGCTGCCCCCACAACCCGACTTTGGATAAGCGGTTGAAGATGGTTAGATGGATGGATGGGTGAAAAATAATAATATAGAATGAGTAAGTGACCCTAAACTTTTGACTGGTTGTGTACATCATGATTCAATATATTTTATAGTGCATCATAATATCATAACTGAATCTCGATTGAAACTATGCTGAGCACACGGAAGAGACTCAGCAGGTCCGTGAGCGAAAGAGGGACTTTGCGGGTTCGGTTCCAATCTTCACACCTCATAGAATAGTTACTGCCTGCACTGTGAAACACCAATATTTGACTTTATCAGCACAGCCACAAAAAAACAACAACATTTACATGAGATTTTAAATCAACTGGATATTCTCTGCTCTATACTTCAAAACTAGATCTGTCAATGTTAACGCATTAATGCATGCAATTTTATTAAAGTTTAACACATTTTTCTTAATCGCGATGAATGCATTTATGGTAAATGGTCTACAATTATATAGCACCTTTTTTAACTTTAGCGGTTACCAAAGCACTTTACACTGTGTCCCATTCACTCATACACCAATGACGGCAGAGCTGCCATGCAAGGCACTAGCCTGCCATTGGGAGCAACTTGGAGTTCAGTGTCTTGCTTAATAGTTGGGGGCCTTAAGCACATTTTCGCGCAAATTCATCTAAAAGCGCCAAATTTGGCACAGATGTAGCTCAGGTCATACCGAAATGATTTAGCTAGGGCGCCGGAGCCAGCGACCCTCGGGGCCAAGATTGCGCAAAATGACCTATTTATGTGCTTAAGGCCAACCCTGCGATTAGTGATCGACCCACTCTTCCACCTGAGCCTTTACCATTAATAAAGCATAAAGGAAGCATATATAAATATATACACACACAATTGCTGTTTCAAAGCAGATAGACACAGTCTGCTGGCTGATTAGTATTGTGGAGGTTGAGACTCTAAACACATTGCAGTGAAGATGCAACCAATGTGGGGACTAGTTCTTTCAATTAGACAAACTCCCAGTAAGACTTCGCAAAACATTTAATGTTACTTCAGTTGGTGATATTTTAGCGCATTTCTATATTCATACTGTGAAAGGCTTTGTTGAGAAAATGTTAACAAAGCATTATTGTAACAAATTGTTTTAAGATTAAGAGTCAACTTTATTGTCATTGTGCAGAGTACAGGTACAGAGCCAATGAAATGGAGTTGTTTTCGCATATCCCAACTAAGCTGTGTTCAGAGCGCTCCTGGAGCAGATAGGGTCAAGGGCCTTGCTCAAGGGCCCAACAGTGGTATCTTGATTCTGCTGGGGCTTGTACCCCCAACCTTTCGGTCAGTAACCCAGAGCCTTAACCACTGAGCCACCACTGGCCCAGTGTTAACCACTGAGCCACCACTGGCCCTTTTGTTTTCTTTCCTAAGAAGGAAATAAGTGAATTTTAGGAAAATAAATATATATAGAATACAATTTAAGCACTTTTAAAATCTGAAATGAAATGTGATTAACTGTGATAAATTATATGATTAATTGTGATTTAAAAAAATTTGAATCGACTGATAGCACTAGTCAAAATGCAAACTAGCATGCAAACACCAATTGCCAAACTGGATAAATGGGTAAGAATGGAGATAAATTGTGGTAATAGACAATGTATATGTGCCGATCACAGTTTATGGCCTTACCCGATAAAAGAAAGCAATTTAAGCCATTTCCATGACCTTACACCTGGTTGGCATATTAAGCTTAATCCCTTAGTGCATGTAAAACTCCCTGATACACTGTGTTTGTTGACCAGTGAATGCTGTTGTCTGGGCAAATGTCTGATCCTACTGACCAAAATGTTTAGTGCTCAGTGTTTTCAAACTGCTATGTTCTGACTTATGTCTGTTACATTTCCCTTGTTTCCATTTCCTTGCCCATTATGGCTTCCTGTGGTGGACCCTCAAACAATGGGCTTGGTTCCCGGAGAGCCCTTTGTCACCGTTTTGCAGGACTGCCTGACTAATGCTGCTCATCTGGAGGAATTTTGACAGAATTTTCAGCTTCTGTATTTGCAGAGTGAATAGACAGCTTTAATCACTTAGGCAAGACATGCAGGTCTAATTAATGCAGCACCATTATTTATTTACCTGCATATCTTATATTTATGTTATATACTGTATGTTGCATATAACTTTTTTCAACATATTTGAAAGTCATCACCTTAATTTTGGTCTTGACTTGATTCTGCTGTTTGAAGAAAATCAGTTATACAAAATTAATATTCCTGTTCAGTTTAAACCCAGAGAAAAACTAAAGCAAATATCTTGTGCTTTTCTTCATTGAGAGCAGTGTATACAGAGACGGAGGGAGAGGCCAACTATTAATAATGTCATCCTGTGTGATGTGAAGAATGTGCTAAGTCACAGTTCCTAAAAGATTTTGTGTATCCTCAACCCTCTGTCATATTTGGTTTTGTCACTGGCTTACCCTCAACTGAACTTGAAAGTATCTTTTTCTTTTTTCAAGGTGGTTTGAACCAATGCCGCATTAAGGCTTATCATAAAAAGGAACTATCATTGTCCTTTTACTTTTCAATGTTTTTCTTTCTGCATTAAATTATTTGGTCAAAGATGTTGGCACATATTAGTTTTCTCAATTATGAATGATCTATTTTTCTCTTTGATATTGTGTAGTGCCAGTGTTCCCTCTTTTGGTGTACTGTATAAAAATGAGTAGCTTGTGAAGTCCCTAAATTCTCCATGTATTTTAGGCTTTCCACAGTATCATTTTATCTTATCCTGATGTGAACTAATTAGCGTTACAGAAGCTGTTCTTTTAATGACAGGGCATGATGACAGATAGTATGAGGCCAGAAAAAGCAGGAATAGCAAAACAAGTCTCTAAGCTTGGGAAACTTTATGCTGATTATTTTGCAACATTATGCATGCCTCCGGATCTGTGAGTGCAACAGTTGTTCGATTGTTCGTGCAATAAGTTTGTTTGGATAAAAGAGCTCAGTTCACTTTTATGTGAATGTTTCTTGTTTGTGTGTTTTTGTCTGTTAGATAAGGTCTGTTCTGATAGGGTTCATGTCAACTGGGTAAAAACAAAGAAAATGCAAAACATGTAATCATACATAGTTAGGCTAGCAAAACAAATAGTGCAGTACTTAAAAAAGGGAGGAGAAAATGCTTCCCATATCTGCTGTTGACATCAGAGGTCATGTGTTCTGTTAAACTCTGTGTGGTATTTTGGGAGAAATTCATCTGTCAATTGGTAGAAGCAAGCCACTATAGGCAGATGCCAACATGGAGAAATCGTATGACATCATCAAGGTAAAATAAACATGACCCAGAATACATTGAAGTCACTTTTAAGGCTGGTAAATCACACTTTTGTTGTAAATATGCATTTACAAAATGGTCATTTTTCCTGTTCAGCCTCATCATGCTAATAATTACACATTGTTGGGCTATGCAGTTTGTGGTGTTATTAATACGAATTAATTAGTTATTAGCATATAGTTAAATTAGTTATTAGTACAATAAACTATTTTTGAATTGTATTGGGTCTCCACTTGATGTCCAATTTAAAATCTGGTTCCTGAAGCAAAACCAGTTGAAAAATGCTGAACTAGACTGGATTACCCATGAACATCTAAGAAATACACTGATTGTTTGGTGTCAATTTTTGTGCATCACATCTTAATTTTGGGAAATCCCTGCATTTTATTTATTTATTTAACTTTATTTTTATTACATTTTTTTGACCATGTGCCCTCACTTTCCTTCTCCTTTTAAAACTATTCACACAGAGATTTTGTGAGCAGCTGATAGTTAAGCTGTCTAGTAAAATCAGTTGGATATTCAGACTCTGATGTACTATTTTTGACTGGGAAAATTGCTTTATTTGCTGAGATTAAAATTCTTGGCAAGTTGGCATATCTAGGAAATAAGAGGTTTAAATTATTTATTGAAATTATATTAGCTTGAATATAAAGTGTCTGTGTGTGTGTGTGTGTGTGCGTGTGTCACAGTCCCGCCATAAATCCATGCTTCCTTTTGTAGTCTGTAAATGACCATTTGCTGTGATAGGGTAGCAATCCAAGCAACAGCATGACACATTTTCACATGTCTTTACAAGAGTACAGAGTGTTTCTGGGAGCAGATGTTTTTAGTTTATATGCGTGTGCTGGCCATCTGTAATTTTGGAGTTCTTTTAATACTGAATTGTGTGTGTGAGTGCGTGTGTGCGTGCGTATGTAATGCTATCAGTAGCAAGCAGCCCTCGGAGGTGGACCACTTCCCTGATAGAACACATACATCACCCAGACGTCTATTTGATGTGTGTTTACATCTTATTATCTATATGTTGTTTGCTCATCTGCAGTACGTCTATTAGACATATGACTCGAATGTCAATAAGATAATCATCAGATGTCTTTTATACATTTATGATTTTAGAATGTTTGTAAATCTGATCTTTTTAAGATGTTAAGCTTATGTTAGTTAGATTGTGATGTTTTCAGATGAAAAGATCTAAAACAGACATCTCAGAGACATTTGTGTGCTATCTGGGATAATTCTCCATGATGTTGTGGCCTTTACTACTGAGCTCAGATACCTGGCTGAACACACACAGTTTGTCTGTCTGTACAATTTTATTTGGCAATCTCAATATTTCACTTTCTTTTTGTGTACACACACATGGATACTAACATAACAAAACAAAACAAAACAAACAAAACACATCACAGTTACAGACTTCTGGTCTTGCGTTGTCAAAACAGATGAACAACACCCCAAAACAAATAAACAACACAAACTATAATCCAAAACCATGCTATAAAGCAAAGAGCCAGTACCTCATCATCTGACACATTTCATGAAGTTACGTCAAGAAATCCAGTGCCCAAAATATACTAGATTATCTTGAGACATTAACCTGGGCCCTTTTTTTAAATGTTTTTAGAAGATGTAAATCCTTATTAGGGCTGTTCCAGTACTAAAGTAGAAATAGATGTGTTTTTATTTGTACCTTAATTTGTGTTTGTGTGTGTTTCCAAATCTGCAAATGCCTGCATGTGTGCATAGAGTATAAGGAACAAAACAATGTCTGGCTTTGCCTTGGGCCCTGATTCATCCAACCATTGGCATTATTTGTCTAAAATGAATTGATATGCCTAGTCTTTGATCTTTTAAACTGGTAGGTTCATGGTTGTCCTTCACTGATGAACCGACTCATGCAGTGACTTAATATAAGGGCAGTGACTCCACTCATTTTACAAATGAAGCCATTTCATGATGACTGTTTACCCTGCATATCTACAAGTTTCCAGATAAGTTATAAGTGTAAATATAAAACATAATGTCAATTTCATTAATTTTGCACTTCATTTCTGTTGGAGTGTTAATAGACGCTTCCTGTTTGTTTCTGCTAATTGATGAAAACTCTTTACATATTAACTCTATAATATGTCACATTAAAACCATAGACAGTACAGTTCCTATAAGGAAGACAATCTTGGTTGAAGATATATTAGGTTCAGTTAGTTTGAGATGTTTAATGATAAAGGCATTTTTATGCTTTGGGGTCATGCTTTTTTTGTTTTGTTTTATTGACTAACCTGTCAATAAACCTAGATATATTATGTGGAAGGCTTTTATATTGCTTGAATGTCTGTTTACAAGACCTCTCATTTCCTCCTGTACTAAATTGCCTTGATTTTCTTTCATTGCTTCATTATTTTTTCCAAGCAATTTATAAAGATGAGCTATTGAGAAAAGTGTCAGATGCTTCATGATGCCTTATTTTCTCAGAATGGTTTGCATTGATTTACAACATACACGACACACAATTATCCTGCTAATGTCTGGCTATCTGAGAGAGTGACAGCTGCTGACGGTGAACCAAAGACTGTAATCTTAATGACAGTAGTTAAAAAACATAGGTGGCTGTTCTCATTTTATCTTGCTGATGAGAGGAGTGACTAAGTGCTCTAAATATATTCCTGCTGTGTAATACAGATAGGAATGTGTTACTGCAATAATTGCTAACAATATTTGCCTCTTAGTAGTGGATACTGTTGCTCTTGTCAGTTGACTTGTAATGAATAAATAGGTCTTAATTGTTTTTTTTTGTGTGTTTTTTTTTTTTTCTCTTATAGAGAAGTTGTATAACTCGCATGGCCCTGAGCTTCGGCGGTCCTTGTTTTCTTTAAAGCAGCTCTTTCAGGTGAGATCACAATAAGCACACCCAACAGAAAATGAGGCGTGGGAGGTGGATTATGCTGGTGAGATATGACAGATAGTGAAAGTCAGAGTAGAACAAAGAGAAGTAAAAACGGACAAACAGGGTGAACAGAGTGACAGTAACTTGATATGCATTCCTTATGAAAAGATTTTAGAAATGGAGAAAGGGTAAACAATAGTTCCTTTCTGACATGTCATGTCAAGTTCACTTTAATTGGGTGATGGGTCCTATGGGAATAACTGCCAACAAAAATTCTTATTTTGTCATTTAAATTCTTTTTTGTTCTGAAATGCCTTAAATGGTAATTTGTCTTCTTACCAATGTATGTAATAAGCGTACATTGATTCTTTAATGGAAATTGAATTAAAAACCTGAATTATTTTCATGATGTGAGGGAACTGCATCTTGTCGAATCAGTTTAAAGGGTGTGGGGAAAAGTGAAACAGCTGGTCAGGATTAAGTGAATGGGATGGATTGACGACACCGTGAAGGGATGTTATTTTCCAGTAGCATGGAAATCTAGGTGTGTGTGTAAAATAACAAGAAACCGGACAAGACAAACAAATAAATAAATGGCTTATAATTGAATTAGAAATGGCCCATTCTGAATGAATTTAAATAATAAATAAATAAAGAAATTAATTTAATGAAAGAAAGCTTAAATTTAAAAAGGTATTTAAGTTAATGAATCCATAACAAATCCAGATTTACAACATCCAACCATTTTGGGCCTTATCATTTCAGTAATCAAATCAATAACTTATGTCAAGTAGCAATTCCACAATCATGTTTTTTGCGATTAAAAATTACTTCTAACAAGCAACAAATGAGATCAGAGCAAGAATCACACCTAATAAACTGAGACAATTCACAGAGTTATTGCAATAGCTATCTCTATTATAGGAGATAGCTATATAGCTATATCTATTATAGGAGATAGCCCCCAAAAAAACAAACAAAAAACAACCACTGCTACCTGACACATGCCATAAATATTGTACAAATCTTACATAAGGAATGAATAAACCGAGAAATATATCCCACAAGAATGGATAAGCCATGGCTAAACAACCCAATAAATCCTAAACTACTCCCGTTAACTATAAAGACGCACATCAAGGAAAAGGAAGAATGGCTTCCACGATTTGCCGCAAACTGCAATCAAGTGAGCTTGTAGGTGAACAGGTACGCTCCTGCTTTATGTCCGCCAAGCTCCAAGAACAAATTATCACATGACCCGTTCTATAGGTAAATCTGCCTGACGTAAACCTTGTTAATAAACATAAACCTTTAAAAAAATAAATACAAATAATTGATCTTGCTTTTTAAACACAGGAAAAAGAAAACAAATTGGTCTGAGGGGAAAAAGTATTTGATCCCCTGCTGATATTGTACGTTTGCCCACTGACAAACAAATGATCAGTCTATAAATTTTTTTTTTAATGAATTCAATTGCATTTTAATGAGGGAAATAAGTATTCGACCCCCTCTCAATCAGAGATTTCTGGCTCCCAGGTGTCTTTTATACAGGTAACGAGCTGAGATTAGAAGCACTCTTAAAGGGACTGCTCCTAATCTCAGTTTGTTACCTGTATAAAAGACACCTGTTCACAGAAGCATGTTCACCTGTTCATCAATCATTCAGATTCCAAACTCTCCACTATGGCGAAGACCAAAGAGCTGTCCAAGGATGTCAGGGATCTACACAAAGCTGGAATGGGCTACAAGACCATCGGCAAGCAGCTTGGTGAGAAGGTGACAACAGTTGGTGCGATTATTTGCAAATGGAAGAAACACAAAAGAACGGTCAATCTCCCTCGGTCTGGGGCTCCTTGCAAGGTCTCACCACATGGAGTTGCAATGATCATGAGAATGGTGAGGAATCAGCCCAGAACTACACGGAAGGATCTTGTCAATGATCTCAAGGCAGCTGGGACCATAGTCACCAAGAAAACATTTGGTAAGACACTACGCCATGAAGGACTGAAATCCTGCAGTGCCCGCAAGGTCACTCTGCTCAAGAAAGCACATGTACAGGCCCGTCTGAAGTTTACCAATAAACATCTGTATGATTCAGAGGAGAACTGGGTGAAAGAGTTGTAGTCAGATGAGACCAAAATCGAGCTCTTTGGCATCAACTCAACTCGCCGTGTTAGGAGGAGGAGGAATGCTGCCTATGACACCAAGAACACCATCCCCACCGTCAAACATGGAGGTGGAAACATTATTGTAACGCATTTCATTGGAAAGGAGGAGGCGAGAACCAGCTTGGCAATATATATAATATTTTAATGATAAACTTAAACAAAAATCACAAACACACACGACGGACCGTAAACGATCTCTTTCTCCCGCACCACCATCCGCAATCGGCCTTTATCCCTCTCCGAGCCTCAATTAGCCTGATAAGGGACCGGGTGTGTATAATCATGACGCGGCCCCGCCCTCCGCCCTGTCACAATTATGCTTTGGGGGTGTTTTTCTGCTAAGGGGACAGGACAACTTCACCTCATCAAAGGGACGATGGACACGGCCATGTACCATCAAATCTTGGGTGAGAACCTCCTTCCCTCAGCCAGGGCATTGAAAATGGGTCGTGGATGGGTATTCCAGCATGATAATGACCCAAAATACACGGCCAAGGCAACAAGGAGTGGCTCAAGAAGAAGCACTTTTAGGTCCTAGAGTGGCCTAGCCAATCTCCAGACCTTAATCCCATAGAAAATCTGTGGAGGGAGCTAAAGGTTCGAGTTGCCAAATGTCAGCCTTGAAACCTTAATGACTTGGAGAAGATCTGCAAAGAGGAGTGGGACAAAATTCCTCCTGAGATGTGTGCAAACCTGGTGGCCAACTACAAGAAATGTCTGACCTCTGTGATTGCCAACAAGGGTTTTGCCACCAAGTACTAAGTCATTTTGCAGAGGGGTCGAATACTTATTTCCCAACATTTTTGACATGTGTTTTTCTGGATTTTTTGTTGTTATTCTGTCTCTCCATTGTTCACGTTAACCTACCATTAAAATTATAGACTGATTATTTGTTTGTCAGTGGGCAAACGTACAATATCAGCAGGGGATCAAATACTTTATTCCCTCACTGTATATATGAGTTTATGATGTATCTTTTGACATGATGTGAGTGTGCCGTACAATAACCTCTTGCACATGGGTTCTCAAACAACACTCGTATATATTTACAGACTAGCTTACGACTTTCAAAACAAGCTTATGCAAATATATTAATATCCTAGCTGCCCACGCACACACTGAAGCAAGTTCTTAATGGAAGTTGTTTTTTTATATTGCACAGGATGATAAGGACCTGGTTCCAGAGTTTGTAAACTCAGAAGGTCTGACCTGTTTTATTAAAGTGGGTGCAGAGGCAGATCATAACTACCAGAACTACATCCTCAGAGGTATGAGCTAAACACAGCACAGCATAAACTAAATGAAATTATGCTAAAAATGTAATAGATGGTAATAGATTCTGCATGTACACCAAACAAATATAGCACAGTGGACTTTGCACAGTTTTGCATGGTTTTGACTTAAGTCATCTGTAACAGGAAGTTTATACTGGCTCAAGATAGACCAGCAAACAGGAAAGCTTTAGGACAAATCAGTAGCTCCTTAAGGGCATGCCGGCGCTGTATGTTTAACTCTACTCTCTGTTCCCAGCTCTCAGTCAGATCATGCTGTTTGTGGATGGAATGAACGGTGTTATAAACCACAACGAGACTGTACAGTGGTTATACACACTGAGTGGCAGCCTGGTGAGTGGCCGCAACACAAATATGCACACTGCCCTATCTGTAAACACTGACCACAGTACAATTTGTTGGTTACATTAGGATCATGATGTAGTTATGCTCTACCAGTGGCTGAATATTAATGCACCACAGCTATTTAAAGGAATATTCCGGGTTCAATACAAATTCAGTTCAATCGACAGCATTTGTGGCATAATGTTGATTACCACAAAAATGAATTTCGACTCGTCTATCCTTTTCTTTAAAAAAAAAAAAAAAAAAGCAAATATCAAAGTTACAGTGAGGCACTTACAATGATGAAAGGCAGAAATGTGAAGCTTATAATTTTATAAAGGTCTTACATTTATTCTTCTGTAAAAAACTTATTTGAGCTGTAAAATGTTTTCAATTAATTTTACAGTAATTTTAGGGTTTGCTGACATTACATCATCATGGCAACATGTAAAATTGACAATATATTTACACAGAAAAGGTTAGTAAGTGAATTTATCATACTAAAATATGTTTGTCTTGTGGCTATACTTTTGAAACAGTGAGCATTTTAATGTTTACGGATTGACCCCATTCACTTCCATTGCAAGTGCTTCAATTTAACCCAGATTTCCTTTTTAAAGAAAAAAAACGTAATTTTTTTTTGTTCTAATCAAATATTAAGCTAAAATGCTGTCAATTTAAGCTTAACTTGCATTGAATTCTGGATATACATTTAAAAGCTCAACATGACAGCCGATTAATGGTCAACACTTGATAGTGTGTGCGAAATCATTAGAAACCAGAGAGTTTTTGCAGACACTTTTATCCAGTGTGACTTTCTATTGCTGCTACTCATGCAATGCATCCAGAAAAGACAGTAACACTGTCACAACAGTAGAAAGATAACATAACAGTAGAAAGGTACAAGTTAATAGAGAGGTGTAGGTGTAAATCTGGAACGATGACAAGCTCTGTGCCAATTTTCAAGGAATTCCCACTCTAAGCTTTCATCTCTAATAATTAGAGTAAAGCATTTTGTGTGTGTGTGTGTGTGTGTGTGTGTGTGTGTGTGTGTGTATGAGAATATTTTGCCAAAATGCACCACAAAAATGCTTATTAGCCACTAGATGTTGGAACAGGGACAATAAACTAGTTGACTCTCTTGTGCAACCATTTAAGTTTTTTTAGCAAAGCCCTACGGCATTGAGCTTGCATCATTACAGGTCTAAAATATGAACAAATAATTCTAGAAATGTCAGAATGGGAGGTTATTGTGAATCTGTCTACATCTGTGGATTTGAACATGTTTTACTGTAATGAATTCAGTCATCCTGAACAGCAACTTGAGGCCATTTCCTTTCTACATGGTTTTAAAATGGGGAAGTGAAAATAACAGGAGAATAACAGAGTAACCATGTCATAAGAGATAAAGTGACAACCAGACTTTGTCTTTATAAAACAAACACAAAATGCCAGAGATAATTGTTCTGTACTAATCTTGAGGATGCATTTTTCCGCTCTTACTCTGTTTTTTTATTCTGCACTGGGCAATCAGTCATCAGAAGCTGAGAACTGAGAAGTTAAGGAGGTTTGACACTGCCATCATCTGTATGGGGATTGTAAGTGCTGGCTGTATTTCTCATTCTCTCTTTCTCTCTTCTCAGTCTCGACTGGTTGTGAAGACTGCTTTAAAGTTGCTGTTAGTGTTTGTGGAATACACTGAATCCAACAGTCCACTGCTCATTCAAGCTGTCAACATTGTGGATGGAATGAGAGGTTAAACAGACATAAAAACCTTCTTTGTTAACACAGATACTCTGAATCAATCACGTCTCATCTTGTCTTTGTTTTGCTTATATAGTTTTAATTTGCAGTGGGATTCAAAATGTATTTTAAACCTGGAAATAAACTGGAAGTTTCAGAATTTAGATTTTTTTTATAGAAGAAATATTTAAGATTCGGCTGTATTTCTAGGTCACTAATTAAATATAAGCACAATTGTAACATTGATCATCTTAACTGCTTTGGACAAAAGGAAGCACACAAGATGCTCTTTGGAACATTCATAAATTATGTGAAATAACATAGATCATCTGGATTCACACAAACATGAGGAGTCCATGCCAGATCGAGTGCATGCTGTCACCAATGTAAAGGGGGGATACATACTAACAAATTCTGAAATTCATGTACTTTTTTGTATACTGATTATATCATTTGTAATACTATATTAAACTTTTCTCAAGTTGAACCCTATTGTATGCTGTAATGACTGTTAATATTTTAAAGAGAACCTAGCATGTTCTGTGCATCTTTCAGGTGTGAAGCCCTGGACATACCTGATAGATATTCTGTCAGGGAAGAATGGATCAGACACAGAGCTGCTTATCTACACCATGACCCTCATTAACAAAGTAAAGCAACACACAGAAACTTCTGATCTCACACACCGATCTACAACCACGATCAATAAATCAACACAAATTGCAGTGTACCGGATGTTGTACGTTTGGTTGCAGGATATTGCTTCAGTGCTCTTGATATGCATTGATCCCTCTTTCATTCCAGACTCTGGCTGCGCTTCCTGATCAGGACTCATTCTATGATGTGACCGACTGTTTGGAGAAGCTAGGACTGGAAGGCATCATCCAGAAACACGTGACTAGCAGTGGAATTGAGGGTGACCTTAAACAGCAGTTTACCATTTATGAGGTAAACTCCCATTACTCTTAAAGGAATATTCAGTTCAACATAAGTTAAGCTCAATCGACAGCATGTGTGGCATAATATTGACTGCCACAAAAATGTATTTTGACTTGCCCCTAATTTTCTTAAAAAAATAAAATAAATAAAGGTTATTGTGAGGCACTTAAAATGGAAGTGAATGGGGTCAATATGTAAACGTTAAAATAATCAATGTTTCAAAAATATAGTCACAAGACATAAACATGCGTGTTAAAATTATTTTAGTGTGATAAAATTACTTACTAACCTTTTCTATGTAAAGTTATAGCCAATTTTACAACTTCATTGCCATGTAGATGTCATGTCAACAAACCCTAAAACAACTGTAAAAAGTTTACAGATTAAATAATACACAAGTTTCAACAGAAGAATTAATTTAAGTGCTTCATATTTCTGCCTTTTAAACCCTCCAAAAATTGCCCCCATTAACTTCCATTACATGTAGCTCACTGTAACTTATATTTTTGCTTTATATAAAGAAAAGGGGTGAAGGGGGTGAGTCAAATATTTTTTTTTGGTGATCAACATTATGCCACAAATGCTGTGGATTGAGCTTAACTTGTATTGAACTTGGAATAGTCAAATGAAAATTACTCAAATATACTGTTTTAAAAATTCTGTTGTAAGAAGATTCTGCATTTTGGATACTGTGTAGAATGCCCTCAGGTTTGAGGATGGAGAGATGGATGAATCAACACAAAAAGTCCGTAAAGACAGAAGGAAAATGACTCCCAGTGAGCAGGAGGGCAGGAGGAGCCACCGATCATCTTCTCAAAGTCTTGCTGATGGTAGCCTCTGTTCTTTTCGGCCCAGCTCTCCAACCTTATCCATCTCTTCTCAGAGTCCTACCACAGGTATTTTCAGTTCAGTCTCTCTCACTCTCTCCTACTTGCACCCTCTGGTTTCCACTGAAGCTGTATGTGTTTTTAGAGGTGACCCGCACTGCCTCTCCTCAGCTCTCAGATTCCTCTTATTCTCCTGGTCCTGGCAGCCCAGATCTGACCAGCCCTTCCTCTGGCTCCTCCACTCCACCACTGCCTCTTGTGCCTAATGAAACTACAGCCTCTGAGCAGAACCAGAACCTGTGAGTATTAACAGTGCTCTGTGTGTTTGTGTATGCATTTGAACTCCAGATCTGATTTATGAATATTTTTCTCAAATGAGCAAGCAATCCATGCATTAATACGGCAATGCAATTCTTCTCCACTATGCGACAGTTTAATCTAAGCAGGCCTTCCAAATTCTACTCTGTATTAAAGGTGAAGTGTGTAATTTCGGTGCATAATTGTACTCTGTGTGTTAGAGCAGCCTGACTGACATAATATCGGCTCAGCAAATATTGCTACCTGTTTGGTAGAGCAAAGGAAGACTGGGAAGACTGTGTTTATAAAACAGGAAGCACTATAATAAAAGACACCATTGCTCAGTATATAATTTTTTTAAAAGTATCATTTTTAATGATTGGAATAAACTATTTTTTGATGCATTAATATCAGTGTTGGATAAGTTACTTTAAAAATAATATTCCACTACAAATGTCTAATTATTTCTCAAATTTTAATCGGATTACTTAACTAATTACTTCATTAAAAAGTAATCACATTAATAATTACTTTACTTTTAAGTTACTTTCTAAAACACTTCTCCACTAAACAAATTTAAAATAATGTCTATATTTCTTCCTTGTTCACTGTTACACACAAGTCACACTCAGCACCTCACATTTCTCCTTCACAATGACTCATTACAGGGCCATAATTCATGTACTGTACATTCATAATATAGTAGAATTAAGCAACACGTTTAATTAAACCCCTTTAAAATTAAAGTCAGAAACTGTAATGTGATTACAAGATTTTAAAATGTAAAAAATTACACTACTCTTTTGACTAAAAAGTAATTAGATTACAATAACTAATTACATTGTTATTGGATTACTCTCAACACTGATTAATATAGAATATGTGGTCACAGTTGTGTGATTACAGTCATTTTACGATGGCTTCGAATGATGCCCCCTAGTCAGAAAGTACAGTTGGATCTGTTATAAAACTTGTTTGAGAACAGTTATTATTTTTGCAATTCACTTTGGTGCCACTAGTGGTGCAGAAATTACACAGTTTCTTTGTTACCTATAGGAAAGTATATTGTCTATTGATTAAGATGTGAATCCAGAGATGGATGCAATCGGGTGTTTTCCATAGTGCTATAGTGCTTCTGTTTTGCACTGGTTCATCCCAGGGATTCAGTTCATGTTTGAAAAACGCTGGAAAGAGGAGCTTGTTTATCGACTTCTAGAGCAATCAGAAACACCTGGGCTGTTTGGTGTAATACAAACTAATTAATTATCGCTCGCATACCCACTGGTGCACAAGCTCTCTTTTATACGCACGTGTGCGTGCACACACACACACACACGCACACACACACACACACACACACACCTCGTAATTTGACTGACAGTAGTAAAATTGCCCCTCAAAAGCATGAGGAAGATCAGTAGAGAATTTCAGAATGGCCAACCCAAGCGTTCAATCCAGCTTAGTGATTATTCTTTGGCCGTATGTGTATTTGTGTGTCTCCTGTATGGATGAGTGTGTGGCAGAGATAAACACACAACCCTATACTCTGGTGCCCTTCTGTTTTCCTTATGCGGGCATACAGCTCTCACTCGCACGCATCTTATAGTCATGCACTCAAATGGTAATCATCCTGAACAGTAACTTGATTATATGTATTGTTTGTCACATATGATGGAACACCTATGCAATAGTTGCCAATTTTCCTTTGGTAATGTGCCATGTTTCATATTCTGGAGGCATAGACTAACGTTTTTTCTTTAATTAAAAGTTTGGATTTTGCTTAATCTAACTATGGATCTTACTAAAAGCCAATTAAATAGTATTTACAAAGCTTATATGTGAATCTGCTATCCGTATCTAATCAACTAAGGATGTACACATGACTAAGTCAGTATCTGGATTGGAGTAACATATTAACTTGGCCTAGTTGATTAATCGTCTATAGAAGACGTTTACTACATGCTAACTTGACTACATTAGCGGTACAAAGATGAATAAGCCTATATAAATCATTCCTAATGGCCAGAGAATTGGAGACTAAAAATAATTAACTCGATTGAATGATTTATGCTCATTTGACTTACTTGTTGTGCAAGTCTTATGGTATGACCGCATGGCACACAATATACATAACTAAGATTCATGTATCACAGTACTTAAATGGAAGTCTAAATGCAATGCACACTGTTTGGAAAGTATAACCATAAGACATAAACTTGATATATTTTAACTATAATGGGACGTGTAATTAAATTCACCTACTAACCTGTCTGTAAAGCAGATAAACCTGGTAACTTTCATATGAAATGCACAAAGATACCAGAAAAGGACAGGTTGCACACAGTACAGATAAAACTCCGCTCTTAGGAATTTAAGCCAGAAGTTAATCTGCCTAGAACAGTAGGCTTGCCATTAAAAGGACTATTTAGACAACTCAAATAACACATTTTTGTACAGAATGATTAATATAAGCGCAATGAATTTAACAAAAATACAAACTGAAAATTTCTGATTTTAAACCATCCAGATTGCCGTCAGTGCAATCAGTTATAGTGTTTGTGCGCCAGTAGATTTCCATTGTACAATAAATGCATTAGTCTAAACAAATTTTTGCTTATTTTTTTAAAAACTGAGGGAAGATTTGACATTTTTCTGTGGCAATCTACAGCCTGCCACAGATGATTTTGATATAGCTTATATTATCGGTCCGGTTGCTGAGACTTAAAGTAGCTATAAATGAGCCTTTAGATTAGGTGTTTCTAATATGTTTGTTAACACAGATGACTGTTTACTTTTGACATATTTAATTATAACAATTTCTATTCATTTGCTTGCTGTTCTCATCTCTTTTCCATGGCTCTTGGTGGTTGGGACTGTTTATCTTTGTTGCTCACTGATGTTTTGGGCCTGTCAACGTTTTAACTCTCTGTTTGTCCACGTAACCACCATTACTGTTCCACCTCTTTCTCTCTCCTTTCTCCTCTCCCCTCCCACAATTCTACGGCCATTCACTAGGGGGCGCTCTTTTATGAGTCATTACATTTCTCACATGGGGATTTCTAGACGGAGGTTAAAAAAGGCGAGGTCTATAACAGAGGATACCTCAGGCATCACCAACAGGTCTGTAACACATTTAATGCCACTTTCTGCTTCAGAACTTTTGACTAATTTGTTTTGTGTTAGTTGAAGTTGTCTTGGCTGCTGATCTGAGGCCAGCTCAGTATTGTACTGAAAACATTTAGATTTTGGTTTTAAATTCAAATTTGAGGTCAGTGAGCCAATGCATCTTCAGCACTTAAAGGGATAGTTCAGCCAAAAATGAAAAATAATTTACTCACCCTCATACCATCCCAGATGTGTATGACTTTCTTTCTTCTGCAGAACACAAACAAAGATGTTTAGAAGAATATTTCAGCTCTGTAGAACAATGCAAGTGAATGGTGACCAATACTTTAAATCTCAGAGAAACACAAAGGCAGCATAAAAGTAATCTGCCTTAAAAGACATTGATTAAAAAGTATGTTTTTTTAATCAATGTCTTTGGAAGTGAGCCAGTTGTTTTTGTTTGAGAACAGACCAAAATCTAACTGATTTTTCACTATAAATCTTGACATCGGCAGTCTCCTTGGTGATCATGAATTCAAGCTTGATTACACTTTGTAGTGCTATCTAGCTCTTTGTGCATGCATCAAGCACTAAAAGAGTAATCAAGCTTGAAATACTGATTGTGCCTAGAAACTGCAATGGTAAGATGTACAGTAAAAAAATGCGTTACATTTTTGTCTGTTCTCACACCAAAACCGATTAGATCATTTCAGAAGACATGGATTAAACTCCAGCAGTTTTATGAATGAGTTTTATGCAGCATTTATCTGCTTTTTGGAGCTTTTTGGTTATCAATCACTTGGATTGTACGGACCTACAGAGATGAGATATTCTTCTAAAAATCTGTGTTTTGCAGATAAATGAAAGTCATACACATCTGGGATAGCATGAAGGTGAGTAAATGATGTGAGATTTTTCATTTTTGGGTGAACTATCCCTTTGAGTCATCTCATTTCAAACTTTCCTTAACTAACTATTAACAACATTTTACTCATCACCAGTCACATTCACACATTTTCTTTTCAGTGTTTTTCAGGATCTTTTTAAATGTGAAAAATTATGTTTTTCTAACTCATTTTCAACAAGGTAAAGCACAAAATAGAAAGGTGACCCAATGACCATAAAAAATATGACTTCAAAAATGTAATTATTTCTTAATACACGTTTGTCTGGAGAAATCGAGACAGTCAGACATTCACACAGACGGGCTGGTTTTGTATTGTGAGTATCTGGACAAATCCTTTATATGACCAGGGAAGAACAAAACAAACGAATCTCAGGGAGTGATTCAGTTGTTTTGTTCTGGCAAAATTTATAGTTTGTGTTTCATTCCTTTGAAACGTGACAGCCGCTTTAGGCTTTGTATTTCAAAAAGAAATTAGTTCTACTCCCAACCTTCCTTAAATACAGGCAGTTCATTTATTTTTGTCCTTACAGTTACACAATGCGTTTCTAGTCTCAAATATTAACTTAATTTCTTCCCATTTCTAACTTTGTAAATATTTTTTTTTTTACATAATAGGTAAAAAAATGATTAATTGATGCTTTAAACTTTATCTGTATAATTAGGGAAAAAATCACATTCATAAAGCAAGATGGCTTAAATTCAAGCCCAGTCCTAAACTGTTTGTAATGAATTTACAACTTTAGTATTTATCATAGACAGCAAAAGCTATGATGAAAACCCATATTATTTAACTGAATATTGAATATTGAAACAATAGTTTTACAGAAGATTATGCTATAATAGAAAATGATGAAATGGCTTAGTCTTTATTGTGTGGTTTCATGAATAAAGTGATAATATTCATCATAACAATTCTTTTGATTTTCAAATGTCATTCATTGTCACACCACATGTATTGATAATGATCTGTAAGCTGCAAAGAGAATTAAAAAACTAAAGACAAGTAATTGTCACTCGTAAAAAAAATGTTGTCTTCTGTGTTGAGCCTAGTAGCGGTCATGTGTCAAATGAACAAAATTACTTAAATAAAGATGTTCATTTTGCTGAACGAGATTCAAAGATCTAAGTCAGTGAAATTATCAGATTTTCCCATCACTGGTATCTGGCAGTGAAAAGAGAGGATTGTTGAGAGCAGAACAGTAGAGAGTATTTCTGCTCAATGCAGATATGATGCCAGCTCACCTGGAATGAAAAAGAAGAAAAAAAGTGCTGACTAATGAAGTAGCAGCGTTAAAATGCTTCATGCATTCCACCTGCACAGTGCTGATAACATATATTTATAAGTTTAAAGTAATGAAGGGATGTTGATTTAATACAATTCTTCAGTATTTTATTATGTTTCCATAACCTACAAAAGGGGGTAGGTGTACTGTTCCTTCAGTTCATACTTGAGATAAAAAGCTTACTGTAAACATTAGTGCAATATAACTAGCTGTTGGAATAGCTTAATTTTATTGTATGTGTGTTTGTACAGATTTGTTTTCAGACATACTTTGGCTCGACTCTCGTGCCACACCACAAGGCTGTTTGTTTTCGTTCAGTATGAGCTCTGCTACTGTTGGGATCCTTTAACCACACGCACTCTTACTTTAACTTATTTTCCACCTTACTGAAAGTAACTTTCAGAAAACTAAAAACAATATGTCTTCAAATAGGGAGTCATTTGAAGTGTATAAACACTTTTGATAGCTTGCATATACAGTACACAGATTTTGTTTTGTGTATGCACTCTAAAAAAGATTTGGTCACATTTATGTATGTGCTTATTTATTTATTTATTTATTGTCGAACAGTTGGATTGCACATATTGGGTAATTATATTGGTTTATTTTTTAACCCAACTGTTTAAGTGTGTGTGTGTGTGTGTGTGTGTCTGATTCAAATGAAATGCCCTTACTGTGCAACAGCCTCGAGTATGTACCAACTATCTGTCTCTCCTCAGAGGGTCACTCACAGAAACGGACTCTCCACAGGAGAATCCTTTCCAGATGGCAGCAGAGCAGCCCGGTCGGCCAGAGGAAAAGAGAGTCTTCAAGTAAGTATGCGACTGATGCTCAGAGGGGAGGAGTGATGGGAAAGAGATGAGAAAAAGGAGGAGAGGGTATTAGAGGAGGCAGTGCATGGGAATATTTTGTGGAAGAAGCACTGGATTCAAACTAAAATTAGACTTAAGGAGCTAAACTGTGTTGAGTAGAGTTTAATAGTTGGAGCTGTGATAAACATTCCATATGGGAACCTGTTGCATTTATCGAGCGAAATAGAGAAATTGGTGAGTCTTCACTTTTTGACATCCAACTGATATTAAATGGAAATGGAATCTGGTTTCGAACCATTGTAGTTTTTAATATTTTAGTTACGTGTGCTGTTAATACTGTTTTAATACTACATTGAAGGTCTGCACCATTTGTTGTCACTGTAGTGCATATGATCAGGTGTGTTTCTGTCCTTTGTCTTACTCCTATTGCAGAAATATTATTTCCTTCACTATTTTTATGACTTTTTCTGAACAGACTTGCTTTCTTCAATATATTGTTTGCTTGCAAAATTTTTTGTCATTCTGTTTGTTCTGTATTTGCTGAATAACTCTTTAATTTTCTCTTTCTGTTTGTCTGCCCCCCTCCCCTCGCTCTGTGTGTGTGTGTGTGTGTGTGTGTGTGTGTGTGTGTATGTACTCTCTCCCCTGCATCTTATGCTCCTCTCCTCCCTTTCTCATCTTATTTGGCACAACTCCTAATCTTTTCCTTTACTGCTGCTGTGTCCAACATTCCTGCACTTTGCTTCTTTCTTCTTTTACAGACAGCACCAGGCAGACAGTGTTTGGTGAGTAGTTGCAGTGTGGCCAAAGAATGTGGCTTTTGGAGGTGCTAGCACTTTAAATCATTGTGATAGTTAGTCATTTTAGGGAGACAGAGTCACAGAGAGGGAGAGGACGGCTGCAGGACGCAACCGTTGGCCGGAAACTGTTATTATGAATGGGATCAATCAATCTGCTGAAGACTTAATTCAAGTGATTGTTTAAATCTAATGAACTTTTATCAAGATTTTAACCAAAGTGTGTTGGATATACACTGGCGGCCAAAAGTTTGGAATAATGTACAGATTTTGCTCTTATGAAAAGAAATTGGTACTTTTATTCACCAAAGTGGCATTCAACTGATCACAATGTATCAGTCTGGACATTAATAATGTGAAAAATTACTATTACAATTTCCCAAAAAATTTTCACAACTCCTCCACATGCAACAATGACACTTCTCAATGCAACTTCGGGCACTTCTCGCGCACCTTACAGTCTAGCTGATCCCACAAAAGCTCAATGGGGTTAAGATCCATAACACTCTTTTCCAATTATCTGTTGTCCAATGTCTCTTTATTTTCCCACTCTAACATTTATTTTTGTTTTTCTGTTTCAAAAGTGGCTTTTTCTTTGCAATTCTTCCCATAAGTCCTGCACCCCTGATTCTTCTCTTTACTGATGTACATGAAACTGGTGTTGAGCAGGTAGAATTCAATGAAGCTGTCAGCTGAGGACATGTGAGGCATCTATTTCTCAAACTAGAGACTCTGATGTACTTATCCTCTTGTTTAGTTGTACATCTGGTCTTCCACATCCCTTTCTGTCCTTGTTAGAGCCAGTTGTCCTTTGTATTTGAAGACTTTAGTATACACCTTTGTATGAAATCTTCAGGTTTTTTTTTTGGTAATTTCAAGCATTATATAGCCTTCATTCCTCAAAACAATGATTGGCTGATGAGTTTATAGAGAAAGCTGTTTCTTTTTTGTTATTTTTGACCTAATATTGACCTTAAAACATGCCAGTCTATTGCATACTGTGGCAAGTAAAATAAAATAAAAACACAACGACAATGTTAAGCTTCATTTAACAAACCAAATATCTTTCAGCTGTGTTTGATATAATGGCAAATTATTTTCTATTACCAGATTAGCAATTTAACATTATTACTCAAGGATAAGGTGTTGGAGTGATGGCTGCTGGAAATGGTGTCAAAAAATACAAATAGTGATTGTGCAGTTTTTTTACATCTGTAATGTCATGATGACTATACATTGTGATCAGTTGAATGCCACTTTGGTGAATTAAAGTACCAATTTCCTTCCAAAACCGCAAAATCTGTATATTATTCCAAACTTTTGGCCACCAGTGTATATGTATAACTTTGCTATGCGACTTAGCGTCAGTGTTTATCATTTCTGATCATTGAAGATGTGAATAATGTTGGTGCAGAATATTTAGACCAGTTTAGCAGTGAGAGAACTACCTTTTTGTCCAATGAACTAACAAGAACTATTGCGTATAGCTGTCCTTTTCTTCTTTCTCATTCTTATGTTTTGTGTCATGGGAATGAACTTCTCATCTGAAGGTACTACTCAGAGTAGACTTATCTCTTATTTTTGTGGGCTGCAATCATATCCCCACATTCATGAAAAATTTAGCCATTTTAGAATTGGCCAGAAATATCCACAAAGCTTTTTTTTTTTTTTAATAAATTAAACCGTTTCTCTCCAGTCCAGAGAGTGTGAATAGGGACTTGCCAGTTCTGAGGAATTATGCGTAAGTATACTGCAGATCTGTATGGTTACAGGCTCTCTTTCTGCATATATGGGAATGTGGCCTGGTGTTTTTTTTGTTTGTTTTTGTTTTTTGTGCTAATTCTGCTGCTATGCTCAGAACATGAGGCTTTGTGTGTGTGCTGTGTTTGAAAATTAACTTAAATTGGACATTTTTGTTTATTTGACATGCAGGCCAATTCTTAATGATTCTTGCTGACAAGACTAAATTATTATATTTTATGCAGGGAAAATGGGTTTTGACTTGTCAAAATGCATGTAAATAACAATTACAGCTAAGTTTTAAGACCAACAATAAACTTAGGGGAAAAAGACTTCATAATGAATATCTCATTCATTTGAAGCAGTTTATTTTCTTTGCACACATGCCTCAGTATAACTCTGAGTTTACCAAAGACTTCTTTGGATCACTGTAGAGGAAGAAACCATCAATTCTCAGCCTTCTGAGTTATGTTTGACTCGCAGTTAATCAAAACTGATCAGCTTAGAGGCTAATTAAAAGAATTCTAATAATGCATAAAAACTAATGAGTAAAAATGCATGTATGTGATTTTGTTTTCTGCATCATCAAAGGTAGGGTGGATTTTGGGAAATATAATGGTGGCTTGGGGTATATAAGGAGCAAGTAAAGGGTGGCTAAAGTGGTTGTGGTGGTGGGCTTCGTCAGACACTGGGCTAGATTTCTGTGGTGGTATGCTAGACTTTCATAAATTTAAGTCTCTGTGTCATTGTTTTTGTTTAAATTATGAAATGAACTGTCCCTTTAAGGACTAGGTTAATCTTGATCACATTGCTTAGTCATTTGTGCAATTTTACTGAATGGAGAAAAGTCTGGATAAAGCATATTTGTTCTGCCCAGAAAGATTAAGCATATGCTATTATGATTTGGATCTAGTTTAAATTGATAGTGTACCTGTACGTTGTTTACTGTTTTATTCTGTTCACTATTTTATTCTGTAACCACCCATTTCAGAGCAGATCTACCGAATTTAACCTATCTCCAGAATTGGACATTTTTGTCATACATCACACTCAGCCTTCCATTACATCCCAGGAATTGAGTTATTTTTCTCTGATGGCCTTTTAGAGACACGTTCTTGCGCAGTCTCGCTGCGTCCCAGTTTGAGAAGAAAAGGAAGTCAAATGGTTCACATGAGAAAAGTGCTCTAATTGATAGTGTGGCACCTACAGACCAAGAGACCACTCCATCTACTGAAGCTGTACAGCCAGCCTCCAGCTCAACCACTGCAGGTACTGATAGTTTGACATGCTTTACCTGTCTGTCTGTCTGCATGTATACAGTACTGTAACTGTTCTTTTAAATATACTCTCTTCTCTTCCTCTGCCCTCATTTCTTTCTTCTGTAAGTAATTCCTCTGCACTCTATCCTTTTTATTCTAGCACCTAACTTAAGATTCAAGTTGCTTTATAGACATGTGAAATCTGGCCTCTTAATCTCTCTGCTTTTCCTGTTCACTGACGCTTTAGAGAGGGAGAGAGAGAGATTTATTTCTGTGCATATGCTGTGTTGAAGTATGTGGTTGTTAATTTGTGTATGTGTGTGTGTGTACACTGTCATAAACAATTAAAAGGTTGTCCACAACTCCTTGAGGTTACTGTGCATACTGTTAATAGTCCAGTCAGCATGGTATGTGCCTTGATTGGTCTAGAGCAAGTTTGTAATAATTATGTAATGGGTCCTGCTGAGATAGAAAATTTTAAGCAGCATTCCAAGAGGGATGATTCTTAAGACCCCTGCATACTCATGGAGAATTTGTTCTTCGCTAAGAGCAAAAAAGAAGTTTGAAACAAATCAACGATATACTTTTTGCGAAAATTCAGACACTGGCCACACTACTGTGGGAGGCGTTTAGAGAAGCATTTAAATATGACAATGCATAATACTACATATAAAACCTTATATAATGTGACAAAATGTGTTCTCAATGACCTCATGCCTTATTCTATGAGTAGAATTCACGTGAGATCAGAAAAAGAAGCTGTTTAACCACTTAATGATGATTTAAAGTAATACAGTTGAAGTCAGAAGTTTATATACACTTGGGTTGAAGTCATTTAAACAATTCTTTTAACCACTCCATAGATTTCATATTAGCAAACTCTAATTTTGGCAAGTCGTTTAGGACATCTAGTTAACCGTGCCTTTAAGCAGCTTGGAGAATTCCAGAAAATTATGTCAAGCCTTTAGGCAATTAGCTTCTAGTAGGAGGTGCACTGAATTGGATGTATTTTAAGGCCTACCTTCAAACTCTGTGCCTATTTGCTTGACATCATGGGAAAATCAAAAGAAATCAACCAAGACCTCAGAAAAACAATTGTGGACCTCCTCAAGTCTGGTTCATCCTTGAGAGCAATTTCCAAATGACTGAAGGCACCACGTTCATCTGTACAAACAATAGTACGCAAGTATAAACACCAGGGAACCACACAGCCATCATACCGCTCTGGAAGGAGACGCATTCTGTCTCCTAGAGATGAATGCAGTTTGGTGTGAAAAGGCAAATGAATCCCAGAACAACAGCAAATGACCTTGTGAAGATACTGGAGGAAACAGGAAGACAAGTATATCTACAGTAAAATGAGTCCTATACCGACATAACCTGAAAGGCTGCTCAGCAAAGAAGAAGCCACTGCTCCAAAACCCAGACTACAGTTTGCATGTGCACATGGAGACAAAGATCTTAATTTTTGGAGGAATGTCCTCTGGTCTAATGAAACAAAAATTTAACTGTTTGGCCATAATGACCATCGTTATGTTTAGAGGAAAAAGGGTGAGGCTTGCAAGCTGAAGAACATCATCCCAACCATGAAGCATGGGGGTGGCAGCATCATGCTGTGGGGGTGCTTTGCTGCAGGAGGGACTGGTGCACTTCCCAAAATAGATGGAATCATGAGGAAGTAAAATGATATGGATATATTGAAACAACTCAAGTCATCAACCAGGAAGTTAAAGCTTGGTCGCAAATGGGTCTTCCAAATGGACAGTGACCCCAAGCATACCTCCAAAGTTGTGGCAAAATGGACGAAGGTCAACAAAGTCAAGGTACTGGAGTGTCCATCACAAAGCCCTGACCTCAATCTGATAGAGAATTTGTGGGCAGAACTGAAAAAGCATGTGTGAGCAAGGAGGCCTACAAACCTGACTCAGTTACACCAGGTCTGTCTGGAGCAATGGGCCAAAATTCCAGCAACTTATTGTGAGAAGTTTGTTCAAAGCTTCAAAATGTTTGACCCAAGTTAATCTATTTAATGGCAATGCTACCAAATACTATCAAAATGTATGAAAACTTCTGACCCACTGGGAATGTGATTAAAGCTGAAAGAAACCATTCTCTCTACTATTATTCTGACATTTCACATTCTTAAAATAAATTAGTGATCTTAACTGACCTAAGTTACTGTTTTCTACGATTAAATGTCAGGAATTGTGAAAAACTGAGTTTAAATGTATTTGGCTAAGGTGTATGTAATCTTCTGAACATGCAGTAGATGTTGTTTAATTTGTCATGTTTACATTCTGCATTGATGGTGCTAATTCACTAACTGATATATATTCTTATGATGACACTGATATTAATGCAAAGATGGGTGTATAAAAGTATGTTAATGAGCAAAATACAGACAAAAGAATACTGATAAGAGTGGCACATCTTACTATGGGCGGATGTGTGAATGGCTTTCGCTGCAGAAGGCACATGAGTGAAGCAGCATATAAAACAAAACCATGAATGGGCACTTAAGAATATTTTAGTAGATTTGATTCCTTTTGTAGATTAATTAAAAAAATATCATGACATGTTCTTGGAAAATGTCTCTACAGTCAAAGATCATACAGATGTACTGTAGATAAGTTTGCACCTAATAACTCTGCAAGCTGGTGTGTTCACGTTGACTGATCTTGACAGACTGAACAACATAAACAACGTAGGTGGAGCTCCAGGTCACACCTACCTATGACATGGACCAATGGCAGCAAGGTGTTATTCAGCAGATACAAAGTTTTCCTAATAGGTTGCACTGGTCAGCTGTTACAAACTACTGAAGCCTTTGTTTTTCTAAATGACGTCACATCCGTTTCTTCGCTTTCGAAAGTGGTATGCCAGGGCCTTTTATGCTTGTTAGAACAGGACCCTCAACGGCTAACGTTTCTATTTATTTAATTATTTTATTTTGCTAAAAGGAATTGTTCTTCCAAAAATGAAAATTCTGTCATTGTTTACTCACCTTTATGTAATTTCAACCCTGCTTTATTGTATTTTGTTTTTGTAAAATTAAAAACAAGATGTTTTTTTTTTATACTGTCGAGCTTCAAAAAGGACCAAGAAAAGAAAAAAGGTCAATATATAGTTTATACAGTACATCCAAAGTCTTCTGAAGCAAGACTTTAGCTTTGTGTGTGGAACAGACCCAAATTTAATTTATCATTCACTGATAATCTTCCACTCAGTTTTAAGCCATACTGTAGCTCTTAAATCTTATTTGTGGCCTTGCTTTTCAAACTTGCCATGTCACTAACAGGCAGTGACTTGACAGTAAATCAATCATCCAATTTTGTGGCATGGAAGCTGTGTGAACATTCTGCATAACTTTTTATGTTTCACGGAAGTGTAATGCTGTCATGGGGGTTTGGAACGATGTGAGGTTGAGTCAATGTTGATGTAATTTTCATTTTTGGATGAACTATTCCTTTAATTACTGTTCATGTCAAGCATAGATGAGAATTTGCCAAACTTGATTGATGCTGTAAGGTTGAGAGACTATCTGTTTGTGCTTTTCTTGTAGAATCATGGATGCTGCAGTGTAGAAAGTTGCTAATTAAGTGTGACGTGATTGTTATGGAAACAGAAATTATAGTTGGGCCACTGCGGGCCAATATGCAATCACTATGTTTGTCCATATCACAGCTACCAAAGTTGCTACATTTTAAAAAGCTATCTTTCATCAAACAGTAGGACAAATAAATGGGCAGCACCTCCATAGCTTTTAAGGCTGTTTATAGCTTACATTTTTTAGATAGAGGGATATGAATTGTTGAAGATTTTGCTCCTGTGGTGACTGTATGTTCCCAGTTTAACAGCCTCTCCCTAGAGAAACAATTTTAACAATAGTAATGAGACCCTAATTGGGAGGGTGTGTATCAAGATTAGCAGTATAGAGAGGGCTGAAACTGGGCTCTAGAAGGCCTTTCATTATAATGCTGTTTAAATGGAGTACTCCTTGAAAATGACTCAACCACTCAGAATTGTCTTATGAACCCCAGGCTTTGTAAGTTATTTTTTAAAGGGGTGCAGACAACCATACATTATGGTTATTTGCAATGTTTAATTATGTATTAAATGCTCATCTACTTGCCTTTCATTACAGGTTATTGGTACTGGTTATTATTGGTAGAATTTCTGCACTTAATTTTGTTTAGTTGCTGCTAGATCTCTCTCTTTGTGTGCCAGTGTTTATGTTTTCCTTCATGTATACATGTATCTGTCTTGTAGAAACTATTAGTGATCAGGACGCCCAGTCTCAAGGGGTAAACTTGACCAGGCACACCCTGGAGCAGCCAGGGGACGCAACAACAGCCCACAATGAAGCAGGCAAGAGCTTCCTTTCCCACATCCACCCCTCTGTCATTCTCCATATCACCTTTCTGTTCATTATGGATTCTCTGCAAGCCTCAGACATACTGTAGACACTTGTATGTCTCATCCATCCACTTATCTAATTCAAAGTTCATCCAGCAACCAGTTAACCATGAGTTAAGAGTGGCATTTTTCCATTGTGACGTCTAAAATGAATGAAATGTGCCATCCCCCCCCCCCCCCCCCCCCCTTTGTTTTGTCTAAAATCAATGAAATAAGCGTCAGTTTAATTGTTTTTCCCACTTGATGACATGTATGTTTTTGCATAATGAAATTCTTACAGGACTAGTCAAGCACCTTTGTGTAAGGCCAACAAAATGCCTTGCATTTTCTTGTCAGACGAGTTGTTATCCTTTCGGAAGTCAAAAGCCTTATTGCAAGCAAATATCTTCAAATCTGCAAAGGGAAAATGTTTGTGACCGATTCCATCTCTTCCTCTAGTGGCTATGGTCCAAATGACATATCCATACGTGCCTTTCGTCTAGGGAGTGTAAATTAGCAGAGGCTGGAGGGCAGATATGTAAACTGTTTAGAGTTGGAGATGGGAATCACCCTTTACAGTTTCCGTTTTGGCTTATTGAGGGTTATGACAGTAAGCACTGGAGGTTAAAACACTGTTAGAGCTTAGTGGAGTCACTACTGTTAGTCTGCAATGGGTTACTGAAAATAGAGGATGGTAGCGTGTGGAAATAACATGATCTGTGCTTGTGCTGGGCCTTTTGACGGTAAGATGTCTCTTTCAAAATGCTGTTAAGATATTCAGATAATGCACAGATTTGAAATTAAGATTTTTGCTTGATTATAGGGCAGATGACTGCACTGTACAGATCTGAGGTCTAGTATGCTGGGTCAGATTCAGAAACATCCTTAATAATAACATTCTTCTTAACTACTGTTTTCTTCTTATTTTCTAAAATAAGAAAAAAGTAAAGTATATTTTATATTCCCGAAAATACTTCTTAAGAATTAATGCATTTCAAGAACATTCTTACAAACTTACAATTTACTTGATAGGAAATTTCTGTGAATCCAGCCCCTGGTTTTTAAGCACTTAACTTTAATCTGGTAGTTGTTGTAGTCTGATGGTTGTTCTTTAGACTATATTATAGTCATGTTTTGAAGTACTTTTCCTCCACTGCTGAGTGATCTCTTCTCCTTCCTCTAGAGGGTGATGTGCAGCATCAGGCAGGTGGGACAAAACAGCACAGCACCCTCTCTAATGACAGGAAATTCATGTTGGACATGCTCTATTCCAAAAACAACAACACATCTGGAGATCTAGAGAGTCAAAGTCTGGAAAGTGTTCTAGAGGACCATGGCATCACCAAGATGGCTGGACGGCTCTCCAGATTGCAGTCCTGCTCTTCTCAGTCCACAGAAGACACGTCCAGACGGGCTGAGTTGGAGAGCCTTGGAGGTAGTGCTCAGGCAGCTCGTGCCAGGCTCGCGGAGGAACAGAAGCTCAAGAAGTTGCGTCCACAGTACAGTATTGAAGCAGACATGCACTCACAAAGTTTAGAGAAGACATTGATGACACCGTTATCCAGAGGTAGTCAGGATTCCTGGGAGCATCTGCAGTCCAGCTCAAGGCCTCTGCGTATCAAAGATCTTGATTTCACTGACTTGATTGACGAGGAAGATATTGATGTGCTGGATATAGACACTTTTGACACTCCATTGCCTAATGGAATGCCACCACCCCCTCCCCCAGTGCCAGGGCTGTACTCTGGCCCTCAACCACCACCACCTCCCCCTCTTCCTCCTGGGCAAGCTGGACTGGTTTCACCCCCTCCCCCTCCTCCTCCTCCTCCTCCTGGAGGATTGTATATGCCCCCTCCTCCTCCGGGACTTCCTCCTACGCCCCCGTCTCAGGGTTTTATTAATCCAGAGTTTGTTCAGAAACGGAAAACTGTCAAGCTGTTCTGGAAGGAGCTCAAGCAGCCTGACAGCCCCAGGAAGTGCAAGTTTGGGCGGGGCACAGTGTGGGCATCGCTTGATAAGGTTATAGTCGATACGGCTAAACTGGAGCACCTGTTTGAGTCCAAAGGAAAGGAACTTCCATTATCAAAGGTGCAATGGGCAAACTGGTTTATGGATTCGATTTACTAAAACTATTATTAATGGTTGCTATATATAGATGAATAAATGTAAAAGCTGCAACTTTTTTTATTTTGATGATCAAGATATGCTATTTAGGGCTAAAACATACTCTGCGCAAGTACCTGAACGCAGATGCATCTTGCAGCGCAAGCTTGATTTAGTTCCGAAATGTGTCAGATCGCAGTTACTAAATTAATGCAAATACACGTTGCATTCTCAGTGTTGCCACAAGGGGTGCTATAGTGAGATTATTGTGGACTGTCGACTTCCAAGGTGAGTTTTCTCTTTTAACTCAACTACTGTCATGCCGGAGCAACAGTTTTAAGGGAATATTGCTGAGCAATTAAGTTAAAGTCAATATAGAAACTTACTTGAATAATAACAGTTTAATTTCACAGATGTTAAAAAGGTAACTCTATCGCCCCTTTGAGTACTGCGATTTGATCCTGCTATGGTAACACAAGAACGCACGTTAAGTATGTTCAACTTTACCACACGTTGGCAATGCAGTGGCCAGCTCGCATCTTGTACATGCATGGAGTATGTTTCGGCCCTTAGGATTTAGTTTTTTTTGCGTAATTTGCTTTAGGAACAATTTACAATGAAGTTGTATTGGTTAACATTAGTTTATGCGTTAGTGTGTCAGGAATGAACAATGAACAATTTTTTTACAGCATTTAATGGTCGACCAATATATCACTGAGGCCGATAAATCTGCAGATATTCCGATATTTCTATTTATTTTTTTTTATTATCGCATCGGCCGTTAAATTTTCCCATTTGGCCAATTTATTTCTTGAGGGTCCTGAAAATCACACATGAAGCGACTGAGACATGTAAAAACGTCCAGTCATGGTTCATTTTGTTGTTAAGTGTCATCATGTGTTACTACAATAATAGACCAGTGTGCAACACAGTGTCATTTAAACGGTCCAGAGCTACAGCAGACATGTTTGAGCTCATAATGTTAAAGTGCTCACCTGTTTCATTCTCTTTCTCTCATCAACAATTCCCTGTAAATTGAACTGTCTTGTCTAATGATAAAAAGACAAATATCATAAACAGTCTGCAAATATGCACATATCTAATTTAAACAGATGTAATAACCCAACCTCACACAACTTCAGGAGATCCAGCGACGTGTGGAGCGCCCATTTATTTACCTCTAAAGCGCGTATTCTAACAGTCTTCAGGGCTACTCTTCAGTTCCCTGTCACATTTAACTTTCTTTTCTAATGATAAAAGGCACATATCAATAAAACTTGTATTATATATTGTCTGCAAATATGCAGAGATCTAATTTAAACAGATGTAATTCACAAAATCCAGCATTTTCTTTCCGTCGAGCGCTCATCTAATATCTTCCTCTGAAGCGTGTATTCCATCAGACAGAATCAAAAACTTCAGGATCAAAAGTTCCTCTGATATACAAATCATGATGGTCAGTCCGTGACAATCCAAGCAGGCAATCCAGGCCATTTAAACTGTCAGGAGATTGAAGCTCATGCTGGATCCGCACGAGCGCGTGAGTTCAACTTCAAGGCTGCATCCGAAACCAGGAAAATGCTGCCTCCGAAGTCTGTATACAGAGGTAGGATGAAAATAATGGGCTTTTCAAACTGTTTGGAGACCAGTTTCCTTAAGAGTTAAGTTCATTCAAAACAGATGTCAGTTAAGCCATTAACTGATTAGGCGCAAGGTAGCAAGTCAGCTGCTTACATTTTCAAATAAAAGCGCTTCACATGTGCTGTAAGTAAATGTCTTATTCACTATCACTGTATGTACAATTGGTTTGATTCTGTAATTTTGGAGAAAATGCAATTGCTAATGCATTCCGTGGTTGCTGGACTACTGTGTGTACTATTATTTCCTTCCTAATATATGAACAATTTCTTCATGTGCAAATAAATTACTAAAATTTGATGATTAATGAGAAATCTGAAGAAACTGCTATCTACTATTTAAAATACAAAATATATATTTTTAGTTTTGTGTGAAATTAAGTAATAATAGTGCTAAATAAGAGTTTAATAATATGTATATATATATATTATTTATTTATTTTTTGTTATTTACTATATTAAATTGTGTGATATATCTGCATCGTATTGGCCTATGGGCTCCCCTGCTCTCTGGATATCGGCATCCACCATTAAAAAAACAATTTTGGCGACCACTAGCATTTATTAATTTTGATTTAGGTTAATTTATTAATATACTTATTTTTTTTGTTCAAGTTAGTTCCTTATGCATTAATAAATGTTAATGTATGCAACTTCTAATGTAAAATTATAAGTACATGTAGAAATTAAAAATAATTGTTAATTCATGTTCACTATTGCATTAACTAATGTTAAAGGGATAGTTCACCTAAAAATTTAACTTTTCTCATAATTTATTCACCCTTATGCCATCCCAGATGTGTATGACTTTCTTCAGCAGAACACAAAGTCCTTTTTTACTATAAATCTGTACTTTCACTCTCTTTCACATTTTTAAAGTGGAGCTTTATGTTAAAAATAAAATACTTTCTCACCCATCATATCACCTCTGAAGATATGGATTTACCACTGGAGCGTTAGAGTTCTGGCCACCATTCACTTGCATTGAATGGACCAACAGAGTTTAAATTATAAACTCATATCTGGTATGGCATGAGAGTGAATGATGAGAATATTTATATTTATTATTTTTGGGTGAAATATCTCTTTTGCAAATACAACCTTGTTAAGTGTTACACATTCATTCCTCATTTTCCTACAGAAGGTGACTGAGGCAAAGAAAGCAGTGCTTGTAGTCCTTGATCCTAAGAGAAGTAATGCAATCAACATCGGCATGACTGTTTTACCTGCTTTACATGTCATCAAGACTGCCATCCTTAACTTTGATGAGTTTGCCATCAGTAAAGAGGGTATTGAGGTAATGCAGTACTGATATCCATAAGGGGGCAATAGTAGCACACTTAATGTTCGTCTTTGCATTCAATCATATCTGTAATGAGGAAATATAAATATCAGTGAATCTTCTTAAGTTTCTGTTTATACTGTATGTAACAATAATAACTAAAGTTATTTTTAGAACATTTCAATTATTATTGTATACTGTATAAATTTGATGAAATACATTCATTGCACCCTTCTCTGTAGAAAATCCTGACTATGATTCCGACAGATGAGGAGAAACAGAAGATTCAGGAGGCACAGCTGGCAAATCCCGACACACCGCTGGGTACAGCAGAGCAGTTCCTGCTTACGCTCTCCTCTATCAGTGGCCTTAGTGCCAGATTACAGCTCTGGGCCTTTAAACTGAACTATGAGACCCTGGAGAAGGTCAGAGCCCTATGACAATTGTCTTTTTATACTTCCTTTTTAACAGCAATTAAAGCCTAATAGCAGTTAAATGTCATGTCATCTTAAAAGTATTGTGCAACTGAGCAGTTACAGTTCAAATACTAGTCCAAGTAATAATACAGGGAAATTGGCCAGGAAGAAGTCATATGCTGGGAAATTGGTGCACTATTTGTGAGCATTAGATTATGTATTTTATAAACAAATAGTTCTGAATTCTGATTGGATGAGCCACGTTCAAAGCTGTGGTAAAATGCTAATAAACACCTGTTGCTGTGTTGCAACTGTAAACTGCCAACTTTTTAGGCTAATGAACTATATGAATTAATTAATATTGTTTATTTATTTAGCTTTGATCCCTAAACATTCTCTCTCAATGTGTCTCTCTCTTTCTCTCATGTATTCTCTTTCTTTGTTATCCTTCTATCTATCACACATGAATCTTGCAGGAGATTGCAGAGCCTCTTTTTGACCTGAAACTGGGCATGGAACAACTCGCCAAGAACAAAACCTTCAGGTGTATACTAGCAACACTACTAGCCATTGGCAACTTTCTCAATAGCACCAGTGTAAGTTTTCCGTCTTCTCGGCAGTGACTTCATTAATTCGCATGAGTTAAGGAGCTGTGTTAAGAGCAGTTGTACAGGTCTGAAGCTTGATGGACATGTGTGATAAGTCAGAGCAGCTTTGTGTGTAGATGCCTTAGTCCTTTGCTGTTGCCTGTCTAAGATATGTTTAAGACACTGCATGCCACGCTTTCTGTGTTTGTTGGGAAAGGGGTAGTGTAGCCTTTTATGACCTCTTAAACACTACACATACAGATGTGCACACACAATTACAGCAGATGGTGTTCACTCCAAGCTACCTTAGAATTTTTCATCTTGCATACAAAGATCATATCCACGTGACCCAGTCCGGATAGGGATCCTTAAGCTTCAGACAGAACATAAAGTTTTCTCAACATTTCACATAATTAAATATATGCAAACACTTCTGTCATTAAAAAAAAAATATGTCAGATGTTGACCAAAGTTCAGTCATGCAGTTGTATGTGGCGCAAGCCAATAGGTTATATGACTTGTTATCTGTTAGCCATTCGGCTTGCTCACATATTAAGCCCATCGGCTTGCATGGTGTCAGCTGATTTTTCTTTGACTTGTAATCGGGTAGCCAATCAACTTGTGCCTCTCTCATTGCCTAACATTTAAATGGCATAGTTTTGCAGATCAGCTGGTTTCTCTGCAGTGCATTGCGAGAGTTTTTCTCTTAACCCCACCTCTCCAGGCCTAGATCTGCTTCTTGAGGATTGTTTGTAATATCAATTTGTGCAGTTGTGCAGTATGTTGTACATACTCAAATCAGCATGTCTTGTGTTTTTCATATAACTCTTATGTATATTTCCTAGCAGTGGTAAGTCTCCCGTACTTGCGCTGCAGCAGCAGAAGCAGCAGGGTTAGCAGGTCTAGTCTGCAAAGACCAATAGCCTATCCATATGTCCCACATTAACAGGTTAAATCTTTCAGAGAATTATTAAGGGCTTTTTTGATTTTCTCAAATTAAGGTCAAACTAGTCCAATTAAGTTTAACAAACTCAGAAATAACAGTGATTATTTCCTAGTCGAACAAGCTTGCTTTAAGTTTAGCTGAGCAACCTACCAATTAGTTGGGTTGACATAAAAAGAAGTGAAAGTGATCAACACTATAACTTACAAAAAGTGAGTCAACTTTAAAACTGAGGATACTTCTTTAAAAAAATGTTGAAGAAATATCATTAAAAACACTGAAGCAAAAACAATCTATTAATTCTAAATGACAGTTAGTTACATGTTCTCATGTGTAACCATGCTTTGACCAAACACACGTAAATACATTTAAGCGCAAGGGATTATGGGCATTGCCTCCAGACAAATTGCTTTTCTAGTGGGTATCCTCAATAGCAGATACAACAATATGAAATTCATAGTGCTTAGCCTAACAGGACTCCCACATATTTTGAGCCATTAATTTTTTTAGAGCCTTTCCATTACTTTAACAGATGTTCATGACTGGAGAAGATCCTTAAGTGTCCTGGCTTTAATAGACTTACAGCAGAAAACTTGAAGTTTCAACTTCCCAGAAGTTTACAAATTTTCCACAGACAATACAATAAAAGGACAATCTCATGCAGTTATAGTGCATTATCTTGTCAACTATTAAGGTCAGTAGAGCAATCAAAAATCCTGATGAAAAATATTACTTAATATTTAATATTTACACATTAGATTAAATTAAAAATATACCTTGTCAAATCAAGCCAAACTAGCTGTGATGGCATATGTAAGCAATGAATAATGAATAGCCACAAATGGCTACTGAGCATGCTCAAAAAGCCTGTAAGTTCTACCTTCCAAGCCAATCTTTACACTGACCATACTGAATGGAAGAAAAGTTAACCTTATCAGTTTATTTTAAGTAATCAGATTTTCTATTCAATCAACTTTAAAAATTTAGTTTGTATGACAAAATGGAAGTTGGAAGGTGTCTTCAGCATAGACAATTCTTAATAAAATGCTATGCTATTATGGTGCTGATGTATTAAATGTCCAAAAACATTTTTTTATTTTGAACCCTACAGAACATCATGCCTGTACATTTGTGCTACCTGATTTAATGAGTGGGCATCTTAAAGTGAAACAAAAAATGAAAATGTTGTTATTCTCTTTCTTCTGAGAAACACAAAATGAGATGTTATGCTGAGTATTTGCCTCAGTCAACAGTCAGTGTTATTGCAGCTTTTTTCCATACAATGAAAGTGAATAATTGTTGAGCCTAACAACTCCTTTTGTATTATGTGGAAAAAAGAAAGTCATGGATTTGGTACAGCATGAGGGTGACTAAATGATGGCAGAATTTTTATTTGAACGATCCCTTTACTACACTTGAATCGAATTGCTCATAAACCTTATAAATTATACAATGATGAATATAATTGGTATGTCTCTTCTCCTTTTTTTCTCATGCAGGCTAAGGGCTTTGAGCTCAGTTATCTGGAGAAGGTAACAGAGGTGAAGGACACGGTACACAGACAGTCTCTGCTTCATCACACCTGCAACTTTGTGGCAGAGAAGTACCCAGACACGACAGACCTCTACTCTGAGATCCCTGCCCTCACACGGTCTGCTAAAGTAGGTGTCTCGGGCTCAGACAAGATTTTTGAATGTATTTTCGATGATTGTTTTCATCTTACCCTTCTAGCAAAACCATTTTCAGCACTATTTGTCCATCTTTAACTGAGGGATTTTCATTGTTATTCCTTGTTGCTAAGGCCTGTGTAATAGCTCTTTGCTGTAAATCAAATTCCCTGTTACACATCCTTTAAAGGTTGTCATGTTAATTGAGGAATTAACCTCCATGCTGCATCTTTTGTGTTTCTTTGTATCTGCTTCTCTCTTTGATGGTACTCTGCAAAGAACCCTTAATGTTTATTGTCTTCATCTCTCTCTCCTATACTAACCACAGGTGGAGTTTGAGCAGTTGTCTGAAAACCTGGTTCAGTTGGAGAGAAAATGCAAAACATCCTGGGACAACCTTAAAGTAGTGGCCAAACACGAGACTAAAGCTCTGCTGAAGAACAAGATGACAGAATTCCTGAAAGATTGTACTGAAAGGATCATCATACTGAAAGTAGTTCATAGACGCATTATTAACAGGTAACACACACAGACACAAAACTCTGTGAACCATGTGGTTCATTTTAAACCTCAAAAAATGTAATTTTAAAATCATCAGTTGTAGAGCATGGCACTAAATGTATACCATGAATGCACTGCAAGCCGCTATGGATAAAAGTGTTTGCCAAATGCATAAATCTACAGGTAAATCAGAAGTTTCCAAAAGCACTCTACTGCTCACCATGAGTTGATGAGCATGAATGACTATATGTAGTCTTTTGTGTCCATATACTCCATTTTCTAATAATTAAATTCTCCTATTATCCTAATTCTGCTTCCTCTGCTACATTTTGCAGGTTTCATTCCTTCCTGCTGTACCTGGGTCAACCCTCATACTCTGCACGAGACACTAAAGTAACCCAGTTCTGTAAGATCATTAGTGAATTTTCTTTGGAGTACCGCACTACCCGAGAGAGAGTCCTCACACAGAAACGCAAACGGGCCGCCCACCGGGAGCGCACAAAGACCCGGGGCAAACTGATCACAGAGGTGTGAGATAGAAAATTCTAGATCAAACTTTATTTAAAGTATATTTATGACTTTTTTTAACATCATAAAATTCTATCAAAGCTGTTTTTTCTAAGATATATTTTCCCATGCCATGTGTTAATAAGCATGCTAACATAATAATTGTATCATATCCTCCTATCCTCTTTGGTACATTAAAGGAATAGTTCACCCAAAAAGGCTAGTTCTCTAATTTACTCACCCTCATGCCCTCTCAAACACATAAGACTTTCTTTCTTCTGCGGAACATAAACAAAAATATTTTGATGGAGATATAGGAGCCATAAAGGTATCCAAATGACTCGAGGGGTTTAATCCATGTCTTCTGAAATGTGACTTCTTTTTCACAATAAATCTTGACACGTACAGTCTTCTAGGCACGATCATAAATTAAAGCTTGATTACACTTCCACGTGCAGTATACGGTTCAGAAGACATGGATTATATCACTCGAGTTGTATGGATTACTTTATGCTGCTTTACTTTCCTTTTTGTAGCTTGGAAGTTTTGGAAACCAGTTGACTTGCATTATATGGATATATTCACATCATATCTCCAACAAAATATTTTCGTTTGTGTTCTGTAGAAGTAAGTGAGTCATACAAGCTTGATAAAGCAGAAGTGTGAGTACTGTAAATAAAGACAACGTTTTTACTTTTGGGTGACCTGTTCCTTGAACTTGCATAATTACCTTTTAGAGGAACTATTTCAGGGATATAACCATTTATTGGCCCTGTCCACCAAACTAACTGCATCATCTTTAACTGTCAGTTGAATAGACTAAGACTATAATAAGTGTTATTAATAACTACTTATAACATCTTTGAATCAATTGTTACAGACAGAAAAGTTTTCTGGAGCAGTACCACTAGACAGCCCATCCCCGGTTTCCCCAACAGTAGAACCAGAGCCAGCCCAAGAGGAGCATGAAAATATGAAAAACTTGCTCATCGCTACTGAGGACCCTTGCAAGATGCGCAGAAGCCGTGCTGTTCGAAGTAAGAAACTACAGGTTTCATTTTTGACCAGGGATGCTCAGATGCTCTTCCTGGTGTTGTTACCTCCAAGTGGACTTTAGTTTCAAGCCTGCTCTTACAAACCTGCTTTTAGGTGAACCAAAACACCTTTATTAGTGGGTTCATATTTGTTTGAACAGAACAAAGGAAGGTAGCTGCAGAAGTGAGCACAAACACAAGTATAGTGGGGTTTCCCAACACAGATCTCGCTCAATGTCCTAACAACCCAGTTTTTAGTTTAAACTCCATTTAAACTCATTATGCCTCATAAAGGAATAATTCATCAAAAAAAGATATTCTGTTTCACCCTCTTGTCTTTCCAAACCATATGATCTTCTGTCTTATGCGGAACACAAAGGGAGATGCTTTAAGCAGTCAATTTTTTTCATACAGTGGAAACCTGAAATTTAAGTCATATTTCAGTTAAAATATCGATCATGAGCACTATGAAGGAAGCTTGTGCCTTGTTTATGAACAGATTCCTTTTATGCACTCATGAATGTGCAGCAAACTTCAGGATTTTTACTGAAAACTGACTTAAATTTCTTGAGAACATTTGGAATATGATGCACAAGTGGCATGAGAAACTTTTATCATACCTTTTTTGTCCTTTTTTTTTTAAAGCTTTATAATGAGGCAGTACTATTTTATTGGAAAGACAGACTGTGATATGCATTAAAACATCTCCTTTTGTGTTGCGCTTAAGTCACACAGGTTTGGAATGACATAAAGGTGAGACACAATTTTCATTTTGGGGTGAGCTATTCCTTTAAATGCTATCAAAGTTGCTTTACAGTGTCCTTATTAGAGATTTAAATCTTTGTAGAGATTTTTACCTGTGGCGCTGATACTTCTCCAACATCACCTACCCTTCAGGGGAATGATGAAGGTAGAGCAATTGCAGCATGGATGTGTACTTTCTTTTGAAATAAATTGTAATATTAATGAGAGCATTAAGGTTGGGTAATTTGGTCTCACAGAAGGGCCTTATGACTCTGACAGTGCTCCTACTTCCCCTGAAGAGAGCCAATCAACACAGGAAGCCTATGATGAAGGTAGAGCTACCGTGCAAGCTGCATGGAGTGGGTTTGCTGAACTAACAGATTTTTTGAGTAAAATACGTAATTGCATCCTTTTTCAGTGTGGAGAGGATATTATTCTATTGAAGTGGTAGGTTTTTGTTGATTTAACAGTCAGATCAATCATTACAACATGGAAAAACCATCAGCCTGCCAAAAAGTGAAGCCGGCCTCAATCATTTAACTGATCTTGGATTGTTTCTATTAGAATCAAGAATATTGCTCTTGAAATTTTGAAACAGGTTTCGGCAGGGCTAGTACACTGATGTCTACAGCCAAAGAAGACAGTGCCAGCTCACAGGATGATGCCACAGATGAGATCATGGATCGTCTGGTTAAGTCTGTCACCCAGAATCCTACAGAGAGGGCATCAAGCCCAAAAACACGGAAACGCTCACGGCTTAACAGAAAGTCATGTAAGTTCATTTTCAGAGTCAACCCAAATAAGAGATTATTTATATATATATATTTATTTGTAATTTTTTTGACCACTGAACTTTATAAGTATTTCTGATAATTGTTGTAGCCACAAACCTAGGTGATAGGATTAAGAATTTAGTTCACTGTTTGCACACAACAATGTCTGTGTCCAAAACACAATGTAATCACGCTTTAACCATTCCTTCCTTTTCAAAAGTGCCTAAATTTCCCTGTCGGACCAAAATCTTAGCACCGCTATCTGTACTTTTGCTGTTTGTGCTAGTTTAACCCACCAGACATCTCATTAATCGAACACCAAAAAAAAGAGCCTTGTAGGGCACATTCTTGCGAGTGTACTTTTAAAAAAGGAAACTGAAAGCTCACAAACCTCCTAGCCTGAATAAATATTATGTGCATTTGAGACTGAGGTTTATATATAAAGTGCTTTTAAATTCCTTAATTTACAATATCATTGTAGGGGATTTTAAACATGATTCTCTATGTATTAGTGTGAATTGGAGGTAAAGTTTTGACTTTGTATGCATTGTTTTTCTGTGTGGAAAGGGCATACCAAAATATATGTTAGTACTAACACTGAGTTGCATATTTTGTAAACATTTGGTCTTAATAGTATGCTGTGTATATTGCAGTGCGGAGGACTTTGAAGAGTGGACTGAGTGTGGATGTGGTGCAAGCCCTTGGCCTTGGCAGTTCTAATGGGAAAGTCTGAAAACACTTGCAAGACGGGATTGAGGCCTTAAAAGAATGTTCCATGTTCAATGCAAGTTAAGCTCAATCGACAGCATTTGTGGCATAATATTGATTACCTCTAATATTAATTTTGACTCGTCCCTCATTTTCTTTAAAAAAAAAAAAGAAGCAAAAATTGAGGTAACATTAAGGCACATACAATGGAAGTGAATGGGGCCAATCCATAAACTTTACACATATTTGCTTTTTTAAAGAAATGGAGGGACGAGTTGAAATATTTTTTGTGGTAATCAACATGATGCCACAAATGCTGTCAATTATGATTAACTTGTTTTAAACCCGGAACATTCCTTTAAAGAGGCCTGTGGTAATGACAGGAAGAACCGTGATGCCAAAGGGATCTTCGCTGAAGACAGTTTCTAAAATGTCTGCAACTAAACTTTTTATCTACCAATCTGAACAATCCAATGGATGAATTATCCAGTTGTTTGTCTTTTGGTTTTATCAGAAATACAAATAGCTGCATTAGTTCTGCATTACTATATAGAAACATGAACTGTGTGCATGGTATCCATTAAACATATCATGTTTTGATTGGTGCAAGCTTTAAATTGCATAGTATTAAATGCCAGCCTAAGTTTACTGATGTAGCAGAAATGCATATATGATACATTGATGTAAGATGTTAATTATTTTGACCAGATGCAACTATATTATTTTGTATTGAGATTGATTGGTGCATAATATATCAGCCAAATATGTTGTTGGGGTTTGAAGGGAGTGAGCCAATAGAGGGCACTTTTTAAGTAAAAACAAGCATTTTTAGAGATGGAACTTTTTATACATTTTAGAGACCACTTTGCCATTTCTGCTACAATGGCTCAACTCAAGGTTAGGATCTTGGAAGCCAGAAACTGGTCCTAGATCAGTGCAATAGGGTAACTCTTACACACTGGTTCTTGGCACATTAATAAAAGCCTAACCCCAGGTTAAACTGCACTGCCAGTTGTGATTGACTATTGAACACTCCTTAGTCTTGGACAAGGTTTAATATGTGTCTGAAAAGCTGACCTATGTTCTCCTGGGAAGCATTCAAGCTTATATCATGACTCACAAGGAGATCTTGATTAGAAAGGACATAAAGTAGGATGTATATATTTTTTCTTTTATCACAGCATTCTCATGATATGCTTATGGATGTTACATACAATACTGGACAGTGCTGTATTCTGCTGTATCGATTTTGACCTGATATTTCTTATTGTGGCAGGGAGATAATGCTTTCAAGCAGTTTTTATTTAAGTCACTAAAGGCATTTTCCGGGTTCAATACAAGTTCAGTTCCCAGCATTTGTGGCATAATGCTGATTACTACAAAAATAGTTTCAGCTTGTCCGTCCTTTTCTTTAAGAAAAGCAAAAATCTGGGTTACAGTGAGGTACTTACAATGGAAGTGAATGAGTCCATAAACATTAAAAAACTCACTATTCCAAAAGTTTAGCCATAAGTCATAAACAATATGTGTGTTAACATGATTTTAGTGTAATTTTACTCACTCATTTTTTCTAGATATAGCCAATTTTACAATCCTTGCTATGATGATGTAACACCGCAAACTCTAAAATGAATGAACAAATGGTGATTTAAACAACTTTACAACTCAAATAATATATGACTTTTAACAGAAGCATTTAATGTAAGTGCATTTATAAAATTATAAGTTTAACTTTTCAGCCTTTAAACCCTCCAAAAATGGCCTCCATTCACTTCCATTGTAAGTGCCTCACTGTAAGTGATTTTTTTATTTTTTTTTTGTAATCAACATTATGCCAAAAATACAGTCAATTCAGCTTTTGGCTAGTTCAAGTTTCACAAAACCTTTTATTTTAGTTCTAGCACTGTGACTGTTGTGCATAAGCCACTCTCCTTCCTGCTCAAGAGAAGTGTTGTGGTTAAGGAAGAACTGTTTTATTGAGCATTTAACTTTTTGTTGTTGTTGTTGTTTTTTTTTACATTTGTTAAGGATTTTTTTTTGGTGTTGCTTTTTGCACAGGGAGTTCTGCGGTAGGAATAGAGTTCCATATCTCTCTCAGTCACTCCAGTGTTTTATGTATAACCTTATAACCTGTTTGCATGAGTGCATGTGTTCTTCACTCTGAATTTATCACTTTTAGTGTGTTCTCATGATGTGCATTCATCACCACTCTTGGCACCTGAACAACCATAACTTTCAATGTCAGAGGAAACTGTCTGCTAGTACTTTATGATAAATGTTAGACAAGTTGATGGAAATTACTTTGATTAAAAATTCTGTTTCAAGTCGACATGTGGGCTTTGATTCCAAGAGGGGAAGGGGAAATGCACGCACATCCAACACTTCTGCAACAGGTGCTGAATCAGGGCAAAAAGCATTGAAATAAAACTGAAGTGGATCCGCACACTGTTTAATTATTCCCTTTTATTCATTTCAAAATCACAGCAATGTTTGATCAGAATTATTTTCGCCAGACACACATCAATTTAAGTACTTTTGTTATAAATAAACACATCATTATGTTCACCTGTTAATAATCCGGGTCAATTATCTCACGATAACTCAATCTCACTTAATGAGAGCAATCAATCCAAACGTCAGCAAAACATACATCAGTCTCTCACAATTACAAACAATTCACAAACATCAGTGAATCACTTGATTGTAAATGTCACAATTTAAGTAAAAACTTTTAAAACAGCAAATATCAGACAAAGGTCAAAGTCAAGCAAATACAATCACCAATACAAAGGTAAACAGTATCCCAAAAAGTCAATAAATCACAAGAATGGATGGATATCAAAATCCAAGTCAAGATCCTTAGGATACAAAGTGCTAAGTGTATAAATATAACAGGACTCTCTTTTTAATAAAATGTTATTAACATCACTGCCTCTTCTGTGTGATTTGACATGTTCAATACCAATGGATCTTAGAGTTGAAAGATTGTGTTTTTCAAATTAAAATGAACTGCCACAGGATTCTTTTGATCATTTGTACGCATGTCCACATGTTCCACAATCCTTGTTTTTAAGAGCATGTTTAGTTTTTCTAATACAGGCTCATCCACAAGGACATTTAATCATGTAAACATCCTTCTTTGTACAAATGATCCAAGGACAGATCGTTGTCCCAAATTTAATTCAATGTTTTCTTACACTATTTGTATTCATTATTTGCTTCTGGCCCATCTTACGATGAAGGACAGATATCCACCTGGGGGCGCATGTGTTAATTTAATCAAAATGAGATTGCATTGACAGTAATGTTATATGTCTTTAATCGATATCAGTTTGTGTTTTTTTTTAATAGCTACAAATATTTTTGGACTGCTTAAAGGAATATGCTTGGTTTAATACAAGTTAAGCTCAATCGACAGCATTTGTAGCATTGTCGATTAACGACCCATCTCCCCTTATTGGGAACACTCAGGATACCCAGAAACTGAATATTTTAAAGTTTACGGATTGGCCCCATTCACTTCCATTGTAAGTGCCTCACTGTAAACCTGATGTGCTTTTTTTTCTTCAGAAAAAGAGGAACAAGTCGAAATAATTTTTTTGTGGTAATTAATATTATGCCACAAATGCTGTCGATTGAGATCGATCTTAATTTGTATTGAACCCAGAATATACCTTTAAGTGACTAAATCGGCGTTTTGATTGGTTGTCCTCTCATGGAAAATACTAGTGTTTACAATCAACTTATTTGCCCTTTATGGACTTTTCTTTTCTTAGAACATGAGAATGGGCCTATAAAGATGCTTGAAAACTGCTTTCAGCGCGGGCAGTGCTCACCGGTGGCTGAGACGCTGTTGTGATGAGGATGGTGAGCGATGACGCTTAAATAAGAGCCCCTCGGTCCCCGCGTGCACGGCTTAATCACGTGTTCACATACGCAGCTGCACCTTTGCGAGTTACCGGCTATTGGAGTGTGTTGACGTTGTAAACCGGTGACAGGGCGTCCCGTGAAAAGCTTGCCGGCGTAATAGGAGTATATAAAAGAAATGAAGATGAGAGACCGTTGAACAAACCGAGAAGATGCACTGCGTGAGTTTGTTCCTGATGATAACGGTGGCTAGTGATGCAGCGACTGACCTTTACGTGACAAGAGCATCTCTCCCACCAGAGCTGGTTGTCAGCCCCGCACCTAAGGTTACAACCCCCGCCGGCTCCCGTTATTCTCCAGACAGTTACGGGCGTCCCGGGATTGCGCTCGCCCGGTCTGCGGAGGAGCCGGCCAGCACGAGCACAGAGGACGGAGAGTCCTCTCACAACCACGGAGGGGGTTTCAAGATAGTGCAGTGGGAATGGAGCTACGTGCAGACACCTTACATTATAGCCATCTGGCTTTTGGTTGGCAGTGTGGCAAAAATACGTAAGTTCAGTAATAAGTTATGACGTTCAAGCCTTCTCGTGATATGTTACCGTTTAAATTAAAACTGCATATCTTACACTGGCTGTTGGATTTAAATTACAGGCAAAGTACTGAAAGTTGAGTGTGTTGCAGACGTGAATATGTGTGTTTTTATTACAGTGGACCAGCAGTACAACAGTGCGTAAAACGCGCAAGCCACCTGCGTTTCCATTCCAGTCAGTAACTGACGGACGCTGGTGGTTGCCAAAGCAATAACGCTCATATATTAACTCAGGGACATGTGCTACACTGATCATAAAAAGGGCTTTTAGCAGCCCAGGAGATAAGCGAACGAAAAGAGTCGTGTATGGTTAGGAGATTGACAGTAACCGCGTCCTCTGATTGGATATGACTCATCATCTTTTCAGCATCAGTCTCACACTTATGGAGGACAAAACCTGCCAAAAGAATACAAAATACTACTACCTAAAGAAATAAATCCATATATTTTTGCATATATGCAAAAATAATGCAAAAATGGTATAACATAAAACGTATATATATATATATATATATATATATATATATATATATATATATATAAATTACATGTGCGAGGAGACATGCAAATAAATAAACACACCCATTGAAGGTGTGTTGCACTCTGTAATTTTTTTCTCATTGAAAAAGTTTAACTCCTAAAGACATGAATTGTAATTTTGCAATATATAGAGGAAATTATGACCACTCGCATTGAATGAAGACTCCAGTCATATCAGTAACATTATAAAAGCTGTTTTATTCTACATGGTGAGGGTCGGCACATGGGGGCAGCGATGCTAGAATAACATGACCAGCTGAATACTGCTTGCTTAATCTCAGTAACTGTCCTGTTATTTGACACTTTCACTCATTGATAAAAAGGGCATCTGAAACTGAAAAGTTAATTTGATATGATGCTGCATCCAAGCCGCTATGTGTCAGTGTAAGTCCAAGATGACACAAAGACAAAAGTTACTAAGTACTCCTTTAATGGAAAAATAATAAAATATAAATAAATGGTTAAGGAAATGCAAAAATTTAAAAGAAATGCAAAATTGAGAGTTGATTTTTAATGTATTTAATCATTCATGTATTTCTGTATATCATTCCATATTTATTTTTCTTCGTGCAACATGCTAATGAGAGGCTGTCAATCAAACTCAGTAGGCGGGATTTATCACACTATTGGCGGATCACTGTAAAAGTGCTTCACTTGACTATGACATTATAATGACATTACTAATTTTCACAATGAATGAATTAATAAAAGTTTAGCAATGGATCTCTTTTGACGATTTGACAACTATTATATGCCTCGCCAAACAAACTCTGAAACTGCAAACTGCCGCCAAACCGTTGCACTTGAGTATATACCTGGAAGTCACTCAGTAGTTTGACTGATACCTAAACAGCTGTTGACATCCTCTCATTGGCATGTTGCATGAAGGAAAATAAATGAAGGATTAAAGAAATATAGAAATGAACAATTAAAAATACATTTTCAATTTTGCATTACCCCAACCATTTATTGATATTTTATATTGAATTACAGTATCTCACAAAATTGAGTACATTCCTCACATTTTTGTAAATATTTGATTGTATCTTTTCATGTGACAACACTGAAGAAATGACACTTTGCTACAATGTAAAGTAGTGAGTGTGCAGCTTGTATAACAGTGTAAATTTGCTGTCCCCTCAAAATAACTCAACACACAGCCATTAATGTCTAAACCGCTGGCAACAAAAGTGAGTACACCCCTAAGTGAAAATGTCCAAATTGGGCACAAAGTAGTGTTGTCATGGTACCAAAATTTCAGTAGTCGTTACCAATACCAGTGAAATTTAACGGTACTCGATACCATTTTCGGTACCAAAGCAAAACACAAAAACAGGTTACTGAACGACACACTTTTATTAACAAAGTCTACAAAACATTAGCAGCAAAATTAAGAACAAAAATATACCATTGAGTAACACTTCAAGTTAAATATATTATTTTTGAATTATAACAAAACTGTACAATGTATGCTTAAAGTATTTTTGAACAATTATATAAGATTTGCTTCAACTTTTGCAACTTTTACTTTAAATTTTTACCAAGTACTAAAAAAAATAAAAAAAAATAAACAAGCATACAATAGAATGAATAAAAAACAATTTCCAAACTAATGTGCAAAGTGCTCTCGTATTAATAAAGCTGCATATTGCCAATTTTCTTCACAATAATAAATGCACAGTGATATATATTTTGATTAAATAAGTCGTGAGCAATCGCGTTCTAATCAAGCTGCATTAAGCGTGTGCACTCGAGGGATAAGCATCCCCGAGGCAGAGTCTCTCTCAGCCGGGTGCAGTTTCAATCTCTCCCCCTTAGATCGGGACATTCGCGCAACTCACAGAAGAGGCACCGATCATACAGAGAAATGCCAGTTTCTGAGTTTATAGTTATTAACATGACCTGCTTCTGTATTATTTGAACTTTAATAAAGCTATAACGCATTAAATATAACTGCATTTAAGATGTAACGCATGTTTCCATTAAAGAGCTCCGCCTCCACTTATTCCACAAAGAGAATGTTTCTAAATGTATTATTATAAATTTTTTAATACTTCCCTAATACTTTGGGATCTACATCAGCTGAAGCTGCGAAAGTGTCGAGTGCATCTGGACTGATCTGTGTAATTCTTCCTCTCCTCCGTCAGGTGTGAACTGCAGTGCTGCTCTCGCGCTTCATCATTACAGTTTAATGTGATTTCATGTTACGTTAAATGAGATCAAACGACTATTAGACAACGGAAATTTTTCTCGACAATTGTTTTATTTTCGAAGTTGTCGATAATGTCAACTAAACACTTCAGCCCTAATTCAAATGATAATATGCTTTTAAACTCACCTGCTTTATTTGCTTGAATAAATCCGGGTGTCTGTCTTTCTGATTAGGAACTGGGTAGACCCGGTACTAGGTACTCCGGTACCTTCAGAAATTCTGGTATCGTAAAAACATTTTTGTTTGAGTACCGACTTGGTACCAGAGTACCGGTATTTTTGACAACACTAGTGGCCACCATTATTTTCCAGCACTACTTTAACACTCTTGGGCATAGAGTTCACCAGAGCTTCACAGGTTGCCACTGGAGTCCTCTTCCACTCCTCCATGATGACATCACGGAGCTGGTGGATGTTAGAGAGGTGTGTTTGGGGTCGTTATCATGCTGGAATACTTCCGTGCGGCCCAGTCTCCGAAGGGAGGGGATCATGCTCTGCTTCAGTATGTCACAGTACATGTTGGCATTCATGGTTCCCTCAATGAACTGTAGCTGCCGGTAGCACTCATGCAGCCCCAGACCATGACATTCCCACCACCATGCTTGACTGTAGGCAAGACACACTTGTCTTTGTACTCCTCACCTGGTTTCAACCACACACGCTTGACACCATCTGAACCAAATAAGTTTATCTTGGTCTCATCAGACCACAGGACATGGTTCCAGTAATCCATGTCCTTAGTCTGCTTGTCTTCAGCAAACTGTTTGCGGGCTTTCTTGTGCATCATCTTTAGAAGAGGCTTCCTTCTGGGACGACAGCCATGCAGACCAGTTTGATGCAGTGTGTGGCGTATGGTCTGATCACTGACAGGCTGACCCCCCACCCCTGTCTATTTCCCAAAGACAACCTCTGAATATGACGCTGAGCATGTGCACTCAACTTCTTTGGTCGACCATGGCGAGACCTGTTCTGAGTGGAACCTGTCCTGTTAAACCACTGTATGGTCTTGGCCACTGTGCTGCAGCTCAGTGTCAGGGTCTTGGCAATGTTCTTATAGCCTAGGCCATCTTTATGTAGAGCAACAATTATTTTTTTCAGATCCTCAGAGAGTTCTTTGCCATGAGGTGCCATGTTGAACTTCCAGTGACCAGTATGAGGGAGGTGTGAGAGCGATGACACCAAATTTAACACACCTGCTCCCCATTCACACCTGAGATCTTGTAACACTAACGAGTCACATGACACCGGGGAGGGAAAATGGCTAATTGGGCCCAATTTGGACATTTTCCTTTAGGGGTGTACTCACTTTTGTTGCCAGCGCTTTAGACTTAGCTTTAATGGCTGTGTGTTGAGTTATTTTGAGGGGACAGCAAATTTACACTGTTATTCAAGCTGTACACTCACTACTTTACATTGTAGCAAAGTGTCATTTCTTCAGTGTTGTCACATGAAAAGATATAATCAAATATTTACAAAAATGTGAGGGGTGTACTCACTTTTGTGAGATTCTGTATTTTTGCAGAGATAGGTGCATTTATCCATTTGTTTATTTATGTATTTATTTAATTATTTGTATAGCTCCTCACACGTTTTATTATTTATATATTTATCATGCATGAATATGTAGATTTATTTATGTATTTGTTATTTTTGCAGGTTTCATCCTCCATATACAATGTTTATTTGTACAGTAATCAATGGCAAGGTGAGAGTTCAGAGTGATTATGGGCAAATTAAACCAACAGATCCAGGGAACAAGAGATACTGAGTCAGATGGGCTGTTCATGCCACATGTAAAGGTCATGATGAGGTTGTGGAATGGCAGATTCAGCTCACAGAATACTTATTGAATATTGGTCTGCCTGTTAAATTTAGCATTTGTGAACAAAATATATTAGAGAAATGTGTGTTCTGTGGCGTAGTTTACTCATGAAAACATTCACAAAATGCACTGCGCATGTATTTGCATGTGTGGGTGTCTCTCAGGCATCCCTCCAGTTTTAATAAGACATACAGATCATCTAGTGCTCAATCATCTGTTTCTCTTGGATTCATTTGGCATGATAACACCAACAAAATTCACTCTGAATATTTGCCTTGCATTTGGAGAAAGTTGATCTTTCTGAAGCAACTGCACAATGTTCAGCTGATTTGCAGTGCTGTGCACACAGCCTGAACAGATGTTGAGAGAGAAATGCAACATGTCATCCACATCAGTGACAAAAACACACAAAAAATTATTGTATTACAGGTAATAATCATAGCTGCCTTAAACCATCCTTAAACTATTTAATGGTTATAGCACTGTTATAACATTGTAACAGTTTAACTGAGATGAGCATGGTGTTGCTAGATGAATTGTGGTTGTTTATCATTGTGGCACATCCGCTTTATTAAAGGAATATTCCAGGTTCAATACAAGTTAAGCACAGTGACAGCATTTGTGGCATAATGTTGATCACCACTCATCCCTCATTTTTTTTTAAAAAAGCAAAAATTTAGGTTACAGGGAGCACTTACAATGGAAGTGAATGGGGCAATTTTTTGATTTTAAGGCAGAAACGTTGTTTGCTGGAATTACAGAGTTTAATGCTTACATCATCATGGCAACAAAGTTGTAAAATTGGTTATAACTTTACACCAAAAAGGTTAGTAAGTGATTTTATCACACTAAAATCATGTTAAGAGACATATTGTTTACATCTTTCTTGTGGCTATACTTTTGAAACAGTGAGTATTTTAACGTTTATGGATCGGCCCCATTCACTTCCAGTATAAGTGCCTTAATGTAACCCAGATTTTTGCTTTTATTAAAGAAAAGAGCATTAAGGGGCCTGGGTAACTCAGCAAGTATTGACGCTAACCACCCCTGGAGTTGCGAGTTCAAATCCAGGATGTGCTGAATGGCTCCAGCCAGGTCTCTTAAGCAACCAGTTTGGCCCGGTTGCTAGGGAAGGTAGTATCACATGGGGTAACCTCCTTGTGGTCATGATTATGTGGTTCTCACTCTGAATGGGGCACATGGTAATTTGTGCGTGGATCACGGAGAATAGCATGAGTCTCCACATGCTGTGAGTCTCCGCGGTGTCGTGCACAACAAGCCACGTGATAAGGGATGAAAAAAAAGAAAAGAACATTATGCTTCTTTGGGAGGAAAAAAGTAATTTCTGATAGGAATTTTCTCAGCTTTTGCTAACTGTAAGCCCACCAGTTCAACCTTGGACAGGAAACAGGTATCCAGATGCTTATGCATTGATGATCATGACCTGTCTTCTCACTTTCATTTATCAGAGCATTGCATTCAGAAAAATACATTCTTGGACAGATGACAGCAGATTTAGAAAACACAATCATGCAAAAATACATTCTCACATTGTTCAGTTTCTGAGTCGTAATGTGGGTAATTTAAAGCAGCACACACACACACACACACACACACACACACACCACACTCTTCAATGTTATTAAAGCTAATCAGATGTTATGGCACTCCACTTTATATTCCTAATTAGCTGTGCGAAAGTTCTGTCTCTGTCTCTGAAAATTAAGGGTGTCGGTTTAATAGAGTTTATTATTCTCTCATTCTGATTGTAATGATCTATGGACTTATTTTCTGAAGCATATGGCAAGTTGAAATTTAAAAGAATGAGATCCTCTGATAAAAAACTATGGGCAAGGGTAGATAGCAGCCAGGCATTTATTTTAAATTCACACATTTGAAGGTCTTTTCGATTGTAATACCAAGTGGTTGAAGTGGGACACAGGTGTTAGTGTGCATAAATGAATGGAATAAATCTGTAGGGTTCTCTCCAAAACATATTTGTCTATGTGTGTTTTTATGTGTGTGTATATGGAGGCATATGGGGCGAATAATTTATTTTTGTTATTATGTTTGTTTGTTTGTTTGTGCAAATGTGTTTGTGCAGATTTATAAGTATGCTTTTATGTGTCTAAGTCAGTGTTTTTCTGTCCTTGTGTGAATGACTCACAGCAAGCAGTGTTTATGTTTCTTGGCAGAGGAGTGCACTCTGTTTTACCTCCTCCGCAAAATAACTCTGACTATGGAAACATGAATAATTAGTGTCATTAGAGTCTCAGAATATCCTTTAATTATGTGTTTTAATGTGCTTTTACACATCACATAATGGCAGGCATTTGTTTAAATGCAAGTCAGATGCATACCTCAGTCATAATTTTTCTCTAGAATATTGCTCCATTGAAACTTTTTAAAATCTATCAAATCACCTTTTATTCAAAGGACAGTCATGTAAACACTACTTTCATGTGTTTGCCATCATTTCAAATTATGTTCGTGAAGCATAGGCCTCATGCTTCAGTGTCCCGATCCAGAGAACACCTGATTCATGATGATAAGCTCGAACCAGGATCCTTTACCTGAGCATTAGGTATTACAGTGTGATTGTTCCCCTTTCTAATAATGAATCGCATGGACATTTGATATGTCTGACTTGTGAATGGAAACAGGTCATACTACATTTCCAAGTGGAAATATGCAATCATGATCATGTTTTACAGCTGCTCCATGCAACTACAGCAAGTCTTTGCCTTTTATTGTGTGAATTGGCATGCAGTCAGCTTGTTCATTTCTTGGCTGTTTGTTGCATATTGAGTTCCTTTCCTCATGCTGATGTGTGATATTAAGGTTTTTGTGTCAGCACTCTGGCACACTTTCCATGTCATTGCGAGCGTTTGTGTCATTGTCAGAGTGGTGTTGTGTAACATTTAATCTGAAACCATGGTATGGAATTACAACTCTCACAATTTATAAGATAGTCTTTAAATTAAGCTGGTGTGCCATGATGTTTTTGCCACCTACAGTATGCATAGTGTGTATTTTAGTTTATTCTTTTAAGCATGCTGGGTTTTACAATATTTATAAAATGGGGTCTTTGGCATGTGTATCTTAGGTCTAACAGTTAGACCTATTTTCAAGATACAGTTTATAACACTTGATGCATAACGTCCACCACATTGGAAAGATCTTTAAAAGCCATTTTAACCATTCAGTGAGTGATGTTACACCTAACCATGGGTGACCAACCTTTGACAGTATGGGATTATCTATCAGTGGGCAGGGCTTCACATGAAACAGAGAACTGAAGAATCATGGACAGGGTTTTTCCAGCATTGAAGCAAATTTAATGAGCTTTGTCTCACGTTTGGTGCTTCAAATGCGCTAAATATTCTTCTCATCTGACACGCGGATGTTTCACATGACCGTGGCGCACACTGTCTCTGGAGCTCCGAAGTGCGTGTGAGTCCAGGAGGCTTTCCGATATTTGTGCTCCAGAGACAGTAGAAGTCAGAGTGGGATCATTCGTGTAATTCAATGATTTTTGACCAAGGAAAACCCCAAGTGGAGAAAATAAATCTCCTCAGAATGGGACAACTCCCAAACAGGTCAAGAAAATGAAGAGGAGCTTTTATCTGTGGTGTGGGTTCACAAAAGCCGACACAGAGAATACATATTTTATCTGCAAACTGTTTCGCATGAAAATAATCACTCGTATAACAAGCTATCTGTTTTATCACCGCAAAATGAAGCATGCAAAAGAATATTATGAAAGCCAAAAGATGAACTCGTTCAAACTAATTCGGTCACTTATTTATTTATTGGAAGAAGAAATGTTTATTTGATATTTATTTTTTAACTAAGTTTTATTTTCGTTGTCGCATTGCTTTGACAAGATCTTAAGTTTCTTGAGGAAAGTTATATTATAGGAATATTAATATTGGTCAACAACATTTCAAACTGAAATTTGGCATACTGTGAAATGTAGCATTTTGGTAAGATTGATGTTTGAAAACAAGTTGATTTTTATTTATTTATTTGTTTACTTATTTTGATATTGTTGGTCTTCTTCCAAAGAAAGTAGTTCTAATTTATAAAGTATTTAATTCACTGACTGGAGTTCCAAAAATAGGCATTACAACATGGTTATTATAAACTTTATTTTATTTATTTTAATTTATTGATTTTCCAGAAAACTTTTACTCTATCGTGATATACTGTATATCGTTATCGTGATATAAAATTGCTCATATCGTGATATAAGATGTTGGTTATATTGCCCACCCCTATTAATAATTCTAAATGACTGTTTTAAATATGGCTGATGAAAGTGGTAGTGCACTAAGCCGCTGTAATATTTACTGCTATCTTTTATTGTATTGGGGATTTTTAAAAAGAAACATTTGGAAAAAGTTATTTTTATGATTTGAAATAAAAAAGAATCATTTGCGATTTTTGCATTTTTTTATTAATAATCCATGCATCAAAGGGTTGAAATCAAAGATGGAATTTGTGTTTGACTGAGACTGTTTGCATTATTATACAGAGCTTAATGTAAAGTTACACTGACACCTGCATGAATTCAGTGTATGTACATTATGTGCTAAGTCCAAAATAGAAATTCAGTTGATTTCTGCTGTCTTAGAGGACCCTTTGTTAAACTATATTGACATTTCAACAAAAGCACATTTACTACTCTCGTAATATCTGTCATCCCATGTCATGCCATAATAACCCTCTAAAATTGTCTTTGTTCTCTCTTTTCCCTGCTCCGCAATCCTTAGTATTCCACTTCTCGCAGCGTTTTACCACAGCAGTCCCAGAGAGCTGTATGCTGATTCTGTTGGGTCTGGTTCTGGGTGCAGTGGTCCTCATCGCCAGCAAAAAGCAGCCCTATCAACTGGACCCAGGGCTCTTTTTCCTCTTTCTCCTGCCAACTATAGTGGGGGATGCTGGGTATTTCATGCCAGCACGGCTCTTCTTTGACAACTTGGGTGCTATTTTGATGTATGCTGTGGTAGGCACATTGTGGAATTCCTTTTGCACTGGATTCTGTCTCTATGGAGTCAAGTTGGCAGGGATCATAGGTGAGTTATTATGGAGTGTCAGTTCCAAATATTGAAATCAAATATTACACGTTATGATCAGATTTTTTGCTTAAACTGATGTTGCAAAGCATTTCTTCACAATAAACTATTCTTCAAGTAATATAAGTTAATTAACCTGTAGGTACTATTGTAGATATAGACTTGGCTCATTAATATAACAGGATTAAACTGATTTCTGAGAATTTTTCCAGATTTACAACTGTTTTGCCATTTTTCCAAACAGCTGAACTGTGTGTTCAGGTTATAAGTCTGTTGCTTTCACTCTCATCCAAAGTGACTTGCAGTGCATTTATTACAGTGACAGTTCCTCTGAAGCATCCTTTGGTATAGTTACTTGTTCAAAGGCATAATGTTAATGAATTGTCACTTTTTGGCTTTGAACCTAAAACCTTTGGCTACCAACATATGCCACACCACCAGAGCTGCACAACAGTGCATTAACAATTCTGAATAAATTAGTTGTAATCATGGACTGCCGCTCTTTTCTTTTTTGTTGTGCTGTGTGTTTGCAGATGAAAAAGTAGAGGCCGGTTTAATGGAGTTTTTGTTGTTTGGAGCTCTGATCTCAGCTGTGGATCCTGTAGCAGTGATTGCTGTCTTTGAAGAAGTCCATGTGAATGAGATGCTCTTTATCATTGTCTTTGGCGAGTCACTGCTCAATGATGCTGTCACTGTGGTGAGTCGTGACATTATTGATCCTATCCTCTATTTGACTCTTATTGGTAACACTTTACAATAAGGTTCCATTTTTTAACCTTAGTTAACAACATTAGTTTACATGAACTAACAATAAACAATACTTTTACAGCATTTACTTATCTTGGTTAATGTTAGTTACAAAATCTAGTAATACATTAAAAGAAAATGTATTAGTTAGCATTAGTTAAGGCACTATGAACTAACTAACAAAGAACAATTGTATTTTTATTAGGGCCTTCGATTTAAGGTGTTAATTTAGTACAAATTTGTCTTGTAAAAAAACGTATGCAATGAATCCCCGGACAGTAATAAGGAAAATTCCTTACGTCTGAGCAATTCATCATGGAGAACCACCTGTTTTCTCCAGGGAGCAGTAAACACGCTGTATAGGCCTTCTAGCTGGCCTTGAGTGACGCAATCAGGTTTTAAATGATTTACGTAATTTGAAAGCGAAGAGCGCGAGATCTTGCTGATGAGCCGGTTGTCATCACCATTGACAAAGAGATCCTAATGGATTTAAAAACCTGAGATATTCTGCATGATTGTGCGATTGATTAATTAAACAAGAAAGGAGGACTGATTTTCACTTCAAGTAAATTGGTAAGTGCTTTTTGCATTGTTAAATCAACATGAGGAGTTTTTAAGTGTAAATTAGGCTGCTTGAGCATTCAATCAACACTGCTTGAGTGTCGGATCAAGTTTTGAAAAGTAATCATGTACCCTGATGAAACTAAATTTATTGCAAGCAACATTTAAATCGCAAATATTATTAGAGCTTTTCTTGGTATTAGACCTCCTTGGTTCTGGCTTTCCTGTGTGGGCGTGCGTTTAAAATATCAATTGGTAGTATTAGTTAACTGCCACGGAATGTATGATGGGCATACAATGTCTTATTCATTGTGACACTGTGTTTTCTTTATGGCATGAATCGCACTGAAGGCCTAGACTTAAAATCCATAGATTAGGTGGGGTCCATAGATAGTGAAACTCTGTCCAAGCCTAATTGATATTAGAATGTTTTTACATGTTTACCTACTTACTATAATTATTTTCTTGTGGACATCTGAGAGGTAGTGAATTAAATAGGTCAAAGAGAGCTCAAGGGAGATGAAGAAAATATTTCCATCTTTCTTGTTCTCTCTGTTCAATCATCTCTTTCTCATTCCACACATCTCTGTTGTTATGGTAACTTTTTACCAGAAGACTCTGTTGTTACGCCGACATTATTTTGTTATAAGAAGACTTGTACAACATTGATTTACTGTGTTATATGACATGTACAACATTGATTTACTTGCTCTGACAAAGCAAATTGACAGTAAATGGCTTTTGCTACAGCATTGCTATTGAATTATCCAAATAATTTCTCTTCATTCCATGTCATTTTTATATAATTTATTCGTGGACATAACTACCAGTCAGAGCTAAACTGATTAAGTGTTAGTTATTTATACAGTATATTGTTGGTGGAGTCACATTTGTCTCAACTGTCAAATCAGCTAAAGATCAAGTTTGTTTGGATGTGGAATGGTGTTCTAGAACTGTTTTTCAACTGGTTTTGCTTTAGGATCTAGATTTCAAATTGGATGGTGACCCAACACATTAGCAAAATTGTGTACAAAATGTAATTTTGATTGTTTCATACTCTCGGCAGCCAGTAATTGACAGTACAAAACACTGTGGTCTACACAAACTATGTTTATCTTTGTTTTAAGCAAACCTATAATTAGTAGTGTGGGACTGGGTTTCAACTGGCGCGCCAGAAGGACTGCAGGTGCGGTGGTTGTGAAAGCGAAAGCCTGGGTGTGGGAGGACTTTAGGAAGGCCATGGAGAAGGACTTTTGGTCAAAGCATCAAAGAGGTTCTGGCAAAACGTAAAACAGCTTAAGCATGTAAATCAGGGTTTTGTCTAGACCGTTGTTGGCTTGGGCTGGGAACTTTCCTGCCGATATAGTTGAGCGGTGGAAAGGACACGAAGTGGCAAGTCCTGGGGTGGATGAAATTCGCCCTGAGATGCTGAAGACCATGGATGTTGTTGGGCTATCATGGCTGACTGCCTTTTCAGCATTGGAGGTTGGTGGCCGAACCTGGGGATTGGCAGACAGGTTTGGTAGTTCCCATTTTTAAAAAGGGTGAAAAGGGGTTGTTCCAACTATTGAGGAATCACACATTTCAGTCTACCTGGGAAATCTTATGCCAGGGTTCTGGAAAGGAGACTCTGGACAATTTTCGAACCTCGGATTAAGGAGGAACAGTATGTATTCCAGCTCTTTACCTTTGTGCGGATACTAGAGGTGGCATTGGAGTTTGCCAATCCAGTTTACATGTGTTTTGTGGACGCTGCAGTAATATGTGGTACCGGGGTAGCTACTGTGTTCCATTCGGTCCCCGAGAGCTGTGTCCGCATTCTCTGCATTAGGTCAAGAATGTTCCCAGTGGACATTGGACTCTGACAGGGCTGTCCCTAGTCACCAATCCTGTTTGTTATATTCTGGGACAGGATATCAAGGCACAGCCGAGGTGTGGTGTGTCTAGTTTGAAGGCCTCAAGATGTCTGTTATTTGCAGTCAATGTGGCCCTGATGGCATTGTCACACTGTGACCTCCAGTGTGCACTAGGGTGGTTTGTGGCCAAGCGTTAAGCAGCTGGGATGAAAGTCAGCACCTCCAAATCTGAGGCCATGGTTCTCTGCAGGAATAGGGTGGATTGTCCTCTTCAGGTAAAGGACGAGCAGCTGCCCTAAGTGGAGGAGTTCAAGTATCTCGGGGTCTTGTTGGAAAGTTGGAACATGAGATCAACAGGTGGATCAGTGCAGTGGCTGCAGTAATGCGCTCACTGTACTGGGCTGTAGTGGTGAAGAGGGATCTGAGCCAGATGGCAAAGCTCTCAATTTACCAGCTGTTCTATGTTCTACGTAGAACCACGTATATGGACAAAATGAGCTTCCTTCACAGGGGGGAAGTGCTCACCCTAAGGGATATGGTGCAAAGCTCTGACATCCGTAAGGAGTTCTGAGAAGAGCCCCGGGAAGACCCAGAACACACTGGAGGGATAATATCTCTCGACTGGCCTGGGAAAACTTTGGGATCCTCCAGGATGACCTGGAGGATGTGGCCAGGGAAAAGGACTTGTGGGCTGCTTTGCTTAGTCTGCTGTCACCGCGATCCAGTCCCGGATACACGCTTGAAGATGGAAGGATGAATGGATGGGACTGTGACATATTTTTGCTAACTTTGCTTAGTTTGTGTAATGATTTTAAAGGATAAGGGCATGTCATGCAACCTGTCCATGTTGCTATCTGCCTAATTGGCTACTTCTACCCTAGTGCACCAAAATACCTTAATGTTGATTGGACACACATCCTTTGACGTCATCAACAAATATATGTATTTTCTTTTCCCTTTTAAGAGGCAATAAATAAATGTTTATTCTGCTTTGATTTATTCCCAAAGATCCACAATTATATGGTTAGTTGCATGTTAGTTTTTTGTGTTTTTCGCGCTGTCAGCAACAGCAATCAGACCTGCAACACATTTTCTGGTGACCCACCAATAGACAAAAGCATCGCTTCTGAAGAGACCAAATTTGGTCCCTTACATTTGTAGCTGTCACTCCTATAAACACATGGCACACTTGAATTTGAGCACACTATGAGTTTGATCAATGCGTGTAGGAATATGCCCAATGTCGAGTTTTTAATTCTTTCACACATTCAATTTCTCCCCACTTCACCTATGCAATGGAAAAGTTGTATTTACACATCATTGATGGCTGACTGTGTGATTGTTGTGCATCAACACGACAGAATCAGAAGTCACGAATGACCAGATTGGACTGAGACAGAGGGTCTTCTCAGGCCTGTACCACTTCTTTCACACAGATTTTTAAACTTCCCTTTTTTAAAGTTATTTTAATGTGTTACAACAAAAAATATGTAAGCTTCTTAATTAAAATGTTAAAAAAAAGTGTTTACAGAGCTGCATGTCAACACATAATCTACTGTAACTAAACCCTCTGCTAAATTTCTCTTAACTTTTTTGACTTTTCGCTGTAAATCCGCACACAAAAATAATGTATCTCAAACTTCTAGCGGTCAGCCATTTTCAAAACCCCAAATCATGTGAAAAGCACGAGAACACCTTGCGTGATCTTGTGTAGTTCTTGTATCACTTCTTGCGTGTACTCTGTTGTGAAACGTAATTTGGAGTCCAGGCAGAGTCGTCGGGGATTTGTCAATAGTGAAATATTTTGTAATGTATTCACCCCTGTCGCCGGTGCCTCGTGTAATTTTTAAAACTCTACGACTTCCATGACAAGACAGTTTTGTAATATGAATGGTAACACAATCCGACGTCTTTGAAAGTTGTGTTGTTTGTAGGAGGCACAAGTGTCTATGCAGAGATAATTGTGGTTTTAATGGGACCATGGCCTAGTCTAATGTGTATATCATTAGACAGGTGCATTATTTAAGGCAATCTGGAGCTCTAAGATGGACAAGAGCTCTTCTTCAAAACAGCACATCTTGTCTCTGGCTGCTGAGCTGCATATTAACTCACCTACTGTGGTAATATTAAGGGTATCTTCTCGAGAGTCTCCTATTTCAGTTATGGGGGGAACATTTTTAAGTGTGCACGGGAATAGCTTTCAATCTGTCCAACCCCTTGTTCCATTAGCTTTAATTATAATTTTTAGCTCAATTTGACTATACTTATGCCATTCAAAGGTGTAGTAATTTTTTGTATCTTTCTATATTAATGTCAATTATGTAA